>OX419757.1:74560288-75160288 GCA_948567375.1 Lunularia cruciata | reverse complement strand
TAGATTTCCATATCCGCATCTATTCCATAGGGTACCTTGCGCACTCTATGATGAGGCTAGTGTAACACCAAGAGCTAGCCATATGATCTAGATGTGAAATTTGGTTTGGTAACATCTAGAATGATGTTATACATGATGGTCAAAATAGATCAGATAGAAGTATCACCAAAAGAGTACTTCTACTAATAGAGCAGAAGCCAAAATAGACTTGAGAACCTTAGAACCAATAGCTAGACATATGATTTAAATGTGAGAATTGGTTTGGTAACATCTGGAAGGATGTTACACATGATGAACTAAATAGATCAGAAAGAGGTATCACCAAAAGGAGACTTCTACTAATAGGGTAGGAATCGAAATATGCCTAAAATCTTTGAAGGCAATTTTGGGGCCTAAACGGATGAATTAGGCCTCAAAAATGTGCAGACTCCCCCCTCCCCAAATAGAGGAAGGGCTGTCTTTCCCTTCCCCCTAGTTTGTCTTGTCAAGAGCTTTCCAATGGTACCTTACGTGATTCTGAGACTCTTATAGGAAGATTCTCTAAAAGATTCCTTCCGATCAAAGCTTGTTTGACCAACCAGATAGGACCTAGACCGACATGTCACCCATCCAAGTAAGTAATCCAAGGGTAGAGCTTGTTGGCATGTCACCTATCTGTGTGCCTAATCCTATGGTGGAGCTTCCTTGGAGGAGATCCTCTTTGTTTATATAATAAAGAGAAGATGCTCCTTTGGGGCACCGAATGTTGAGTGTGTAATTTGTGTTTCTCTCTCTTCTCTTGTCCTCGGAGTATTACAGCTAGATAGGCTTTTAGTGTACTACTTGATCATTTGGCACGTGATCCCTTGGATGTGTTAGCTTGGTTCTTATTCCTCTTACTCCCTTGATGGTGTCTTCATTATGCTAGAGGAGGACATGCGGGGCACAAAGAGGTGGCTGCTAGATTTCATGGATTCCAAGCGGAGGATTAGGCGGCCCTTCAAGAGGATTTTGTTAGGGCTACATGTTTAGGAGATAGGTTTTGCCATAAGATACCACAGAGTCCACTTGATTACGATTGTGTAGGATATTGGGTCAAGCGGGAGAGTTTAGTAGAGCAGCACAAGTGCTACACACTTTGACTTTGGCTAGTCCAATTGATGAGACTATCTCTTCACTATGCTCACTACATCCTATGGTAGTAGAGGAACTACCACTAGAGGTCTTAGATTATCAGCTTGAGCAGCCTTTATGTCTTGATATGTCACTTTTTGCACAAGCATTGTGCACTGCTCCTCGCCTTTCCTCGAGAGCTTGTCAGGGATTGTTTATGAGCACCTTAGAGATTACTTTCAAGCATATGATCCTTCTAGTGGTTTTACCAAGCTGTTTCAAATGGCTGTAGCAATAGCAAGAGGAGACATTCCTATGTCTGTTAGTTGAATATTAGGTGCTAGTCGACTTCTCGCGATGGAGAAGGACACAAGTGGCATTAGACCAATTTCTATTGGAGAGATCTTTTTGCATTTGGTCAGTCATACCATTGTCCTTCAACACCATTCTCACTTTAAACAACGCCTTAGTCCATATCAATTTGGAGTAGCTACACTTGGAGGATGTGAGGATATATCTCTAGACATTAAGGCACTCCTAGATATCCATCCGGAGTGGGTCTTCCTACATGTGAATATTGAGAATGCTTTTAATAGTAGCTCATGGGCATCTATCTTTAGAGAGCTTAGGGAGCCTAGTGGATCCTTGGCAAGTCTTATTCCTTTTGTACGGTCTTTTAATGGCTCTCCTGCTTCCCTTTACTACTAGCACAATTGTTCACAAGAGGGAGTCACCATCTTGGAGTCAGCTATTGGTACACGTAAGGGAGATTCTTTAAGGGGACCTTTATTTGTTATGGCTCACTTTAGAGCTCTCCTATTTACTACTTTTGCCATGCAAAGTTGTGTATTTCACTCCTTGGCAGATGATACATACATCATGGGCCCTATAGATCAGATTAGGCAAGCCTTTGACCACTTGACTACCAAGATACATCTAGTAGGCTTGAGAGTCAAGGTGTCAAAGTGCAGGGCATGGTCCCCTTTAGGTATCCCTCTCCACATTGAGCTTCCAGAGGAGTGCATCACATCTACATATTCTTGGAGTGCTAGTGTGAGATCCGAGGATTTTATCACACGCTTCTTAGACGTTGCCCTTGCAGAGGATGTTCTCCATGTGGATGACCTTCCGCTACTAGGAGATCCGTAGGTGGCATTTGGTATACTCTCCTCTAGTATTGCTCATCAACCGACTTACCTCATATGCATAATTCCCCCCTCCTCATCCTTCCTATCACATCTGAGAGCCTTTGATAGGAGGATTATGGGAGTCTTTGGTGATATTATTGGACCAGGGACTTTTGAGTGTGGGATAGGGGATTTGGCACGTAGATAGACGGCTGTGCCGATCTAGTGTGGAAGGGTTGGCTTGCTATCTATGGAGGAGATGACACCTATAGCATTTTGGGGTAGTTGTGCCCTCTTGGCACCCTTACTTTCCTCTCATTTTGTGGTTGTTGATAGGCCGGTTTTGGAGACTTATGTGGTAGAGGTGGAGGAGGGATCCTATTCTCTCTAGATGTTATTGCAACAGACAAGAGATAGTCGATCCCCACGGGCATGAGAGTACTTTCCATCTTTTGCTTCACTATCATGAGATTGGACTAGAGGTTTATAGTCTTCCTTGATGGAGTAATAGTGTGAGCATATATTACTCGTCCATTCCTCAAGCTACTAGAGCACGTCTTAGCTCTTGCTCCGGCAAAGGTGCATGCTCTTGAATCCTAGCTTGATCGTGCATTAGGTTGTTCCGACTAACACTAACTACTTTCTCTATAGTGATGAGGTTTTACCTAGGTTTGGTCTACCGATCTGATCTGCATCTTCATTACTCACTTGTGAGTGTGGTTCTACACTAGATGCAACAATGGTCCATATGACACGGTGTCCTTTTGGAGGACAAAGGATAGCTACCCATGATATTATTAGAGACATAGCGTTTGCTATGGCACGAGAGAGTGGATACTTGGCTTGGAGAGAGCGGCGTTTACCCATCCCCTGGATGGGCGGCGAGTACAGCAGCAGGTCTCAATGTTCCCAATTATAGTGGCATGTAGTGAGGTAACCTCTTTGTTCCTCTAGCCTTGGAGTTATATGGAGAGATAGACATTGAATTCGACACATTTGTCAGGGAGTGCACGAGAGCTTATCATGTTAGGCGTCGGTGATACCACTCTCACTCTCATACTTTGTAGTATATTTTAGGCAGCATGTGTCCATTGCTCTACATAGTGCAGTGGTTGGTGCAATCCTTTGGAGAGCAATCACACTAGGTGAAGCTTCCACGGATACTCCAGTTTTTTTAGACCATATGACTTGCATAGCTCTTAGGTGCGGTGGGGCAGATTTCTCATATAGACTATATTGGGGCCTAGCCCCATTTTACCTTTTTCGTCTCTCCCTTGTATGGCTTGCTTGATGAGTTCTTCCCATCCTTCCTGTTCTCTACGCGGTCGCCTTTTTCTTCTATTTCACATTTCACAAGCAAGAATTTTAGTAATCGAAGCAGCATGGCAGAAGGGGTTACAAACGAAGTCTCCAGGACCTATTGCTAAGAAAAGTGAATTACTATTATCCTTCACAGCATCTAGCCAGCCAGGTAACCATGTATGCTTTCTGCTGCTTCTGTTATTGTTGCTGGATTAGCTGTAGGCCTAGCTTCTATTGGACCTAGTATTGGTCAAGATATTGCAGCAGGCCAAGCTGTAGAAAGCATTGCAAGGCATGTTAATTTGCTGACAGAGAGCACCTCGTCTACAGCTCTGAAGCAAAGGGCACAATTCTCCCACAATAGATGGTTGATTTATTGTGGGTTCCTCATGTTGAGTTCGTGAAAGTTTCTGCAGAGGGCTTCTATCCTGATTTCAATTCACGTTCCGTTTTATACATGTGCATCGTTTGAATTTGAGAGGGACCCCTTGGCCGAATTGTCCACATCTCACCATGACTGTTCTTCAACCTGTGAAGATGATCGAGATGCTGAATGAGAAGTACAAGGGGCCGGAGCGTAATGAACTGCTGCAGTTGACAGCCGATGAGATTAGAGCTGCGGAAGAGCCCTAAACTGGTGTGTATCTTCATATGCTCCATGGAGATGAACTCGTTTTGGAGGCATTTTCCGGACGGGAGACTGAGAATGACAGAATCAAGGTAGGTCACGGTGTTTGTGGAACTGCCGTGAAGGAAGGATGTGATCAAAATGTGCCAGACGTGAGGGCGAGGGATACTTACATCGCGTGCAATCGTTTTGACGAGGAGTGAACTTGTGGTTTTAGTTCGGAAAGACGATAAGATTTTGGGTCAGAGTGACATAGGTAGCGATGTTCTAGACCCTTTACCGGAGTCGAACAAGTGGCAGTGAGATTGGTTGCGTCTGCTTTAGGCCACCTGCTGTGAGTGTGTCCGACTGAATTTTGCTACACTTACGTGCAATGAGGAAGGGATTACTGGAAGCCTTCGGAGTTCTGAAGATTGTGAAGGTGCTTCTTTCCCATCGTTCAAGGCTGTCAAGTTATGAACGTCAGACCTGCAGGTGGCTATAAGCAGAATTGTGTGTTTCGAGTTAATTTTGTAGGCTAGTGGACAAAGGTTGTCATGTGGAATTCATGCAGAAATTTGTTTATCTTCTCTGAAGGTTGTCTCTATTATGGTTAAATTCAAATAATGGTTTAGCTGGGTTTAGGGTTTTGGAAGACCTGACGAACGCAATGCAAGTATATAAGGTGTTAGGGTTTGATTAACATTCTTTTAAATATCAAATTTGCAACTCCAGAAAATGCTGCACAACTCTCATGACTTGGTTAAAATTAGGTCCGCCACTTCCTCAACTGTAGGTCCTTTCGCAGTAAGTGGCCACTTACAAAAGTAGCACCAAAGATAATATTCACAAAGTATGGAAGTCACTGGTACTAACAGTGTTAAACCAGCTCTAAATCAATCCCGGTCATTGACAATTTGAATTCATACCAATCATAATCTTTGCTGCTTGAGCAGCTCGAGCAAAATTACTCTGCACAACCTGACTATATGCTAACTGTCCCGAAAATATATTGGTCAACCTCAACCAAATCTCACCCTTCATCTACTCATCCTCTTCGGAGAGCTGACGTTCCTTTCTTACAAACCTACCTGCAACATCTGAACTTGGCGAAGACAAATCGATACTGTTTCCGATAGAAGTTTCGGAAAGAATCTCTTCTCAAAGAGGGATGAGTGACAGGAGACGATCCTTTCAGCACGAAATGATTGTCATCGAAAAAATCTTGGGAGTACTCGGGATAGTCTGCCATGGGCTTGAATCCCGGGAAACCCTGAAAGGGAGTGCAAGTCCACTCATAACCACCAGTCCTCATTTGCTCGACCAATGCCTCAGCTGGGTCCACGTCCAAGACCCGCTGGTATTCTGCTTCAGAAAATATTCTGCAGCCCAACCACTTGCAGAAAGCTTGAGCTTCTGATAAACTAACAAATACGGGCTGGTGTGCAACCATTGACCAATGATTAGTGACCTGAAATTCATGAAAAAAAACTCGCCCTCCACGAGCGACCATGTTGCCGGATCCATGGAATTTGTTGGCATTGGTGTACAAACACGCACGTATGGTTTTTTTTTCCTATATAGTTCAAAACTCTAAATTATGTTGATGGCTATTATTAGCTAATCTCATATGATTCATCATGATATCAGATTAAATGGATTTTGTGTGAGTCCCACAATACCACAAAAATCACGCTCACAAAGAGTACAAGCAGAATGGATTTTGTGTGAGTCCCACAATACCACAAAAATCACTCTCACAAAGAGTACAAGCAGATAGGGAGTACAAGCAGAAGAAAAAGTCCAATTCAAATGTCTATGGTTGATAGTCTTGTTCTTCCTTGGGATGGGCTCTAGAGCAATGAAAGATGGATGCAGATTTATTAATCATTGAGTGGATTGATCTCAAGGGTGTTGAATGATTTATGTGACTTGTATTTGTGCTCATTTTCTATCTTCATTTTGTGGAGTTGATTTTACTTTATAGACCTTTTGTATCCAAGCAATATTTGAACAAATGTGGGTGAAAGTCAATCTAGAGATGCTTTTTAGAGGGCTTCAAATTCCAAGATCTGCTAAAAAAAAAAGTCTATATTTTGAAGTTCTTGGGCTAGGATAGCCCATCATGCTTCCATGGAATTTTTTTAGTTTTATCTCTTACCATCCTACAAAATTTGTTTACCCCATATCAATCCTTCTCAAGTTTATCATAAATCTAATGTAGTTGAGCATTCTCATTGAAAGTCTCCTTAAGCCTAAAAGTATTTTTGTTGTAGAATTGGTGGCCCTTCTTCTCAAAGAAGTAAAATTTCCAAGCTCACACTCCTACATGGTTGAAACGAGCACTCTTTATGGGTCCTAAATTTCAAGATTTTCTATTTTAATGCATTTTTTGAGTGGTTGCAAAATTTTGTTTGTCCCTTGTTTTGGTTGAGGTAGATTATTGGAAGATTGAAGGAATTAAGAACATCCTTCAATCTTGTATCAATTTCTCATTTCATATTGTATCAATTTTTTTGGGAATATGCCTAGCACCGCTAATTGTAATTTCATCTTCCAATATCTGGTCCCAACTTGAGTTTCCTTACCTTGTCACTCTCTCTTGGCCTACTAGTTTCTATCTAAAATCCAAAACTAGCTAGAATTTAGATGGTTTATCTAAATGAAAGATTTTTCCCAAAGAGTTAAAAGAGTATGGGAAATTGCAAAATATACACTTCCCAAAGTGCCTCTCCAAAGTAATGAGAATGTTCAAAGAAGAACAGGTAGAAAAGCAAAAAAGTGGTCATAATAAGCATTCAAAAAAACACTAACAAAAGTCATCGATGCCAAAGAAGTTGGGCAAATATCAATACCCTTGAATTGAGTTTTTGTTGAAAAGCTCATGAGTGTTAAGGCAAACTTGGTTGCAATTCAAAATTGTAGCAATGAGAAGTAAAGCAGCATTGGAAATTATATAGAAACAAGCAAGGCCATGAAGGAGCATTTTCAAAAAGAATAAATGTTTCTCTTGAGATAAAATGGAAGTATTGGACAAAATATACACTAAAAATGTAGTATAGAAACCATGTACAAAAAAGCTATGAATGACACGAAGCAAAAGCAAGGAAGAGCATTTGTAGGAGCATCTATAAGGAAAAATAATAAATGGTTCTCTATAGACAATATGGAAGTAATTGGACCAAAATGGGTATTAAAAATGCAGAATAAAAACCATACACAATGAAAAGATTCATAATAGGAAGCATTAGCAAAGAAAGGACTTGAGATGCATCTTGGCTATACTTAGAGAAAAATATGGATTAATAGAAAAGAAAATAAAGCATAATTATAAGATGCTAGTGAGAAAAATAGCTTGAACAAGAGAGATACATGCAAAATAAAAACATCATGAACAATAGCACTAGCAAAGAGATTGTTCAAGAATAAGAAGAGGCAATTTTGATTATCTATGGAAATTTGCACCATGATCACATGCATCTATGTATTTGAGCAACTAGCCAAGTTACTAGTGGCATTTAAACTTGATCCATATCATGTCATTAATCTTATAGAACATTGCAAAGCTATCTATAATAGCCAAGAAGACAATAAAATTTTTTCCTCATCTTTATCATCAATATTTTTGACTCAATGATCATTGCAGATTAGGTTGAGATAACCATCACCTGGAGCTAATGTTCAATTCATGGATCTAAGCCTTGACCAGGTTGTTTTAACATAAAGATGATGAATTTTTTAGAGCAATTGCTCTAAAAATTGGTCCATGTGCTTGGTCTCTTAAAATGCATTTTTGATGCATAAAGTAGTCACTCAATTATACTTGGATATGCACTTAGGTTATACATTAGTTTTTAAAAATGAATTTTACAAGAATGTATGCATATTTCATTAAAATATGCACTTAAGTTTTGCAAGTTTGTTGAAGTTCTGGTCCTTTACTGTTATTTGTACTTGGAAATGTACTTGCACATTGTGAATTTTATGAAAAGTGTGGTTTTTTGTTCCTTCATTTTGGATGAATTTCTCTCTTTGAACTACTTTGGTAGGGACTTTCCTAAAATGCATACTTTGCACATAATGCACTACCATATTTCTCTAAAATCTTTATGCTTTCACTATGTGATTTCTTAGATTTTGATCCTTTTCTCTTCTAAGTGCTTAACATTCTTTGTGAGTCTTTGGAGAGGTACTTCAATATGAATGATTCAAAGAGAGTTTTTGGCAAGATACCTATGAAGGAGATGATCATGACTTTGTGATGCATTGGGCTTTTTGTGCCTTATGACAAGTGGAGAGATATTGACAAGACTCAAGTTATTGACATAGAGGCACTTAAAAACAATGGTTGGAGGATGAAGAAGATCCTTCAACTATGGTCAATTATAAAATACCAAGGATAGGTAATCATGTTTTTAATGAAAAGTATTTGTCTACAACAAGTCAACTAAAGTGAATGAATGATAAATCAAGCAAGAAAGACAAGAAAGTTGTTGGGCATATGGTGGAATATTTTTCTAATGACAAGAAAGATTGTCCAAGTTCTTATAGTCTATCTTTTAGTTATCTTATTGGAAGTAGAACAAGGCATGCTTATCTTTGTGAGGTGGTTCTAGCTTACAAACCTTTAAGGAGTTGGTTAAGAACTTAATTTATGATGAGATAGAGAAGAGGTGTTCAATGAATGCAAACACCATCACCATCAAGATGAATAGGTCATGTTAGGCAGCTAAGAACAATTGACCACCATTCTAGATCAAGCAATTGAATGAGAATGCAATTGAGACAAAACTATATTTGTTAACGAGTACTCAAGTTTTGATTGATTCGTTAGTGTTATTATGTTTTTACTTCATGTATTTAGGGTTGGAGAAGTTGGAGGTGTGGATAATGACCAAAGATAAAAATTTAATAAGCAATTTTATTTGTAGATGAATCATATTCAAAAGATTTGACATTTGTACCTATGGTTGGAAAAGGAGGAGAGAAGATAAAAACTTGAAGAGTATGTTTGTTATGGAGATCATGGAATTCAAGCCAAATTCTATGTTGGAAAATATAGCACTCAAATGATAATATTTTTTGAATTGCCTTTAGGATTGCCTTGTTATAGGATGTGAAGTAAAAAATTTTCAACATGTACAAGAAGTGGCAAAGAGGCAAAAACTAGATCAGGCAAGTCCAACAAGCAAGAAGAGATGTAGAACTTGATCATAATGCTATTAAGTTGTAAGAAGGGAGTATTGCTTGATTATGACATACAATTCATTCAATGATGCCAACAACTTTGGATCTTCTTTGTTTACTTCTGCTCCTTCACCATGCAGAAGAATCTTTTGTAATCCTTTTTGTGTTTGGAAACAACCAAGCCATCGCCAAAACCCTTTGAAATCATTCACAAAAAATCCAAGCTCTGCTGCAATTTGCCCTGCTTTAACAATTGGCAATGATGGTGGGATTGGTAAATTTTCATGATGCATGCTACCAATCCAAATGTATACCTTATCTTCCACTTGCAAAAACTGACCAATTGATGCTTGATATGTTTGCATTCTTGCCTTCTCAAACATCAAAGCACATCTACTTTGAATTATTTCTTGGTTCTTCTAGGTCAAGCAGATGGCACCTTTGCTGATATCATATTCTCTTGCCAATGCTCCCTTGCTCTAGAAGTTTGGCTTGCTCAATTCAGCAATGATCTTTGACCTCTAAAACTTGTTCAAACACTTCCCTTTGCCTTTGGTAGCCATAGGAGATGTTATAGAGAATGATTGAACTAAGTACGCACCTACAAATTAAATATGCACAAATTGCACTAGATCAAGTTTTGTACTTACTAGATCAAGTTTTGTACTTGGAGATGATTGTACCTTGATTTCCAATACTCCACTTCAATTGATTAGATCAAATTTGAGATTGACTCAAAAATAAAATTTTCTTGAGCTTAGTATAACAAACATTCTGACGACTCTCCAACCCCACCAATATATTATGAAAATAGGCAACATAACTCTTCAAATCCTCTGAAATATGCACATGAGTACGGATTTGACTCCCCTTTGCTTCAATTGGTTGTATGTCACTCACAATTTTCTCAAATCCCCTGATTTGTTTCTCAAAGAATAGCATGTTAGCTCTTCTCACCAACCATGGTCTTTTCTCCCCCAAGTGGACTTCCTTAACTTTCACTAACACTAAAAACTCTAGACTTTACATATTGGGACCAAATTTCTTACAATTTTATCACTTAGTCATTTCTCCTTTTAACACATGGACCCCACATAACTCCACCTTGAAAGCCTTGAGTGAAATTAAATCTCCCTCCTTCTACAAAGCACATAAATAGTCAAATTCCAAGCCTATTTATAAGTAAGCACATGAAGGATAATGGGACTTGGGGTTTCCATCATCAATACCATAAACTCAAGCACAAAATGTAATACCATCTAAGCTTGAAAATAATCAAGGAGAAACATTTGAAGCTTGATGAGAAAATGGATTTTGGAGTGGTAGAGCAAGAGCACAAAACATCTCTTGTTCAAACTCTTCTTCTAATGCTTTAGGTCCCATACTCTACTACAAACTCTCACTCCACAACCTCCTCTTCCCACTCAAAAATCTTATGACTAAATGTAATGTGCCGAGGACAAGAGACAAGAGAAAACACAGATTGCACACTCAAACATTCGATGCTCCAAAGGAGCACCTTCTCTTTATTATATAGATAAAGAGGATCTCCTCCAAGGAAGCTCCACCATAGGATTAGGGACACAGATAGGTGACATTTCAGCAAGCTCTACCCTTGGATTACTTACTTGGATGGGTGACATGTCTGGTCTAGGTCCTATCTAGTTGGTCAAACAAGCTTTGACCGGAAGGAATCTTTTAGGGAATCTTCTTGTAGGAATCTCAGAATCACGTGAGTAAGGTACCATTGGAAAGCTCTCGACGAGACAAAGCAGGGAGGAGGAAAGGCCAACCTATCCTTTGTTGGGGGCGAGAGGAAAGGTGCACATTTTCAAGGTCTAATTCATCCGTTTAGGCCTCCAAAATTGCCTTCAAAGATTTAGGCATATTTCAGTTCCTACTCTATTAGTAGAAGTCCCCTTTTGGTTATACCTCTTTCTGATCTGTTTAGTACATCATGTGTAACATCCTTCCAGATATTACCAAAGTAACATCCTTCCAGATGTTACCAAACCAATTCTCACCTTTAAATCATATGTCTAGTTATTGGTTCTAAGATTCTCAAGTTTATTTTGGTTTCTGCGCTATTAGTAGAAGTACTCTTTGGTGATATTTCTATCTTATCTATTTTGACCATCATATATAACATCATTCTAGATGTTACCAAACCGAATTTCACATCTAGATCATATGGCTAGTTCTTGATATTACACTAAAATTTCTCTCTTGTCTATCAAGTTTTCACCGCCTATATTGTAACAATATGCAGGTTAGCAATGTAGTTAGTATGGCTAACAAAGTAGGACAGATTAGCCTATAATATTCTATAAGTATCTAAGAAGTTTCTTGGGAAGCTTCTTGGCTAGCTTAGCTTGCACCTCAAGTAGATAGTTTCTAGAAGCTTCCCAATTAACTTGACTTGTGCTCCAAAAAAGTGGCTCAATGAAGCTTCTTGAGAAACTTCTCAAGGCATTGTATGCTCTTTATAAATACCAAAGTCAAAGCTCATACTAGTCATTCAAAGTTTTACTCATTCAAATATCCCAATGTGAGCTTCCATTTTCCTATTTCTTTTATTGGTTTTGATTTTTTACATGGGTATCAGAACAAAAATGGAATGGATAGAATTTATAAACCAGAAATGAATGGATAGAATTTATAAACCAGAAATTTTCCTATTTCTTTTCTTGGTATTTATTTTTTACATGGTTATCAGAACAAAAATGGAATGGATAGAATTTATAAACCAGAAATGAATGGATAGAATTTATAAACCAGAAATTTTTCTATTTCTTTTTTTGGTTTTTATTTTTTACATGGGTATCAGAACAAAAATGGAATGGATAGAATTTATAAACCATAAAATTCATTTATGCCAAACCATTGAAATTTTCATATCTAAGAACTACCCAAGTATCATTTCCCATAATTCATTATCTCATGCTTTGTGTAAGATTTTTCAATTAGATTAATCAAAATTGACAAACAAATAAAAATAGACTATTCACTCATGTAATCCATGTCGGTGAACTTTCCATAAAGCCAAAAACTCTTTTCTCTCCTCCCCCTCTCATGAGAACAATTTTGTACTGGCTTCCTTTGGCCAAGTCAACTAGAGGAGCAACCTGGCCCGCTGTTTGACACCTATTTGCACCATTCATGTGTGCGCCAGTGTGCATGTGCATGAAAGACTACGTAGAAGATAGCGCCAACAGTTGTTCGAGTTCGATCGACTGCACGCGTATGCACCTGTGTGCCGCGTCTAGCGGCACACTTGTGACGCGGTTGATGGTATGTCGGAGAGAGGGAGCCTCTCCTGTATGCGATGCGTAATCTCGGACTCGTCTGTATACGGCCTTTCAAATCGATTTGTTATCTGTAGCTGAGAGCACATTAGTGAACCTGCTGAAACTATCGAATTCTTGTACGTGGAAAGAGTCTTGGTTCCAAGTTGCAACGCTTCTTAAGTTCCATCTCCCTGCGCGGGCTTAAGCAAAGTGTGAGATCAAGAGCAATGGAGTCGAATTCATACTCAGTAAGCTTTTCTCTCTTGCAGCTGCCTGACAGCTAGATTCAGAATTTCGAATACTCTCTCTATCTCGACTACTGCTAGTTCTAGAATATCGAATACTGCCTTTATCTCTGGTTCAGATGCAGTCCAATGAGAAATGTCTTTGCTCGATTATAATCTGAAGTTTTGCATTAGCTACCTCTTCCTGATTCTGTTTCACCTGTACCCCCGGAGAGCTCTCTGTATCAGCAGTATATTGCATGGATAGACATTCCATGATGCTAGAATATTCGCCAATATAAGGACTCTCTTACAGACTTCCAGTAGACTCACGCCTTTGGGCCCTGATGTCTCTATTTAGGGAGATCAATGGTCGCTTATCCATGGTGGTCGCAGGGATGTTCTCCTCGCAAGCATCTGAAATAGGAGACGTACCCCATGGTTTCTTGGTGTCTTTTGTAACGTCGGTCCTACTTCTACACAGGGAACGATTTGAGGTGGTCAATTTGAATGAAACCGATTCTAGTATTCGTTATTGTTGTGAGTTTATACCATCTTTTATTGACTTTTGGATTAACATGTACATCACCGACGAGAAAATAAGGCTGATGTCTCAAATTGAAGTGTAACGGACTTTGAACAGACTATCACGGTTCTATAATACCCAACATTTCAGTAGCACTCAATAAGTGGGACCAACTAGAAGAATTATCCCCGCGGGAGCATCTGGAAATCCTTGTCGTCGAATTCAATTTCCTATGCACCCGCTGGAATTCTATCAACTTAATGTTGAATGTTGTAACTGTGTGCTAGATCATCTCTAGGTTTATCTGCGTTCATCTTGCTGACGAATGACTTCATTCATGTGCATTCATCTCCCATAAATTTAATACAAACGCTTGAGGTGGCAATGGCTAAGTTGTTAGCTATGTCTGGCACGGAGCCATTCAAGGGTTCAGCTACCAGTATGAGTAGATGGATACGCAAGGAATAGTATATCATCTGCTGGTCTACCACATCAAAACTGCCCTCTCAACTTGCTGCAATTGCAACTGGTGCAGTCTGGGCCCAGATTTGCTTCACACCCAGGAATTTTGTACGTTGTTGCTAGTACTGGACGCTTTACCAGCTTCCTGCGTTGGATTGTTTTCTTCTTAATAGAACCTTCCTACTGTCATCACCCATTGGGTAATGGTCAGATCAGAAATTGAAACAGAGGCGTTGAGAGAGATCATTTTAAAGGGCTTGCGGAAACGTCTTGCTGGGTCCACGTCCAAGACCCGTTGGCATTCTGCTTCAGAAAATATTCTGCAGCCCAACCACTTGCAGAAAGCTTGAGCTTCTGATAAACTAACAAATACTGGCTGGTGTGCAACCTTTGACCCATGATTAGTGGCCTGAAATTCATGAACAAAAAACTCGCCCTCCACGAGCGACCATGTTGCCGGATACTTAAAACAGTTTCCCTTGAAATGGGCATAATCGACCGAGTCCCATAAACTTTCTTGCTCATAAACACCTTCCTTCACAAATCTGTGAAACTCTGCAATGGAAACAGGCCTGCTGCTTACCCAGAAGGGCGTGGATGTAGCCGTCTGGAGTTGGGGGTACCCATTATCTCAGAGGAAACCAGTTTTATCCGAATCTGCTACAAGAACGACTTTACCTGGTTCCATGACAATCATTTTGGACTTCGCCAGAGAACTAATGATGGACATGGTGGAAAGAGGTTCAGCGGAGTTCATATGACTTTGTGGTAGTTGTGCAGCGGTCATAGTTGCCATGGTCTTCTCAAATGCTACTTTCCTTTCCTGCGCAACCATGTAGGCTTGTGTCTCTCGATGCATGCGGTCATGCTCAACCACGAAAGTGATGAGATTGGATTTGGTTCTGTACTTTAGTTCCTGAACTACTTTCAGTACCTTCTCTCTGATTGACTTGACGTAGGCAACAATCTTCTCTCTTTCGGGCCACTGCGCTGGACGTTTTGGGTGACTGTGGCACCGGGAAGGATCAAGTAGTATCGGATCTATGCTTCTTGAGAACATGGTGTCCATGTCTGTAGCAGGCTCTCGTCGAGAAATAATTTCAGCTTTGTGAAGGATGTCAGATAACCACCGCACACAACGAACGACCAATATGCTATCATATTACATTATAAATCATATTAATAGTCAATATGCCCTGGTGAGCATTTCAAATTGTACAGGATGCATTTTGAAAGTTTTATTCGGTGTCCCATTCTTGTTTAGTCCTCGCTTCACGAAAAGAATACCAACAGCTTAATATCTACTTCGCGTACCCATCGAATAGAATGAATATCATTGTTGCTGGAGTATTTTTCCATCTGCAGACTTATATAAATTCATTTTGAATAAAAAATTCAAAGAAACGGTTGAAACTTAGTTTTACTTAATATACAAACTGAAAAAATATTGTAACACGAGATAGTTCATTATCACCTACATGCCACCAGGTTTCACTTGTTACTACGTTGTTTACAACGACGGAAGTAAGACTTAATGGTACCAAAATCGTCTTGGATATGTAAGATACTTCCCAGTAAAAGTAGAAAGGATGACGAGCATCGATGGGCTTCAGACCCCAATCGGGGATTTCCTGAAACAGTTTATCGATATCCTGAGTTTATCGATATCCTGCCAGCACTGAGTAAGAGATTCATTATCATCCAGGAGAATGTGAGATTCATTATCATCCAGGAGATTCTCCTGGATTCTCCCGTAAGTCTCATTGTGCCATGCTGACAGAAGATGAAAACCTGCTTTCTCAGTCATTTGATGTAGTATTTCCAAAGTAAACTTCCTTGAGATCGCCATCAGCACTCTTTCTCCAGGCCTGCAACACTTACGATAGAAACATAAGGAGGGTACCTCCAGATAGAAGATGACGTCCGCCAGTTGCCTTGGTCTTTGCTTCACCTACATTCTCCCAGTTCCCTTCAGGTACTTGGTATATTTGGGGTGTCTAATACACCAAGACTAACTCTAAACGGCCCGACTACTTGATGGTTCATACTCAAACACCATTACTTCACTAGAATCATTTGAGCTAGATCCCATGCTATTGCGATTCTCATTCAAGGTTGGCAAATTTCAGAAGATACATATTATTGTGCTTGGGAAATCTCGGTAACCTAGTAGGTGAGTTTTCTAGAATCTTTTGCGATAACCCACCTTACTTCGACTTGATACTGTGGGAGCGTAAAGCCTTTGGGGAATTTCAAGTACATCTCCACCTGTTTAAGTTCAGAGTTTATGTCAACTTCATATTCCAAAGAATGCTCCTCAGCTGTAGAGCCCTCATGTCCCAGAATGCGAAGTGCATTCCTCATTCCATTTTTTTATGAATGCCTCCGTAATTCCATGCTTGATATAATAAGCATCACGTTATATACCCTCTCTTTTTCACATATCTGAGTGACAACAAAAGCATAGCTCGAATAAGACCCCAAGTCATGAGTTCTGTAGATTTCTGTGGTTTGACTTTAAAGTTCGGTCAACCCAAGGAAGCATTAAGTTCAATGCCACTTTATCAGCCATAAGGCGATTTTCATGCATCTCAATCTTGCCAGTGCGTAGAAACAGGCGACATCTCGTTTTCACTCCATTCAAAGCCTTCGCGAAAAACTCAGGTGTCTCATCGTGAGACAAACTGCCCACCCCGCTTCCAAGCCAGATCACACATAGTGGATCCTCCGGGTACTTCTCCCTGACTTTCCTGAGACCTTCTATATAATCTGCAGCCACTAGATCCACAGTGAGATGACCCTTAACCAAGGGCATCAAATTACAGCGCGCCTCGTCCAGAAACGACTCAGGCACATCGATTCCTGCAAACCGGCATCTGCAAACACAAGCATTACGCTGTCAATTTCTCTCCTCTTTACCCATTCTTGACACACGAGATATCCTCCTAGTTCTAAACACCACCAGTTTTTGAGGATGCCAAAACTCCGCGCGTACCTTCCATGGCGAGCAACGAGAGCATTGAGAATGTGAGCCGTCTTGCGCGCTGAACCACAACCAAGGTCTCCAATAATACTGCCATCGGGAATGTGGGACACTATCTCCTCCAGCTCCTTCAGCATGTCATCCTCGGCTTTGAAAAGGTAGTACTCTTCGAGTTTTGTGATCTCTTCGTACAGGTTCGACCCCTTGTCATCATACAGAAACCGGAATGCTGGGAAAGGAACTCCGGAATTCCGAGAGACCATTGGTCCAGCAAATGAGGACTGGTGGTTATGAGTGGACTAGCACACCCTTTCAGGGTTTTCCGGGATTCAAGCCCATGGCAGACTATCCCGAGTACTCCCAAGATTTTTTCGATGACAATCATTTCGTGCTGAAAGGACCGTCTCCTATCACTCATCCCTCCTTGAGAAGAGATTCTTTCCGAAACTTCTATCCGAAACAGTATCGATTTGTCTTCGCCAAGTTCAGATGTTGCAGGTAGGTTTGTAAGTAAGGATTGTTATCTCTCCAAAGAGGATGAGCAGATGAAGAGTGAGATTTTGGTTTAGGTTGACCAATATTTTCGGGACAGTTAGCGTAGAGTGAGGTTGTGGAGAGTAATTTTGCTCGAGCTGCTCAAGCCGCACAGAGTATGATTGGGTATGAATTCAAATTGTCAATGACCAGGATGGATTTAGTGCTGGTATAAAACTGTTAGTACCAGTGACTTCCATGCTTTGTGAATATTATCTTTGGTGCTACTTTTGTTCCATCCGTAAATGAGCCACTTCACTGCGAAAGGACATACAGTTGAGGAAGTGGCGGACCTAATTTTAACCCAAGTCATGAGAGAGTTGTGCAGCATTTTCTGGAGTTTTAAATTTGATCTTTAAAAGAATGTTAATCAAACCCTAACACCTTATATACTTGCACTGCGTTCGTCAGTTCTTCCAAACGAAGAATTTTGGCCTCACCATGATGGGCTCGGCTACGGTTGCCAGCTAAACCATTATTTGAATTCAACCATAATAGAGACAACCTTCAGAGAAGGTAAACAAATTTCTGCAAGAATTTTACATGACAAGGTTTGTCCACTAGCCTACAAAAGTAACTCGAGACACACGATTCTGCTTATAGCCACCTGCTGGTATGAAGTTCATAACTTGACAGCCTTGAACGATGGGAAAGACGCACCTTCACAATCTTTAGAACTCCGAAGGCTTCCAGTAATCCCTTCCTCATTGAACGTAAGTGTAGCACAGGGAAATTCAGGGATATACTCACAGCAGGTGGCCTAAAGCAGACGCAACCAATCTCACTGCCACTTGTTCGTCTCCGGAGAAAGGGTCTAGAACATCGCTATCTATGTCAATCTGACCAAAAATCTTATCGTATTTCCGAACTAAAACCACAAGCTCACTCCTCGTCAAAACGCTTGCACGCGATGTAAGAATCCCTCGCCCTCACGTCCGGCACATTTTTATCACGGCAGTTTCACAAACACCGTGACCTACCTTGATTCTGTCATGCTCAGTCTCCCGTCCGGAAAATGCCTCCAAAACGAGTTCACCTCCATGGAGCATGTAAAGATACACACCATTGTAGGGCTCTAATCTCATCGGCTGTCAACTGCAGCAGCTCATTACGCTCCAACCCCTTGTAGTTCGCATACAGCACCTCGATAATCTTCACAGGTTGAAGAACAGTCATGGTGAGATGTGGACAATTCGGCCAAAGGGTCCCTCTCAAATTCAAATGATGCACATGGATGAAACGGAACGTGGAGTGGAAATAAGGATAGAAGCCCTCTGCAGAAACCTTCCATGCAAAATAACATGCCTGCTCTTCTGGACTAATGGTCTAGTTAGTCCAACTGTCATTCACATTAAGAGTTAAGATGCATTTACACCAGTATGTGTGCGTTGTTTCGATGCGTAACTTGTCTCGATATAGTTTTCATTCTATCACAATTGAAAGTGGTCAGGGTGAAACCTCATTAAACATGAATGAACGGTTTACGATGTGAGAGAACCAATGATAACCTTTGTCGCTTCTTCATAGCACACCATGAGAACTAGCTCAGCAAAGTTACGTGAGTGTTGAATCGACCTTAACAACAAGCTGCCAATCTAAAGAAAGATCAACAAATTGTGATTACTTACTCGTCAATCTATATTATTAGCACGAGGAAACGAGATGTTAATGAGTAGTACCACTCGATTCTGGTGATACTGATTGAATCTTGAATGCGAAGCGACTTGTCAGTCAAAGTGTTTATCCAGTAGTTTACCTTTTGGTTGTACGTGAGAGTGAATCAAATTTTTGCTGGATGGCAAGGTTACAAAACCAGTATACTGTACATAAGAACCCCTCAAAGAGAACTCTGAATACTTATTCTCTTTCCATATACTTTATTTATTGCGAAGAGCGTTGTATATCTTCAAGAGATCTGCTGTTACCTAAATATTTCAGATGAGAATAATGATTCAAAATCTAAAAGTTCATAACATAGCAGGAGTTGAACTTGTGACTCGCCAATTCTGACTTGAGTGCTTTGTGTAACTTGGCTTGTGATGTGGCTCACTTTTATTTGCCTACGAGGCCACATGGAGAATCTATGGCATTATCGCTTGGTTCCTTTCTCACGATTACTATGCATTGGTCATGAGGGAAGGTGACAGTGCAGAACAGTTACAAGTTACAACATCCTGGACGAGCCCCTGCGAGTGTGGGGGCGGGGGGGAGTAACCTCTCTGATCTTGGCATCCTGAAATCCATGAGGTAGTATGATGTCTGTGAGTCACAGTAATCATCGAGCTCTGATTATCTTTTGCTTCCATGGTCTTTATCGGACAAACACTTCAGAGCAGGATGAAACCAATCCTAATTGATACTATTGTGATGTAACGCAATCCTCAGAATTCTGGAGGGTCCACACTATGTGGTAACCGGCCCACGACCTGTAACTCATTTCACATGATGTCCTGACCAACAAATGTCTAAAGTGCAACAAGGTACTTGTGCCAGAAGGTGTTCGAGAACATGCTCGCACCAAGGAGAGTTTAGTGCTATCTGTGAATTTTGTAAATTCGACTGCTCTTCGTGAGGGGCCTGCTGCGAAAAGCATGCGCATTCGCAAATTCGCCTTTGGGCATGGCGAAACGAAATTCCTTGTCAGAACGCTCGTCATGCATTGTTGGAAGTAGCTGTTCTTGGAATTTTTTAGGAGAATAGAGATGGTTTTAACACCGCACATATCAGGTGGGCAAATTAACTTAAACACGTTGCTGCTGATCTGATCACAGATACATGTAAACAGAGAATGGGCATGCACTGTACGCGAAACCTACAAATTGGAGACGGGACCTGGAAGAATTTCATGCACCGCATCATTAGCCGTAGCTTGTATCGATGATGTTTTTAAGAGATTCTTCTTTCTAGAAACAAGTTACTAATGAGCTTAGTGTGTAGATTGCTAGATAGCAGCAGCTTATATAATCAAGAGACTTGAAGCACGGATGATCACTACGAGATCTGTCGGCGGAGGAGCAAACTGTCAACATTAATTGTCACTTCCTGATTCCGTCTGACGTTTCGTGGATTGTTCTGATCACTTGCGGAGGAAATTTCTGCTGACCAAGTTTGATATATGTACTTCCCTCTTGTTGCAAGCAGGTTTTAAATCACATTCATGCTACAACTCAATCCTTTCCACTATCGCTGCAGCCTATTGTTGCTGGACAGCTGAAACCTTTCATATAATTTGCAATTTACATTTGTATGAGATTTTCTGATAAGTCAGCCCGAACTTTAGCTGTTACTCCGATCGCCAATAATGGCGATGGACCTAGAAGCTGAGATTCTTCTACGTTTACTGATCTTCGTGGAGCAGCAGGGTTACTTTATGCTAGAGACCAGTCCTAAAGGCATCACTGAAGGATGTACGACGTGTTAGTACACATTGGTGCGGTTTGCACTGTGTAAAGGGAAGGATCGTCACAGTCAGTACTAATTCCATGGTAATTAGCCACACTCATGAACCGGTCAATCACTGACTGCGCTAAGGTTGGAGTCCTACCTACGATGAAAAGACCTTGATTGTAACGAGAACCAGCGACTCCGTCACTGCAGGTATAATAAAGTAGAGCGCCATTGTAACCCATAACGGGGAAGCCGCCTACTGACAGAACTAGATATGGGGTCTTCGTTGATAAGTAGCTGGCATCAAATCTACCGGCATAAGACGAGTTCTGAACAGCTGAGAAATGGAACACCACTAGCATAACCTTCAGGTTTTGTAGTGTCTAGTGAAATCAAACCCGAAATAGCAGAAATCCCGATAGAAGTTAATCGCATCTGTCCTGCCAGAGCAAGTATGGCGTTCTCAGCAGCACCTAGTGAAAATACCGCATTTCCAAGATCTAGAACTGCTTTGATGGCCGAATCAACTCCCCCAACCAGTATGAGCTTTGCTGCGACTCGTATGATCTGGCCACCGGGCACCGGCAATGGCACTCACTGCAGCTTGGATGTCTTTCTCCACATTACCAGCCTTCATTGTGACGTTGATTACTCACCCGTTTGTCCTTGCTTACACCATCTGCTTGGCTAAGCTTCGCGGTCACGTACTGAATTTGCGTAACGTTCTTCGAAAGCGAAATCAAAGCCACGTTCATGGGATTTATGGCTGAACCTATGGCGGTTTTTGCTTGTTTGAGGGTCGTTGCTTCTACCCAATGCAGCAGGAAGATTTTTCCAACAGCTGTGGATATGGACGATAGAGCTTTGTCTATATTGCTGTTGGCGGACAGCAGGTTGCAATGTCACGAGCGTTCTTGCAAAGTCCTTTTGCATATGCGTTGATTTGCTTTACTCCAAACGTTCCGAGACTTCCCATCGCTTTGAGACCCTTGTCAACGACGGAGAAGTTGGTAGTTTCGGGCCCCCAGAAACTAGCAGACGTCATTACCGTGTAGTTTGCTGTCATACAAGCCAATCCAGCTTCGTGATTAAATTTGAATCGGGCGGTGCTGCCAATCTCGTACCATTTGCCCCCGAAAGCGCTGATGTCAACGAGATGGAAAGTTGGGGGTGATGGACATTTGGACAGGTTTGGTGCATTTTAGACAAAATGCAGAGCTGTAACCTTCCAAAATTCCTCCCTGAGCGCCGAACCTGACAATGCTCAGCACAATCACTGAAACAAGGATCACTGTTTTTCTCATTCTCGACACTTCGTTCGTACCCTGCAACATACAAATTTCATTTGCATGATGTTAGAGAACACGTGGTTCAGCGATCAGTGAATTCCTCATCTGTTCAGCTTCTGTCATGCCTTTTTAGCTCTGCAAACTTTCTTTCTCAACTCCTTTCCGATCAAAGACTATAACTGCGATTAGTCATCTCGTGAAAGAAGGACGACCAACAGCAGTCAGGTGTTTAAAAGGACTCTCCGAAATCTGCAAAACACGAACTTAAGCTGGTAACTGCACCCATCTATAGTCTTGTCCTGGGCTCGCGACGACAAGGCTTGTGGAGACTAAGTTGTCATGATTCTAATTTGGTGAGAATCAGGAATACTTTATGGGCTAGATAAAGTGCATCTGCTGTATCATTTGTTGTACACAAGTTTTGGCGGCAGTGCATAGAGCGCACGGCCAAAAAGCTAAATCGACAGGTATTCCTCTCAGAATTTGAGGTCAGTGCCTTTCCTGCAATTTCGCGCACCCGCGAGCTCCTTGTCCATATGTTTTGCCAGTCATAGATGTTTCACGGTTTCTTGGGTGTCAAAAGAGAACATTGGGGGATTCAGATGAGAAAAATTTACGGTTTCTTACCGGGCCCGGTTCACAATCTGTAAAATTTCTGTAAAATGAAAAGTTCTTCACATAAATAAGTAACCGGGTTACAATTTCTTCTTCCTATTGTATCTTTAAAAGATTGTGGCACTAACGTTTCAATTTAAACATAGGATGCACATAATGCTTATTCTTTTCTATGACCTTTAAAACAAGATTTAAAACGCTATTGCTTACTACTAGCAGGCTGGGCGACAATCGGTAAATACTAAGGGAGGGAAAGGTGGAAATGATGAATGGAATTAGCTTTATGTTCGTTGAGCCGAGAGAAGGTTAGCATCCCACTTGACAAGGACGGGAACTGGCTCGGGCCATTACACATCACCTGAGGTTTAGGGATGGGGACGGGTACCTATGGGATATAGATGATGGATGGAATTGCCACCGGTGGCTTGGGACGAATGGACAGAATGGACAGAACTACCTTTGGGAAAATCTTTGGGGAGGAAGCGGGTTATTCTGCCCTTCGCCTCATGCGCGGGGTTTACCTAGTCTTACTTTAAAAGATGATTGTCACACTATTATTGTTATAACAGAGTAGGTGTCTATAAAAGTTGCGTAATCCATGAATGGCCTCTCCACCCAGGCCGAGAGAGATGGTTAATTCTGTTATTAATTTTGTTACGATTGTGCTATCAGAGAGCATATGTAAACATTTAAGACTTGACGAGTTTCAAGTTAACTTCTTGGCACGAACTCAGAATCACTAGGGGGTTTTATTGATATTTTGTATGGTATGGCTATGGGTGGAGAAGTACATTTCTTAAAGTTATTATGGTATCAATAAACTATCAACGGAAAGTAATTGAATGTTTCTGTCAAATCAATGACGGGTTTTGAGGAAATGCTAAATGGGTGATTAATAAAAAGTACCAGAAAATATATGGCACTCTTCCAATAACATATTAAGCGTCACTTCTTATGGTAATTCCTAAATGCTTTACAAAGGACTTCTATAGGATCGATACGAGTAGCACTGAAACCCCTTAATGTTAAATATATTTTTTGAAACAAAATCTGAGTAGACTAATTGACTTCACTCTCTCTCTCTCTCTCTCAACGTGTAGTTAGCCTACAAAACTAAACTTCGCGGAACCCAAGTTGGCAGAATGACTTAACCAGTCCCCTTGAATCCTGTGCTTGGTGCTTTAGTCCGGTGTGACACAGTGGATGCTACACACACATCATGACACTTTGAAACAGAAAATATTGGTTATCAACACAAACTCACTCGTTAGCAACTAATATCCTAGAAACTGCAAGCACAAGACCAGAGAAGGCTGGTGTGCAATGACTAAAATGATGAGTAGGGAACAGAAAGTACACTAATGTTCCTATTGAGGAAAAGAGTTTAAGGTTGCTAAACCTTGGGCCCATCCTTAACCTCAGGTTCTCCAATTCTTATGGATGAAGAATGTGACAGAATAGACTTTGATTGAGATTGTCTTCACAAGGGAACATTTGATCATGATCATAGACGATGCAATGCAAGGATACTTGTCCAATGGGAGGTTTTAGATATAGATTTATTGGTACCCTTAAGCATAAAACTAAATATGAAACCCCAATTTTTCTACATTACCTGTAAAAAGATAATGCCAAAGAAAAGGAAATGTTAGTGAATAATTTATAGGTATTCAACCACCCTCGCGATAGTTTCCTTTTCTTGTAGATGTGCAAGAGATTAAATTTTATGATTAAAACCAAAATCAGTCAAACTAATATTAATTCCTCACCACCAAGGGGTATTAGAGTATGTATCACATGGCAAGAAATGAATGCTTCTCATGAAATTTAAATTGAATGGAACCGCACTTCCAAATCCTCCACTATTTTCAAAATCAACAAGTCTTTTGTCATATCACCTTTGTTAATTGCACAATTCCCTATTTTTCATCAAAGTAAGAGATTTGTCGATGAGTGAAATTAGAAATTAGAAATCTCCCTAAAATGAGGTAGAGTTGTTGAGCCCTAAGGAGGTTTTTGGGCCTTAAGAAGACCATGATGTAGTTTATGTGTGTATTTATTTTAGAAAAGTGTGCATTTTGGGAGAGTGGGAAGAGAACATTAGGACATAGGCTTTACTTTTTAGAGAGAATTGAGAATTGGAGTATTTGAGTCTCGGTGATCACCAATATGAAATGTGTACTTCCTCTTGAATCAAGAATTTTTAATACAAAATTAAGTCCCAATTTGTACACTTCTTATTCTTGATGAAGCAAAACTCTTGCCAATGTTCCTCCACCGGATGAGCATCAATAAGGTTTTGAGCGTTCCACTTGCTAGTCTATGTAGCAAAAACCACAAGTTGTAGTTAGATGTGTTTGATGCTCAAATAGGCCTTAATTATCATATGTATTCAATTGTTCTGTTCAAGTGAAGCAATGAGCTGAGGAAGTTCTTGTATGATTTTTGGTAATCTTTTGGGAAGCCAGCAAATTGCTATTAATATTTTTATGACATGTTGAGCAAAGCATGCATACACAATAAACAAAAGGCATATATATGGCATGTAATTGAGATCTTTTGCCAAGTTGAGGAATCCATTGATGTACCTTTTTGGATGTGAGTATCAGATATGAGTGTTAAGTTAGTTGCAAACAAGAAGTTCAAAAGAAATTGCCCCACGTGTGACTATGCAGCCCAAGTTATAAAAATCTTAGAGATAATGTGTTTACATCTGGATAAATCTTAGTGGACTCTATGTATTTATATAGTATACTTGTCAGTCTGAATTAAGTTAGAACATTATATTTCATCTATCAAGTTGATGTCCTCATAAGACAAAATAGTCATGATTTAGTCCTAGATGTTTTGGTTGCTCTATACCTATTTTTGTATCATAAAACAACATCTACTACACTCAATGTATCATTAGTTTTACAAGAAACAAATAGAAAATAATGATCATGTCACGTTCAATATTGAGTATTGTTGTACAAGAAATTGTCAATTAGTTGAACTTTTTAAGTTCCTACACAGTGTTGTTTGGAATTGTCCTTTAAGGTAAAGTAAAACCAATGTTTTGAATTACAACTTGCTAGCATTCTCACATTGAGAGAGCTTGATGCACTTGCCATTGCTAAACCATGGTTTTTGCATTACTCATCAGAATGTGTACAATTTACATGAGGCAACTTACAAATTTGTCAACTATTCTACAAATCACAAAGAATAAGGAAGTCTTTTGGGTGTTCAAAATTTCAAATTCATTCTTAACAATTACTTTTTCATCTTAGAAAAATGTAAAGCATGGAGTATGCCTTGAGTTAGAGCTTTCTTTCTCTGTATGTACAACATCTTGAAAGTTCTTGTAGTCACTCAAAGTCACTCTGCTTGGGTTTTGCTAGGTCCAAAGAGGTTTTGCTCAGTGCATGTATGAGTTTCACCTAGATTAGACTTTTTGCTTTGGTATCACCAAGTTTTGGAAGTAGCAATGAAGGAGTTCTGCTCAAGATTTACTAAGTTAGGGTTGATTTTAGTGATCATTTTTATTATAAATGGAGTTCCACTCAAGATTTGATTAGTTGGGGTTGATGTCAATGATCACTTTTATTATTGAATGGAACATCATATCTTTACATAGGCAATTGTAGGCAGGTATTGATTATATTCCATAGAATAGAAGTAGCCATATAGATAAACATGGCAATCCCCTTGCAATTGCCATAAGTATCATTGCTTTAAGAGGTTATGAGGATGATAAAGATGAAGGAGATATTTTAATCAACATTGGTCAAGGTGGCAACAATTACAAAGGTGATAAAAGAAGGAGCACAATTAAGAGCTTATTAGAGGCAACCTTACCTAGAGAACTATTGTGATCTTGGGCTCTTTGTCCATGTGATAAGAGGATACAAAGTGAAGAAATCAGATGGCACAACAAGTCAATCATGAAAAATACATGTTATTATGATGGGTTGTATGATGTGAAGGATTGTTACCATGAGATATGTTTATTTGGCTACAACTTTTGGAAGTATAAACTTGTACGGAAGGAAGGTCAACCATATTTTGTATCCCTACTAATTCTCTTTACCATGAAATCCTTACCTCTACTAATTATTTGGAGATCATGGTTACAAAATACTTCTTGATGACATTTCCAAAGCCATTAAAGGTATGTGTTGTGGGTCTTATGGATGACTCTAGGTTAGCAAAAAGCTTTGAATACATTGTCAAGCTTAATTTTACAAAAGAAATTGTTGGTGGGTTAGTCCAATCTCAAATTGGGGCATACGGTACACTAAAGGAAATGAGGAATGTTGATACAATCCTTGCACGGTGCTTCCTTTCATGCTTGCACCATAAATTTCAATGAAATCTCCGTCCTTAGATGTTCCTACTCTAAATGCACCTACTTTGATATTGTTAGAGTGCTGCTAAAGTCTTAATTACTACTTATCTTTGTACATACCTATAGTTTCTTTTGCCTTTTCTTGCAGAGGAGTCTATTCCTTAGGCCCTTTGTAGCTTCCCATAGAGGGGTGCATCCCATAGGCATTTTTGCCCCTTGACATAGCATTCTCCTAAGTTCTTGCACTCCAAGCAAGCCTCCTAGTACTGCCTCTTTTTCATACACTTATTATTCACATAAGGAAATAACTAGGACCTCATTTGATAGTAAGTTCCTATCATATCCCTCTCTTGGCAGTCCTTAAATATAGCATCCCACACATCAATGAACCCATCCATGTGTGCCAACTCCAAGGTCCATCCCAAACAACAACTCCACATGCTATCTACTCCATGAGGTACATGAAGTTGGTATTTATGATTGTTTATCAAAAGTGATTAAAGGCACTTTCTTCTTTGCTATCTCAGCCCAAGCTATTGTACAATTAGGCTAAACTCTTGTAGTAAACCGCTGCTCAAAAGACTATGGGATGCACTATGCAAATTGGTATGGTGGCAAGTATTTTTTCATATGTGGGCATTGGTTAAGGTGTTGCATAGTGAGTTATTGCAAAAGTTCTTCCATAGAAGTAATTAGGCAACGGGAATTCCTAAGTAGCAATGTATGAATTATGCATAACATTCTCTTCAAATCTTGGTATTATAGATTAGGGTTTGGTAAGGCCATGTCCCTCTTGTAAGCTTGAGCTTAGCATCATGCCTCCTCAAATGCATGAGCTATTGTAGCAACTTTGTTGCAAATGAGGAAATTTTGAATGTCCTCAAGTAATACACCTTTAAACCAGTTGAGAGCCATAGTGGGATCTAAGGCTAGTGTGTACATTGAAGATATGTATTGAAATCTTTTAATAAATGCTTTCATTGTTTCATTGTGTCCTTAGCAAAACCTATTTATCTTGTCCTTGAGTTGTTCTTGTTGTCTTGGTGAGATGTATTTTTGTCGTCCTTTTGCTTGTATCAATGCATAACTTGTCTTCATGGTGGGGCTTAGGCCATTGAACCAGTGTTGCAATACTCAAATACAACATTGGCCAATTTTTCATGCCATGGTAGTATCATCCAAGATATTTTGTGCCATACATACATTCTCAAACATTTGTAGGGATGCCTAGTGAACACAATTGTTCAAAGGGGTATACAATTGTTTCATCTTCCCAAGATTGATGTCATTGCAATGGTAATTGTAAGGATCATAGGAGTTGAGAGAGGTGTCATAACCACAAGAGAGGCCTAGGTAGTAATCTGTGGTGGTATTGATGTAGATGGGTTTCCTTGGGTAGAATGGCTTGCCATTAAGGGTTTTTCTTGCAATTTCACAAGAGTACTTGGAGAAGTGGAAGATAATGCTTCCTTTGGTTTAAAACAACACACATTGTAGAAATGAGAGTTAATGCTTCTCCCAAGCTTAAATTAGCAACATCCATGAGGCTTTGAGTAGAATAAATACGACTTGAGCGAGTTGTAGAGATCAATGGATAAGACATACATACACGTTGGCTGGCAACAACACCAAGAATGTTGATGGGTTAATCCAATCTTGAAGTGAGGAATACATGATGCTATGAGAGATGTAGAATATCAATACAGTCCTTGCACAACCAGCCATTTACTTGGCTAGGGGAGGTGATGTAGACATGCTTCCCGTAGTTGATAATAAATCAACTCATGTTCATGAATCTTCTGTATACGCTTACCCTTGGAGATAGCTCTTAGGTTTATCACCCTTGCAAACTCTTTGGCCTCCTTTGTATGGTCCTTTTTACCTTTTTGATAGAGTCCTACTTAGCAG
This sequence comes from Lunularia cruciata, assembly GCA_948567375.1. Taxonomy (NCBI): domain Eukaryota; kingdom Viridiplantae; phylum Streptophyta; class Marchantiopsida; order Lunulariales; family Lunulariaceae; genus Lunularia; species Lunularia cruciata. The sequence continues at coordinate 75,131,428 of OX419757.1, read as the reverse complement.
GTCTATTAGACAATCTCACACTTAGGTAGACATTGCAACAAATACATGAGGAGCACAAAATCATAACATAGCATGCATGGCTTAGCAAGACTCACACTTACACCTTCACATCCATAGAATTAATGGTATGTTTACTAAACTTGGATACTTAAACACTAGGCATGTATCAATAGTACAACCTTATTGAAGGGTAGTGACTAATTCTTGTAGTCACAACTCATCTCCTCTTAGCCTGTAGGCAAACAAAAGGTTACAAGATAAGTGCATCTGCCTCAAAAGAATCCTCTATCATGGACTCTTGGTTGGAAGATTATCCTACAATGGGAGGAATAACTTGCTTAAATAGCTACTATAACCCTAAAGGAATTTTCTAGTTACCTTAATCACTACTCTACATGTGGCCATCGCCTCCTTGCACCATAAATGCAAATTGTCTCTCTGCCCTTAGATGTTCCTACTCTAGATGCACCTACTCTGATATTGTCAAAGCACCACTATATCTTAATTACTATATAACTTTGTATAGCCCCGTAGACTAAAGTCACACAGTTTCTTCTATCTCTTCTTGAAGTGGGGTCCGTCCCATAGGCCTTTGTAGCTTCATGTAGAGGGGTGGATCTCGTAGGCCCTTTTGCCCCTAGACAATATTCCAAGACTCGAACTTACAAAGGTATGCTCTTGTAATAAGGAGTGTTGGGAGACTTGTCCATGCTTAAAGTGAAATCGTGCAAATGCTAAGCCCAAACTTTCAAACATAGAGCCGTCACTCCTCTCCTTAGTTTGACAATTTCACAATCTAAATTTGACTCTCGGAGATTCCCTCATGGTTTTCTTGACTCTTTCATGATTCTCTTATAGTTCCTTTCCCAAGACCAAACCTTTGAAACACAAAGCTCTCTCAATCTCTCTTGGGTTTTGACAATTTCAAGCTCTAAACTCTCTAAACTAAACTAGAGTCTCTAAGGTGATTTTAGTGGATTTTTTAAGTCATTGATGAGTTAATAATTAAATTTATTATAAAATAAAAAAAAATTACTCTATTTTAGTGAATTTTATAATTCACTCATGAATTAATAATCAAACTCAATATAATTTTTTTTGAGAAATTAGTGAAAATTTTCTTTATTTCTAAATTTTATATTTTCCTTTATGAATATTTTATAATAAAATAATAAAATAATATTAGACTAAATGGGATGCTGATAACAAATTAAATCACCAGAAAACTTACAAGAATATATATATGAAGAATCAACATCAACCACCACCAATGAACGTCAACTAGAATCAACCAACGCTTAGTTCAGTGAAAGGAGGGGCCACTCGCCCCTAGGGTACGTTCCAACCCCTCCTTACACCTTCTCGCATTTTCTCTACATTGCCTTTCGAACCATATAAATAAAATTCAAATAACATAATTTATTTAACCCTGAATTACAATTAATGAAAATTAATATTTTTTATGGTGTTGTGGTGTAAACTCCGTAACCCTTCTTTCTATGAATCATGTTATGAAGTTTCTTAAAAATAGAGAATTTGAACAAATCTCCATAATCCACCCACACGTGCTTGCGAGGCGGTCTCATATAGATTGTTCACCGCTCTTCGTAAATGTAATTTAGAAACTATACGAAATTTAGTACATTTATTTTTTAAAGCCCTTATTATTATTCATTCTGTAGAGGAACCCTTTTTCAAACTTTCATGCCACCAGAAATATAGTTTACGTAATGAGGAGCATAAAATGCACAGAAGATTTAACCTAGCGCATCATGCTTGAAGAAAATATAAATGATAAATTACTGTTACTTGAGTTTTCGGTAATGACACTTAATAAGGTCGCACAATGAAAATTATATTTCTTAAACTAGAGATAATATTTAAGAGATACTAAAATTTTAGCTCTGAGTGACAAACATATAGATCGTGGTTCATTCAGTTCTACAATATAAGACGTTTCATAAAACATAGTTCTAATTTAAATAAAACATACGATTTAATTTAATTGTATACCTGGCCCTAGCCCCATTCTAGCTCTTTTGTTCCTCCTTTGTAGGACTTGGTGGGGTCTTCCCATCCTTCTTGTGTTCTATGTGGTCGCCTTTAGTCTATTTAATTGTACACCAAGCAGATTTATATTCAAACACAACATGACGTGGTGACGTCCTTCGACGTGGCTCCTACAAATGCATTAGCGCACTTTTAGAGGAAGTTTATTGCAGTTTAGAGGATGGATGTTTTAGAGGGTGGATGGAATTTTAGAGGTTGTCTCGCAGACGGTCAGATTTCCTCAGCAAGGTTCGAGCTTGCTCCACAGTCTAGTGCAGGCTTGGTCAGCGGCGTGAATCCGTCTGCTCGGTCTGCTCTGGTAGTCATTTCTCCCATCGACAACCCTCGAATCCAATCATCGCAGGTCTGGAGGCAAAACTCAATCGTAAAGGTGTAAGAAATTGGAGAAATTGGACCCTGCACTCTGAGAATGAAGATCAGATGGACTGGTCTGATCCTTCTCATGGTGGCGGTGTGCAGATCATCCTCTGCCTTTCAATCGGACGAGCTCCCCGAAGATGATGATGATTGGGGACTGGTAGGAGCAAGAGGATCCGAAAGAGCTGCAGGCGCACCAGCCGCACCGCTGGGATTGGGAAAGAATCCAATCCCTGCAAGCCGAGCCGCTTCTGCTGACAAGAAAGTTCAGTTTACGCTCGAGCACTCCTTTGGTGGATCCGATTACAAGCCCGCTGGAGTTTTCACGGCGCGCGTTCGTGAGTCCCTGAAAGGTGGTCAGGTTTGTCTTTAATCTCGCTCGAAGTTTTAAGGACGATTGTTCTTTGGGTTGGAATTAGAGCTCAGCGCGAGAGAATTTCGTAATTTCAATATTTCATGTAACAGTGTCGAGGCGGATATTTAGGTCTCCGCTCTGTTCCTGTGAAAATTCATAAGTTGTCGAGATACTGTATCAGACCAAACTAATCAGGACATCAATTTTGAAACTTGAATAGTGTAGTAATGGTCTGTGGCGCCACAAAGAAGCCCACTCCTTAATTTTAGGGAACTCTGAGTCCACTCATGTCTACTGCAGCCTGATATCATCTCCGCAGGGAAATAGTAGCCAGGAATTTTATTTTCTTTGCGTATCTCCACGATCCGGGTAATACCGAGTTCGGTAGAGGTCATACCTTGCAGGAGCATTGCTGTAAGTTACTTCGTTCTGGTCGGGAAGACTTTGGACGCCTTGTCTATCTGAAAGAATCATTCGTACATGATGTGATAGGCCACGTTATGAAATGTCTCACTTTCTGTCACGCTCACATCAGCCATCATTTCGATGGTAGAGAACTTGTGCTCGGGGTACGCTCAAGAAACGATGTGTAGTTAAAGTTGAGAATGTCCTTTGATAACTATTTTGAATCCGAAAATGTATAATGATGATTTAAGTTAACATTTATAGTATATCAGTTTGATATACAAACTTTTTCGAGAACCAACCATTTTTTACAGAAGTGGACATGGACGTATTGCACGTGCTCCAAATTGGACGGGGGCTGGTAAACGCTGTTACAGCATCATTTTGCTGCGAGGTTGTGTTTCTGATTTATATCCACTGGAATTTGCACAGACTCTTCTCAAGTTCCGCCTGTCAAGAAACGCATTCAGCAGCGAAGATAAACAGGCTTTCCAGGTATGTATGGTCGGTTGGCAGTCTAATACAGAAGTTAATAGATAACTTAGTCACGTCGGACATCACTTTCATGTATACTTATGGCGTAATCAGTCACGAAGACGCAGCTATGTGTCAGACTCATGTGAATGTTGTTTGTGGTGTGCAAATGCTTGTGTTCACCAGTTGTAAAGGTTCACGCATTTGAATACTATTATGAATAAGGCACTGTGAAAACATGCAGCATGCAGTATATGCAGCTCCTTCCGATGTTATGTGGTTCTCGTATAATTTTCCATCAATAGTAATTCTGTCCTGAAAAGAAGTTTGTAACATGAGAGAAAGTATGAGTTTGCTCCTATCCTCAGCGTAGAGATAAGCTCGCTCATGGCTGTTATGATTGACGAGAAATCATCTAAACATATGGTCATTCTTGTGGCGTTCTGTGACCTTAACCACGTTCAGTTTCTTTGGTCTTTAATTGCTGATTTGTGCAGGTTTTGCTTGATAACGACGACTTCTACAGCGTCCGTGTTCCAGCCAATGTGATCACTCCAGGGGAAGGGTTTGCTATAACCTCTACGAAGGCCGTACGTTGCTGTCACCAAGTTTCACACTGCTGTCAGATTTATTAACATCCACGCCTGAAAACATTGTGCATTTTGTGCTCCACTCCTTAAATACCCGAAAGCATTTTTCCATTATTCTTCATCTTGTAGTACTTTATGTTGAGTTTTATTTATCGCATCCTATTATTCATATACTCCTATACCTTTCCCCGTTTTACGAACGGATTTTGCTCTCATTTCACATTTACTCCAAGTTTAGTATAACTTTGTTCAGTATAGTATTTCAGGACGCATGCCTCGTAGAGCATGCTGCGATATACACTATCGAGTCCCTTCACACGTAGTAATGGGAGCAGAAGCTGTCCTTCGAACGGCCTCTGCTCTCATGAACCTATATCCAGTCCCTTCACACTTCACTCTTTCCCCATCCCTCCTTGCTCACAACTCCAATTCACCATACTCTTCTCACTTTTCTGGTATCTGTGACAGAAAGCAGCATGTAGAAAGCAATATTACTCCCCTTACTGGTTTATCCCTTCGCATTGTTCTGGAATGAATGGTTACTTCGTCAAACGCTTCTCATTAGCATTGTTATGCTATGTATTCTTCATATATGATGGGATGCATTAGGTTATCAAACTTTTGGATGCAATTTCTCGTTACTTAGATTCGCATGTGCTTAGTTTAAATGGGTTTAGGGTCTGTCTTCAGTGGGTGCGGATACCCCGTTCTACGACCGACTTCTGCTCTCATTCCTGCATATACTCCTAGTTAGTGTTCCTTGAGCAAGAGGTTGTTCTAACATGTTCTTTCCGGTATGGCATAATAACAGCGCTGTCTTGCACTCAACAACTTTCAAGAGCGCTTTGATTTCCACGTTGTAAGTGCCACATATCGTACTGTTTGAAGTTAAGGTCATTGTTAGCAGTATTCATATTTTATATAAGGCAGCCGAACTGGGTGTCTCCATGGTTATCCGGACATGCTATCTCAAGAATCCTTGAAGTTTGTCTTTGTTATAATTCCTTCCACTCTTTGTTGCCTTCCGCAAATGACTTAGTTATCGCTCCGCCTGATAAAATTTTCTCCTCTTCTCTCTCCAGGACAATGGCCATGTCATAGGAGTCACATATGGGTCCTCTGTCAGTTGCCCTTACCCTCGTCCACTCCAAATTGTGAGTGAACACTGACTCTGTGAAGTATCAACCGGTGCTCATTATGTATAAGAAGATGCCTCAGTTTTGCATTATCAAGTTTCTTCGCGTTCACTTCGTGTCACTGTGTTGCAGTATGGTAGCCGAGACTATATACTAACAGCCACCTGATGTCGCAGCCCTCGCAGTGGTCATTTGATTCATTGATTGTGGTGAAGAGCAGTGAGCAAGCAGCGAGGTACAAAGTTTGTTTGACTGGAAGTACACCTCACTTAATCGCGTGTCTTTAATCCAACGAGCAAGGATGGTTTGATTTTGAAAATATCCCTGGACGAGAGTTCTCATGAATGATCATTCAAATTGAGAGTCACATCATGCCATGCGAAAAAGTGAGAAGCAGGTCTTTTTAATGTACAGAGCTTGACTTTTTTGCGCGTTTGCAGATCTCTGACAAATATTGATGTTTTTGAGGCTACTGGAGACGAAGTTGCGGAAGACGGAACACTGGTGAAGAAGATACCAGAGAAGTCTTTCTGGGCGAAATATGTACGTGTATATCTCTTAAACTGGAGCAGTTACTTGATGTAATCTCCCAGGAAGTCTCAAACTCGTCGCTCATCCGTTGTGCATCACCACTGCCATCAGATTTTGCACGTTATGGTGATTCTATCCCGCAGACTAATCCTTTATCTTGGGACCAGAAACACAATTATGTACTATAAGAATAAATGCGCCGTTATAGTAAACTATCTACGTTTAGTTTCCCTCAGTGACCCTATTCCAAGCTGCTATAACTTCTCTTTCCAGTTCACATTCCTGCTGCATGCTTTTCCATGGCAACGTCTATCTCACATTGCTTGTTGGTTTCCTGCAGTGGATGTACATACTCCCCATCGGACTTATCGTCCTGAATGCAGTTTCTCAAGTTGCAAATATGCCAGAAGAGGGAGCACCAGGGCAAGGACCACCAGGTGCTGCGCCACAACGTCTGGCTCCTGGAGCCCCTGCACCTAGGAGACGGTGATGAAATTATCTGCCATTCTGGTCATCAGGGAAGTGGAGTCAACGTTTATGTGATGTTCGGCTGACAGATGTAATCCAACGCATTCTTACTCGAGCGATTAACTTAGGTAAAAAAGCACTGGGCTCTCATAAAATCTTAGAGATGGAACCTGGCGTCTGATAGTTGGTCAACCTAGATTTCTGTTAGTCATGCGCTGTTCACCATGACGGAGTGGATAGCTATAAGATATTCCATCCAAGGTTCCAATGTCGTGCGCCTTCGGCTCAATACTTAATGTATGCGTTTACCCAGAGCTATTTTCCGCCACACATTGCCGAAACACGAGACTTGTCTCCAAGAGGCAAGGACATCATAGCAGTTCTAGAGGCAGGCAGCGAAAAGTTTTGTGGTGATACAAGAGGGTAGTAACCTGATTCCTGATTAAGGAGCTCTTCAATATGTGGAGTATCTCCCTTGCCGGGATAAAAACTAACATCTTGTTTAACGCGTTTTCACGAATGTCTTTGGTTCTCCTCTGCATTGTCAACATGTCATTGCCGCTTCGAAAACCCAAATGAAGTCGCTCCTTATTTCAACTTCAGCAAAAGATGGAGCAGACATAGAACAATCGGTTCAACTTCATCAACAGTTGAAGTCTTTTAGTCTTAGTGGCCAGGTTTCTTCTTCGCCTCTAATGCTTTTGGCCAGGTCAGGTTGTGCGTTCAAGCTCCTATCTCACACAACCATGCAACAATTTAGTCAACAGTGACTCGAAGGGTCTATCGTAAGAAATTAGTAATTCTAGTACGAAAGTAGATTTTAACCAACTTGTGCAATCCTTCAATATTAGGATAGTGCTGAATTTTGAGGCTTTGGATGGTCTTAGCGTCGGGACTAGTGCATGGGAGACGAGCCGGACTTCTGCCTTTTGAGGATAAAAGTTTAAAGGATAGCTTTCTTTAAAATGGTGGAAAGATTTTGAGGAGAAAGCTCAGAGGGCTTCCCTCGAAACTACAAAAAAAATATTGAGGATGAGACCTTAGAGGGTATTTCCCTGAAAATTGACGTGAAGGTGTTGGGGAAAAAAGTTGAAAAGATATCATTGTCAAAGACGATATAAAGAATGCAAAGTAAATGAACAATTCTTGGTTTACCACAAGCGCTGGTTCAACACAAGTATTCAAATAAAAGACTAAGCCAAACCTTCGAACCATTTCGAATTCTCAAATTTTAGTAAACGGATGTTTGTTATCCGACTCTCACAAGAATAAGGATTGACTACCATTAGTCAATTCTTATCTAATTTGATTTATCTAAATGGAACAAGGTCTGCGAAACATTTCTGTTGTTTTCCGAGCTTATACTTCCCTCGCCAAAGACTTTGTCGTCCATTTGAATTTCATAGTTCTGGATAATCTCATGGAATTTCATAATCTCATACATCCCTCGTCCATTTGAACTTCATAGTTATGGATCACATTTTTCTCCACGTGGAACAACGACATCGTCGATCCCGTGCTGTATCGCTGCAGAATGGACTCGTGGGGCTAGAAATCTCGCACATTTGGTCTCGGCAATGGCCTCACAGGCCATGGCTATCGCTGCCCCTGTTGTAGTTGCTTCGCTGACTGCGGTCAATTCCGTGAACTCACTGGAGCGAATTTCTTTCAGCTTGCCAATAAAATACCATAGGAAATCTAGTCAACAATTGTTATTGGGAGGTTCGGGTTTTGGGAATTCGTCACAGGTACATCAAGGTGTTCATCTGCATCGCATCTGCTCCAGTGAGTGCTCCAGAGGGCGTTCGGAATCACGGATTTCAGCTTCACGAGAAGGTTTCCACCGCACTTTGCTTCATTTCAATTTATATATTGTGAAAAGAAAAATAATCAACCGTTCGGTTGCAAAGTATCAAGCCATTACATTAGCCAGTGAAATGAAGTTTGAGTTCATAGCATGCAACAGGTACTAAGCGGTGGAGTCGGGACCTCAAATCTTGACAGCGCTTGAATAAATATTATTGTAGATGGAACAATGCAATTCGCCAGTAAGAGTGATTAGAGTTACCCGGTATAAACTAATATAGAAGTCATTCTATCGGATGCTGTGGTCGCAGATCCCGCCGAAATACTAGAGGACTCCAAATTCGTTCCCTTGAACGATGACGATCCACGTTTCGGTCCATCAGTAAGTGCAGAGATTGAGAGTACTGCCAAGTAGCAATGAACTTTTGGTTAAGTTTCTTAACATTGTGACAGGCTTTATTTCTCTAGCGAGAGAGAGAGAGAGATCTGTAAAAGCAAATAACAATAAACCTTTGACTAAGTATCTACTCATTTGTGACAGGTCTTATTCTTACTGGGATTCGCGAACAAGGAGGCATCAAAGGTGCGGTTTGATTTTTCAATCATCTTAGAGGTTTATTAGCCGCAAACGAAAATCTGGGAGCGAGGAACAATTTTAAAGTGGGTGACACGTTCTGATTTGTAATTTACTACTTTCTGCCCCAGGTTCAGGAACTATTGCGAGAAATGGAGGGAGACTTCTTGAAGGTAATCTCTTCAGCTTTTCATTCAGGAGGTTGCTGGGAGAATTGCTTGCAGACATTCTCTGATTAAGTGCATTCCAGCTCTCACTCAACCGTCGTCGCAGTTGTCTTTACTGAAACTAATGTAAAGCCACGAGTGGAAGAAGTGGGATAAGTGGTATGAGTACCATAGAATTTCGTTCCTCATGGAGAGTTGCAATTGTTTACACTGAATAGAAGCAGAAGGTAGAGTTTCCACATAAGATCATTCTTCCTTTCCCTTTACTTATTGCCTAATCCAAATCTTTACTGACATATCGGTGGAGTACATGCTTTACACGAGGCGTGAGGTTAAGTATAAGGTTGAATGATGTTGAAACCAAGTTTATGTTCAGGTTGTGCTTTGCACTAAAGAGATGGTAAAGAGAACCTTGGGCGAAGCTGTGAACACCCAGCAGCCGGATATATCGAAAGTCCAGGTTGATATCACTCACACACTTTTCGTTAGATGAGATTGATATGTTCAACTGTTTGTACTTCACTGGACTAGCGCTTGTGAGTGTTTTGATCCCTGGAAACTATGTCAGCAGCTGAGGTTGTCAATCTTTGCTATCTGAAGAACCATGTGACAAGACAAGACACGTATGGGCTTCTCTTGTCCCTTTCTGTTAGCAGAGATTTCTTGCCAAACAGCTATTATGCTTAGTAAGCTCCTTCCATGGGGACAAACTTTCAGTCTGTCCATAGCTGTCAAGTGGGGGCACCGTGTCATACTAAAAGATCAAAGAGAGTACCACCAGGGAATTTGTACATAACTTGTTCTAAACCATTAGAAAGTGAACTTTTTAAAGCCTTCGACGTCATCTTATTCACATCAAGTTGCATCCTCAGGTTGCACAAGGCCTCCCTGGTATTTGCTTTTTATCAGGTTTGACGGGTGAAGAAATTATGATGCTGATTCAAGCTTTCCGTGACGCTGGTGAGTCTCTTCGACGAAGTTACTACTCCTTCGGTCGCCCACCAGAGATTCATTGCATTTGATCCGGGTGTGACTTTGATATACTGACAGTTTGCGCGGCACAATATTTATTGTTTTAACGGGAATTTAACGGGAATCCATTCTTCACTACTGATGCAATCCGACTAAAGAGTGGCCTATCCCATGTCGTTTCCCGTGGAATTACAGGAATGAAAGATACAGTTTTTGCAGCCCACGTTCCAAAAAATACAGATAAGTCACTGGAAGAACTCATTGAAGAGATTATGGGTGATCACGAGCGAGTGGTAAGCTCTGCCGTCTTTCTTGTCTGACCTATTGGTAGAGAAATTTGGAAGATAAAAAATATGAGCTCAACCCAGACCTGTGCGTGCATCTATAGTAGACAACTTGTTAAGTCTTTCTGTGGAGTCGTTGCCCTTGACATGCACTTCATGTCTATCTTACGTTTCCTATTGCAGACTCGGGCGAAATCTTCTCAAGTTTGACGATTTTCCAGTGGGCGATCAAATTTGAGGTGTCGGGCTATGTACAGGCGAGATCATGAAGGCTTCAATAGTACTAAGTCAGCATGGATGACGACGCATGCTGCAAACTTTAGAATTATGGTCATATCATGCTCTCTCAAGAGAAATTCAGAATATCTTCCACCGGGGTAATCTGCCATCACAGGTATATTGTATGGCCGTGACATTGTGAATATGTGGAGGCCAGTTTCTGCAATTGCAATTTTCAGCTAGTTCTGAAAGTGTTCCTTTGGTAAATTTCCAGAGCACGCATATGAATGTTTTTCTACATCATGCACCTTCCCTACTACTCACTTCACTCAGAACATTGGCATGGAGTGGGTAGACTGATTCTGAAACTGTACTTTGGCCACAAAGTACAAGCAATCTTTTTGCCAACTTCAGCGATCCACGGTTTGGAAAGGGCTCTTATTAGGAAAGATCAGAACAGAACAGAATGGTTCCAGAGCTTTATATGGGCCTGAGTCATCTTTCCCTACTAGATTGTCCGTTTTGCTACTTGGTTTAGAAGGTTGACAATTATGAATTCCTTCACACCAGTCAAATATCGTTTCGGATCGACAACTAGTCTGGTTCAGAGCATGGGGAATCGTATGAAATTCGAAATAAGATGTTTACATAGTCAGGTGGATAATTTATGATCATCTCGAAATTGGAAGACCATCACTCAAATATGACGCCAGAAGCACTAGATGTGTGCTACACACGAGCCTCCCCATGTTGTTGATCTCCATGGGAAGTCCCGTTTTCTCACAAGTAACACCGTCTATTTGCCTTGCATTGGTAGTTAATGCTCAGGTTCAATCTTCAATCACAATCTGATAAGGAGTTATAAAGTAAAATATTTCTCTCACGTTATATTCTATACATATATATTCAAACAAGTCTCAATCGGGTAGAATTAGATGTGCTTGAATTGCTTGACAATGTGATTCCATTGGACACATGTAAACGGTTCAAACTCCCTTCAAGTACCCAACGAGGTTTGTTGAAACTCTTAGATCGTTGAATGAAAAATTAAACCACCAACTCGAGAGCCAAAACGAAACAGTAGAAATCTTAAATTTTCATCGAGTCTTGTTGAGGCTTTCTAGCAAAGAAAACCATAAATTTTAATCAACAAACCTGAAAACAAATTAAACAATATCGCTTGCCCCAACTTACTGTATATTATGCTTTCTAGCAAAGAAAACCATAAATTTTAATCAATGAACCTGAAAACAAATTAATTTCAGTATCGCTTGCCCCACCTTGCTGCATATCTATGAATGAAAATTGTATAATTGCCCAATTGCCTAGTTGAACTAAATCTTATTGTTCAATTAATCTAGTTTTGTTGGTTGAGACAGTCTACAATCCCATTGACTACCTTAGTTAGCTAAAAGAACTACATTAGTGTATCCTTATTTCCCTCTTGAATTAATATTATAATCATATCAAATTATAACTTTAATTAAATACATTATACTATTTAAAATATGCTAAAATTATACATGATTGAAACCTCATAAAATTTTATATGTAAATTTTATAAATTTAAATAATAATAAAGGTACGATAAGAAGATTTTAGAGCACCCGGCTCCATAGATTTTAGAAGCTCTTCGTTATTATCTCTACTTAGTGAACAACCATGTAAAATTAATATATTTACATAAGAAAACTCAATGGGTTAGATTTGGACGTCCATCACATTTCATCCATTTTGCAATTCATGGAAGTTCGTCGGAAGAAAAAGTCATTGATGGGAAAAGAAGATACTATAAGGAAATTTTGCTCTAGAGAAAGAAAAGAAATAGATATACAAACAAAAGAAACATGTGGTGCAGTATATAAAATAAAAATTTTGAAAATTTGAAAATATACAGAAAAGTACGAGACTTTATTTTTTCTCTTGAACGCATTTTTAGGAAAGAAAGATTAAATTGATCTTTAAGTGAAAATGAAATTTTAAAAAAGCATTATAATAAAATATCATAAAGTACCATTGAAAAACTTACCCAAAAGAGAGTGAAAAAAACCTAAAGCACAGAAAATTTGAATTCAATTATACGGAACAAAGATTGACTTCTACTCTTGGAATAAATGCCCCGAAGGAGAATATTGAGATAGAAAACTTATAACAAATCAATGAAAGATTTACCAAGTGAAGGTCAAAGTAAACTTAAAAGAAAGGAGATGTAGCCCTTCTTATTTACACTCATTGAATTCATTTATTTCGTTTTGATCTTTTTATGTGGATGCAGAAACTGGTTTATTGGAAACAACTACCGTAATCCGCCAGAATTCGACAGTTTTTCGACATTTCGAAATTCGACAATTCGACAGTTTTTCTTCGACCATGGAATGGATGCGCCGTGTCGTCTTACCAGGTTGAAGAAGTGGCGTGGTTCTTCAAACATAGTTACAGTTCGAACAGCGATAGCTTCAGGAGTTCCATCAGGAGACACGTAGGACGGATAGAAGGGCTCACGCAGTTCAGTTGTCGAAGACAGATGGTGTTCACAAGGACCCACCAAGTTCAGTTGCGTCCGGATAAGCCAGTGGAAGGAATGGGACCGGCTGCGAGTGGCCATTGAGGGTTTAGGGAGGGGATGGATTGACGAGCAAACTCAAGCTGAAGGAAGGCGTAGTAGGACTTCCTCGACACTACCCCAGCAGCGCTTGGCAGGTCTGCTTCTTCTTTTTTGGGTGTAACAGTACTGTGTGTGTGGAGTCCGTTTCGGTAACGTAGATAATTGGGGAATAAAATGAGTTGGAAATGTGAGCTTCAATTGTTTTCTTTGAATTTGCAGGAGTATTGTCTGCCTGTGTGAGTTGGGAGCGCTTGGTAGGTCAGTCTGTCGGAGTATTGTGTGTATGAATTCGGTTATGGAGACGCGAGTCAGAAGTTTGAGTTGCGGAATGGGATCGTTTCGTGGAACAGATGAAAAGCTACATTCGATTTGTGGGAGCGGATATGAGGAGGTATAGGGAAGAGCTCAAGTAGAGATGGCTGCCACGCGTTTGGGGGCCATGCCGTCCCTGTGTTTACCACCCTGCCTAGTTTTGAGATCACAGACATCCCTTTCGAGGCACAGAGGAGCGGCCTGTTTTTCTTCGTCCGTTTCCAAGATGACTTCCTCTCATCTCGTATGCCCAACGCAAAATTGCTCTTCGCAGTCCAGTCTCTTCTTCATCAGCGATTCCCGAATTAGTACAAATTACAGATACTCTTCTTCCTACAGTTTACCTCAGAGACCAGCCATAAATTCTTTTCGTTCAGAATCATCTGGGCTTTCCTCGTTTCCGAAATCCACCTCAAATCTTTTCACGTCTCGCTGCACTGGGAGCCTTCATTTCTCTCGAAAGATGTCTGGAATCACCTGCTCCTCGGCATCAATCAATCTGAGCCCCGATTACACCATTTCTGGTAAATTCCTTGGTGATTCACTTCTACTCATCCTTGCGTAACTTCTGCCTCTCTGTTTGAACCCTCGTAGTCGTTCTGCTCTCCTCCTTTATATTTTTCATTTCGAGAATTTGTAAGGACTCAAGGAGGTCCTTGCTTTGATTGAGTAATTTAGTACATTTAACTTCTGACGAGATCATCAATTTTGATTCTAGGGAGATGATGAGCTGCCTAATTTCTAAGAATTGGAGAACTTGGAATGTTTCATTAGAGAGCCTTTCCAGACAACTACTCAGACGCAAAGGATGTTTGGTTTTAAGATTTCACGTCACGATTTTTATGTGGACTTATGTGGTTCAGATTCTTCAAGAGGTGAACGTTTTGACGTTGTTGTGGTGGGCGGAGGTCATGCTGGTTGCGAAGCTGCTCTAGCATCAGCGAGGATGGGTGCACGAACGCTTCTCCTTACTCTCAACTTGGATCGGATTGCTTGGCAGGTTGGTAACGCTTGACATCATCCCATTCTTTAAGAACTTGTCACTTTTTTAGCAGTACTTCAGAATCCAAGTATTTAAATACCCATGTTTAGCATCTACTGAATGCAGTTTCGTCACAAACCTGGAACGCGTTTTCAAGCATTAGGTGATTCATTGCAGGGGTGAATCTTTAGAAACAGAATGTTATAATCGTAGGGTGGTGGAAGAACGGCTGATTTGCCTAAGGTGGTAGAGGGGCATGTACCACGTTGGGGGATTTGATTGGTTCTTGTGGATGAAAAATACCACGACTTCAGGATGGAAGGCGAATGTGATATCTTCGGAAATGTGTCCCGTGCAAGAGAAAGGACACCTTATGATAGCTTCAGCTTTCTGGTGTTCGTCAGTGTGAATTCATCTTGAAATCAGACCGGACATTTGAGTGTTTTAGCTCGTGGAATGAACAGTTATCAGATTTAAAGAACAGAAGGTTTGGTGTTCTTGCCATTGGAACCGGTGTTAGAGGAACTTGGTTTGAGAGTTACATGGTTGTTTCATTTGCTCACTAAGGTTACAAATCTTGTCGCATTTGTTGAAATGTCACGGACACGGGGTTGCATTTAGTGGTATAGAAACTACCTTTCACCCTTGCTCGTCTGTAGAAAGAGCGTCTCCAACACTGGTAAACAGGTCATTCGAAGCGATGTTTACCACCAACGGACGATCCCTTGTGGAGAAGCTTTTATAATCCTGTTGCTTCAGACTCGTGTCTAATGGTCCTGCTGAAGACTTCGGACGTTCCTGGGAAATTGTGTTGGGTGCCGGGTGCTGATTCTTTTGCTGACAGCCTGAAATGTTAGTAGAGTCCTTCTCAGTTTGCTTATTCTGCAAAGCAGGCCGAGAAGTTGGTTGAGACGATTGATGGTTCTGGGTTATTTTCTCCCCTGTTTACGGTCAGATATAGCGTTGCCACTTCGTTCACATGTTTTCAGTGGACAGGTTAATATGTGCTCATACTATTCCCTTGTAGAACACTACACCCGTCAAACGAGATGTATTCATGTACTTCAAGGGTCGATCAACTTCTTGCACCTTTCTCTGGCTACTTGTTTGAACTGAACAATAAGCTAATACCGTTTTGTTGACATCATCGTGGTGAGTGGATTTTACCTTTGCTTTGTAGGGCGGGTAGATCACTGATCACGGTCGGAAACTTGATTTTGCAGCCGTGTAATCCTGCCGTGGGCGGTCCAGCCAAATCACAGTTGGTGCATGAGGTAGATGCACTTGGTGGAGAGATGGGAAGGATGGCTGACAGGTACTGCAGCTGTACGTCAGCCCATTCCGTTGCATTACCTCTAGTTCTGGAATCGCAATTATCATCTCTGATTCGTCTGTCATCCTTTCCGATCAGCTGTAGCTGAGCAGATTCGGGAACCTTGATCATGACCAAGAATGGCAATCTGTTTTCAGGTGTTATTTACAGAAGAGAGTGTTAAATCGCTCCAAGGGACCAGCAGTGTGGGCACTTAGGGCGCAGACTGATAAGAGAGAATATGCAATGGAAATGAAGAAAGTTGTTGAGAGGTATATCTCAACATCCGGCATATTCTGATGGCAGTTCGAAGACTTGGTGATTCTCATTCTTAGTAGTAGAAGACGGGTACAACTTCGGACATTTTTGGGGATGTTCAAATTCTGTCGCGTGTCTTCTGACCTTGGGTTGCATAGAGGTTTATTTTGGCGTTACATCATGATTTTGAACTTGCCTGAAACTAATGATAATTTTGTGAGGTGAGTCTCTTAGTGCAGAGTTTCTTCTGCCGATCATTAACTTTTGCGATGTGATCTTTTCACATTATGTTGTTTTGCATTGCAGCACAAAAAATCTGTTCATTAGGGAGGCTATGGTGACTGAAATTATAGTTGGCAGCAATGATAACGTGGAGGGCGTAAGAACGTTTTTCGGCGTGGAATTTTATGCTCCATCTGTGGTGTTGACCACTGGAACGTTCATGAATGGCAAGATCTGGGTTGGACGCGCGTCCATGATTGCCGGCAGGGCTGGTGAGTCAGCCTCCACAGGTCTCACGGAGAACCTTCAAGGTTTGGGTTTTGAGACAGATAGACTGAAAACTGGAACTCCTGCCCGTGTGGATATTCGGACAGTCGACTATACGAAGTTAGAACGGCAACCGGGTGATGAAGAGGTTTAATTCGTCTGCTATTTATCTTCTTTCTTCACCTGGTGCATCTTATTGGTAGCAATCCGGCGTTGAATATACAACTCATTCTTTGTTGAGTGCTTTCATGCTAAAGAAGTGGTATGCCACTGTCTAGAAATTTAAGTTCCAGTTGCTATTAGGTCTTACATGCATATGTCGCACTCTAGGTGTCACAAACAGCAAAATGTCGAAGGCTGTACTCATCGCGGCTGTTATAGGGCTACACAACCACGTGATGATTAACTTCTAATCGCCTTTGCATAATGTTATTGAAGCTCTGGCAAATTATTTTTGGTCTTCCTTTAGGGTTCAGTACAATGTTTCTGTGCACTTCAGTCCGTACATCTTACAATCGGATCAGTATTCTTGTAAGGATTTTGGAGTAGCTTTGTTGTCCGAAGTTCTCTGTAACTATCGACTTAGGTAGAAGACGGGTTTGGCCGAACTTCCATTTGAACCGGAGGACAAAACTGCCACCGATAGGTTCTCCACTACTCGTGAATTTCACCTATTGGCACATCTGTTTGGACTGCTGCAATCCGCAAGTCTTACTTAAAGAGATATCTGAAAAGCGTTTGTTGAACCGTTACAGGTGCGATGGTTTAGCGTGGACCCAGAGGTACACATAGAGAGACAACAAATGTGCTGCTACTTGACGCGAACGACAGCAGCCACTCATAAGCTCATTACTGATAACTTGCATGAAACACCCACATATGGGGGTTGGGTAGAAGCCAAAGGGCCACGCTACTGCCCGTCTATTGAAGACAAGGTACTTACCCGGAACAATAGACGGAACATGGTTTACTGTCAGCAGTGCAATCTAATCCTTTTATACCTCTCTCTTTGTCTCGGATATATGCGTAGAAGTTTCATGATGGCACTGCTAACAAGCTGTAAACCATCTTGGGTGGAAAGTTCAGTTTATTCGATGTCTATGGACTGCCTTTTGTATGATTAGAACTTTCTTTGTCTGCAGATTGTCAGATTCAAAGATAAGGAGTCCCATCAGATATTTCTAGAGCCAGAAGGTCGAACTGTGCCGGAGCTCTACGTGCAGGTGTGACTGAGAACCCTTAATGGGTGTGGTAACCTGCTTAGAATGATTTGTCTGGATTAAGGACCCTACAAAGTAATTTTCTCGCTAGAAACTCAGGACTTACTCAATGAAGCGTATGGAGTGTAGTTGTCCACTTATGTAGTTGGTACTCAAGAGTTTCTGCAAGCCACTGCAATTTCTGTTTGGTCTAATCGACAGTGCCTCATCAGGGGTTCTCCACGGGACTTCCAGAGAGGTTACAATTAGCTCTATTGCAGTCACTTCCAGGACTGGAGCAGTGTTCCATGCTGAGACCTGCTTATGCTGTTGAGTATGACTACCTTCCGGCTCACCAGTGCCACAGAACTTTGATGACCAAGAAATTGCAAGGTCTATTTTTCAGTGGTCAGATAAATGGTACGACAGGTTATGAAGAAGCTGCAGCTCAGGTTAGCTTCTCAACGAGTGACAGTGCAGCAAGCAGACAACTTTCTATTTGACTTCCCAAGAGATTCTTAAGTCTTCAGCATAAGACAGTTGCACGACATATCAAACAGCAAAAGCATGCATGCCTGCTTCATGCGGTAGGTTTAGTGGGCCCATCTATGTAAAGCGGGTCAATTAGCTTTGTTTTCCTTGCGCTATTGCAGGGAATGTTAGCTGGGATCAACGCGGCCAGGTTAGCCAGTGAGCAAGAGTTGGTCGTGTTGGAACGAGAAAGTAGCTACATTGGTACGCTTATAGATGATTTAGTCACCAAGGATTTGAGGGAACCTTACCGGATGCTGACCAGGTACGCAATGTCGCTTACGTCGAGTCTAAGAGTATGATTCAGGTTTCTGGAAGTAGTTGGTTGGGCGTCTATGCAGTGCTGATGGACTTAGGTTGATGCTCGAAGTACGCCGGCGCTTGCTGGACATTGCGGACACCTTTGTTTGATGGTCACCCAGATATAGTTGCTTAGGCTAATTTTTCCCAGCCAGCCTAAAGTTTTGCTAAACCGAGACATAAAGTTTACTGGCTTGCTGATGTTTGATATTGTACTCCTTTCAGTCGATCGGAACATCGGCTTCTTTTGAGAGCAGATAATGCAGATAGCCGGCTGACTCCTTTGGGCAGGGAACTAGGACTAATCGATGATCGATTGTGGAAGTTGTTTCAAGAGAAACAGATTCGAATTGCTGCTGAAAAGCTACGGTTGCAAACAACGAAAATTAATGGTAAATTTCATATATCATCTGGACTTCGCGTAATGGATGCCTCGTTGGAATCGTTTTGACTCTAGAATGTCGGGGGACCTACAAACTACCAGGTGTTCCCCTCGCCTAGAGCAAAAGCAGAGCTTGTGCTTCTATGCATATTTCACTTGTAAATTTGCAGGATTTGGCATTTCTTCATCAAGCGTGACACCCAAACGTAGAAATCAGCCACAGGTCGTATATACACTATAAATAGTTGTTTAGGTAGTTATCCGAGTAGCAAGAGTTTACTGTCACCTAAATCAGTGGCAGTGACGAGGTGCAGTCTCGCAGCCGAGTTACTGTCAGAAATAAGGGCCTGTAACCGGAGCTCTTATTGCTTCACGTGTCATGTTTCTCTTGATTCACTTCGCCATGACAGACTGAAATGTTTTGACGCTTCTTGATATTATTCCTGATTGTCACTTTGTTCCTTTTGTTTTTAGGAAGTATGGCTATTGCGAAGGAAGTCAAGGAAATATCTGGACAAAGTATCAATGAAGTTATCCCTTTAGAACTCGTCCTAAAGCGACCTCATGTGCACTACGCTGTCCTAGACCGACATGGTTTTGGCGACCCAGACTTAACGGCAATGGACAAAGAGTGCGTGGAGGTTGATATCAAGTACGAGGGCTTTATTACACGTCAGCGCAACCAGCTTGAGCAGGTAAAGTTTGCGAAGACAGTAGAGCTCTCAATTATACTGATGTAATCGAAGTGCGGAAGTAGAATTATCTTACAAAGTAGCGAATTTAAACTGAACACTTTGACTGTTTGGCAGATGGCACATAAGCTACATAAGCCCATCCCGGAAGACATTGACTACTTCAAAATCTCCACTTTGTCATTGGAGGCCAGAGAGAAGCTTTCCAAGGTACGTTTAGTATATTGTTCATGATGTCTTCTTGACTGTCATATATTGGAATTGAGGCTCATGCGTTTCCAGCTTGCGGACGTTGTTGTTGAGTCAGTAGAAAACAACCCTGTTAAGAACACCAGCGTTGGGGCTCCCATGTATTCATGTTTCTAATGGTAGAAACCACATGCGTTTGAATTGTTTTGTCGTCCCTTTGATCGAGGCAGTCGACCATCTGCAGTCAATTTATTGAAAGACGAAATTACTGCTGATTATGTGTGGCAATAAGTTTAACTTGCACAACTTGATGTATGACATCCTAGTTGGTCTCTAACTGGGTGGTGCAGATTCGGCCACAAACTATTGGACAAGCTTCAAGAGTTGGAGGGGTGAACCCGGCAGATATTACGGCTCTTTTAATACACATGGAAGTCAATCGCCGGAACAAAGAACAGCTCAAAAGGGGTCCATCTGTGTACAAAGGCCGACCAAAAGTCGAAGATGATACTAAGCAAACTATTGTTGCTTGATTGAATTGTATCCACCTATAAAAATAATCCTCTACATTTTTGGTCGTCTATAGAGTAGACTCTGTACAGAATTTGACGAAATCCTCGGCACAACCTCGTCATAAGTGCCATTTTGCTGATTGGAGGCGTCCTATAACTGCTTTGATGGACTAAAAGTAATACACTGGATTTTGTACTACTTTTAAAGACTTGAAAGCAGTTCAGTCGCCCCCAACAGTCTGTAAGGGACAAACCCTACTATGGGAGATATACTCTGAAGTTTGTGAATACCAAAGCGCATGTTCTAAACGTATGCTAATACAAAATTTTCCCATGGTGAAACCTAGATCCTTTTACCGTACTGCATGCAAGGGCTTGCATGCAGTATGTCCGCTTCAGCAGAGAGATAAAAGTTGTGTTCCCGAACACGGACTTTATCATGGTGGAATATCAATCACTGGATATCTCGTGACTCTATTATTGACAACGAAAATACTCGAAGCTTTAATACATATGTTTGGGGTGTCCTTGTCCTGGGTTAGGCCAGTAATGGAGCTGGAATAGAGTCGCAGTATCCGACGGTTGGTGGTGAACACTAGTGTGACTCTCACAAGTGTTTGCAAAAGTAAACAATAGATCTTCCGCCTTCATCACCTTCCCATGCCTTGTAACAGTCCGCAAGTCGTCAGATTCCTTTTATCTCTCCTATCCCCTCATTCGTTATAGATTAGAGTCAAAGTCCAGATAGATGGAAACGTGTGCAGCGACAAAACTTGCATCAGACCACGGCAGTTTCGGCTCGCTTTGGACAAAGACCTCAAAAGATAGCACGGAGGAATCACTTCGAAGACAATGCACTACGCGTTTCTCTTTGGAATAGCTGACACAAAGCCACCTTTGTACCACCAAGTATGAACAGGCATGTTCTCCCCATTGTAAACATGTCAGTTGAATGGGATGGGCATCCTGCTCCCAACTTGTTAGCACAGCAACCAAAAGCATCTAGAACACTC
Organism: Lunularia cruciata; assembly: GCA_948567375.1. Lineage (NCBI taxonomy): Eukaryota > Viridiplantae > Streptophyta > Marchantiopsida > Lunulariales > Lunulariaceae > Lunularia > Lunularia cruciata. The sequence continues at coordinate 75,110,244 of OX419757.1, read as the reverse complement.
TAAGAGATAGGAACAGTCCATCTCTAACCTAGTGCCGTCACTACTGAGATCCTGATTGAAGCCCAGGCAGGACTGAAGTGATGGAGGACTACTACAGTGAATAGCGTGTTCCTTGCCACTATCTTCGGGCGTCGAATACGATACATCTTACTTAAGGGGTTTAGTTTATGATTTGAGGCGATAATCATTTAATAAGAATAATTTATGATTGAGGCAAAATCGAGACACTGCACTCGTAAAGTTGTGCCTGCTTCTCACAGACCGCAGACCTGTTTGCCGGTGCTACTGTGGTGACTGGGATGTTGACTAAGTAAGGATAAATTGAAGAAAGGACCATAAAGGTGGAGGAATATACTCCCTTCAGTTCGACTGACCATAGACAGTTTTGGTTTCTCGTCTAATGAGAATCATCTAATTTACCTGATTTAGCAACCCAACCCTCAGAGACGGGGAGAACTGTGAGATCAGAAGGTAACTTTTAGGAAGAAAACCAAATGGCTGCCTCAAAACTCTTACGGATTGGATTGGAACTGTAAATTATGCAATGTTTGTGGGTTTTGCCGTAGTCAAAACCCAGGAATTGAATTGAGTGACTCTTGACTCAAGAATATAGAATACTATTGAAAAGAGAGTTGGGATACAGTTCAAGTGAATGGCACAACCACGTGACCTGCAAGGAAATAGTGTGGGAAGGATAACATGACCGAAGTGAATGGACGATGATTTCTGCTTGGGCCCACAGAGGCTACTCCATCAACTCTGTGATCAATGTTCATCGGGTCAACTAGGCATTATTTCTCGTGCTTCTGCTTCATAATATGACTCCATGAAGCTCATAAGCGATTATCCAACTTGTCACCGGGTGTTCGTCCCTCCTGTCGAAGCAAGAACAAACGTTCCATCCCTCTCTACCAAAGAACACGTGGATAATTCCCTTCGAGACTGTCTTGCAATCCGGTCAGTCAGACGATTCTACAGTTGGAGCCCCCCTAGTCTCCATCTTCTTCTTCTTATTATGCTAGCGTATCCATCCTGCAATGCAGGTGAGTATCGTAGAGCACTGCAGGTGCAGCATTTCATCAATCCCTATGGACAGGGGTGTAGTGTAATGCAGGAATCACAGACTCCAGACGTCAGCTTGCAGTTGAGTCAGAACTTCACCTTGCAGTCGTGTGTACATGGCAGGGATTTACTGCTCAAGCACAATTAGTAGACTAGTAGGCCAACAGTGTACCGTATTCCTTCCTTCCTTTCTTTCACTACCAAAAAGGGCAACCGGCAACGGCAGTGTCTGGTCCTCGCCCGTGATATTTCTTTCCAGTAAAGGTGGCAGCGCAGGCAGGGGATTTAGAAGGTACTGCTGTACTGTAGTACTACCATTGAGGAAAGTGGGCCTGGAGAAGGTTGGAGTACCGTATTTCTTTTGGCAGAAGGGACTGACTAGATTGGATTCCCGTCTTTATTATCTTCTCATTATAAAGACCATTCACTGCCATCCAGTTCGTGTACACTGGAGGTTACTGGTCCACTAGTAGGTCTACTCGAGGTGTGTAAAAAGCTTGGAATCGCTATTAGTCCTATGCTACTCTACTCCCACCCGACTTGACTCTACTCTGCTCTACTCCACTCCACTCTAATCTACTCTACCGCACTAGATGTTGGAGTATTTCTGCCGGCAGAAGTGGGCAATTGAAGCAAATGCGTCTCTGACAGGAGCCAATCCGCATAACTTTGTTTACAATGTTTTAGCTGATTGGCATTCAGTTAGCACCAGGAATCTCGGGAGCATTGAATTCCTCGCTCGTTTGTTCCATCCCTGCCTGCCAAGCCCAGGCCTTCTCTCAAGGAAAGTTAGTGAGGCAAGCGCTTTGCGTACATATAGACGGGGTGGCCCCTGACTACGTGCCTGCTCTGGCTGCAAGCCTTCTTGTTGGAGACCTCCCTCCCTTTCCCACTGCAGTGAATCCTGTGCCACCTTTCTTTGGCCAGATCCCGAGCTTTCTTCTCCCCTGCCATCGCATGGGAATATCATAATGGCCCAGATCTGGTGAACTTATGATTCTGAACTGTGGACTTTTAGTTTATTTATAACCAGCAGCGCCCCACCTACATACTTGTAGTACACAGACACACATGGCCATGGACTGGCCTGGACTCTGGATGCACCCCTAGACCATACGCCTCTACAATCTACAGTCTCCAGCTCTCCAGCATGAGCTCTGCTCTGCAGTGCACCTCAGGAAGGATGATTGTGGTCTCTTCTGTGCAGACCCACCTTTCCAGTAGCTGCATACTTAAATCACGTCCTTTCCACCACTTGTAATCCAATCTTCACCACATTTCTCTCCCCAAGACAGAAAAGCATTTCATGCAATGCAGGACTGCCGAGTGCGTGATTGAGCAGGAAAAGCTTTGTGGTTTTATCTTTGGTTCCATATTCAACAGCAAACCACGAATCCACTGTACCGTATCCATGAATTTTGGAATTATGGTTTCTTTTCATTCTCCAACGAGAGCAGTTGGGTGGATTTTGCGCTGGAAGCTGCTGCCCAGTTCCCAAGCTGGTTCCCATCTTTCCCTGAGCCAAACCCCGATCCATAAAAGGAAGGAGCAGGCAGGCGTTATGCAGGGCCAGCTTTTCTTCTAACAAATCTCCTCTTGAGATCCTTTCAGCGGTTCAATAGTCAACCTACCGGCAGGCAGGTTCACTCCCCATATTCTCACAGTTTTCAAAAACTACCTTCCGGAATTTCTACCAATTTGTTTGTGTGCTCACAATGCACCCCTGTGACAAATAAAGAGGCAGTTGAAGCGTATCAAGCTGTTGACCATTTTCGCTTGTATCGTTGCGCTTCTTTCCAATACCCTTGATTCATCATGGAGGCAGGCATTGATGGAGGTGCGCGGTCCTTAGCGAATAAACGGACGTGTTGAACTATGACGTTGCAAAAGACATACGTTTCACACCTTTGGGATCTACATGCACACATCTATCCAGCTATCTATCTCTATCTAAGTATGGATTCTCTATATCTTATAATTTTTACCGAGCCACCTTTCAGGCCGAAAGAAGTCACTCGAGTAGCCTTTGTTTGCCTCTTCCCTACGTAAAAAACGTCTCTTTGTCGTCGCCTTAAAAGCATACGATTTTAAAAGGCAGCAGCAGCCTTCCCTACAAAGATGGCGTGAATTTCTTCGAGTACTCGTTTCCGGAATCATGTACAGTGCCCTAGGTGGTCGCTTTTGATTTGGAGGGGGTCTACCGGATATACATATATTTTACCATGTTGTATTTTTTCCCAACCACGTTTATGACTGACTGGCGAGATGAGGTGTCGAGTTTACTGCAACTTTCATGGGGTTGAAATTGGTCCATGATTAAAGGCAGGCCTTACATGGTGCAGCCTTTACACAACTTAACTCATTTCATCACGTTGGCTCACTTTCCAAGTGTCTCGTTACGAGTGAACGGTCACTTGATTAGGGTACCGTATACCTGTGCTTTTATATATTCTTTGTCTATTCCACTGACAAACCCGATTCTGGTTACTATAGATTCAGAGTTTACTACATTCCTGCCTATGGGCAAAAGGCACCAGAAAGGCAGTTGTTTAACTTTCAGTGACTGCATGAAACGCATCTAGCAACTAAACCTTTTCTTGGAATTCTCGTTATGGACCTAATGCAATCCGTCACAGCACTCCACATCAAAAGTTACATGCTATCTTGATCTTGGTGTTTGGAATGGGGTTTGAGTGGCACTTCTTCCAACTCATGGTCCATGTCTCATTGGCAAGAGAGTCAAGTTTGTAACGGACACGTACCGCGGTGTGAATGAACTCAGGGCATAGGATTTGTCTTGATTCCTACTTGAAGCAAGTGCAGGTCGATTGTCGCTTCAGCAGATAAGGTCCAATCGAGAGACTGGACCTTATCTGCTGCCTGCCTGGTGTGACAAACTCGGCTTCCACGGAGAAGAAGAGGCAAGGAAATTAAACTTACGGCTAGCAAAATGCCCAAATTTATGGTGCGTCGCCCATTGTCTGCAAAGATAAGCATCCCAATTGTCTGCTCTTCTTTGGCAACATGTGGGTGGGCTTGACAAAGCTTGGAGTTCCGTTCGAATTTTCACGCTCCTGGCTTTGACCACATAAAACATAGAAAATGGATGTCGGTTAGTGAGTTTGACCATTTCGCTCATTATTGGAAAAGGAATCAATGAATGAGAACCTCCATGCAATAGTACAACTGGCCGTTGTTCAAGGATCGGACGGAATTACGAGCACCAGCCTTTCGAAGAAGTTGGTCAAGCAATTGGGTCGTTAAGCGGCCCCGCCTTGATTGATCATGGGGCGTAGGCAGCCAGCAGTAGTTGAGAGTTGGGTTACGTTAGGGTTTGTTTATTTTGGTAGTGGGGCACCGCTTCCAAAGAAAACTTGTGCATGTACAGTGATCATGTACCCCCGTTTCCCAACCAGTTTTAGTCTGGTTGTTTCTGGGGACTCTCCCCCGTCTCTCCTCTATCTCACTCAATCCCATCCCCAGCCCAGCCCCTTCTTGCAGCGCACTCCCCGCTTCTCTGCAAAGCAGAAAGACAAAGGGGCCTTCTCTTTCGGAAAGTAGTCGCTCTCACTTGAGGGCGTCCACTAAAATGGGACAGAGTTCTGGTCTACCTGGCATGGCGCCTGGTCTGCTCTGTTCTTCTTGTCCTCGTTTCTCTCTATGGATCGTGGGTAAAGCAGCGGAGAGAGATGGAAAGGAAGAAATAAAAAGACGAATCCATCTCCTCCTCTCCTCGAATCATCTACTCAACTTTAGCAAAAAATTTAACTCAAGCCCAGATGATTTTCTGTGGGCGACGGAGCGAGAAAGAGAGGTGGGACATTTTAAGCAAGTGCATGGTGGCCACCCAGGCCTAACCACAACAGGGGCAGAAGTATACGTAGATGTTAAGATAGATAGATAGATAGATAGGTGGTGATGGCTGGTCTGGCCCCTATTGAGGACGTGAGCCTGATGGCCACTCCAAGAACCGAAACGCGACACACATAGGATTAACAAGAAGGATGGGAAGACATGTTGCCCTTGTGATTGCATGGGAGAGTCATATAGCTTCCAAGAGTTTGCACGAGCGTACTCTTTCCTTCGTACATCAGAAAGACCTTGGCAACAACAACAACACAGTTACAGTGCTCTCCGTGTCCTTTAGGATAGGCAGGCAGGCTATCAGAACTCCAATTCCCAGGTAATGGTCCTCCTCCTCCTCCTCCTCATCCTCTTCCTCAGCCCCACCGACCCTTTCTCTCTCCTCTTACCAAGGATCATATTCCGGGCCCTTCTTTCTTTCTCTCGTCCAAAGCATCCAAGAGGAGAAAACACGTATACCAACCAACTATTGCTCTCTTTTCTCTCGCATGTCCCATAGCTGCTTTGTCCTCGTTTCGATCCATAGTAAGACAGACGGACAGAGCGTGGAGTAAGGGAGGGAGGGACAATCATAGCTCTGAATCTCCTCCTACTACTTTATTTAATTCTTTCGTCGGTCTTCTCAAGTCTGGTCTGGTCTGGTCAGGTCAGGTCAGGGGTACTGATGCTCCCCTATGTCTGCACCTTCTTTTTCGGATGTTTACTTTTCGAGAACAACAACAACAACAGTGTGACTGTGACCTCCTCCTTTCTGCAAATTCCACCCCTATTTCTGCGCTTAGCGATGATCTCACAGCTGATTGGCTGATCCCAATCTCTCTCTCTCTCTCTCTCTCTCTCTCTCTCTCTCTCTCTCTCTCTCTCTCTCTCTCGTACTTGTTCAATTCCCCTTTCTAGCCGTCCATCCATACCCTCGCCAGTCCTCACTTCAGTTCTTCGTTTAATACTCTTTATTGACCACAGGTCTTAGTGCCGTATCCTCGTTCTCCCTCTCCGAACATACCATATCTCTAATCCAGAGTTTCCCGATTCTTCTTCTATTCTCTTGTGGTCTATCTATTTGTTCTTTGCACTTTCTTTTCTTTGCTATTCATAGCCTTAGAAGGTAAACATGACTCAAATTTTCACTAACTCACGTTTGGAGAACTTATGCTCTTGAAGTCCAAGGCTCGTATTCCTCCACATGCTGGTCATTTGACTTCTCACAGTATTATCAAAATCAGTTTGTATTAGGTATTTAGTATTAAGTACTAGGAGAATGCTTCGTCTACCAACCTTCCTCCTTGCTGACATTTCTTGACTATCGACGTTGTTGATATGGGCTATATCCTCTCCTACTGTTGGTGTGGAAACAAAATTCAAAAACTCAATCAGCTGCCTATGTTGATCAAGTTGGTTTCCAAACTGATGTGTGTATCCATTTTATCCAATTTTCGAACCAATATACACAACTCGAAGTTCATTATTGTAATGGAAAGCATAGCTTACTTTGACCTTTGATAGTAGCAGCTTCAAACTTAGTTCGAGTCCACCAGCTCCAAAGATGGAGCTCATCTTTATGGAGTTCTCGATACATATCACCCCAAAGTAAAGTAGAATGAAAAAAAAAATTGTTAACAGATCGAACTCAAAGCATCGTTTCCATGATTTGCAAGCATGGTGTACCTCAAGGATCTATAACGATCAACACTCCCTTATTTGTTGAACTAAACTTCGAAAAGAACTAGAATGTTTCAATCCGTCCTTATTCTTTCATTGCACGGACTTCAGAAGCCGTGCTCATGTGCTGCAGAAGACGTTGCTCTTAGTTTATATGTACGTTAAGCTTCCTCACATGGGACAATGACCATAGAATAAGGACGAGACGTTGTAAGAAAGTCCTAAGACTCTACTGCGTGTCCCACAAAGTCTCCATTGCGTGACCTTATCTTTGGGCACTTACGCGACCAGGTTGGCTCGGCGTAACCATGATTCGTATCTCTTGACGATTTGGTGACCATCATGGATACGTCGCCCTTCTACTTAACTCGGACCAGGTTGGCTTGATTTAACCATGATTCCTTTCTCTTGACGATTTGGTCACCATCATGGTTACGTCGTCCTTCTCCTTAACTCTGACAAAGTTGGCCTGATTTAACCATGATCCATTTCTCTCGACGATTTCGTCACCATCATAGTTACGTCGCGCTTCTCCTTAACTCTGACCAAGTTGGCTTGATCTAACCATCATTCATTTCTGTTGAGGATTTGGTTACCATCATGCTTACGTTGTCGTTCTCCTCAACTCTGACCAGGTTGGCTTGATCTAACCATCATTCATTTCTTTTGACGATTTGGCGGCCATCATGGTAACGCCGTCCTTGTCTTTAACTCTGTCCGTTTGCCCAAGTCGGGCAAACAACTGTGGTCTGAACTTGGTGTGATTACGTAGTTCAAGAGCTGTGATGATGTCATTTGAATCATTCTAGAACAACAGGCTCTTAATTATAAAATTCCTACATTTCAGAAAATGATATACAAATATTATAAAGAGTTTATAAAATATTATGAGGAAATTTATAAACGAGGTTTCAAAAATGTATCTTTGAGACGAGTTGAACCATTATGAAATTTATATAAATGTCAGAAAAATTTGTCAGCACATGTCGCAAAAGATGAACAAGGACGACCACGTAGAAAAACTGAAGGATGGGAAGACCCCATCAAACCTCAAGGGGGAGATGAGAAAGGTAAAATGGAGTCTATATGAGAAATCTGCACTATTGCACCTAAGATATCCGAGCTATGCAAGTAGTGTGGTCTACAAACAACTGGAGCATCCGAAGAAGCATCACCTAGTGTGATTGCTCTCCTATGGATTGCACCAGCCACTGCCCTCTGTAGAACAATGGACACATGCTGTCTAAATATGCTACAAAGTATGAGAGTGAGAGTGGTACTCCCGGTGCCTAACATGATAAGCTCTCATGTACTCCTTGACAGATGTATCAAACGTCGTGTCCATTGCTCCATATAACTCCAGGCTAGAGGAACAAAGAGGTCACCTCGCTGCATGCCTCAATACTTGGAGACCTTGCGACCTGCTGCTGCACTCGCCACCCATCTAGGGGGATAGGTAATCACTCCCTCTGAAACTATATCTCGCATAGGGTCTGTAACCACGACATCCGCTATTGTCACTTTATCATCTCGGACCAAGTATAAGTCTGCCCTAACACATGTCATTTGCAAAGCATACAAATGCTCCTTCCAAGCCAAGTATCCACTCTCTCATGCCCTAGCAAACACTACGTTCCTAATAGCATCATGGGTAGCTATCCTCTATTCTCCAAAAGGACATTGTGTCATATGGACCACTATTGCATCTAGTGTAGAACCACACTCACAAGTGAGTAATGTAGATGCAGATGGGTGGACCAAACCTAGACAAAACCTCATCATTGTAGAGAAAGTAGCTAGTTAGAATGCCCTAATGCACAGTCAAGCTAGGATCTAAGAGCCTACATCCTTGTTGCAGCAAGAGCAAAGATGTGCTCTAGTAGCCTAAGGAATGGACGAGTCAACCAAGATAGAATGTAGCATATACTCACACTATCGCTCCATCAAGGAAGATTGTAAACCTCTAGTCCAATCTGACAATAGTGAAGCAAAAGATGAAAAGTACTCTTGTGCTTGTGGATAGACTATCTCTTGTCTATTGCATAACATTTGGAGAGAAAAGGATCCTCCCTCCACCTCTACCTCCACCTTGGTCCAATAATATCACCAAAGATTCCTATAATCCTCCTATCAAAGGCTCTCAGACAAGATAGGAAGGACAAGGAGGAGGAACTATATGGATGAAGTAGGATGGTTGAAGAGAAATACTAGAGGAGATTATACCAAATTCCACCTGCAGATCTCCTAGTAATGGAAGGTCATCCACATGGAGAACATCCTCTGCAAGAGCAACGTCTAAGAAGCATGTGAGAAAATCCTCAGATCCTACTGGCACTCCAAGAACACGTAGTCCATCTATAGATGTGATACACTCCTTTGGAAGCCCAAGATGGGAAGGAATACCAAAAGGGGACCATACCTTACACTTTCACACCTTGACTCTCAAGCCTACTAGATATAGCTTGGTAATCAAGTGGTCAAAGGGTTGTCTAATCTGATCTACATGGCCCATGATGTGTGCATCATCTGCCAAGGAGGGAAATACACAACCTGACATGGCCACAGTGGTAGATAGGAGAGCTCTAAACTGAGCCATGGCAAATAGGGGTCCCCCTAAAGGATCTCCTTGATGTGTACCCACAATTGACTCCAAGACGGTGACTTCCTCTTGTGAACCACCGTGCTAATAGTAAAGGGAAGTAGGAGAGCCATAAAAAGACCGCACAAAAGGAATAAGACTTGCCAAGGATCCACAGCCTCCCTAAGCTTTCTAAAGATGGATGCCCATGAGACACTATTAAAAGCATTCTCAACATCCACCTATAGGACAACCCACTTTGGATAGATATCTAGGAGTACCTTAATGCCTAGAGATATAGCCTCACATCCTCCACGTGTAGCTACTCCAAATTGATGTGGACTAAGGTGCTATCAAAAGTAAGAATGATGTTAAGAACAATGGTATGACTGATCAAATGCAAAAGATCTCTCTAGTAGCAATCTGTCTAATGCTCCCTGTGTCCTTCTCCATTGTGAGAAGTTAACTAGCACCTAACACCCGACTAAGAGACATAGGAATGTCTCCTCTCACTATTACTACAACAACCTAAAACAACTTGGTAAAACCACTAGAAGCATCAACTGCCTGAAAGCAATCTCTAAGGTGCTCATAAACGCTCCCTAACAAGCCTCCTAAGGAAAGGCAAGGGGTAGTGCACAATGCTTGTGCAAAAAGTGACCTATCAAGACATAAAGGCTACACATGCTAATAATCTAAGACCTCTAATGGTAGTCTCTCTACTACTATAGGATGTAGTGAGCATATGGAAGAGATAGTCTCATTAGTAAGACTCACCATAGTCAAAGGGTGTAGTGCTTGTATTGCTCTACTAAACTCTTCCGCTTGACCCAATGTCCTACACAATCATAATCGAGTGGACTCTATGGTATCTTGTGGTGAAACTTGTCTCCTAAAACTTGTAGCCCTAATAGACTCCTCCTAAAGTGCCGCCCAATCCCCCGCTCAAAATCAACAAAATTTAGCAGCCACCTCTTTATGCCCCACATGTCCCCCTCTAGCATAACAAAGACACCATCAAGGGAGTAAGAGGAATAGGAATCATGCTAACTCGCCCAAGGAATCACGTGCCAAACGATCAAGTAGTAAGCAAAAAGCCTATCTAGCCTCATCATGGAGTGTGTCGGGTAGCTTGTGCAATAGAATTGGACATGGAAAACTAGTCTCAAATAACCCCAAGATGCAACTCACCTGAGAAGCTAACCACTCCCACGACTTGATCGGTATCCCTGGAACAGTCAACAAAGGGATAGAAGAAGCGTGCGTAATCTTGAGTGTCACTATTGTCAATGTGGTCACTTGACTCACATGGGCATCCCAAGTGGTCCAATCATAGTCCTTGTGCATCCTTCCCACATGGGTCTTTACCCCTTACGAGATAAAGCGTTGGTGACACACCGGTCATCGTGTACCCCAAGCCACTCTAGGCGGCCCACATGGGGAGGTGTAGCCATGGCTAGCACAAGAATAATGATATTAACACATGATGCTCCTCTCCATGTCTCCCCATACCTGCAAAACCACAACCTCTCACATCCCAACTCACATAAGAAAATACAATCTCTCCAAACCCTGAAAACTATAAACTCTCATAACTTTCAATTTCCATCTCCAAAATTTCAAACTAAAGTTCCATGGAACTTAATCATGAAAACCAAGAGATAAAAAATGACAATTCCTGACCCATAATTCTCAATATGTAATGATCACTCTAAACCCTAAAAAAACCTTTAAAACCTTATAAATTTCTACTCAATTCTCCATAGTCTTCAATCTAGGTACCAATGGAACCAAAATTGAAAAACAAACAGAATCAACTATTTACTCTCAAGTGCTATATGCCAAAGAGCCCTCAGAAAATATAGATCTTTCTTTTCACATCTCTCCCTCTCCTCTCCCATCTCCACACTCTGTTGAACTCCTCTTGAACTCCCCATCAAATGACTGATTGCTTAAGAATCCGACTATAGCAAAAGTAGAACTATATTTTTGTATCATGATCTCTTAGCTTGATATAATCTTATATACATCTATATTATGTGAGTGAGTGTATGCACTTGTCCTGAACTTGTCTAAATTTTTAATGGAATCATATTAATAGATATGTTCATTTGAGGTTTAACTATAATCTATTTATGAGTCCCTTGTTTCAAGCTATAGATCTTTTACAAGCTAACTCTAAACTATAAGTGATTCATGTTTGTGTAGTGGAGAACAAATACCAAATGATTTCTTTTCTAGAGAGAAGCAACACACACGCAAAGGATAACAAGAAAGGTGTGAAGAGAGCATATTTGACTTAAACTTGAGCATATTTTACTTAAATTTGTTGTATGTATGTTTAAGTGGCTATAAAGGGTACATTTGTAATTATCTTCATGTCCTAACCTTCCATGGAGATCTAGATCGCTATTTTCCAAATACCATAATCTTCAATTTTAAGTCTCATGAAAATGTGACAAGTTGAACCATGTGAAGGAACCAAACAACAAAAATATGAAAGAATGGATGGAGTCTTCAATTTGATGCATCATAAAAAAAAGTGACAACTTAAACCATACAAGTATAAACCATAAAAGTAACCAAACAACAAAATATTAAAGACTGGATGTTCATGTGATAGTGTTGTAGGGTGATTCCAAGGTTATTAAATATGTTTTACATCTCAATGTAAGTAGAATTTTTAGAGTTGAATGAAGTAAAGCTTGATTAGCAATTTCAAAGTTGTACATTCCACTAAGATAACTCGTATGAAACTTTAGCATTAGTTCACTAAGGGAGCTATGAGTACATTTAAGAAGTTAATAAACATCTAGAGCCTATGAAAAATAGACCAAATTTGCAAATAAATTATGGACATGAAAAATAAATACAAATACAACTTCAAAGATATGTGCTTAGTCATTTTTACTCCTTGGTTTATCCTTGAATTGCTTGATTGAATCTTCCCATAATTTTTTTGTCTTGAGTGCATTATAAAATTCAAAAGTTTAATCAAAATATTATTCCTAAAAACATTAGAAATCTATATTTGTTTATTTGTCCTCCCTTTGAGAAGATATGACCATGACCTTAAAGGCAAAAGATCTAGATCCAATATGAGGGCTTATACTTTAGAACTAATCAATATGAATATAAAACTTTTCAATCAAATATAAAGTCTCTTTTTATTGAGATATTACTTATAAAGTATGCTTTTATATCTAAGATGTTCTATGAAAGAATTTATTAGAGCTTTAGGATATTCTCTCAAAGAATTATCTCTAGAGAATAAGAGAATAAGATAATACAAAATTTAGTTTTTAACTATTTATTATGATAAAATGATATATTACTAACATCTTTTTAGATCAAGTAATATCTATTCAAACCATCACTAGATATCCTTTATATGTCAAGATGTTCATAATCTATAAATCTATTTCATTATTTTGTAAATAGATAGTATATATTTATGATATTTTCATTGTATAATGAAAACTACCTTCTTGAATTGCATAAGTTAGCACAAAGGTGTCATTGAATAATGAAGTTCTCTAGTTATTCATTTTTAGTATATAAAAATATCTTTATGAATTATAGGAGAAAACCATCTTTATACAAGAAATTAATATTTGACTCATGCACTATATCTATATATACCTTCACAATAACACAATCTCAAATAGACATATAACAAAGTTTAAACTAATTGTCATAAATAAACTAAGTCCAAAATTTGTCTAGCACCTCAATAGTAATTTATCCATATTTAACTTTATAGAATTTTTTCATTAATTTACATAAAATAATATTTTTTTATTAAAATTAAGTTATAAATTAAACTTAATCAATTATGAATTAAAATCATGTCAGTCTCTTACCAAAGAGAACCAAACAACATTAAGAGTAAAACATTATCATTCCATATAAAGCAAATTTATATTCTAATTTCATATTTTTAACTCTAAGAAATTATCATATTGATTTCAAATTAAAATCTCATATCTTCCACAACTTTGAAATTTCTTGCTATTGAGTTTGAAATTTTATATATTCTGATCAATTAAAAATCATTCAACAATTTAAATCATCTAAACTTGTTAATATATTAACAAGTTTATAACAAAGCTATTTCTTAAAGAGTACTATGACTTTATAGACTTACTTGACTAAAATACTCCATATTTAATGCAAATCCAAGTAAATTATTAATATGAATATATTTTATGTTCATGAATTGAGTAACTATTATACATGATAGCCAACATCTTTATTATGAAATTAGAGAGTTTAAATTATAATAATACCATTAATCAAATAATTGTTGATATTAGCTAGTGATTGATGATTGATGTTATATGAAGTGGACTTTGAGAATTAGATGAAATAAACTAAAAAGAGCACAAAATGAAAGCAATACTTTAAAGTAAGAATAATTTAGACATAGTTATATTCTTTTACTATATTTGAAAAATATATTCCTAACGATGGTAGTTGCAATGTATTTGTCTTGATAGGAACAAGAAACTATGAAGAATGGAATCTAATTAATTACAAGAATACTCTATGGGACAAATATCCTATGTGAACATTGACGAGTCAGGAGATAGATCTTATAGGGTAGTGTACAAGTGTAAGTATAGGAAAAACATAACCACATTTACAATATCTTCATTATGGAGGAAAGAGTACTATAACCTAAAGAGCAAGTGTATTGGATCATACAATATATATCAAAGTTATATGATGCTAGTAGCAATCAACACAAGATTCTAATACTAATTATGTAGAATTGAAAATCATTAATCTCATAGTAGAAAATAATAAATAATCTTCTTATCACAACAAACTATTTAAATAAGGCAGAAACCTTATGCTTCTTATTCTTGTTTGAAATATATTCTAAGAAGATATAATGCCATTAGCTAGACAAATTATCTAAAAGTGAAATTTGGCTTGATAATATCTTTTAATATGTTATACATGATGGTCTAAGTCCAATGGATAGAGAAATCACCAAAAGAGAACTTCTACTAATACACATTGAAAACACATTGAACTCTACCTAACTTACCTTAAGGTTTAACTCTACCTAACTTACTTGATAAGGGTAATTCTTAATTGTTATCAAGTAAGTAGCAAACACTTTCCATTTCCAAGCCTTCAGATTTAATTTGTTTTTGTGCTATAATAATTTTGATTTTATTTTTCCAAGAAACAAGATATTTCACCATGATAAGTTTTTGTCATTAATAGATAGAGGTGGAAAATGTTATATGCATTTTTTTATCTCATCTTGTGTAGCATCAGATAGTTTTTTGGTCTTTGGTCAGATAGTTTTTTGGTCTTTGGTCTTTGGTCAGATAGTTTTTTGGTCATCTCATCTTTTTGTAGCATCAAACTAGAATAAATGTTTCACAAATCCTTTGCTTATGTTTAGTTTATTGTGTAGTTGAGAGTTTAAGTGCAAAAATATGAATCAACCATCTTATTTGACTCATGCCAACTATACACAATTACTAGCAAGAAGGATATACCATATTTAGCAATTGGACTATGGCCAAATGACTTGTTGCAACTATCATGGAGAAGGGATTGGGCAGAAGGAACATTCAATCTGATTTTAGGATCTTATGAGTTCCTCATTAACTACAATTGCAATAGATATTTTGGATGCTTTAGCCTTCAAGAACCTAACACCATTTGCAACAATGGGTTTGCATACTTGAGCAAAATCTCATTGATTCAAGTGCATATTGCATAAAGATGGTGTTTCATAATATGATACTATGATACCAAGAATTGTTGTTCTTCCAATATTGCAACTTATTTTTTAGCCCAAATATGAATTTGCAGCGATAGGGTGGGTATGATCGTAGAATGTTTTGTTATAAGAGATTGGTTAAAGTTAGTTTGCAGTGTTGGGTTGTTATGATTTCATATTATTTCATAAGGATATTTTGGTTAGAGAGTAAATTAAATTGTTATCTACTTTGGCTTTAATGATCTTCAATCAAACTCTTTTAATTTCATTGGAAGATTTTGATTAACAATCAAACATCCGAATGAATGGTAGGATTGGTATGATTGCATATTGTTTCATTAAAAGAGTTTGTTCAATCGGTTTACTTGGGTACTACATACAAGGTGGGTGGTGCACCTGGAAATAAAATTACAAAAAGCTTGTACATTGTTTTGAAATATAGTCATATGGTGAAATATCCCATGGGAATTTAGTAATTTAATTGGTATTGGTCTTTAGTGTTCCAAAGTAAAGCTCATGCTTGCTCACATTTCTTCAATATCTTCTTTTGATTGGACTTGTATTCATATGACAAGCTTTCTTGTTTGGGTGTTTGATATTTGAATATGCTCTCAACCCAACTCAAAGTTGTCCAACACACTTGATTACTAAAGCAATATAAATTTTGTCTAACTCCATCAAGAGGTAACAATTTATGAAGAAGATATATATAGATGTTACAAGGTACAGGAAAAACCCCAAGAGAAACACAAGAGAAACATAAGGCTTCATCCTTCAATACTCTGATGTCCCAAAGGAGCACCTTATCTTTATCATATAACAAAGAGAATCCACTCAAAGTGAGCCACAATTGGATCAAATACATGGATTGATGACATGTCAACAAGCTCCACCCTTTGATTAGTTCTATGGATTGATGACATGTTAATCCTTGGACTATTTGGTTGGTCAAACAAGTTTGACCAACAAAAATCTTTGGAGAAACTTCTTGTAGGAAGCTTAGAACAGTATGGGTGAAGTACCATTGGAAAATTCTTGATGAGATGAACAAGAGTGTAATGCATTACCTTTTCCCCCAAAGGAAAGGGAATCTCTCATTTTTTGAGGATTAATTTATCTATTTAGGTCTCCAAAATTGGCTCTTAAGTTTTTATGGTGTTTTCAACTTCTGCCTTAATAGTTGAAGTACTCTTTTGGTGACATCTCTATCTGATCTACTTAGATCATCATATATAAAATCCCTCAAGATATTGCCAAGCCAATTTTTACCTCTAAATAATATATGTGGCTAGCTGTATTACATTATATTTCAAGCAATATGTGATATACCAACATTTAATAATCAAAATGAATTCAATTTTGGATTATATGGTACCTCTTTTGCCTCAATAAGAGCTAACAATGAAAAACTTCTTTGAATATTTTTATCAGTTTGATCTAACTAACATGGTTATGACTTACAACAAGGAATATAAAGTTGGTAAAATATCTAACCATTCTTTTAGAATAGCCAAGAAGTTGATGACACTCATCCAACATGGATTCTTGTTGTGGTATTGGAATTTCTCAAGGATGTTATTTTAGCTATCTAGTTACTATCTTGTTTATAAGTTTTCTTCAAAGCTTAGAGGAGCACAAAGTTTGTAAGAAACTAACAATTCATGCAAAACTAGCCAAAAAGCTGAAGATACTCATCCAACACAACCCTTTTGTAACAATATGGAATTTATATACAAGTTAGTTGAGACTAAAAAACAATAAATGAGCCAAATTAGCCAAGAACTATAATAATATTCTAGGAGCATTTAGGAAGCTACTTGGTTCCAAGTATCAAGTAATGTGTATGCCTAGTGGTCACTTCTAAGAGGAAGCTTCTTGGGAAGCTTTCCTAATCCCAATGTGACTCAAACTCAAACACCAAGAAATCCCACTCCTCTTAAGATCTTGAATTTCTCTTTGCTTTGGCTTTAATTAAAAGTAAAAGTAATTATCACTTTATTATTTCTTTCTTGGTTTTTTAATGCTTTGAAGATTACAAAACTTACCTTTCGAAGTGTTTTTTTTTCAAAACCCTAACATAATATAACCCTAATATAACATAATTTTAATGCACTCTTGATTGTTGAGAAATTGACAAGATTAATGATGATATGCACACACAACGTATACAACCAATGGAATCACACATCACACAAATGTACATAGTTCACCTTGATGTGAGGCTACGTCCTCGGGAATGTTTAAGGAGTCTTTACTAATGCTCAAGGCTCATTGCCATATCCAAGCATACAAAGCAAGAGTTCACACACTCTCCAAGTCCACTCTGACTATGAATTAAAGAATGAGCAACCCTCACCCAATATACCCCAAGGCATATATAGGGTGGGTTTTGTGCCTACCATGAGTTACTCCTAACTAGGTTAGGCTAACCAGCTTATATTGTAACCCAAAGGCATAAGAGTAAACCCTAACAAACTCCTCTTTGACTCTTGTCTTGGGGTTAGTAACCTTGCTAAAAAATTGATCACTTTGTGGGAAGTTTTAGACAGACGGCCAACCGCTTTACCTCTCCTTTAAACTAGGAAAAACTAGAACTTATAATCATAGCCTATACATGGATAGAGTAACCAAAAAATCCAAGGTCACCTCCAATGCTAGGTCACCTTACTCAAGCTCCAATTGCACAACCTACACAGTAGCACAATGCCTGAAGAAATTTTCTAAAGGTATGACTTTGGTAAAGGCATCAACCAGGTCAAGCTTACCATCAATCTTAACTAGCTCAGACATTTTCTCAAACACAACTTGCTTAAGAAAGTGGTATATGATGTATATGTGCTTAACTCTACTATCCATCACCTGATTTTCAACTAGGTGTAAAGCACTTTGACTATCACAATGAAGAATTACATTACCATGCAATAGCCCCATCTCAACAACAAGTCTATCCAACCAAATCACCTCCTTTGTTGCTTTTTCTGCTGCCACATACTACGCTTTTGTAGTAGACTATGCAACGCACTTCTGCAATGTAGATCTCCAACTAATGCACCCTCCACCAAGTGTGAATACATACCCAGTTTTTGACCTCCACTTGTCCAGATCTTGTCCATAGTTAGCATTTACATAGCCATCTAGTGATGCGGCATTCATTGATCTATCAAATAAGAGCCCATAGTCTAATGAACCTCTCAAATACACAAGAATCCACTTAATTACTTCCCAATGTGTCCTTCTTGGATTTGACATATACTTGCTCACCTTACTCATTGCTAAGGCAAGATCAGGTCTAGTGCAAGTCATCAAGTACATGAGACTCCCAATAGCCTTCTCATAAGAAATGTTAGCTTAAAGCTTGAAATGAGGTGCAAGAGGAGTACTTATTGGTTTACAATTTTTCTTGTTGAACCTAGCAGGTACCTTCCTAGCATACTTACCCTCCTTCAAGCACAACTGACCAGTTCCCAAGTTCCTCATGATCTCTATACCTTATATCCTTGTGGCCAACCTAGATCCTTCATCCTAAACTCCTAAACTCAAGAGCACCTTGAGCTTGTTCACCTCAGATCAACCCTTAGTGGCTATCAACATGTCATCCAAATAGAGCACAAGAATAATAAAACCAAAGGTCTTATTACACACCAGTTTCATGTACACACAAGGATCAAACAAACTCCTATTGAACCCTGAGTGTGCATAAACTCATCAAACCTCTTGTTTCATTGGCAAGGTGCTTGCTTCAATCCATACAAGGACTTCAACAATTTGCATGCCTTGTCCTCTTGGCCTTTCTTTATAAACCCCATGGGTTGTCTCCTGAAGATCCACTCATCCAAGATGACATAGAGAAATGTTGTGACAACATCCATTTGATCTAAGGTAAGCCAAATAATGCAACAAGCATACACAATAGACATATTGTGGAATACTTTGCAACAGGAGATAAGACCTCATTGTAGTCCACCTTCTTCTCTTGAGTGAACCTCTTGGCTACCAATCTAGCCTTGTAGATCTTAGGTCTCTTCTAAGCACCCTCCTTCAACTTGTAGATCCACTTGTGGTCCATCACTTGTTGATCCTTGGGTAACTTGACCCTCCTAAGTCTTGTTATCCCTCAAGGATTTCATCTCCCTCTCCATAGAACCAAACCAATCATCCTTCTCACTCGAATAACATCCCTGCTTGTAGGACAAGGGTTCACCTTCTTCCAATACCAAAGCATGAGCATCATCCAACAACTTAGTGGAATTAGTCCACATACCATATTTGTTTGGAGCTTGACTAGCATGCCTTGATGACCTCCTTGATGAACTCTTTGCTTGATCTCCATGTGTAGGTCCAATGTGAGTCTGACCTACTAAATCTTGTTGCTCACCAGAAACTACTTGCTCAACTTGTTCTTGCTCCGCTATAGAAGTACCTCCTTCTTCCTCGTCACTTAAGTGATCAATCTCTCCCTCAACTAGATCCAAGGTAGGAGACTTACCTTTGTCAGTGTAGGGAGCATGATCATTCTCCCCCTCCTTAAATGATTTGGATTCATTAAAGGATACATCCCTATTGACAACAACCTTCCATGCTATTGTATCCCATAGCCTATAAGCCTTCACTCCACTTTCATAGCCAAGAAAAACATATTTCTTTGACTTAGCATCCAACTTGAACTTATTGTCCTTAGGTGTGAGTGAAATATGCATCACAACCAAATATATTGAATCTACCATAATCAGCTGGTTATGTATGCCTCAACTCATATGGCATCTTGAGTTGATTGCATTGGATGGAGAAATATTTACCACATACGCTGCCGTGTTGACAACTTCTGCCCAAAACTCATGTGGCAACTTTGATTTTCTCAACATACTCCATGCATGCTCCAGCAATGTCTGGTTGAGCCGCTCAACAACACCATTCTGCTGTAGAGCGTAAACCATGGTAAGGTGGCAAGTTATGTCTTGTTCTATGCAGTACGCCTCAAACTCTCTAGAGACATACTCCTCATCGTTGTTTGATCTTATATACCTCACCTTCTCCCCAATCTAAGTCTCTACTTGGGTCTTCCACTTCTTGAAAGTAGCAAAGACAACATACTTGTGGTGCATGAAATAAATCCACACAAACCTTGAGTAATCATCAATAAATGTCACATAGTAAAATTTTCCAGAGTATGAGCGTGTAAGGGATGGTCCTCACACATCACTTTGTACATACTTGAGTAGACCCTTGGAACAATGGGTCCCCACTCCAATAACAGATCGGTTCTATTTTCCAAAGATAAAATGCTCACAAAATTCCAACTTCATAGTCTTCAAGCCGATAGTAAGTCATTCCTTCTCAAGACAACCAAACCCATCTCACTCAAATGACCTAACCGTGAATGCCACACAACCATCATCTCAGCTTGAGACCTGGTTACATTGGCTTCTCCACACACTATAGTGCACCCCAAACAAATAGATTCTCTCAAAAGTTACCTTGCAAGATAACCTTACCACCAGAAGTGACTCAAAGTACCCCATTACCAACACTCCATTGATTACTTTTGGCATTTTATACTCCAAGGGAAACTAGGTTCTTCTTCATGTCATGTATGAACTGAACATCATTTAACTTACGCACAACTCCATCAAACATTCAAATCCTTATGGATCCAATACTCTCAATCTAACAAGGTTGATCATTCCCCATCAAAATTGAACAATTTGATGCTTAAAGTGAATGGAAGAACTCCTTGATATAGCATATATGGTACAAAATAGCAAAATCTAGAATCCACTCATCATCCACACTAGGAGGTGAGGCATAGAGAGCATAGCCACAATATCATAAATCATATTGATCATCCAACAAATCAGTATCCTCATTAGTATAAACTATGTTTGCTGAAGAGCTTTCATCTACCTTTCCTTTGCCCTTTTCCTTACACTCCTTCTTTACATGGCCTACCTTGCCACATCCCCAACAAGGCACTTGTTTCTTCTTGTTGGACTTGCCTCTAAACTTAGACCTAGACCTGGCCTTGATTGTCCTCTTATCACCATCATTATTCCTCCATTGAGGTCTCCCATGCTGGACAAACAAAGCATTGCCCAAAGTAAAAGATGGAAACAAGGTTGCAACAAGTTTTTGTTGCAAGTCATCCATAAGTAGAGCTATTTTCATCTCTTCAAAGGTAATAGTCTTGTTCTCACAGTGCAAAAAAACTCATGAAAGTGATTGATAGGATGGCAGCAAGGAGCCTAACAAGTGCAGCGCCTTTTGCTCCTCATTCAAGTACTCTCCTAAGTTTTTCAAGTCCACTACTAAGTCATAAATGCATCCACATAGTCTTTGATGTTGGTCCTTGGTTTCATCTTGAATGTCATTAGTTTGAGATTGGTGTATAGTCAATTTGACAATTCATTTTGATGATACTTGCCCTAAAGTGCATCAAACAACAAGGTTAAATTGGAATGCTCCGGCACTTGCTTGATCACATGGAGTTGAAGGTGAAGCAAAATAGTATTCATGGCTTGCTCCTACATATCATCCCAATCACTATGTGTCACATCCTCATTTTTCTACCTCAAGAGCTTACCCAAACTAGTTGCCCTCAACACTCCTTTCACTTGCCATTCCCACAACAAGTAATCTATGGGACCATCAAACTTTGCCACATCAAAGTTGGGTCCACCAAGCTTCAAAGTACCCATCTTGACTTCCTTTTGCTCCACAAGTTCTACTTAGGCTATTTCTGCACTTAGAGACTCCTCTAAGTGCAATAAAGATAAGCTTTCCAAATGCAAAAGCTGAAGTTAAGCTTTCCAATGCACTAAATAGATCATTCATCCATGTCCCAAGTTAAATGTAAGCTTTCCAATGCACTAAATAGATCATCATCCACGTCCTAAGTTAAACATTATGAATTGAATTTGATGGAGCAGTCAAAACCTTAGATTCACACCAAAAACTCCCACATTTCTGGCCCCTTTGGAGAATCTGGGGGGAGGGAGGGGGAGTTAGCAAATTTTGTTCTTCTAAACTTCTGTTTTACTATCAGCCTTCATGCAAAACAAACACAAGTTCTCAAACTCCCAAGGGAGATGCAAGGGAGGTTGTATGGATAGAGGTATGAGGCTACCCAGTACATACTGGTTGAGATCATGCATGACAAAGGAGTTGTACCATGTCGGCCGATACTACGGCCTACTCTACTGCAAGAGGCCATGAACTGTACTAGAGATACCGGTTTACTTGACCATCTATTGAAGCACATGACAGATACCGAGAACGACTATGATGGCTAATAGGGTTTGGTGATGGCACAATCCGTTGGGCTCTATGGAGTACTAGTTTGAGGCTGCCAACTTGATGGAGACCAAAAACGCTGTGTGAATTAACTATCCTTTTTGGACTCCGCCTCCTAGATGGAAACTTTTCAAAGATTCATCAGTTGGTAGAGATCACTATAACTCACATATGGCATCCCTAGCCTAATTGGCCAAGATGCAAAGGATAACTTCAAAGAAAAAGGAACTTAGCTGTGAGTTGCAGATTCTTGGTTTATAGATAAAGAGGAAGGATGGGAGATCTTTAGAAGAGATTACTAACTTTGTTGCGGTAGGAAGAAACAATTTTCTTAGGGTCATATATGATTGTGATACATATCACTTAAACCAAGAGAAATTCTTCAGTATTTGGTGGATTCACTATGTAGAATGAAGGAAAACATTTTTTGTTTCCAAAGAAACATTAGTTATGCACATCATCTTAGGAGGCTATATTAGATGCAATCCTCTGACATTCTTGTACAAGGAGTAAAGATACTCTATAAAGCAGTAAATGATAATAGTGAAAAGCTCCACAACAACACCAAGGGGTCAATATGAACAAATGAACCACTCCATAGCTAAAGTTTCATCACAAAACAAGTCAACAGACTATTGGTCAACAACAACTTACTCCACAAAATCCTCATGAGACCCAATCAAATCATTGTTTGTTTCAAGAATAGCTCTTTCAAAGACATTCTTGATATTGGACACAATTGGTAAAACTAAACTTGAAGACCAATGAAGCTAGGACACAACATCCTCAACCATATGTTTTGCTTTTCAAACTTGGTGTCTTTTGTACCCTTATGACATAACTTTGGCCCCTTTTTGCAGCATGTAATTGATTTTCTAGTTGGGTGTGATCACTAAGACTACAGCTTAACCCTGATGTAAGAGCTCCTTGCGGCATACTATATAAAGAAAATCCATGCAACTATATATAAAAAACCCAAGAAAATATGTTTGTCTTAGCATCATGCTCACATGCAAAAACTAAAAACTGTTGATCTTATCTGTCCTCACTAATTTAGAAGATTCCTTTATATTCTCAAACCAAAAGCCAGAAAATTCTGAGTATTGACCAACCTCCAAGTCTAATCAATTCAGGTTGCAAACACGCTTCACCCACAACATTCCCTATTGAAGGCTCATAAACAATCCCTACATCACTTTCCAGGCTTCACACATCAACTACATCTGCAATGTATAATTGAGATAGAAGTGCACTCCTCTTGGAGGTCCAACTAAACAAAATCACAGCAAATCTTTCAAGTTATCAAGCCTTAAAACTAAACACACCATCATGCCAATATTTGCAACTTGAATTCTTTTGTCAAGACCTCCTCAAGAGCATTTTGAGAGTCAAAACCTCCCACTACTCTTCTTTTTCAATGAAATTTTGAGTGGAATTTTTTTTTCTCTAGACTCTACTTCTAAGGAACTATCAAAAGTCCCTTGTGATTATACTATGATTCCAATTATTGAGAGTATCAATGACATGCACACACAATGTATACAACCAATGAAATTACACATTACACAAATGTACATGGTTCACCTTGATGTGAGGCTACGTCCATGGGAATGGAGTCTGTACTAGCTCTCAAGGCTCACTAGCATATCCAAGCATACAAAGCAAGGGCTCCCACACTCTCCAAGTCCACTCTAATCATGAACTAAAGAATGAGCAACCCTCATCCAATATGCCCCAGGGCATATATAGTGTGGGTGTTGTGTCTACTCTGAGTTACTCCTAACTAGGGTAAGGCTAACCAGCTTATGGTGTAACCCTAAGGCATAAGAGTAAACCCTAACATTGACTTGATACCACATCAATACATAGATTAATTTCAAATCCTTCATTTTCTAAGTCCTCAACTTGTTTGTTTTGCACTTGCAATGCAAGAAATATTTTGTAGCTATGTTTGGATATTTGAGTAGATTATTCAAAAAATTACTAAGAAATATATAATCTCTCAAAATATTATATATGACATATTGAAAGCATCATACATATACTTAAAATTTGAATTCAATCATTAAGAGTACAAGTCATATTCAAGAAATGTACTAGGATTATGTTAGGACTAATTTAGTACTAAGGATGTTTAAAATTTTCTCTTGAGATCCTAATAAACACCATGAATTAAAATATTTTTTACTCATATTAGCAAGAAAATAGGAAAAAAATTATACCCAAAACCAAAGCAATTTGTTAAAAATCAGAAATTCACATTCCTTAGATCAAATGCAATGGTAAAAGAGAAGTATCTAAAAGATTAGAAACAATTGATGCATATTTATACTCTTTCAAATTTGAGCTTTAAATTATGAGTGTTGCATTAAATTTCATAAAAAAACTATCTTTGTTGGTTATTTTACTTGAAGGTTAATACATAAATGGATTTCATGAAGAATTGTGTCAATATGTAACAACAAATCAAATTTATTTTTTTGTGAATCTTGGAGTAAAGAGGTACAATTTCCAATGATTTGACACTTATTTTGGTTTATTTGCTAGATTATTTTCAATTTTTGTGAAAATATTTCATCCCTAATCTTGAAAGATATAGAATAAGGAGTCTCATTTGATTTGCTCATATTTCATTCTCCTATATTTTTATACTCTAATGCACATTTTTAAAGGAATTTTTTTCTTACCTTTAGTGTTTATATCATTATTATACTCTTCTTATTTCTCTAGATTATCTTCCATTTTCCCTATATTTATCTTATGATTTGTAAGATTTTTCCAATGAATATTATTTCCAATTGCTATAGCAAGAATCTCCCTTTATATACAAGGGATGTCATAACCATAGTGATGTCATAACCACATTGACACCTACTTTGATCCATGGGTAATTGATATTATTAATCGGATGTAGCAAGAGCATGGAGGATCTTATCTTTGGAGAAAGTAACTTCTTAGCTACAATGTGGTCTAGATAAGATTGATTGTGAAAGCTATCATGGTGAAGAATAACATTGAATTTCTACATATCTGATCTCCTTGGTGATTGGAGTTGAGTTGCATTTTCTTTCCAAGTAAATGTAAAGAAATTTGATAGCATAATTTCTCCCAATAACCCTTAGAATTATATATCAACAAAGTGCAATAAAAAAGAACTAAGCAAGAACAATTTCATAGAAAGTGATATGCACTTGGAAATAAAATATAATTTAAAAATACCAAATACATTTTGCATGCATGATGCATATACTGTAATGCACTTGGAATTGTTTGAAAAAATTGATCCATATGCTTGGTTCCCTAAAGTGTAGTTTGCAAACATAAAGTAGTAACTCAATATATTGACACATGTGGTTAGGTTATACATTACTTTTTGAGGAAAAAATTTACATATATCATGAAATGTGCTTATTTCATTTACAATATGCACCTTGGTTTTGCAAATTATTATAATTTTTATTCCTTTAGTGTTATTTGGACTTGGAAATGCACTTATATATTTATTAAGAGTGATTTTGTTTGTTGTTTTCTCTCTATTTTTTAACAATTTTGTACAGACTTTCCTATAATGTGTTGTTTTGGAGAAGTTGGAGGTGTGAATAATGGCTAAAGGTAACACTATGATTAAGCAATTCTACTTGTAGATGACCTATTTGAAATGATTAAATATTTGCACCAATGGTTGGAAAAGGAAGGAGAGATAATTAAATCCTTGAAGAGTGTAATGGTGATTGAGATCATGGAAATTAAGCCAAAGCCTATATTGGAGAAGACTATCTTGTCAATATGATAAAATATTTCAAATTGCCTTAAGGATTGGAGTGCTTATTATATTGGTTAGGTGGTAAGACCTCTCAAGTTCATATTACAGTATTAAATGAGATAGTGTATCATGGTAAAATGAGATGGTATCATGCAAGGATGTACCCATGACTTTCTTGTGCCCTTCATTTATTTGTGACAATAATTTTATCTTTTATTTATAGGACCAAAAATAATGCATTTGTAAAGCAAGACAATATGCTACTAAAGTTATGTTGGAAAAAAATTAGAAAACTATGCAAATCATGAAGTTGCTTGGAGCAAGAGACTCATTTGCAACATATTGAAGTATTATTTCAAGAAGAAAGAGAAGTATTGGAGCGAAAAGAATACTCTTCTCCTTATAATTTAACGCAAATAATTAAGGGAACACAATGGAAAAAAGAAGGTAGAGAGATCTAAAGTATTATCTAACATATTAAAAATTCCCAATCATATATTCATAGATCAAATCCTTAACTTAGCTTAAAAGAGCAATGAATATCAAGATGTTGTTCATCATATAATGTCTATTGTAAGAAAATTAGAAAAATAAAAAATTCATAGAAAAAGACAATAGTGTTATAATAATATTGATAGATAATATGGTTAACCAAAAAAGAGCTTGACTATGAACTAGAAAGTAAGATTTACACATATTTATCTATCTTTGTTTCAAGTATTTTGTTCTAGTAGCAATACTAGAACAAAATACTTGAAACAAAGATAGATCAAATTAAGCATCTCAACATATCTTCTTGGTGTAGTCCATGTAATGGGCTATCACATTTAATATCTTCTTTCAAGTTAGTTTAATTCTTAGATCTTAGATCCACTAAGTAATTTCTTGAGCAGGCAAATTAAACAAGCTCTTTTATCAAAAGAAGTGTAATAAATGCTTTTTCTTCTAAAAAGTACATATATCTTATATAATTGATTTAGCAATATACTATTTTTGGCTTCTCAATGACTATATAAAACTTTCATTTTCACATGGAGCTTATAAAATATATCATGTGAAATACTAGAAATTTATCTTTGATTATAAATTTGAATGTAAGCATCTGGATATTATCCTTATCTTATATTATATCAATTAAAATTTATAAATATGGAATAATAAAGTGAGTCTATTTAAATTTTACAAAAGCTATTTAATATGAATATTTTGAATGTATTATATAATATATTTTATATAGGGTATAATTATTTTATATAAATATCTCTAATTTCTAGTGGATATTTGATGAAATACTATTCCAAGATAAAAATTATTTGAATTTATTTGGATAAATTTGAGTATATTATTTTTTATCTTAATTTTTATTTGGTAAGTGATTACACTACTCATATCAATATCAATTTTGAAGAAAGAAAATGCAAATATTATGCATTTATATTCAAATTTATAATTAAAGATAAATTTCCAGTATTTCACATGATATATTTTCTAAGCTCCATGTGAAAATGAAAATTTTATATAATTTATGAGAAGCCAAAAAGAGTATATCTCTAAATCAAAAACAAAACGACATATGGACTTTTTAAAAGAAAAGCATTTATTATCCTTCTTTTAGTAGAAAAACCTGTTTTATTTGCTGCTAATGAAATTACTTAGTAGTTTCAAGATTGAATTTAAACTACTTGAAAGCAGATATTAAATCTGATAGCCCAGTATATGGACTACAGAAAGAAGACTTGTTGAGATGCTAAATTGGATCTATATTTGTTTCAAGTATTTTGTTCTTGTAGCAAACGAGTGTAAATCTTACCT
Organism: Lunularia cruciata; assembly: GCA_948567375.1. Classification (NCBI taxonomy): domain Eukaryota; kingdom Viridiplantae; phylum Streptophyta; class Marchantiopsida; order Lunulariales; family Lunulariaceae; genus Lunularia; species Lunularia cruciata. Next base: position 75,082,473 of record OX419757.1, on the reverse strand, counting down.
TCTAGTTCATAATCAAGATCTTGTTTAGTTAACCATATTATTTATCAATATTAGGTCAATATCCAGGTGCTAATCACATGGTCTTTTAGTTTAATAGAATGGGATCTACTTTATTTTCTACCTAAAATTCATATTTTAGACAAGATACATATGTATTTCCTCCTTATTGTTTACATCATATAAGGTTTATAACAGATATAAGTCGGTTATGATATTTGTAGTATAACCAGAGTGAATGTTGCGAGGTTTATTGACTATATGTCTAAAGCAGAAATCTATCATGAATTCACGTCAAAGAAGTCATGGTGCCGTTACTTATATAACGATCGACCCCAGTTGATAGTTTGTGAGGCTAGGTCAGTCCAGAATTAGATTATAATACAATCCATCAGATAATATTAAATAGATGAATTAACTAAAATATATTCATACACATATGCTTCGAAAGAGTTATTGAACCTAGATATATTTATATTAATCTACCTCAATGGCTCGCTAGTCTCCCTTCAATCGAACCATAGGTGCCTCTATGTATTGTTATCTGACCTATACTCTAGTATGTAGTTCAATAATAAATTTCTAACTCATATATGGTGCCATTATGAATATTCTATATATCCTGAAATCACGGATTGATGTTTGAGTAAACACAAAAAGGGAGCAAATTAAAATACTGTCATAAGGAGCAAAATTATGAATATTCTATATCGAAATCACGGATTCATGTTTGAGTAAATACTAAAAGGGAGCAGAATAAAATACTTTCATAAGAAGGAGGATATATCAAACGATTCTTAACTTGTATTCAAGTTGATAAATTGGAGGTGCTTCCTTCTTTTATACCTTGGCAAATAATTATCAACAGAAATTGTCCTTCAATTGATAGGGAATTTGAGTTTACATCTACTAATTGTAGTTTCTCCAACTGCTTGAAGAAAGTTACTTGACAATTTAATGCATAGACTCAACATTGGACATCTCTTATCCAAACATCAAATTTTTTTAATGTATTTAGTTTGTTATTTTACAATAAAATAATAAAATAATAGTATTATACAGTTAAAAAATAAACAATGATATATTTCTTATCTTATTTTATCCTTTGAACGGCTTAATGGGGGTCTTCCCATCGTTCTTCATATCCCTCGTGGTCGCCTTTTCTTCCTTTGCAATAGTATAATTCCTTGCTTAACACACTTATTATGTATCAAAGAGGAAACAGGCTGCCTTATAGGACACACAAAAACAACAGCGTGCATATGAAATAACATCCCACATCTGAATGGAACACACCACACTCGTCTTTTCTCGCACTTCAAACCATGATCCATCCAACTTTAATAGTCCCCCGGGTTAGTTATATCGATCGCAAGATATAAAACCTTAGAAACCGTATCTTCTCATGAACTTATAACTTTCCAAATAGAAAAGTCAAAGTCAAGGACAACAAAGCTCGCTTCACCTATTACACCTCTTGTGGTACTATAACTAACTCCACCCTGCCACAGAGCAGAAGAGTTACTCGAGAGATGTCAGTTCCAAGTTGCTGTTGAGACATTGCTTATAATTTCATATCATACCCGGCGAGTTCCCACTTCTAGATCATATCAACTAGACTTGTAATCATAAGTCCAAAATCACATGCATCCGACTATGACCAAGAATCTACTCTCTTAAGCCTCAAGAAATTGGTAGGATAAGTTGCCAGCAATCTCAAGGTCCCACCATGTTAAGTGGACCTTTTTATTTTATTTTATATTCAGGTAATCTATCTCACCCTTGGCTAGGGTATGTATTTTATAATGTGTTTGATACCTTGGCGGTACGATAGAATGAATTACCCAAGTTTAAGCTTCAAGACTTGTCAAGGAGAGAAGAGCCGTTTCCACGATTTATAGTCCTTACTCCACCAGATATTATTTTTCTTCTTGGGCCACGTTGACATACAAGTTAATAGGAATCTGAAAATCCACCTTATCCTTGGATCCAGGTGAATTTAGTAATATTTAAAGAACTGCAAATGTCCATTGGCATCATGAGGTTCCTCTCTGATTATTGGTAAGCTCGAGACAAGAAGATAACCATTTCAAAAGTCTAAATGAGAATGAGCAGTGACAAGAACAAGTGGACTGCTCAAGCATAGCATATTTATGCATCTTCCCTTCACCTGTTTCTTATCCATAACCATAACATGACCCTTCACGTGAGCTACGGATGCAAACAATATAAATTTGACTGCTTCTAGTTGGGTCCGCCGTACTATTTCAAACATGTTACCCCCAACGGTTGATGCCCTTTTTCTCTTTTTGTATCTCTTTAGACTCACCTAAGGGAAAAGGAGTTCGAAAGAAGAAGCCTATAAATACACCGTCTGATAGGGATGATTAAAAGGAGTTTGGTTCCTTCCAGTATTGACCAATATAATTTGAGTTGAACCTCACTTTTATTTCCATGCTTCTTCTCATGGGGATGATTAAAGGGAGTTTGGTTCCTGTCAATTTGACCAATATGATTTGAGTTGAACCTCACTTTTATTTCCATGTTTCTTCCCCCTACCATCATCACTACGTCACATCATTAGAGGGCAAGACTCTTACACAATGGAATAGTCCATGTCATGATGAATATTTTCGTCCAGATATTACTTTTTGGACGATACATCGTCCTTGTTATATGGTCGACCAACATAGATTAAATTCACATTTAAATAATCAGGCAATCATCATTGATAACTACTCCAAAAGACATTTTTTTTAGTGACCGGACGGAGTAGCAGACAATCATAACAAAAATGTAATCATAGACGAAGGTTACGAGTTCCCTTGTGATGTTTCATAATCTAAAAATTTGGTGGTTTCCTGTCCCGCGGGGTGATTCATAGAGAATCTGGCCTCACTGAAATGTCAACTTTTGGAGTTGCATGTTCGAGTTCTTTCAAGCTATCATGAAGTTTCAACTTCTGAGGTTGCATGTTCGAGTTCTTTCTTCGTAATGTTCACCCACCATTGAAAGAATGTGAATCGTGCTGAATTAAGGTTGAAATGTAACGAGGTGATCGTTCCAGCACGTAAGGCCTATTACTTTCGTCTTATGCATGTTCATTCTCACTCACTGTGGATCTTGCTGACAAAAATGAGATTTCATTATAGCCTGACTCTTTAACACTATAGCTCGATCCTTAAAGGAATCAGGCTATACTGAAATACCCACTTCTGAAGTTGCATGTTCAAGTTCTTTCTTCCCAATATTCACTGAAATGGAAAGAATCTGGATTTGGTGACATTAATGTTGAAACGTTATAAGGTAATCGTTCCAGCACGGAAAGCCTAACGCTTTCATCGTACGAATGTTCATTCTCACGCACTGTAGATCTTGCTGACATGAATGAAATTTCCATTATAGCCCGATTCATAAAGAATCAGGCTATAATGAAACACCGACTTCTGCATGTTCAAGTTCTTGCTTCCAAATGTCACTGAGCATGGGAAGAATGTGGATCTTGCTGACATGAATCTTGAGATGTTACAAGGTGATCATTCCAGCACATAAAGTCTATTACTTCATCATATGCATGTTCATTCTCACAACGGGGATCTCGCTGACATGAGTGCCATTTCATAATAGCCGAATTCATGAAATCAGGCTATAATGAAATACCAACTCTGAAGCTAATATGAATGTTGAAAATGTTACAAGTGATCGTTACTGGCGTCGTTAGCATGTTCATGCTCACATCAACCAGCACGAATATTATGTCAACAGGTGAATTTTATATAGGAAAAGCTCAAGGCTGTACTGTAACCTTCTTTCCGAGTAAAAGAAGATTCATCTGTAATCGAAACCGTTCGCTCACCAAGATTTGAGCAGAAATGATATCGATTTTCACAACCACATCAATTCAAGCTTTGGATGCATGTATCGATTCCATTCAAAGCAGGGCTCCGTCATGCAATGCAATGACAATGACAATGACTCGTGATGAATTGTTTTAGCATGTTACCTCTTTTAAGACGATGTGCACTATTGTGCCATGGCACATTTAGTGACGAGTTGAGTTGAGTAGGGTAGGGGTAGCATGTCGTTTGATGAGGAGTTTTGGATGAGTGTTGACGAAATCGTTTCCGGTTCTACGTGGTAGATAGAGCCAGATTTTGTGTCCTCGCGATAGCATCGAATTCGATCGCAGAGAGAAGGTTTTCTTCCATGACTTTCATTTGTTTCCATAATGAGCTAAATTCTAGGATACAACTGTCATTTCCTCTATGGTATAGCGATAGATCTTACATATAGATCTTCATGTGGCCAATCTGGTATTAGAGAGTCACTTTTTGCTTACAGGAGAAATAACATGAAACTGTTTCGTAATTTCTAGCAAAAGAGGGTAGATTAATAATCACACCCTCTATTGCCAGCACTATCAACTATTCTGGAGAAGTTGGAGATCGTCGCCAATGTCAGTTAAAAATATGTACTGGACACTTTTACTAGCCAGAAAGAGACTCTTACTATTTTTCTTTGGAGCTTGCCACGGCTTCACGATCTTCATGTTAAATACTCGATTCCATGAATTTCTCACTTATTAGTCTTTTGTAGAAAGTTCCGTGAAAAGACTCCATCTATGTGGAGGTGCAAGCAAAACATCACATACAAAGCAACAGAGAGTTGCGACGAACGTTCTAGAGAATGAAGGGACCAGGTTAGACGTGGTACCGAAGAGTTAAACATTGTTACAAGACATAGTGTCACTTCCTACAACTCTGGACATAAAGTAATTTCGACACCAAGTGGTTCCTCAAACCTGAAACGCAGGAACTGGAGCTGGAAACGAATATCTTCTAGTGGAAGAGTACACATCATAATGGACCCTTGATAAAGAGTGTATGCAAAATAAATAAATATCAAAACAAGACAAACAGTATCGAAAGTTTGGAATAGACACCAGATGAACAGAAGATTTACCAGTGGATTCCATCCTGATCCATCTGGCTCGAGAAAGATTGTTCTTTCCCAAGAATCATGTAAAAGGTTGAGCATGATCATTTCAAGGAAAGGGGACCAATGGAGCTCTAAGGATCGAGTGGCCATTTGTTCGTGAGGTTCACATAATTGGTTGGTTTGGCCACCTACATGGATTGTCGTTTCTCTCCGTCTGAACATTTTCCATGAAAGACTACAAATCATAACACATAGATATCCTTGTTGTTTATCACAAAAGACATAAAGAACTGTCATGATTCCAAGTAAAGGAGAAGTTACTCCGAGTGAGGAAGATGGGGGTGATTACCAAGATGAAAAATACCTTCGTCGACCAAATCAACATAACTCCCTCGCTCGTGCTTAAAACTAAGCGATGACTGATTTCTAGTGAATAAAATACAAATCTGCTCCTTGCTTCATTTACTCTCAGCATAATTCGTTGTTAAAGAGCTGTGCATCAGAACTGCACATGATTACACAACATGTGACAGAGTTTTAGAAACTCCCTAGATTGATTCGAGGGTGACGTCCTGAAGACTCTAGTAATTCGGACATTCGAAATGACTTTGATCCATAGAATAACATGACTACCGTAAGGTAAGAGAGCGTTTACAAGATTTATCTGGTCAGGCCTTTCCTTTCAGTGGCTTTCTCACACCGCAAAATTTTAGGCACGAGTCGCTAGCTTTATCGAGGAACCAACGAGAGGACAACGATTTCAGTTGAATGGTATTGCCCCAGAGCTGTGGCCCAAAGTGCGTAATGAATAGGGGGTTTTACTGGAAATCTACTGGAGAAGGCACTTCTGTAAATAATCTCACGGGAATTTTCTTGTTGAAATGCGTGAATGTAACAAAGAAAGAATAAATCAGTCAGGCAGAGAAGACGTGTGTTATGGTCTCCATGAAAAGCCTGCAACTCGGTTGGTTTGAACCCGAATTACGTGACTGGGACAGACGGAGTCGTCGTGGGTGGATTTCAGGTTTCAATTTCACACAGTGAAAACAGAAAGGCTGAGGAGGGGGGATTCGTATTCTACGCTGGTTCTACAGTCTGTTGTTTCTTTTAGCACTCTTGGAATCTAGGTACATTATCAACGAATGTGCCCAAGGCTTTTCTGCATTTATTTGTTCCGAGGAGCTGGTCCAAGCGTTATGGTAACCGCGACAAGAAATGCCTTTTATTACGGAGTCTCACCAGGTTGGATTTGCATGCATTGAACAAAAAGAATGCTCAGAGTTATAGGTAAAGTTTTGACTTATTCATCTCAATAGATTAGTGCAGATATCTTTTTTAAGATTTTGGAACTTTGCCTACACGAAATATACCGTAGATTTTATCCAATCACTGACAGAGACAGTCACAACCATTGCATCTGTGTCCCAATCGAAGCTCTTCTCATCGTGTGGAAGGCCTATGGTTAGGTATTCAAAGCCATATACTTAAAGTACAAGAAAAATTACCTTTATTCTTGGATCCAAAGAGCATCTAGAGAAAACGATAGTTGAGACGGGCAGACTTGGAGTACCGCAATTTCTTTTATAAACCTCGAGCGATCAATACTACGTAGTGCAAGATAAATGACCACTTTGAGCGGGAACAATAATTTCATTCAAAGTTTTGGGTGCAAGTTAATTCTCTGCTTTCCTGCGCCTTGCAAATCATTTCAGTCTCTTTTTCTGAATCCAAAAGTTTTGTTTTCTCTTGACTTTTTATACCTTTTGGTAAATTTCTATATTTATGTCGAGAACTGATATTTACACACCTTGTTTTTGATATTTTCACACCCCCCACACATATCCAAGAGACGGTGGTTCGTGAGGCCAACGTTCGACGGAAATAGGAATAGATCGTCTTGGATCCGATGTTGAATGGAGATCACCTTGGAAGAGAGACACATATATAAAATTTTATTATCAATATTATCATAATTTTATTGAATTTTATGTCTATATCTTTTCCTAGTACGGCTTGATCAGAGATGTAAAAACAAAGAGGAAAAATATAAAAGATCAATAATATTGGAATTTAGCTCCTTCTTACCCTGGTGTCTCTCCCTTTCTGGACTTGATGGGTCTTTTCATCGATCTTGTTATCACATGAAATCATCTTCTATTAATATAAAAAAGAAGAAGATCTAGAATATCAATAAAATATTCCCTGAAATATCGAGTAAAAATATCGATTCCCGTTATATTATATTATTTGAAAGCAAATAAAAGAGAAAGAGGGATTACCGTGTAGAAAAAATGAAAGATGGGAAGACCCTATCAAGCGCTACAAAGGAGAGATGAAAAAGGTAAAATGGAACTAAACCCAATAGAGTCTGTATGAAATTTTGTTTGCCTTATTGAACCTAAAAATATCCCAGTTATGCAAGTCATGTGGTCTATAGATAACTGAAATATCCTAAAAAATATCATCCTATTTGATTACTCTCTTAGGTATTATATTTAAAAATTATCATCTAATGTGATTGCTCTCCTGTGAATTATACCTTTCAGGTCATAGGTAAAACAATGAACACAAGCTGTCTAATATATACTCAAGCAAATAAAATGGATATTATGTTTGTCTTGTACAATATATACTTTAAATGGTACGTTGGAGTACAACTCTCTTTCTCAGCCTTTAACATTGACTATCTACCGGAGCAAGTCACCTACTAAAGAACTAAGTTATATTGGGTCCTCTCCCCGTAAGTGGAAGCCGCAATTGCAAACTCAGACAAGGCGGAATAAACCACATGATAGATTGTCATTTATAACGTAGTCTAGGCTAGTGCATTAAGCCCCATTATTTAACATGGAAATATTCTCAGCAATATATGAGGCTTTTGTGGCGGGGAATGGCTCCACAGGACTTGAGAGAAAGACTGCTTCTCCATAAAGTGCTCTTTCCTTGTAAATGAATCATGAAGTGGAAACTAGTGAAGGAATAAAAGACACAAACTGTTGAGAAGAAGCGGAGACGAGCTATATCCACACGGATAAGCTAGGTAGGGCCCTCAACAAGTCATAAACAACAAGATAATTTGGAACTGTGTGGAATTACTACAGTATAGCTTAGCTATGGTGCCTGGATCCATAAATGCTCTTGCGTCATGGCTTGAAATGGTGTGCAAGATTCCCTTTTATGGTGAATCCAACTCACTCTTAGGCCGACATTGGCGACTTTGAACGACAAGAGAAGAAGCAGCATGACTTTCTTGTGCAGAGAGAGCGAGAGATCCCGTGCCCCTGTAATCTACGTCCAAAGGGTCCTTGGGTCTTCAAGCCCACTCCAGTAAAGGAGTTGACAATGGGGCTTGTTTGAGTCATTAACTCTCTCGTTCGTTTTTGGGTTCGAAGTTTCGTGAAGAGCTTCTTCTATATGTTCCTCCCCCACCACAACCAGGTACTGTACTACTACACTACTCCTCCTCGTGCTTCTCCATCAGTGGGGGAAGGCGCCACATAGAACACACAAGAAGGATGGACTTCCCCATCGAAATTCGGAGGATCCGATGTGCGTCAAAGGCAAGGCGAGGCGAGCTATTAGAAGTTTAATTGGGGAAGAATCCACGGTTCACAAGTGGACCTGAAGAGTCCAATATACCTTCTCTGGAAGAGATATCTTATGTTGTTCTTCCATTTAGCTTGGTGCTGCTTCCAGAATATAGTGAGTTGTCAAAAGTATACGATCAAAATCTATCTATTGTTTGCTTTCTCTGAAAGGTTCCGAATTCATGCATATCATGGTCTCATTCGCAGAGAGATTTTCCGTGAATGATGCGAAATTATCTTTCTCTACGCATGTCTGTGGGGCGATAGATACCTTTCTTCCTAAAATGTCAGCACAGCTCTCATTGTCGTGGCTGTGCCCCAATGATTTTCCTTCTTAAATAAAATGTCATGTCCATCTTCGGGAAAACTTCGAAGAAAAACCTCGACATTTCCAACTGTTGACGATGATGACATATATTGTACGATTTCCTGGGCATAATTGGTTGGAGTGACTTTTACCCATCATATCGTATATTTTAACTTGTTGAGTAAAAGGGAACATATAAGTAACTTGTCGAATGAACAGACTTTGCACCATACTTTCTTCACGAGCAACGCTACCACGTAGAAGAAATGCTTGGCTGGTTTGTAGTTTCCTGTTACAGGTGGCAATTAGAGTGTGTGGAATGTAGTAATGCTCAGTTGTATTTGCCATCACTTCACGTCACAAGAAGGGAATCTTGAGGAGGTTTTTCTACTTTGACATCGATGGAAGTAATACTCCTGAGGTCCGACATCGAAGGATGAGAATACGGGAGTCCTAAAGTTCTACCAGCAGATAATAATATTCTCACATCCCAAGCAATACAATTAATCAAAGATGCTATGAAGTAATGCAAGCGGCACTTATTTATCGTGGGGAGTTGTGTTTATGGCGAACTTGTGTGCGAAGGAGCATCTTGTCCCACCTACAGACATGTATCTAATTTGAACTCAATGATTAGATTTATTCATGATTCTTGGGAATAATTACATAGTTTTAAACGACTTTCATACTTGGTATTCGGTACTTTTAGCAAGAAGCATCTCTACTATGTCTGGAGACGCGTTAAACTTTTCTTTTTTCAATTTACAACTCTTTCCTTCCAGTCCCATTAATATTATTGGTATACACACATATTATTTATTAGTACTTAAACTTTCACAAACTTAAATGTTTGATATATTTTGATTTGATTTGAGCGATTAATGATCCTCTCAAACACCCTGCGGGTCATAATAACAAACGATACGGCAGAAATCGGAAAAAGAGAGTAAAATATGCCTAAAAATGTGGATTAAACATCATTCTTTACATTACTACTAATTCTTTACATGCAGTGGAGAACGGAAGATTTAGTATTATTTCTTATAAGTACCTAGAACTTACAGTAATCTGAATTTTTAGGTTTTGAATTGGAGTAGATTAATGATCTGCAAACATCCTCTTGGTTATAATCAAAAACCAATAACGAGACAAATTAAACTATGCCTAAAGAATGGTCTGAAATGAAAACACTTATAGTGAGCTCATAAGAGAGATTGGTGTAATCTAGACAAGCTTACGGTGAGATAATACAGAAGCTCCTGAAGGGATATCTTTGGGCCAAGCAGTACTAAACTTCATCCATATATAGTTCGACTGAGCTGATAAATAATTGAGCCCAATTGTTTGCTTACATGTTAGTCAGTCATTTGTTTGATGAGGTTAGCATCTTTTCTTAGCATTTGCACAAATTTTGGCTGTAAAGTAAAAGGCGACCTCGTAAGATAACAAGAAGGATGGGAAGACACTATCAAGCTGGACAAGGATAAACACAAGAGGTAAATTGGGGTTAAACTCCAGTTGCCTTGGTATGAGAAATCTATCCTACAGTATCTAAGATATCAGAGTCATGCAAATGATCTTTAATGCTCGGACTAAGCCTCACCGCATGTGATTTCTCTGCTATTGAACGCACTAGAGCAGTGGATACACTCGTTCCAAAGTAAGCTACGAATAAGAAAAGTGAAAACGATACCCCTAACGCCGTAGTAACATGAACTTACCAGGCCAAAATGGGAATCTCATAGAGTTTCGCTTTGAGCCATGAACCATTTCTTCTATGGTTCATGGCAATTAAAACAATTAAAAGATCTTTTGACAAGATTGCCATCTACTGACGTGCTATCGCTTTTACACCTAATAATATCACAAGCGTGGCTTCTCATGGGAAAAAGAGAGAGAAAAAGGTGAACAAATTATGAGTTATTCCTTCACAAGAGCCGGACAAAGAGAGGTATTTTCACAAAACTAGTAGTATGGTAGAACGAAAATATAGCTCTTGGTCGGTTTCTCTCAAGCGTAAAAGCATTTCTGATGGTTAGGATCCTTCAGTAGTCCAATGGTTTAGTGGAATTGTTAGAACAACACGGGCGAGAGACACCGTAGTATTTGGGCTAACCGATGTGAGAGAGAGAGCCATCGCAAGAGCAAGAGCAGTGGTCTTGACGACTTCGCCTGCCCTTTCAGGATTGTTCAGTTCTCCTCGCGGTCCTCAGTTCAACTACTGCACATTCTATTCTGTGTATCAATCGGCATCCTTTGAAGTTGGAAGGAGCTCTATGTCCATTTGGGCAGTAGATAGTTGATTATTTGAAGTCATGCGCACACGGCAGAAAGTTTGCTTTTTGTGAGTGGTACAGGCCTAATTCGGTACAGGCCATTCCCATTCCGAGTCATTGGCTTGGCTTTCCTCGAGATAGAGACGGTTTGCAGTTCACATCTTTCTTCCGGCCAGGTCTTGCATTTTAACCAAAAGTAAACTGTAGATAACAACAATGAAAAATTTAAGACTTCAAGCAAAAGGTATTTTGGTAATATATTCATGACCAACTGGTACCCCTTCCCGACGGAGATTTCCTGAATGACTGGTGCATTATGGTCAGAACCGAACAGAGTAAATCAGCAAGACTATTTGTGAATTGTTGGTTGCTCGGGTTGATTTCCTTGCTAGAATTGAAGCTTTGGTCTGGTCGTGCAAAGAGTGAGTGTAGGATCCGTGCACCCTAGCCCAACAACAATAGATATCCTCGTCCCAGTTTTATTTCCATCTAACAACTGGCATCCACCAACTCTTGTTCCTCGTATGTCGCCAGATTTAGGAAAGAGAGAGAGGATCTGCTCGTGTGGTGGGGTGGAGGGACGGGTTCCCTATGAGAGAAGACGACAATGCAATTAGTAATACTGTCAGGAGCGATTCGCTCGGTGTGCAGTATCGGGGATCTCGCGGAGGTATAGGCGTCTCCGTGCAAAGGTGACCGACAGGAGGAAACCATGTTTGATTATCACTGTGACGAGAGTCGGACGGCCGATAGTGTTTACAAAGACCTGGTTGGCGGTACTAACCCTGGTTGGCGAGCAGACACAACGAGCGCAGGACCGCACGCGCGGAATACACTTGCGCAAGATCCGCCATACAAAATTGGGTGGGGGTTCCTTAGAAGAGAAGACTGTGAAATTAGCATTACGGTTGAAGGGCAATGTCAGGAATGATTCGCCCGTCCATCCCCTACCCTTGACAAGGACCAGACAACCTGCTCCTCTACGCCTCCTGCTCTCCACGCGTCGACGCCAACGCTTACTGTATTCGACGCAAGTGTCTCTTTGACTACTCCCCATCGGCGGGGCCCACTTTTCTCCAAGCTCGGTGAATCCGATTCTTCATGCTCCTGTCCTTAAGTCCGTCTGATTACGCTCAAATGGGACAGCAATTAATCTTGGATTAGCTCGGAAAACAGGATTGAACTAATTGTAGGGTATAGGTCTAGTTGGCCTGGCCTCACAAGACTTAGCCCCTTTCCTGCCATCCTTCCCCCACGCCCTTCCCACGCTGCCCTGCACTTTCCCCTTCCTTGTCTATCCACGTGGCTTTTTATGGTGGGTCCCTGTCTACGTCATCAATTTTGCCCCGGTCCCGTGCCATAGTGCAGGTCCGGTCAAGCCAGGTCCTCCAGGCTATCTATCTATCTCTCTATCTAGTCTCTCGTCATAGACGCCCGGGTCGGAGGGCTGGCTACTACTTCGCTTTTGTCCCAGTTAGCTAAAGTAGCAGAGTCTGTAACCTGTCCTCACTCGTAGACGCCTTTAACGAGGTCTGCTTTGTGTTTGTTTCCTAGCTAGCTAAAGTAGCAGTCGCAGCAAGCGCGTGGGCGGTTATGCAAATTGGCTTTGTGGGAAAGCGAAAATGATTTTGTTTTCCCCGTTCGTACGAGGACTCCTGGTGTGTACCCGGTCCATCTTAACCAGTGTTAATTAGCAAGGCTGTGGGTTCCTTTCGCGTGGACCCAATCGAATAAGCCTTACATCGTGCGGCCAAGAATAAAATGTTTCTATGCCAGGTCCGAACACGCAACTCGGCTACGGCTACACTTCGAACCTGCCTACGGACGTAGTCGACAACGCCGTAAATGGCAGTACGTTTGCCCCTCCGTCTGGCCAAGACGCAGTCTAGCAAAGTGCACGGAAGTAACTTCCGCCCAACGCCGTAAGTGTGGGATTGCTGTTTTAACTGCAACCTGCTAGCGTTACCAGATAGTATGGAACGTCATCGCCGGGCGTTGGCGCCAAATTGGCCGGGATATGATTATTTGAATTGGTGGTTAAAAAAGGAAAATGAAATGAACTTCAGCTCCTGCTCTGATTCAAGATCCGAGCCGGTGTGACAACTGACGTCCAAGAAACATTTCCACTTGTGGACGGAACGAGCTACGGAAACGGGGACCCCGTGGATATTCAAGAACGTCTACGTCATCCATCTCCCGCGTCTTCCTGTCCGTCTTCTTGTTATCGTTGTTGCAGTAGCAGTGCTGTACTGTAGTAAGTAAGTAGTACGAAGAAGAAAGAGCTTGGCAGCTATGGCGATGGCGACGATTGAACCAACGCTGGCTGGACTGGATGCACCGTAAAAGTATTGCTACTTTTTCTATATTGAAGGACGAGTAGTAGTAGTGTATCAGTGGAAATTCTTTTCCCCTGATTTGCGTTGGACGGATAGCGGAGGAAATGAATGAAAGAATGAATGACCGAAATTAGGATATGATGTAGCGGAAGTACATGTGTGGGAGGGGCCACACCACGACGTGCCTGTGTGCGGGAGAGGGGGTGGGGGTGGGAAGAGGAGGCACTCACTGCGTCGTCGGTCTGTATGTATGTGTGTACTTCAGTAATGTGGAGGAAGGGCGGTAAGCGCCTACTGCCATTACCAACTCCGTAGGGGGAGTGGAGTGGGGTGGGGTGGGGTGGGGTGGGGCAGGGAGGGCGGGCAGAGAGAGGAGATTTGATGGAGATAGAGCAGTAGCAGCAGTTCAGCAGTTGAGCGAGAGAGCAGCAGAGGAGCTGGAGGTGGGGGCGTGGTAAAGGCATGCAGAGAGAATACAGGACGAGGAGGAGATGTTTGTGAAGAAACATGAACACAGAACCAACTAACCAGCCAACAGTTGTTTTCTTCTTCTTCTCTTTCTTCTGTTGTCTCTGGAAGAGCGCACTCTCTACTGGGTATCTTAGCTATCTATCAATCCGTCCGTCAACAACACTTGGCCCTCTCTCTTCAGTCTTGTCTACTAGTGCCATCCCCTGCCTAGCGTGACCCGCTTCCTTTGCCTTGCCTTGTGACCTTCGTCTTTTTCTTTGTGTACCGGGCTCAACCCGTGCATCATCCTTTTCTTCCTTGAAGAAGGACAAGTGACTCAACCAACACAGAAATTGACGTTGAAGGAGGGGACCTCTTCTACTAGTAATCGCGTTGTAGTCTACCCGTCTTGTCTGACAACACTTGTGACACATTTTCTCACAGACTAGAGAGTAGAGAGAGAAAATCGTTGCGAGTTGATCAATTCCACTCACACTCTTCTTCTCCCTGCCTCATGTTCTCATCCGAGACCAGTGTAACTTACTTGCTCATCAGAGTAGAGTAATAGTGGTAGGGAAAGTCGTTCTTCTCTATCTCTGCACATCTTCTCTCTGTGCTGCTGGCCCTCATACCATTTTCAGAATTCCTCCCCTTCTTCCTTCCTCCGTCTCTCTTCATCAGTCAGTCGGCTGTCGTCCTCGCTCTCTCCCCCAGCATTCATAAATCCAATACACTGGACAGCTCGCAGTTCTTGAACGTCATCGAGCTCACTGAAATTCGGCGAAACGGGCCAAACTTTGCCGCCTTCTTGCCGATAGTCTTCCATTAGTGCCTTTTTTCTTGCTTCGCGGAATTACGCTAGCTAGCTCGAGAGAGCGAACAAAGTTTCTTGCCAAGTGTCGGGAGACATTTTCTTTGTGAGTGGTAGTAGAATTACCCTTTACGAGGACGAGACGGGAGCTGGCGGGATAGCATTTTATGTTGAATTCTTGCGAATGCTGGAGTGGAATTTCTTTCTCAAGTGATCGATCCTCGCCACCGATTGTGATGCAGAAGATTTAAATCAGGAGGAAGCTGAGAAGCTTTGGGACAATTCAGACTGTGTCTAGACTAGCAGAGAAGAAATAGAGTTACTACTACTACTACCGGAGCTTGGTGGTATTTTGAACGGACGGGACAGTACAATAGCTTACAGGGAAAACAGGAAGGACAGGATACGGAAAGAAGTGACCATTGGGATACAGGAATTATCAGGTGTTTCAAGAATATCTCGCGAGGAGATGGCTGTTCAAGCTCAATATCCCTCGAATGTGCTCGTGCCCGATTTTCGCAACAGGTCCCTCATCTCACATCTTCTGTTTCACATTCGTTCTGATGGTCGAGGCGGGCACTTTGACATAGGCTAGAGATTTAACCAGCTTCAGACAGACAGGCGAAAGAGGATTTATTTATCATCTGGATCTTTAGATTTTGATTCGAGTGATTGGAGTACAACAGCTTAGTAAATTTCAGGGTTGAAAGAAGAAAGATTAGAAAAGAGCTTGGGCGATGAGGAATCCCTTGAGCAGGTTCTATGGTTCTCTACCTCTAGAGCTTCATGGATGTGTTTATCGTGCGGGCATTTACGTCAACGATGGTACTAATCCAGACGTTGAATGTATAAACAGGGCGCGGCAGATTTATGGAGGTGATAACCGGAACTTCTTGGCACCTAACTCGTTCCAACCGAGTTCCTTCCTGGATGAATTTCATCTTCAAAATTCTACGAATGCGCCTACCAGTCAATTGCGGCTGTTTCCTCCACGTAATATCTCATCGCCTTCTGTTTCATTCATTGCTGCTGATCGGAATCCCGGTACCAAATTCAGACGCTCTAAAACCCCGACTGAATTTGGATGGGCATTGACTCTGGCCAGGGTGCTGGAGGGATTGTTTGCCGAGTCTCTTGAAATTGATAGTGATTTGGTTTGGATTTAGCTGACGATTTTCTTAATGGAATTGAATTGGCAGTGGGAGTTCCCAACCATGGACATCAACCGTCGATCAATCCATCCATGTACACTGAAGCTGAGAACGAGCTCGCCTGCAATCTCCTCGGCTCAAGGAAAAGGCCCCGAGAGACCGACGAGCTTCTGCCCAATCCCAGACACCAATTGATGACCGTCACTGATTTTCACCAAAGTCACGGATCCGGGTCTGTGGTACTCCCTCCGTCGGGAACTTCCGTCTCCACTGGCCTCCGCCTTACATTCGAAGATGACCGCTTGAATTCAGCTTCCTCCCCTTCGACCAGCGGACGGGGCGAAGTCACCTCCTCGCTGTACTCGGTTGTCGGCGAGGAATTGAGCTCCCAATTGGTCCTGCAGAAGGAAGAGATCGACCAGTTTTTCAAGACTCAGGTAACATTTATTTTAAATACTTTCTCCCTAGATTCACTTTCTCAGCGTTGGTCATCATGCATCCAACGGAATTCTTCAGCTGGAAGCGGAGAATGAGGAATTATAGATTCAGATATGCAATTCACCATATGTATGAATTCAGCTGGATCGTCGTCCTGGATTGATCGTTTTATATCGTGTGCCAGTTTTAATCTCTTAAGTTCAGATGGACGAAGGAGAAGAGAACTGACTGAATTGAATCTACTGCAGAATGAACAAGCGAGACAGCTGCTCGAGGAGAAGAGGGTGCGCCATTCGAGAGCGCTGATCGCGGCCATCGAGGAAGGAGTGTCACGGAGGCTGAGGGAAAAGGATTTAGAGGCCGAGAAGTTGAAGCGCAGGAATATGGAGCTGGAGGAGCACGTGAAAAAGTATAGCATGGAGCTACACCTGTGGCAGAGTAAGTTTAAGACGAGCGAGGCGCAGATACTGGCATTGAGAAGTACCCTTCAACAGGCACAACAGGCCGTAGCCTTGAGCAGGGAACAGAGCAAGGAGGGATGCGGGGATAGCGAAGCAGATGATGCGGCATCGTCGCACCACGATGATTTGGCCGACGCTCAAGCGCGGACATTCAGAGAGAATAAGGAGCTCAAGGAACAGAGAACTTGCAGAGTCTGCCGCTGCAACGACGTTTCCATTCTTCTCCTACCTTGCCGACATCTTTGCCTCTGCAAGGATTGCGAGGGACGACTCACTAGCTGTCCTCTCTGCCAGCAGCCCAAGAATGCAAGTGTGCAGGTTTACATGTCATGAAGAATCGAATTGATCTCTCGTTTCAATACGTTCAATTTCGAATGGGCGATGATTTCTCAAATAGATTGTAGATGGTATCACTCACCCACCCCCCCACAGTACAGCAGGATATGAAAAATTTACTTACACAACTGTTTCTTAGATGAAAGGTTGCAACTTTTAGAAGACAATGGTCATATGAACCCAAATGTCAGATCAGTCAGCTCAGGGTACATATCGGTTCGGCATATATGTTGGCGGCAATCCGTCAGGTCAAGACCATTATACAACGGAGACAATGTTTCATTCACCTTTACGCGTAGTTCTTGTAGTTTTGTAGTAGGCACATGTTTATAGAGGTGTTCCTTTAGTTTTAGTTCGAGTGGTTGGATGGACATTTTGTCATGCCCATCATCAGACCAGGCACGCATCCCACCCCCCAATGTATGGCACTCTATGTACATGAAAATTCTTTTCAGCCACATCTTAATTGTTTGCATGGATGATGTTCCCGTCATTGTTTCGAGCTGTAACTCTCTCGTCTGCCCGATGAATGAAAGTACTGAAATGAATGAATGTCCTCTCTTCCAGCATGTTGCATGTTTGCAAATTGATTCTTCTCTCATCGGAGTTCGTCCGAGCTGTCCTACAGCTTGGATTCGTCCGTGTTGCAACAGTGGGGAATTTCCTCTCGTTAAGTCTTGATTGATTGTCTGCTCATCGCATGTGGTGGGGCGTAATCGGTTTCTCTCCAGGAGCTTGTGGATGTTAAAGGTTGTGTGATTAGTCTCGTAGTAACTTTTCACTTGCTGCAAATTAAACCTGTGTTCTCGCCGTGATCACCCTTACATTACTTACAGCAGCAGCAGTAGTGGTGTCACATCGTAGCACTCAACAAACAAGCAACCAACCGCTACGCCTTAGTATATTGTCCTCTTCGATGATCCCGTCTTCATCGTCGTCCTGTTGTCTATCTCTCTCTCTAACGCATGATTATACACATGAACAGGCTATTCGAAGTAGTCCACAACAGTTTGAGGTGTTGCGGGGTCTCTTCTAGGACTGAACGGAAGAAGAGGAGGAACGATACGATGAGAGTAGAGGGTCAGTGATTTTGGCAGCGTAATATGAGGAGGGAGAAATCGATCAATGTCCTCCTGCATGTGGGGTGGGTAGGTCCGTTGATGGCAATAGTGGTTGTAAGTCGTTGGGTTTGGAGGAGTCGAGTTAAAACACATCGACAGCGATTCCTTCCCCGCATGCAATGAGCTTCTCAGCACAGAACAGATCAACACATCCAGCTGCTATGCTGCAACAGTCACATTCTTTTCATTTTTCAAATTTCGGTCAAGTACTACTACGACTTCCACCACTTTACCATCATCCTCCCACTGCCGAGAAGGGAGGTCAGCCAACTCCATGATCATTTCCCCAGGCAAGATGTCAGCTGTAGCAGTAGAGCAAGATGAGCATGAATGACTGTTCAGTTCAGGAAGTTGTTTTACTCTCCCCCCCTCCCCCCGTCTTGTCTCTCATGTTCGTCCCCCATGATTCGAACCAACGTTTCTTGCGTCGAATTCACATATACATTCCTACTACTACGGTGGTACGGCACTCACGAGAAGGAGAACTCAGATATCAGTGCAGAGTAAGGTGGAAGAGGAGTGGAGTGAAGACAGCCAGGCTTTCATTTCATTCTTCCTCTGCTCAACAGAGTCAGTAGTGCTGTTGCTGTTCTATAATTCTCGAAATTCAAACCTTGACTACAGTATGAAAGTACTGCTTTCGTCCACCAACGGCACCGCAAAGTAGAAACAAAACAGCTGGTGCTCACGTCTGCCACAGTTCCGGTGATGTCAGTTACCGAATTCTGTTACCCAATTCTGTTCCCTTCCTTCCGTCCAGAATCCCTACAATTCTCTACTTCCTTTCTTTATTTCCTTACCGTTCGGCCGTTGAGTCTCTCATTATTTTCTGCACAGCGGAAGAGGATGTATGATGTTGACAGAGGAACTACCACTTACTGTGTAGTTCGTTACAAACCATGCTAATGTCACAGGCTAGGCACCGCAAATCTGTACCACGGTGAACAACTCAACTGCGTGAATCCTGGTCGTATGACTCGTAACAGCCAGGATCACGCCTTACCGCCTTGTTATAACGGCAGGCATCGGTCCTTCTGGTCATAACTCCGTCGCTCTATCTTTAGGTAAGGCTGCGCCGCACCTGACCTGCGCCGCTCCCGCTAAAGTGTCGGCGCTTTGGCCACTTGACGACTGTCCCCATCTCAAGGAAAGGGCTTACAGCCTCATACCAGGGTTGTTCATTAACCAAACCAGCTGTAAGGGCGTAGCGGAGCAGGAGGACCAAGGCACCGCATCAAGATTGACGATGTGGCCGGCCGGACGTTTCTATGCAAGTCGCAAGTATAACTGTCCTGCCAACGTTGTCCATCCAGCGTCCACGGCATTATTAGCCAGCAACTGACGGAGACAGTGGGAAAAGCGTAACTGACAATAAAGACGGCGGTCACAGCTAAGGGTTATAGCAGCAGTTCGACTATATAAAGCAGGAAGGAAGCCTCTATACATCGCCACTTCTATGTGAACAATAGTACTTATAATAATGAAGATTACTGTCCTGTACTTAACACGTCTTTTGCATGCAGTTCTGCCTTGGAAGTGGACATCTTATATCACATGACTCTTGGCTAACATGTGGAGGGTGAAAGGCCTGCATTGGACCATATTAGCAGAGGGAAGTGCCACATATGATACGCTCTATATTTGGAGGGAGTTTGACCCTGTACGAGCTAAGGGGGGTGAAGTATGGGTCTAAACTTTCATTCACTTCAGTTGGTCGCTGACTGGGGAGCTGAGGGGTAATCCGCACTTGCATTATGAGTGGACTTTGACTATCATTATTGAAAGCTATATTTAGCTCAACTGGACAATATACTCAATTATCTTAGAAAGCAGGTACTGTATCGGACAAGGTACTGTTGTGTACATGTTGTCGCTCTTTAGAAACTTCTTCCTACCGGTATTACAGCAGAGTGCAAGCTTAAGTTCCCACTCCTTATGATTAGGTGTTATGATACTCGTATCTCGTCGCTGATGCTGCACAGTGATCTATCTAACTTCGTGCGAAAGTAGATTACCCTTCATGTTATGGAAGTGAAGAGGGAGGTTTCTGGGACCACTGTTGTAATCTTTACAAATTGAAGTCGGTTGAACTCTTCCGGATACCATGGAAATGAAGTAACATTCTCGAGGGTTATGTTTTTCTCTTGTCAGTGTGGAATACATCAATTAAAGTCGACATATTTGAGTATTTGTCACTGAGCATTCCTCCAAGTTAAGCGAGCTCTTGCGTAGACGCTACGGACTCTTAGGTGTAGATCAGGTGGGCTAATTGCGAACAAATCATTGGATATCGAGGTTTACATTGAAGCAAATTGATAATGGAACTGTTGGCAACTGAAACCCATCATTTTACAAAATGAACGACTACCCGTTGTGAACTTGTTGCCTCACTGTCCACCTCAATAATTAAATACTCCCAATGAGGAAGTGCTGATGATCAGTGGGTTCTATAATGACTATCTCTTGGCACAAGCGCTCAATGATCCATTTTGCATTATGTTCTCTTTCAGTTTCAGCCATTATCACTGAGGAAAATCGTTGAAGAAAATTACCACGCTCTACTTATACTCTCACCTCTTTGGGCTTGAGTCATAGGGTTCACATGAGGAAGTTCTGGCTTTTATACTAATTTCTCCACTTCAGTAGTTGTCTGGTACTAGCCAAATTGGTTGTCCTTTTCTTGTTGTTCGCCATCAAAATCAAGAAAGGACAACCTCGATTCCCAGGAGTACTTTATACAATATATAATGAGACATGCGACTTTATCTATAAATATCGCTATGTCCAATAGCACCGCATATACAGTCTAGAAATGTTCTCATTATCACATGAACAAGTATGTACAGTGAAATTCTACAGGATACAGGTGATGTACGCTTATTAGAGATGTTTGAATCTAACTAGATACGTGAAAGTAAACCATCCTTCATTCATTCAACACCTCCTTCATGATGAAGTCGTTACTTCAGACTCTTCCTCATCTGAAATAAAATAACGCCTGGGGTAGATATGGTAGATAGCGATCTTAATTGTCAAATTTGTCAGAATATCATAATGTAGATATTCCTAGAGTTAAGGTAATAGCTTTCTCTTTACACTTAACTATCAAATCAACACCAAGTTCGTCAGAAATCTCGCATTCTAGAAGGTACTCGAGAGAAATTGTGCAGAACATCGCGCCGAATTTAGCGACCTGATCTTAACGATGTCCCGCTTAATTTAGTAGTAAGAAAACTACAGTTTTCTTCTTGTACGTAGACAAGAAGTTAAGGAGTGCGGTTGCGCATTAGCAAAGTGCACAATGTCAAAGTCCACTGTAAGATAACTCGCAACCAGATTTAGCGCAGCAGTGGCCGAGGAGACTCGGACATATTCACGTGAACAGGTACGTACATATCAAACGCTATATTTGAAGGAGCAATAGTTTAGCCGAACAATAGGCCACAGTTCTCCCAGGGAAAAACGATAAGCCTGGGGCTTATTGATGATAGTCATGACTAAGACAGCTCCCCGGAACTGTGCCACCAAGTTTGGCTCAGGTACTTATGCCTGCTTCCGATATCCGATTGCTACTTACGTGAGGGGTCCTGCAAAACAGTAAGCTTCTTCCTCCAAGCATCAAGGTCACCAAACTGGAAAGCTCCTTCGGTTCTGGTGACGTCAGATAGGGCGTGGTCGACCTGGTGGTGGAATTCGAACTGGGATGTCTTGGCTTCAGCTAATGGCATGGAATCTACCCCTAAATGTAGCTATTCGTAGAATCTGGAGGCAAGCACATGCAGCACATCACTGAAGTCAATACTGCTAAACGACCGGGGGGCTCGACACAACAGTGCACCTAAATCTAGAGGTGGGGCTACCGTATGTCTTCGTTCTCTCTCCACTAGCAACATCTTTCTTTATTACAGACTACTGATCCAGCACTTATGTCAGAGACCCCGCCAGCTGCGACGAATCTTAGACCAAAATCTAGCCGAGCCGCCGTCTAGGTCCATACTCGATGTACCTCTAAAGACAGACTCACACGCTTTTCTTAATAATGGCACCATTGTCGGGGGTACTAAACGCTTCTGACTCAGCACAGAGCAACGTGGTTACATTTCGGTGAACTCGTTAACCGGACTGTATCCGGACGTGGAGTGCTGCAGGATAGTCGAGTCAGGTCCAGGTCAGGTTACCAGTGAACAAATCAATACTGGCGACAAAAGACCCCGGGCAGATCCTTGTCCGATTGCGCTGTCCTGACCACCTCCTGGCTTACTGCACCTCAGCTGGTAAGATCGGATCAGGTAAGGTCAGGTCAGGTCACGCGATAACTATGCGGGAGCTCGCTAGGGACAAAAGAGCACAGGCAGATTGATGTTGTCCGGTTTTATTTTCGTCCCCCTAAGTTAGCCATTAACTACAGTACCATCAGACTCCAGAGTCAGTCCTGTAGTTCGGTTCGATAAAGTTTCGGTGGCTGGTCTGTATCTATCTCTCGCGCTGGCGACTGTACTCGAGTTAGTTTGGAGGCATAGAAGGACTTGGCGTAAAAGTCAGGGAAAGGACGGTGAACGAGGAGTTTCTGTTTTGTTTCTCGTTGCAGCAGCATTGCACTCAGTGATTTCATTTGGAGGTTCTGTTCCGCATGGAAGTGCGGTGGTGGGGTTCAAGTATAGATGAATAGAACTATAAATGAGAGTGTTGAGTCAAGCTGAATCGGTCGAGTCATTAAGCAGCTGTAGTGATGA
Source organism: Lunularia cruciata (assembly GCA_948567375.1). NCBI lineage: Eukaryota > Viridiplantae > Streptophyta > Marchantiopsida > Lunulariales > Lunulariaceae > Lunularia > Lunularia cruciata. The sequence continues at coordinate 75,059,531 of OX419757.1, read as the reverse complement.
CTGTACCACACCTTAGGAGGAGATAACGTTCTCTACTTTCTGGTTAGAATATCTCGCGTTCGAGATGGACTGGGCTCGCACATGGAGCGAAAATCTTCTGAAAGATTTTGTTTGAACTGTTGGTCAACTTAACATGAAGGAATGAGCGAGTTCCTGTAAGCTTGCAGGATATGAATCTTTTCCTCAGTCTTCGGGGGCTCTTTTAAACAATGGAGGAATAGGAAAAGAACGTGTTTCATTGTAATGGAACAGAATTGGCTGAGCCTGGTGAAGAATACCACCGATAACCTGATTGATGGGGTTATGATTGTATGTATTCAGTCTAGAATGGTTTTGATTCATCATTGTTAAGCTTTCTGTGAGTATTTGAAAGAGAAAATGGGGACCGTCTAGAATAAGGACTAGAAGACCCCCATCAAACCGTACAAGAATAAGAGGTAAAATTAGGCTAAGCCCCAAATTTGAAGTATTTGAAGGGAGAAAAGTGTATTGGTGGTGTCTGACGGCTGCAATTGAAATCCTCTGGAGATGAAAATGAAATTAATAGTTGTGTTTAGAAAAAGAATTGGTTAATGAAGGTTATGGGGATAGAGGAGCACCAGTGCCTCTTGATGCATCAATATATACAGTAGATGGCAGGTGAATGGTATGATAAAGAGGATGAGTAGTGCAGTGAATTGGTGAGGAAAAGGAAAGAAGGAAAGAGAGCAGTCGGTACTGTACCATGCAAGGTATGAATTGTCTTCCTTCTTGAAGGTACCCCTTCATTCTCAAGACCATGGTATTGGAAGTAGTCCGGGGTCCATAGTAGTAGTTGCGGAGAAATGACCTTTCTCATAAATGACCAGCATATATCATATGTTTTACACAGCGAATGTACCCTGCAGTAGCTCAGAACAAGTCTGAAAACGTACGATCGGACTTGTTCACCTCTCCCCATGAGGTGCGAGGGTACTGGCGCAATCACGGCAGCAGCAGAGTCTGCTAGGATGTCCAGAACTACAAGTACTTCTCCACACAGTGGTTTTGTCTGCAAGTGTTGCATTCCTACATTGAGGTACAGTAGCAGCAACCGTATTAGCAATGGCAGCCCCTGCAAAGTCAGGAGTAAGCAAAGGGAAGTTTAATGTAAATAAAGGGAAGTACGAAGAAAGTCGTTCTCGTGCCGATATAGTGGGGGCGACTATCGCGGGTAGAAGAAGTGTTGTTCTTCTACTAGTTGTTGTTTGCCACTAATGAGACGGGACTGGACAGCCAGCTATCTGACAAATAGTACCTGTAAACATTCTATCTATCCATTGATAACCCACTGAAGAGCAGCACCAGTCCCCGCATTGTGAGCTATCCTTGTCGTTCCTTTCTCTCTTGTGCTGCTTCCTTACTTCCTTCTGGCTAGTACCTATTCTGGGCTTTTCTGTCCATTTCCTCGCCACTAGGCAAAACAATCGGCGTTTTTGGTGTTAGCAGCAACTGCCAAAAGGTCTGGCAGGAATCTCAAATCGCCCACACTTTAAATTCAGACCCACTTATTTTATTTCCCTGTTTTCTCGTCACTGGAGCTATCCCTCTGAATCCAGCTCCCAACAATCTCGACGAGTTCTACAGCCAACAACGAACCAATGACCTCATCGCCGCAGAAGAAGTCACAGGTCCCTCCTCTCCCCTCCCCTTCCCTTCCCTTCCTATCCGCTCCGTTCTCGCCGTAGGCTCCACCACCCTTCAATGATCACACATTCCCTTCCCTGCTTGTACTCCTCATTTTCGCCTTTTCCTCTTCAAATCGCAACTCCGCCTCGGCTTGTACGTACCCAAGCCACGGATTCTCTGTCTCTCACCAAAACACTTGTTCCACCTGATCCATGATCTCTCTCCTCCCCCCACCACCTCAGAGTGGCCCTCTCTACCGATTTTGTCCATGACGTCACGTGTACTTTGTCAGATTCAAAGCTGCCTGGTCTCCCTCTTTTGTCATCATAGCCTTTTGCCTGCTTTCGATTCGGAACCTTCTGCTTGTTCCTCCGGCCTCATCTGTAGCCATCTCCATGTAGATCATGGTATAACTAATATCGAACACCGGACCTCTTTCTGCAAATAATATCATGTTGGTTGTTTGACTCCTCATTTCAAATGCGCACCTTCCGGCCTGTTTGTTGAAGTGCCCACCCCACCGCCTGTTTGGCATTTTACGAGACTGCCTTGTTTCTAATATCTTTTCGTTTTGTCATCATTGCTGCAAATCTCTTTTCTCATATGGATAATTCTTCTTCTTCTTGTTGTCACGAAATTCACACGGAAGATGATCAGAATTTTAAACATCATCAAACCAACACCGATCTTCTTTGTGCGGACCACTTCACCTGTCAATGCCTTTCAACCAAATTTGTCCCATGACTTTCCACCTCATCGCTGCCAGATTCAAGGCTGTCTTGTCCCTTATCAAGCCCGCGTGACGGACGATTCTAGAATCTGTACATGGGGGAACCTTTCCCCCATGTACAGATACCACTACTTCACTTTCTTCTATCTAAAGCTACCTCTCTCCTTGGATATGTCTTCTGCGTAGTTATTAACAGACCGATCATCTTTTCAGCTACCACTGTTGATGCCATCCATCCCCTCTACTCTACTACTGTACATTTTCAATAAAAACTTGACCACATCGGCCTCTGCACACCCCTTCTCTTTTGTCATAAACCTTGTCTCTTTTGTCTTTTCAAGGTGGGAAGGCGACCGCGTAGGAAAAACGAAGGATGCGAAGACCCCATCAAGCCGTACAAGGGAGACTTTTCAAGGTTGCACATATGGGACCATCTGGTTGAGTAATTTCTCATTCATTTTCCGCCCTCCCGAGTCAGTTTATTCCAAATCCAAATCCAGCCAGACCTCTTTATCCGTACCATACAGTACCAGTGTGTTGTCAATGACACCCCATCTCATTCGCCTTTGGCATATTCATGGCAAGTCTGTCTAGTTCTCCTCTTCATGCTTTTCTTTCTCCCTTGTCATCATAGCTGTGTGGGTCACTCGAATGAATGTGGTACATGCCACACAGATACAGTGTAGACCTTTCTAGCCGGGTATGTTCATCTGGAACCCCCTGTTTAGTTCGAGATAGATAATCAATCTCGGGCATCAAACCTCTTTCCAAGTACCATTGCAACTTTGACACACTTGCCCTTTGATTTCGTCAAAAGGCTTTTCGCTGCTGGATCTGTTTATTTGGTGTTTGAACTTTGCAGCAGTCGTACTACTACTACCACTCGTCGTCCTCCGTCACATTATTACCAAAACAAAACAGACGTTCGCCACTGCAGTACACTCCCATCATCATCACTCTTAGCAAATCACGACTTTCTTGTCGAGAATGATCCTGCGAGCTTTACCATCAGATAGATAATAATATCTTATTAATTGACCACCATACTGTTCTAGGCGTCGCTTAGAAGTGAAATTCTCGCCTGACGACCTTCCTTACAATCCCGTTGTTACCTGCATTATTCTCCGTCAAGTAAACAAAGAAAATCTCATTCCCACTGCTCCTCAGGTACAATCTAACCTGACGGCTGATTACCTGGTAACGTGCAGTAGTACGTGGAGAAAGATAGAGAGAGATATGAATGAATCAATGAGTGAATGGATCAATGTAGCTTTCGTCCTCCGGAACAACACATACCCCACTTTCACAGGTACACCCGCCTACCACTTGACCCAGCACCGCCAATATCCAATCCGGTCATCTACTAAAATCCACGATGTGATGATCGAGCACCTGGCTTCCGTTCATCTGTTTACTTCTTCGTTCCGATTCTACCGCAGTATCTGCTGCGGGTGTGCGATTATCTGTTCGTCAACACACCTGCTTTACTGGTCTCTGCTTCCAGCTAATGGGTCTGGTCATCTTCATCTTCTTTGTCCTTTCACCTACGAATTATGCCTCCTTTCCTTGCCGTGTGGGGTTCTTTCTCGTTGAGTTTCTACGAGGGCCAGAGCGGAGGTTCGTTCTGTTTCTGGTCTTCATAATTCACCCTTCTCCTCCGGCTACAGTCTTATGGGCATCATGTCAGTCCCATCGATGAGTAAAACCTAACTTTAAAACTTTACTTGAAAAGCTACATGTTATCTTGGTCGCATTGAACCTTATTTAACGACCTGCCTGGCCACTGAAACGAGCCCTTCTGATCAACGGACATTTACCCAGTCACATAACCCATTACAGTGAATCAAAATGGTCAACCTCGGAAAGAAGTTTCAGGATCAAATGTTCAAGATATAATGCGGATGCAATTTCTATTCCTCATAATTGCTGTAGTATTCATCTCGCCATCATGTGACCACGAACCACACAACTCATCAGCACTCTCTATTACTGTATTCTCATGCAAGACATTCGAGTTAAGTTTTTCCTTCCACTCTTTGCGCAGGTCACAACCGAACTCTTATTCCCTTCATGCATTTGGGTTTGATTAAGTCTTCTTCTTCCTTGTCCTTCCCGTATTCCAACACACGGTCCGACAGTATTCTGAGTGTACTTTCTCTACACCAAAGTGTAGAAACACTTGGACATGATTAGCTCCTCGGGTTGTACAAAATCAGATCAGAAAGTCGTGCCCTTTCTCTCACTATAGTAAGCGTGTCCTTGGATTCATTGTGATAATGAATGGGGCTCTGATTCCCCGCGGAAGAATTATCTCATTCAACCCAACCTAACCTAGTGTATGTTTCACATGCGACCAATTTGACTTGTACAGCTCTCATCAGTGAGCAACTGACGCATAAGGGGATGGGCGAAAAGTTCGATCATCTTGAACACAAAGTCCAGCCAATTTTTTGAAGGAGTTAGATCCTTGGTGGTACAATCACAACGCAGAGGGAACTAAATACAGTGGTGTAACAACAACAACTTATCCTTTCCATGATTTCTACCTCCTTATCACCGGTGCTCAAAAGATGTATATTCGCCACCAATGCTCTTATCTTCTTCTCTTGACAATAAGTTAATAACTACCATGACCATCCCATGTGGAAAGAAACCCTAGAGGATAACCAATATGACGACCTTCATGATTCCCTCACGTGTGAAAATCCACTTGCTACGTGGAGCAGTGAATTTCATGTAACGCGAGGTTCCCAATATTTTATGAATTTGGATGTCCATCGTCCTCTCGAAAGATAAGTATGATTGATTGATTGATTTCCCTCCCCACCCCACCTAAAGCAGCAAAGAGGTCCAACTATATCTGTTGGGAAAATTGTACTGTGAGCCAGTCTCGAGCATAGCAACCCCATAAAAATCGTATAGTTATTATCATGTAATGGGAAAGATATATCCGTGCAATGCAGTCAGTCACTGCAGCAGTCCCACAGTTTTGCAAAAGAAGACATCATTTCTCGCGTGCAATAACTCCTTCTCCTCCTCTCCTCATGTCCGTGTTGTACGACAAAATACTTGATGAGTCCTCGCTTGCTTGTCTGCCGGATCATGAATTGAGTGCATGAAGCAAACATCATTTGTTACGTGGTTTCTCTCTCTCCCTCTCTCTTTCTCGAGGGTCACACTCACTCATGTCTACTGTGCTTTGACAAATGCCCTTCTCTACCTTCCCTTCATTTCTGTCTCTTCTACATTTCTTCAAGTGGACACTACTTCCAGATGTGACAACGATTTAGAGAGAAAACACCTTCAGCTTATGTTACTCTGCTTTTCCTCTTTGTAAGGTGGCCTGACAGTACTCCCATATGTGACAACGATGTCGAAAGAAAATATATTTGTTTTACGTTCTCTATTTCTCTGCTTATTCTAGATAGGGTGGGGTGTATCGCATTTGGGAAGTCCTCGTGTTTTTCAATCAACCTTTCTTTGGGCAAACACTACTCTCAAGTATTTACAGTGATTCAAATGTAGGGAATGAATTCATTCCTTCATTATTTATCTTTTCCTGAGTGCTGGTAAGGTGAGGTCTATCTTCCCTAAGACTGATCGTATTTTTCGTCATTATATTCCCCGATTACCCTTTCGTTTAAGCCCAAATTAATCTGGTTGTGCACTGTAGTTTCCAGTATAACGAAAAATATTCTGGGATATACATAATCCACAGGAAGAGTAGCCAAATGCTTACTAAAAAGGAAAAACGCAACACGTTATCTTCCCCTTACATAATTGTTTAGCTTCCTTCGGTTTTGTCGAGTGTACTATAAGTTAAAAAAATAGTGATAATTACCATGTTCTCTTTATAAATCAATATATTCCTTTCGCTAAGTGGCACATGCACCTCTAATATGGATTATCTTGTTGAGTTGAGTTGTAGATATCGGAGCAACATTTTCATCACATCAGAGTGGTCCTCCCTGGATGTACGGCTAATAAGACTAAGCATTATCAAAGTACTCTCTTTTACTCTCTTTTTACCCTCTTTTTACTCTCTCAAAGTACCCCCAGAAGTTATTATTATTGTTATGATTATTATTTGGACCACTATATCTGATTGTTGGATTATCTCCACGTAGACCCGCTGATTCCCCACTAATTCAATGACTGAAAATATTTACTGAATGTAAAATCATCGATCAGTTTGGATGATGCAAACAATAAAATCCCCGATCACTTTGGATGATGCCATCCACAGAGAGAGAGTAATCACATTAGGTGATATTTTCTCGATGTTTTAGAAATATGTAAATCATACAATTTGCATAGCTCAGACATCTTAAATGTTGTACGTCAAATCTCTCAAATTTCTCATACCAATATTATTGGAACTTAGCTTCATTTTACCTCTTGTATTTTTATCCTTGTCTAGCTTGATGAAAGTCTTCCCATCTTCTTGTTATCCTCTACGCATCCGCCTTTCTTCAATAGAGTCATACATTAGTTCTAGGAGTAAATGTCACTATTGAATCTTATTACTCACCTAATACAACACAGGATCACACTTTTTTATTCTCTTATTGTTGACTATACGTATAGGTACAATATTGTAAGTGTTTCCATTGGATCTTTATGGATATTTTGGACCAAGGCCATTGCTCTACACATCTCTTTCTCTCTCTTGTTATGCACTTTTCCCTTTTGTTGCTGGGTAATTGGTGTTGGGTGTTATATATGTATTTAATTACTACATATATGTTGGTTGATGGAAAGGAGTGCAAGCGTTTGGTTTGAGGTTCTCACTTTCAACCTAGAGCTACCCATGAGCAAGCAGCATTGGAGTTCTTGGTGGCTTGTCGGACTAGAATCTAGAAGCAGAGAGACCTTATTAAACAAACAACATCTATACCAAATTGATTCCATATTTAGTTTTGGAAATCTTCTTTATTTACACTATAGATTTATTATTATTTGCACCAATATGTCACTATCCTTGATTACGCTCCTTTACTAGAATTTTATTTGTGAAATCTTCCTCATTTACACTAAAGAATTGTTACTAATATTAATACCATGTTGATTCATTTGAGTGATATATATCACTATCGAGTAAATTTATTAATTATAGACTAGAACTTCCAAAACTCTTGGTCATAGTAAATAGAATGATCTAGGATGACTATCCAGTACAGTCATATAACTTACAAAATGTCAACATAAACTAGAACCTCCCAACAATGACACTTCTTTATGAGTAATATGCTCAACTAATGTGAGATTATTACTCTAATGAGAGTTTTTACACTATGTTGACATTTTGTAAGTTGTATGAGGGTACTTTATAGTCATCCTAGATCACCTTTTCTCTTAAAGACTTCTCTTATTCTAGAAATATTATATTGTTCTAAGGAACCAGTTTAGGAGTATTGATTCCTTCTTGAACTATCCTTGAAGTGGTTCTTCTCATTGGTATCTTACCGATTATATTAAGAAGTTTTTCAGTGAGGTGATCTCATTTAGATAGTGTTAAGTGATTGTAATTATTGAAAGTTATTTTATTGAAAATTCAAAACCTTTACTCTCAAGTTACTTGTCAAAATCTAAAGAATTTTTTTATTTTCATAATCTACACTAATAATATATTTTTGAACCTCAACGAGTGTGATTCTTCTTATATTAAATACTTCTTATTATGAGATTTTTCTAGCACCATAAAGTAAAAAAAAAAATAGTGAGCATATATGAAAGTATACATTAAATTTTACTTTAATATAAAATATTAAATTAATATAAAATATTAGCGAGTAGATGCCCTGACTGATAAAAGCAGTTTGAGGTGAAATATGTGCACTTGCTCCGGGGTTACATAGATCACTGCAACCAACGTGAAGTCCACGAAATATTTTGCCCTCGCTCTATCTTTAGGTACTCGTAGGAAGATGGTATAATGTATGAAATACTCATAAGGTATTCTTCACGTGCACTATTTGTCATAATGAACCTTTTGTTAGATTGTTTGCTATTCAAAAAGTTTTGATAAAATATATTTTACAGTCCAAATTTCCATGAAAAGGCTCTTTTTCTGCAGAAATTACTGAAATTTTATGGGAAAAGAATCACGTACCACAATGTCTACTTTGGAATAGTCTTTACTGTAGTAGGTATAGGTGACCAGAACGCATTGTGAACATGGTCTACTGTAGACAAACTTTACCTGAGTCAGTGGGTCACCCTGCCTTGCCCTACCGTGGTATGCAGGTCCTCTACGCTACCATACTGTGTGGATATCAAGAAGTCTACCGTACCGTACGATAAAGTGGCTAATACCAGACGTGGTTACACTAAGCAGTTTAATGGCCATTCCTACTGCGTTCGTGTCAGTCCACTGCTGGTCAGCGTGGTTCTGACCATCTATGGGAAACATAACAACAGGTCGTTAGTATCTTCAACGAGATGCTGCTAATCTTTACACTTTCAGGGAACCATAGCAAAAAGGTATGTAAGCCCGTGTACTGCGTCCACCTGTCTACTGGCTAGCGGTTACCTGGTTAGTCTTCTCACCCTACTATGGTACATACTCGTTGTCAACATGGTCTACGATGTTAACACCCAGGTCGGTTGATGGCCACAAGACAGCTCTTGTTTGCTAGTAATCACTAGGTCACCTCCTAGATGTCTAAAACAAGCTATGATTCTAGATCGTTTGTTTCCGATCCCCCTACCTCTACGGATTCAGGATCAAACCAAGTGTAAAACTTGCTCTAAGATGACGTGCGATTTGAGAGAAGCACTCTCCATATGTGGCAAGAGGTGGATGCATAAAGCATACCAGGTCTGGGAACCATACAACCGAAACTAGGAATCTCTCTCTATATGTGTATATATATCTCTAATATATTCGGATGTTCCAGTTGTATAGACCGTATAGACTTGCATAGCTCGGATATCTTAGGTGCAGTAGGGCAGATTTTTCATACAGAGTCTATTGGGGCTTAGCCCCATGTTACCTTTTTTTGTCTCTCCCTTGTACGGCTTGATGGGGTCTTCCCATCTTTCATTTTTCCTACACGGTCGCCTCTTTCCCTATATATCTCTAAAAGGATGAAACCCAGTAGCTCAAGTACCGACCTAATGGAAGAGCTAATGGGATTACCTGTCATCGAATCGTGTTAAAGGATGCAAGAAAGCAAAGCTGCATGAAAGAACACTTTTCATTCTTCTCCCTTTACGCAAGATGGTCAGTTTACACAGGAGATCTTTAATTTTCATGACCCCACCCATGATTAAGCGTGGTAGAACGCGAAGAATTGGGGCAGCATGTGACTCAAGCGATCAGCACGTATCTTCTTGTTCTATGTCTCGGACCCACTTTTCAATTCCCTCCATGTGGTTTTCTCTTGCATATATATCTTGGTTTGGCCTTTAAGTTTGACGGTCACGCTTAGCACGGTTTGTTGCTTGTCCTTGCTCACTCATTTGAAGTCATGACACTCTTATTACAGAGTGTAAGTCACTAAAGGTATCTTAGAAATGTGGGGATGAATACATGATGTGTCGCCCATTAACTGCTTTAGATCTTCAGAAAGCTTATGCTTATCCTTCATGTTGCATTAAAGAGACTATGATCACCAGGGCCGGCAAGTTGTGAGCTTATTAATGGCACGTCGGTGGGTAAATAAGAAGACGGGAATATTTAGTTCAAGGGACAACAACGAATTGTTTCAGTAAAGAGGAGAAATGAAGAAGAAAAGACCAAGAAGGCCGTGTTCTAGATTCTTCCACTTTCTTCAAGCAAGAAAAACTCGCCAGGATGTTGCTTTCTACCCAAATGGGACCAGGTGTCGACCATCTTTGTGAAAGATGGTCGACACCTGGTCTTGTTTAGTCTTGAGTAGATGTTTTACTTGTAGGTGGCGGCACTTCAATTGAGTAAGAAAGGATGCTTACTCCCGATTATAGTTACTCCAAATAGATACTGAATAGATGAGTGAATTCTTGCTTGGTTGACTATTCCAGGGTCATGGCTTTGGTGAAGATAGAATCTCAAGTCGAGTCTCCCTCTTTTCATAATGTTTAAATGTAGTCTCCAGAAAGGGTAAATTACACTACTCCTGGATAAGCAAGAACTTTTTATCACGTTCATATACAGCAAATTGACTCACTACTCAGTTACATCGTGGGTATCGCACAGCATATATTCCCCAACTTCTGTGATGCTTACGCAGAAGTGAAGAAAAGAGAAGATGGGAAGCACATGGTATGTTATACTATTGAAATAAATCTTTATATTTATGGGATCCAACAAATTTAACTTTGGATATCATCATGGAAATTATTGGCGTAAGATCCAAGAATATGATGGACGGAATCCAATACATTGTTCGATTGATGGTGTCGGAGGTAACTGAGCAAAATGTCTGGTACATGGAACTCTTGTGATTGAAGACCACTACTATTTTCGAGTGTTTAGCCGCAGACATTGCTTTCCTTTCATATGCAAAAGTGCACCACCAAAAGGTGGAGCCGCACTTGTATCGCATAAGAAGGCGAAGGAGCAGCAAAGTGTTCCCTAAAGTCATATTTTTAAAGATATCTTCTGTAACCATTCTTTTTGAAAAGGTTAAACTGTGGAAAAAGATATATATATATATATATATATATATACTCTCAATAGACAACTGCAACTTCACGCAATCAAGCCAACCTACGCTAACATTAGAGAATCTAGGTTATACTCAACAATTCTCTCCCACCGTTGCAAAGAATTTAGGAAGCTCAACACAAAAGAATGTGCTGTTTGAAACTCCAACTCAAGGTATACTCCTTCCTAGACCTTAGAGTTGTGTGTACTAGAAGCCCACCCTAGTGGAACACACAACTACCTTGATAGTGAAAATGGTGATTCTAATGATATGTAAGGTAACTCTAATGGTGTAGATGGCCACTATTAAATTGCCTACTAGTGGTCGATAACACAACATGGTTGCCAAGATAATTATCCAAGCATCCTAACAACAAATTTAAGCATTATAACTTATGTAATAGCTATTGTACATATGTGCAATGCGACACATCACACAATTTTTATCAAAATCGTATGCTATAGAAGCACAACTAATATAGTAACTCATACACAAACTTTAAAGTACCACAATTGCACCTTAACTCTAAAGTATCTCTAGTTGGCAGTTAGGAACCTCTAACTTCCAACAGTCATTTGCTCCAAGAATGTGATATGGCTTATAGTATGCAAAGATCAACAGGTTGACGGACATCTTGCCTCATCATTAATCCATTTCAACAATCTATACCACATAAGAATAAAGAATGAAGTAACTAAAGTGTCAAATACTACAAGGACATAACCATTACTCTTGAGCAACCAGCATGAGAGGAGTCAAACATGCCATATGCACTCCTCTTGAACAACTACCAGAAATTAACATACTATAGCTCCACTAATATAGCCATATAATACACACTACAGGTCTACATATAAGTGCAAAGCTTGTTGTCTATAATTTTATCATAGTTTGGGAGGTAGTATGACATACAATTGCACACATGGTCCTTCTAAATAATATCATCATATCTTTCTAACTTGAGAACCCCGGAAGAAAAAATCTCATGTACTCTCATGATAGGATGACCTATAATCATATCAAGTGTTGTCATTGAAATATGTTGCAAAAATACCTTACCATCAATGTGAAGTAGCCTCTTTCTTAAATAGTTGTATAATACAAAGTATCAAGAACAATTGCTAAGTTCTCAAAGGAAATTGGCATTACTCTCTAAATAATAATAAAATAATAAAATAAAATAATAACTCTCTTTATAGATTCTGAATATTCACTCACCTATATAACAAGATTATCCAAATCAAAACCATCATAGAATCTCAAAAAAATTAGGAAATAAGAAGAAAAGGATATTGAAAATACACCAACTAAATTAATAACCCATAGCCAATCAAAGTAGCTCCCAATCTCCCAAGTTTCTTGCTATAAATAAATCATATTTAAGTAATCTTTCCTTTGTTGTCTAAACAAATTTTGTTTCTCAACCATTTACCTCATGATGATGTTGAGAGAAATATAGTGATCAAACAATGCCTTGTCACAAGATCTAAAACTACTCCAAAAACTTTAAAAACTAATCAAGATCTTGGTGGTTGCACTAAAATGGCTAAAATTTTATCTAGGAATAAAATATTGAACTCTTTGCCATATTTTTTGAGAAGTACAATCAACTCAATCCATTTAAAGAAATGCTCAATCATAAGCAAGATATATTGATGATGTCTACAAATCAACAATAAATTCTAGCAAAGTCCAAACTCAAGTGGTAATCTAATCTCTGGATAAGACATGGATGTAATTGTGGCACAAAAGCATTAAATATTTCTTTAACGTGATAAAAAAAACACCTTGTGCAACTAGCTATTGTACATTTGTTTGCATACTATAAAATAACATCAAAGTAAGCTGTAGGTCCTCTCACTCCAAAATGTCTTAGCTCATATTATATCAATTGTGTTCTTTGAGATAGAAGTGGTACTACTTGTGCTCTAGCATTCTCCTATACACAAATAATATATGTACATTCAAATCTGAACTACATTGCTTGTTTGGACACAAGTTCTCTCTTTGGTACCAATTATACCAATCATAATACCAATGCAAAGACATTCCAACATTATGGCATCATCATGAACATCCTGCTAACTTGCCTCTATATATCCAATCTTGAGATTTGTGGCCTCAATAACTCCTCCTAGCTACAATAAAAGAGATCATAGCAAAGTCATAATCAGCATACAAAAAATGTGTACGCATGCAAACTTGGCATATTTCCTCATCCATCTCACCATGCTATTATCATATCATATTGACTAGTCGATAGATTCTACTCAACCTACTACATCAAGGTTCACTACTCTAGATCTATAAACAATCATGAAGCCATACTCTTATAATTCAGCTCTATCATACAAGCTTCCTTGAAAGCTTACCCAAACTCCAACAACCACTTCACTGGTTGATGATGGTCAATTCAACAAAAAATAATTTATTTTGTTGAATTGATGGAACTATTGGCAAGAGGCACCAAAAGATATTACCACTAATCATCTTGATGGGTGAGCATTGCTCCAAGCCCACATATATTCCAATCATTATGAAATTGAAATAATGTACGTTGATTTTTCTCTTCAGAATATTAGAGGTTCCCAACTTCTCATTGAGCTCTATAAAAGCTATGTCTTGCTCATCTTCTAACACTACTCATGTATAAGCTTGATCTACTTTTTAAAGAAATTTGCAATTGCACAAAATCCATATCAACAATAAAAGTTCACTAAGGAATGTTCATACAAAACTCACATATTTCTTCTACATATCAAGTCCACTAGAATAGATAGTATGACCTAAATACTTAGCTTGTTCTCAAAATAATCTACTTCCAAAGATGCAATTTGAGTCTATTAGATCACAACCTTTCAAACACCTACAAGAATGTCTTTCATGTTTTTCCATGGTTGTATTATAGACTAAAATATCATCAATATAACATCAAGTTCAAATGATCTTATCTTTGACTTTTTAGACCATGGAAGGAATGTCTTGTCACCCAAATGGTACATATTTTTGATACAACACATTCTTATCATAAGGATCAATTGCCCAAAATATATTAGCCTTATCTTCATCCTTGATTGACAATTATTGGTAATTTCTTGAATTTTCAAAGTACTAAAGACATTTGCGTGCCCAATTGCATCAAAGATATCTTCTAATGTAGCTACAGCATACCAATCAGACCTAGTTGGTTTATTGATAAGATGGTTATATCCATATATCTATTTATTGGTGTAGTTGTCATATATATAGTTCTTGGCTTGTAGCATAATCTTTAAGTGAGATCTCTACTAAACTAGCCTCAAATAGGTCTTGATTCCTATTTTAAATCAAAATATTCTCCGTATCAATCTATCAAGAAAAACATTCAAAGATCAATATATCACTAGTCATCTCAATCCAAATGTAAAGTCCTTTTAGAGCACACAAATACTTTACACTAAAAGAAAACCAACTCTTATAATTATTTGATAACCTCCAACTTCCAATCTCTTTCTTATTATGAGCTTGGGTCCAATATTTGGTTCTCAAGCATTCTCTATAACCACAATAAAGATGGAAGATGTAATGATTGGTTGTTATTCACGAACCTTAAAAGTAATACTATCTTGCTCTATAGCAATAGAATCCACACTTACTTTAGTTGCATCCCAAATAAATGAGGTGTGTTTAAAGTAGACCATGCTCACTTGGATATACTAAAAATATAACACTCTCATTTATAGTCCTTGGCTACATATAAAGATAACGATGCTCACTCAACATGTGTTGCTCCAACATATGCTTGTATTATCTTGGTAGGAGCAAATCTCATAAGTGTTCCATCAATGGTGATGCATATCAGGTGTTTCTTATGTTTCTCAACAAACCTAAGATTCATAATCCATGTAAAGCAATTTAGGTCCATAGCTTGATCTAAACTTGATGGAATTTAGAGGATCATCATAAGATTGGTGGTACAAAAGCTCCACTCTAAGTCTTTTGTACCAACCTATTTGCATAATGGTACAATGCCTCTTTATAGCTCTAAAATGGAGATGTAAGGTAGATTGGACAACTCCACTCATACTCCTAATTCAAGCTATTTTCTCTATTGCCAAAGTATTTTGTAAATGTGTGTTTTTCTCTAATATTTGACTAGGTGTAATACCAATAGTTAGACATATGATCTAGAAGTGAAATTTGGTTTGGTAACATCTAGAAGGATGTGATACATGATGAACTAAATAGATCAGATAGAAGTATCACCAAAAGAGTACTGCTATTGAAATAGACTTTAAAACCTTAGAACCAATAGCTAGACATATGATCTAAAAGTGAAATTTAGTTTATTAACATCTAGAAGGATGTTATACATGATGGAATAAATAGATCAGAAATAGGTATCACCAAAAAGGCACTTCTACTAATAGTGCAGAAACCAAAATATGCCTAAAATCTTTAGAGGCAATTTTGAGGGCCTAAACAGATGACGTAGAGTTCAAAAATATGCAGATTCTCCTACAAGGAAGAAAGGGCTAGCCTTCCCTCCTCCCCCTTGTTTGTCTCATTAAGAGCTTTCTAATAGTACCTCACCCATATAATTTGGAAATTCTTACAAGAAGATTCCCTAAAGATTGCTTCTAGTCAACTATGGTTTGACCAACTAGATAGGACCAAATCCAACATGTCACCCATGCATGCATCTAATCTGAGGGTGGAGATCAATGACATGTCACAAATCCATGTATCTATTTCAAGGGTTATGCTTTTGTTGAGTGTCTTTGCTTTGCTACATAATAAAGCCAAGGTGCTCCTTTGGGACATCGGAGTTTGAGTGTGGAACTTGTGTTATCTCTTTTGTGTTTCTCTACTATCCTCGAAAAACTACACTAGGTAAAGTCATAGAACCACTTAATGTTGACATTGATGCCATGATAATTGATTACAATGAGCTAAGGATACCACTACTAAGGCATATAACTAAGCAACATAGTTATCCCTCACCTATTGTAAGCTTGGCTTCTAGGAAGCTATTTCACCCTAATAGGAAATATTGAATTCCATAGATATAATACAACTCCAACATCTAATATATCATAGGACTGAACTAAAAATTGCATGAGCTCTCATCATAGAACACTATCAATCTAATGACTAGACTAAAGCTTCACAATGAGCTCCTCATGCATGATGTATTAGGTGGAATACCTCCAATGCAAAGTTTGATTTGAACCTCTTAATATTGATCTTCCACAACCCAAAACCAAGAATTGTAGCCATTCTCAACATAAAAGGTTGACTACATAGTGTAACAAAACTCTATATGGTCTTTAGACCTTTCAAAAACATCCAACCAAACTAAAGATCTCACTTTGGTTGTCCAATAAGACAAACCTAGATGCAAACTTAGCTTGCTCAAATGTAAGTCTAGTAGATAACTCTTCCAACCTAGCAACTATTGCCTATTACAAGCCACTTGTAAAAGAATAGAGCCCAAACTTCTCAACTAGGCTAGCCCTACCATTGACTTCCTCCATACTAGTACTAAGAGCTACACCATGCCTACTCTCACAAAGTGTAGTAGCCAATCAAAATATTGGAGCTAGATTAGTTTCTAGTACTAACATGTTGGTGGCTTAGAATAAAATAGAGTATGTAATGATTGAGTTGCCACTAACATTGTGCTACACAAAGCTTAGTAGAAGAAAATGGATAGCCATTTTTTGATCCATCGAGCACTCCATATTCATTTAACCCACCTACACTTAGATATGTAGGAACCATAGATGAGGTCTTAAGTGCTTCCAAAAGTATAAAAGACTACTAAAGCTTGATATATTTACCAATCTCTCTTTAATATGGGTCTAACCTCACTAATGATACTTGAGGCTTAAAAGCACATATTGCTCTTCTTGTCATTGTAACAAAGGCATATATCTATGTTGATCAACACATAAACTCAACAAGATCCTTATCACTAACATAAGATGTCAAAGCCTCAATACCCAAATATGATTTCCTTTGAGCCATAACCATGCAAACTCTTCTTTGCTCAAGTTGCTCAATCCAAGAAGCTATAGTTGTGTTAGACATAAAAGCAAGTATGTGTCCTCTATCACCATCTTAACTACCTTTTCTTCATCAACCCATGGCTCCATAGCCTCTAGTCATAATAGCTCTATCATCTCATAACTTTTGATATAGGTTAAAGCACTGGTCATTGGTATGATCAATTTTGTGGCAACAATCACACTACCTTTGAACATGCTATGATGCTCTAGATGTATCATGCCCACTACCTTGAGTGCACTTTCCCATGATGAGCACCACCACAAGTTCAACAAGCAACACCAAAGGAAGGAGGACTTGGATAGGACTGGAAGGACGGTAGATCCAAAGTAAGGATACTTTGCATCAAAATGAAAATTGGATGTTAGGATGACTGCATGGCTTGTATCTCAATGACCACACATCCAAATTGTGCTTGCTATATCTCATCAGAAGCATCCCTTTCAGGGCTTTTTGTTGCCACTAGAATTGTAGCTTTTGAAGGTTTGTAGCCAAATTTACAATCATTTGAAGTTTTTGGAGTAGTTGAGTACCTTGGGTATAGAAACTTTGGGTAAAGGTTCTTCTGGGTTAGAAGCTACTTTGCCTTAGGTTGAAGGTGACCCAATCCAAGGTAGTCATGTATCAGCTGCAAGTGACTTTGGGTGAGTTACTTGAGTCCAATGCAATAGTTTGAGTAGAGTAGAGTGGGAAATAATGTGAGTCTCAGATTAGAGTTGGTGAGATTAGAATTAGATCAACTTCATAGTGATTTGAAGGTAGGAGCTTAATGCAAGGTAGCGGAGATAGGCATGCATGTGTCTTCATGTCAGATATCTGAAGTCACTGAAGAAGTTAGAATAGAGAGGAAGAAGGTAGATAGTATGAAGATAGGATAGAAATAGAAGAAGAAACAATAGTAGTAGATGAACACAAAGTGCAAGAGATGATTGTAGTTACATTGGGTTGAGAAGTTGTAGTAGAGGTAGACATTGGGTTGGGTTAGTAACAATTTTGAGATATGAAGAGGTAGATATAAAGAGATGGATTGTCATTTTGGATTTGTAGGTTGGTAAAGTTTTTCTAGAATGGTAAGTTGTTAGGTAACTATCAGAGTTTTTTACCTACTTAAAAGAGGCATTTGCAATGTTTTGTTATTTAGTATTGTAATTTTGGAGTTGAGTAAAGTAAAGTGCTATAACTCAATGCTCAGCATTCCAGCTTAATTCCGAGTATCAATCTTGTATGTGTGTTTGTGGGTATTTGAAGAAATTTGAAGTGCAAGTTAGTGATCATGTTGGATGTTGGATTCCACAACTCTGATTTCATTCTGTGTGTTTGATCTTATGTGGATAGCAATCAAAGCAATGCCTTGACAAATTTGGGAGGAATTGTAGTGTTGGTAGTATTTTGCATTTGTGAGTGCAACATTGGATTATACGAAGCAATTTGATTAAGGAAGTTGTGCCTTTAGTGGAGGGGTGGAACATAATTTCAAGGTGAAGTTATTTTGTGGTGAAGTAGCGTTGATAGTTCATTGATAGAACTGAATCATCACAATCAAGATTATTTTGGAAAGATATTGATGATTGTGATTATAGGTGTTGTGATTTGTGACAAGACTGCAATATAGTGCTTGTTACTCTCTTTTGAGTGTGGTTTCTACTCAAGAGATTAAAGACGCAACCAAGAAGAACTATTAATGATGTTTTACTTTGTATTTGACCATTTTTTACTTGTATCTTTGTGGGAATGGTCTATTACTTGTTGATTACCGCAAAAGTGATACATGTTGGGTTGTCACATTGAACTATAAAGAGGAATAATACCAAGCTTGTCTTTCACCCAATGGATAACTCTAGTAAAAAAATTGATATGCACAATGTGCTGGAAAGAAAGGAAAGTTGATATCAAGCACCATCAAGTATGACAACTCAAAGAAATTCTCTTATTCAATTCACAAATATCTCTCTCCTCAAGTCACTCTTTATTTCTCTTATGTCAAAGCTCTTCTAAAATGGCATCCAAGGGAAAATTCTCCATTGTAAACATAGAACATCCTTTTATCACACTCACAAAGGTATCCTCTAGAGTAAGAGGTTTGTCCAACATCAACACCATAGTAATGGTGCTCCCAAAGAGAAAATTGCACTTAATACTTAACAAATATAGGTAGTACTTACAAAGCTTCATTCCATTTACTCACTCCATGTTTTTAGCTCATAAAAAATATATTTACTAGACCTCATAAGCTTCTCCTTATGTATTCACCAAAATTATCATGATATGTACCTTTGTAGATCAATAAAATCCATACATTTCTAAATTACCTTAAGTATGGAATATTTGGTCAATAGGTAGTCACATGGGTTTTTGGCTTCACATGCCTCCCATTTGAAGCTTCCAAGCATATTCCTTAAGAATCTAGGAACTTCTCCTCATGAAAAATTACTATTTATTCCAAAGTTTAAATCTAGGAACTTCTCCTTGTGAAAAATTACTATTTATTTCAAGGTTTAGTTAAAGCAACCTTACTTGATCTACCTCCACCACAAAAGATCATCTAACTTGGTTAAGCCAATAGGAGTTTAATACTTCCTATATACCAAGTCAATTTGACCATGCAAAGTTCATAGGTGTTCAACTTCAGTATACCCTATTATAAAATCCCTAAGGGTACTACTCTAATATATAAAATTCTCTAAAGAGGTCATACTCTAATGTTATCTAATCACTAGAGTGTATCTTTGAGCATCCAAAAATAAAATATTGGATCCTTCTACTTAGTTAGCTACTCTCTCATGATATTTGCAATGCCAAAGCTAGATTTCTTGGATGCTAGAGTGATAGTATTTGCAGTCAAAGTTATATTAGTAGTTGCTCAAAGACTACTTAGTGGCAGCCAGATTTATGTTAAGGCTGCTGATCACACTATGGGACTCACCGTCACTTGTACCATTTGCACTATTAGATGAGCCATCAATTGCATTATTAGGGCTAGAGATCCAGGTCAAGGAAAGAGGTATACCTTTAAAGTCCAACTCTAGAGAGCTCACTTCTCTAGTGTTGAGTTGTAATATTTTGAGGACATGAAAAACCCCAAGAGAAAAACAAGGTTAATTCCTCAATACTTTGATGCTCCAAAAGAGCACCTTATTTTTACTATAAAGCAAAGAATATGCACTCAAAAAGAGTTATAACCTTAGATAAGATATATGGATTAGTGACATGGTTACAAGCTACACCCTTAGATTAGTTGTATGGATTGGTGATGTGTCAATCCTTGTCCTATTTGGTTGGTCAAACAAGTTTGACCAAATGGAATAGTTAGAGAATCTCATTGTAGGAAGCTCAAAACAACATGGGTGAGATACAATAAGAAAGATCTTGATGAGACAAACAAGGCAGGAAAAATCAATGCCTATTTTCTTGAAGGGGAGAAGCAATTCTATGTTTTGAGGCCTAAGGTTTTTTTTTAGACCTCCCAAATTGACTTTGAATTTTTTTTGGAAGTTTTCAGTCTCTGCACTTATTAGTAGAAGTCCTTTTTTGGTGACATTTTCTATCTAATCTACTTAGACCATAGTGTATAAAATCCTTAAAGGTATAACCAAGCCAATTTCCATCTCTAGATGATTTGTCTAGCTATTAGTATTACATGAGCCTTCAAGCTTTTGGCTATGCTAGATAAGTGCATACAAACATCACCTAGAGTTTCTTAGCTAGAGTGAGTGTGATTTGATTGTAATCATGGCTTATTGTTGATAGATCATTGAGTTGAGGATTGATTTCTGATCCAAGTTGAGTGTGAACTGATTACATCAAAGAAGTGAGCATAAGGAGGAAATTGGGTGCAAAAACCAAGTGTGTTGGTGGTAACTCCAAGCCTGGTGGCATCATTGGTATTTGCAATTGTTATTACTCAAAATTCTCCTTCAAATGTGTGGATTGTGGGCAGAAGCCTTGCTTGAGTTGGTATGAATTTGACAATGGAGCAAATAGTGTGTAGAAGCACTACCCTAAATTTTAAAAATTGAGTTAATTTAAGATACTGGATGTTGGATTTAAGTGCATGCAAAGTGAATTAGGGTCAATTTAATGCAACTTGAGCCCAAGGTGTTAAATTGTAGGCAAATTTGAAAAACCCATCTCCTTGAATTAGGGATTTGGAGATCCCCATCTTCTCAATTTGACCCAACTTGATAGTCAAGAAAGGAATTGGTGATCAATGCATTGTGGTAGAGGTGTGTCGGATTTGAAGAGGTTGTCCTGATTTGGTTGTCAAAAGTTGGAGGATACACAAATTGCTTGAACTAGTACTTGAGACGGTAAGAGTTGGTTAGATTTAGACAAGGTTCAAATTGGCAAGAAGAAAGGCCTCATGGATTGAATTTTGGCATTTAAACTGTTTGAGGCATAATGCTATGAGCTTGAGAGGCTTAGAAGGGCAAACAAACTAGCTTGTTGGTATGAGGCTAGCCAATTCAGTTGAGTTTTTGGTAGTTTTTTGGCAAAATCTGCCCACCCTTCAAGATTGTGCACAATAGGGTTTGAACTCCATATCTCCAATTCCTAGACTAGTGCCCTAGCCAATTAGTCCATTGTCATTTTTTTTCTAATGAATAGTAGCCTGATACATAAACTCATGTCGCTTTGACTAAGAGAGGCAATTTGATCATATCCTTGGTGATCTTGGTAGCATAAAAGTAGATGACAAAGGAGTGTCTGAACGTGGCATAAATATGGTCTAGAGTGACACTCTCATTATGTCAAATGTAAAATAGTGAGAATCAATATGATTTTGATTTGTGAGATGGAGGGTGATCATTTCAATTTCTTGTTATTAGACCACATTCATTCACTACTTCATATTTGTGCACCATGTTTGTGTGAAGTGCCCTGATATTTAGAGCACTGATGCTCTAATGTGCTCTCTATAGTGAAGTTGGAGTGATGACCAATCATGTTATCTATGTTTTAGATCCAAAGGATAAAGATATTGGTATATGTCAACAAGATATACATGATGATATCTTAGTGATGTATTATCTTTCCATTTGCATTGTGGGTGTCACAATTGGTATAAGGAGAGAGAATGTGTTCTTTAGTGAGCTAAGTGGTTTTAAATAGAGTGCAAACACCTTCTTTGTGTGCGGTAGGATGGCAAGAGTACAAGTAATACTATTTCCATCTTAGACACCATATTTGGTATGTCATGCTTATGAAGAGCTAGGACATTTTGGAGTAAAGCATACATATAGCTGACTCTAAATTCATTATTTATAGCACAATATACAACCTAATATATAATAGTTTTTTGCCAAATGTGTAGTTTGTGACCAAGCTAGAGTACCATTTAATTTTCTCATGCCACAATTAGACCCATTACTTATTATGAGGTTAGGTTAATATTGGAGTTTGGAATTTCCTTGACCCTTACTTTGACTATGAGACATTATAGATATGCTTTGGTTATGGTGGAGCACTTCTCCAAGTGGATTGAGTTTGTGGCACTTCTTGACAAGTCTATTGAAGGAATAGCTTACTTGTTCTTGGATTGGGTTCTTAGCCATTTTGGTGCATTAACTAAGGTTTTGATTAATCAAGGTATAAAGTTTTTAGGATAATTTCAAGTCTTGTATGACAAGTCCTTTATTGATCACCATATTACCTCTTGAGATCACCTTGAGGAAAATGGCTTTGTAGAGAAAGTGGGTCAAATGGTGAAGAAAAGATTATGTAAGTATAATTTGTAGAGAGTTCACTTGGGAAATTGGGACCTCACATTATCTTGGCTGGCTATGGGCTATTGGTTTAACCTACAAGCCTCCTTATCATGCTTCTCTCCTTACTTTCTACTCTATGGACAAGATTTTGATATACCTATAGCCATTTGTCATGATGTTAGTATAGTTTTGGACTTGGATGATCTAGACATATAAGTGAGTGTATGTTCTCGATGAGTAGAGATCTTTTAGAGAGTGATATTGATGACTTTTCAGAAATTTGCAATTTCTAAGCATATGGACACCATATGCTATTCTACTATTTGAGAGGAGGTTATAGAACCTCTGTAAAAGACTGAGGAGAGAAATAGGAGAATGGAAGACCAGAGTGAAATATCCCATTGGGACTTATGAATGAGGTAAACTCCAAATGCCTAGCATGAACTTGGGTTTTGATATTTATAGTGAACATACAAGGCTCTTGGAAGCTTCTCAAGAAGCTTCCTAAAGGCCATCTTCTTAGAGCGCAAGCTAAGTTATTGGGAAGCTTCTTTCTAGAGCCACCTACTTGGCATGCAAGCTAAGCTAACCATGAAGCTTTTCAAGAATCTTCCTCCTATAAGTCACCTACTTGGTATACACATTATTCAATACTTGGTAGGAACCAAGAATATTCATGCAATTCTTCTAGAACCTTCATACAATTCTTGGTTAATTTGGCATATTTGCTACTTTAACTTGTCTGTAAACTCCATATTGTTACACCTTCAATTCATCAATTTCATTGGCGGTGATTATATATATCTACAATAGACTACACCAATGACACTTGACGTGACTACAAGTCACACTATCTTGAGAGTGCACCAGGTTTTGCTTTTTGGGGTCCACATTTTGGAAGGACATGATGGTGTTGTTTGGAAGGATAATGTGCACAATTGTGCACCATGCTACCTCCTTAACATTGATAGAAGTATGGACCCAAGCTTGGCAATTATACGCACAAGCTTGTGATGTAAGTTATGTGGTTCTTCTAGTAGAATTGCTAATATATTGGTGTGTGCCAATTGTTTGAGAAGATAATATATGGCATTTTTAAGTCCTCCCTTCATGGTGGTTTGCCAAGGACATTGTCTATATCATCAATGTACTTGACTTACAGCTAGTTCACTCCTTATGTGATATAGATCACAAACAAGCAAGTAATAGTGAGACGTGATAGTCGCTTGATCTTTGTCCACCATAGTGCATATCACATACTTAGAGTAGATGGTTATCTACAGTTAGAAAGACCTAACCACCAACTAGGAGAGCAAGATTGTGGTACATTAGAGTTTATGTATGACTTTTGTATGAGTTTTGTTTCTATAGTGTATCATGTTGATAACAATGTATGTTGTGTAGTGATATATATATATATATGACAATTGTCATAACATTTGTAGCACCAAAGCTAGTTTGCTCGGATGATAGAATGATAGTCTTGGTAGTCAAAGTTACATTGGTTGTTTCTCAACGGTGGCCAGATTTCGTGTTAGGGCTATTGATCATACCATGAGACCCACCGTCACTTGCACCATTTGCACAGTCATCTGTGCTATTAGGAATAGATATCTAGATCAAGTAGAGAGGTATATCTTTGAAGTGTAGCTCTAGAGAACCCACTTCTCTAATGTTGAGCCTTTGAGCTTTTTGCTATAGTAGATAGAGACCGGTGAGCATCATTTGGAGTCTCTTAGCTAGAGTGAGTATGGCTTGATTGTAATCAAGACCCGTTGTTGACAAACCATTCAGTTTAGAATTGCTTTCTAATCCGAGTTGAGTGTGAACTAATTATTAAGGAACTTTAGACTTTATGTATGAATTTTGTACTTCTATAGTATATGATGTTAATAGCAATGTTTATTGAGTAGCAATGTATATACGCATGACAACACTTACTAAGTTATTACTTAACTTAGTGAATTGTAACTATCTCAAAATCACCACATTTTATAACAACAAAATATTATCTACAACCTAGGGTAATACAAGACACTTTGCACACAAAACCAACACATGATGTTATACTCTACAGTAGAAGATTTTAATGTATATGAGGTCTCTTTACCAAAACTAGCTTTCACTAGCCTTTCTCAACCATTTTGAGCTCAATTCTATGTACCAAGCTAAAACAATAGCCAATGTTAGTGATGTTTTTTGTAATAAGGTGGCATCATGTACATTGTATCATAGCTCTCTTTCTAGTATCCCATACCATAATTAGACAGGTTGTGCCTCATGTTATTCCTTAAGTGAAAATTAGTAATGTCTTATACGAGTGTATGTCTTGCATACATTCTCTTTAGGATTTTGATATAACTTCTATAATCTCCCTAGCTTATCAATCCATAATTAATATAGTTCTACCTCAAGTATTAGACAAACTCCACCATGGGGCTAAATCACCAATGCTATACCATCTTCTATAATGATACAACCACTTGCAATAGCAATATCTTTGATTAGAGCACCACCAATATGCTATTATGCTATTAGCACTATAACTCATTGGTATTACTTGTTTATCTCTATAATTTGAGCTTGTGATGATGGAGATATAGTTTGGAGACTAATATTTTCTGTACCTATTCATGTTACAAAGTGTGCATATCTAAATTTTTGGTCATTGTCCATACGTAGATCCTCCAAGTGCTTGAATAATCTCTTTGTTTGACACCATGAAGGGTGTGAACAAAGTTAGTGTAATACCAAGAGCTAGCCATATGATCTAGATGTGAAATTTGGTTTGGTAATATCTAGAATGATATTATACATTATGGTTAAAATAGATCAGATATAAGTATCACCAAAAGAGTGCTTCTACTAATAGAGTAAAAACCAAAATAGACTTGAGAACCTTAGAACCAATAGCTAGATATATGATTTAAAGGTGAGAATTGGTTTGGTAACATCTGGAAGGATGTTACACATGATGGACTTAACAGATCAAAAATAGGTATCACCAAAAGGGGACTTCTACTAATAGAGTAGGAATCAAAATATGCTTGAAATCTTTGAAGGCAATTTCAGAGACTTAAACGGATGAATTAGGCCTCGAAAATGTGTAGATCCCCCCCCTTAGCGGAGAAAAGGCCTTCCCTCCCCCTTGCTTTGTCTTGTTGAGAGCTTTCCACCGGTATCTTACATGATTTTGAGACTCCTACAGGAAGATTCCCTAAAAGATTCCCTCCGGTCAAAGCTTGTTTGACCAACCAGATAGGACCTAGACCGGCATGTCACCCATCCAAGTAGGTAATCCAAGGGTGGAGCTTGCTGACATTTCACCTATCTGTGTGCCTAATCCTATGGTGGAGCTTCCTTGGTAGAGATCCTCTTTGTCTATATAATAAAGAGAAGGTGCTCCTTTGGGACACCAAATGTTGAGTTTGTAATTTTTGTTTCTCTCTCCTCTCTTGTCCTTGGAGTATTACAATTAGAATTTTATTGTAGATCACACCAACTATCAAACTCTTGAAAAACTTCATCCACCCTAATCTGCATTGTTCCGAAATAGCCTTTAGCGTATTCAAAGGCCTCATAAATTCTGTCTATAAATTACAAGAATGACTTGATAACACATATGAACTCCAACCAAGTCACCTTTGCATCAAAATTAATGTCTTCGTCTATTATGACTTAAGTTATTGGTTAATATCACATGCCAATTAATATGAACCCATTGCATACAATAAGAAAATCAACTTTTAATCTCTAGAAATTTCTATGGTGTCAACACATTCAAACATAACCCAACCATCAGATACCACCACCAAAACAATCCAAATGGTAGCACTAACAGCAAGATGCCACCTATTAATGCCACCTAAGTACACTTTTTTATAAAAACTATAATAAGTGAAATAAAAATTTATTATTTACCATCATAATATGCATATTCACAATCTATTGGTCATCAATTATACCCACTAAAGAGAAACATAAATATTTTGATTGGTCATTAATTTAATCTCATAATTGATAGCACACTAAGCAATAACACTCCAAATATCAAGGCTCCATAAATAAGAAGCAAAGAATGGAAGAAGTACAATCACAAGAAGTCCAAACATTAGTACTTGAACTCATAAATATGCAACAAACTCTACTCCTACATAACAAGCATGTATATCTACTCCTATCCCACAATAATCACTAAGGATATGATTAAAATGTCCTAAGGGTGTCTTTATCTATATAAATATAGTATCATTTGACCTAAGATTAAAATTGTTTGGAGTAAACTAGTTGACTAAGGGGTTTGTTTAGGAATCTAGGAATCAGAGGTTTGAGATTACTATTCCAACACAAAATCTTGCTAGATGGCTAAATTTTAACAAACTCTTGTAGGAAAATGCTAAGATTGCAAGTCCCACATCAGCAAGTTGGCAGTTCAAGCCTTTATAGGTTCTTTAACCTATAGTCACTATGCCTCCAAGCCTCTATATGTAAAAGATGGTAAATTTTTGTTGGCACTTCATAATCTCACCATATCTTGACTAAAATATTCCAAACACTTTGGTCCACCACCTCAAGGTTACTCCACTAAAATCCTCACCAATTTAAGACAAATTTCCAAGATCATATCCAAAATTTTTGCTCAACCACATCTTCTATACCAAATGTGCACCTCTTTGATTGAGTAGCAATGAAATTATTATTTTTAGTTTGTTTTGTTTGAATTATTGGTATCGGTATTAATGATGTGCCTATTAGTTTCTTCAACTTCTTTGCATTCATGTATGGGGAGATATGGAGAGGAGCATCATGTGTTACTATCATTATTCTATCACTATCTTTTGCTAGCCATGGATACACCTTCTCATGTGGGACCGTTTAGAGTGGCTTGGGATACACCATGCTTGGTGTGTCACCAACGCTTTACCTTGCAAGGGGTAAAGACCTTGTGGGAAGGATGCATAAGGACTATGATTGGACCACTTGGGATGCCCACATGAGGCAAGCAACCACATCAATGGTTATGATACTTGGGGATTACACATGCTTCTTTTATTTTGTCATTGACCATTCCAAGGATACCAATTGAGTTGTAGGAGTGGTTAACGTCTCAAGCAAGTTGCATTTTAGGGTTATTTGAGACTAGTTTTTCATGTCCATGTCTATTCCATACGCTATCCCGCACACTCCATGATGAGGCTAGACATGCTTTTTGCCTTCCACTTGATCATTTGGCATATGATCTCTTGGATAAGTTAGCATGATTCCTATTCCTCTTACTCCCTTCATGGTATCTTTGTTATGCTAGAGGGGGATGTGCGGGCCATCAAGAGGTGGCTGCTAGATTTCATCAATTTTCATTGGGAGATTGGGCGGCCCTTTAGGAGGATTCTATTAGGGCTACACGTTTTAGGAGATAGGTTTCACCACAAGATACCACAAAGTCTACTTGATTTTGATGGTGTAGGACATTAAGTCAAGCGGGAGAGTTTAGTAGAGCAGCACGAGCGCTACACCCTTTGTCTATGGCGAGTCCTATTGATAAGCCTATCTCTTCCCTATGCTCACTACATCCTATAGCAGTAGAGGGACTACCATGAGAGGTCTTAGATTATCAAGCTAAGCAATTTTTATGTCTCAATAGGTTGCTTTTTGCACAAGCATTGTGCACTGCCCCTCTCCTTTCCTCAAGAGGCTTGTCAAAGGATGGTTTAGAGACTAGCGCCTTAGAGATTGCTTTCAAGTAGATGATTCTATTAGTGGTTTTATCAAGTTGTTTCAGGTGGTTGTAGCAAACCCAAGAGGAGAAATTTCTCTACCTATAAGTCGGGTATTAGATGCTAGTTGACTTCTTGTGATGGAGAAGGACACAAGGGATATTAGACCAATTCTTATTGGAGAGATCTTTTTGTGGTTGGTCAGCCATACCTTTGTCCTTAAGCATCATTCTCACTTTTGACAATACCTCAATCCATATCAGTTTGGAGTAGCTACACCTAGAGAATTTAAGGCTATATCTCTAGGCATTAGGGCACTCTAAGATATCCATCCAAAGTGGGTCATTGTATAGGTGGATGTTGAGAATGCTTATAATAGCATCCCACAAGCATCTATCTTTAGAGAGCTTAGGGAGGCTAGTGGATCCTTGGCGAGTCTTATTCCTATCATGCGGTCTTTTTATGGCTCTCTTGCTTCCCTTTACTACCAACACAATGGTTCACAAGAGGGAGGCACCGTCTTGGAGTCAACTGTGGGTACATGTCAAGAAGATCCTTTAGGGGGACCCTTATTTGCCATTGCTCATTTTAGAGCTCTTCTTCTACTACCTTGGCCATGCCAGGTTGTGCATTTCCTTCCTTGGTAGATGATACACACATTGTTAGCCCTATAGATCAGATTAGGAAGGCCTTTGACTACTGAGCTATATCCAGTAGGCTTGAGAGTCAAGGTGTCAAAGTGTAGTGCTTGGTCCCTTTTAGGTATTCCTTCCCACCTTGAGCTTCCAAAGGGGTGTATCACATCTACAGATGGACTAATTGTTCTTGGAGTGCTAGTAGGATCCAAGGATTTTGTCACACGCTTCTTAGACATTGCTCTTGCAAATGATGTTCTCCATGTGGTTGACCTTCCATTACTAGGAGATTCGTAGGTGGCATTTGGATACTCTCCTCTAGTATTGCTCATCAACCATCTTCCTTATCCATATAGTTCCTCCCTCCTTGTCCTTCCTATCATGTCTAAGAGCCTTTGATATGAGGATTATAGGAGTCTTTGGTGATATTATTGGACCAAGGACATTTGAGTATGTGACAAGGGATTTGGCACGTAGACATACGGCTTTGCTGATCTTGTGTGGAGGGATTGGCTTGCTAATTATGGAGGAGACTGCACCTATAACATTCTTGGGTAGTCGGGCTCTCTTGGCACCCCTACCTTCCTCTCATTTTGTGGTTGTTGATAGGCCGGTCTTGGAGACTTATGTGATAAAGGTGGAAGAGGGATCCTTTTCTCTCCAAATGTTACTACGTCATACAAGAGATAGTCTATTCCCACTTGCATGAGAGGAATTTCCATCTTTTGCTTCACTATTGTTAGATTGGACTAGAGGTTTACAATCTTCCTTAATGGAGCAACAATGTGAGCATATACTACATTCTCTCTTAGTTGACTTGTCCATTCCTCAAGCTACTTGGGCATGTCTTTGCTTGTGATCTTGCAAGGGTGCGAGCTCTTGGATCCTAGCTTGACCATGCATTACGGCATTCTGACTTGCACCAACTACTTTCTTTACAGCGATGAGGTTTTGCCTCGGTTTGGTCTGTAACACCCATTTGGGCATGTGTGTGGTATTGTGATATTTAGCTTGTTATTACAAGTACTTGAGAGATATTATTTATATAGAGATAAGGATGGTTCTACATTAATCATGATTAGCTAAATTTAGTCATAGCTAAGATAGAAGGGACCTTAATTTAGAGAAAGCGGAAAAAATAAGCACCACTTATTTGGATTCTAGTATGTTTACTTGATATTATTCCTAGGTGTTTGGATTTGAGGAAAGAGTTGAGTACTCTTGGGCTCGCAAGCCTTTTTTGTTTTGGATTCTTCTATAGTCCAAGGATAGCCCATGTGAAGGAATCCTTGACTTAGTGGTTGGGTCAAGATAAGATCACATGCTTAGTGGAATATGCCCATGTGGATGGATATTCCTTTATACTTGTTGACTTGACTTGACTTTTAGCCTAGTAGCTTGAGTTACTCCAATAATTAGTAACTTTGGAGTGTAATTATTTCACAAGTATATAAACAAGGAGTGAGGAGGTGCTCAACATCCTTTCATTTGCCACTATCTCTCTCTCATTGAGTTCTCTAGTGAGCAATGTCTTGAGTCTTGGAGTGTTAGCCTTGGAGGAGTATGATGGAGTTGAGGTTCCTTGCCTTCTTAGTCCATGGTACGTTACCATAATAGCCATCAGAGGTTCATCCTGAGTGAGAGACACACCGGCTCACAGGTCCACTAATTTGCATCTTCTTTACTCACTTGTGAGTGTGGTTCTACATTATATGCAACATCGGTCCATGTGACACGGTGTCCTTTTGGGTAGCTATCCTTTGTCTATCCATGATGCTATTAATGGCATAGTGTTTGTTATGGCACGAGAGAGTTGATACTTGGCTTGGAGGGAGTGTATGTATGCTTTGCAGACGATACGTGTCATGGCAAACTTATACCTGGTCCGAGATGATCAGGCAATAATAACGGATGTCGTGGTTACAGACCCTACATGAGATACAATCATGGAGGGAGTGATTAATCATCTCCTTGGATAGGCGGCAAGCGCAGCAATAGGTCACAAGGTCTCCAAGTATAGGAGCATGCAGCAAGGTCACCTCTTTGTTCCTCTAGACTTGGAGTTATATGGAGAGATGGACATGGCGTTCAACACACTTCTCAAGGAGTGCATGAGAGCATATCATGTTAGGTGCTAGGAGGTACCACTCTCACTCTCATACTTTGTAGCATATTTTATACAAAGTGTGTCCATTGCTCTACAGAGGTTAGTGGCTAGTGCAATCCATAGGAGAGCAATCACACTAGGTGATGCTTCTTTGGATGCTCCGGTTGTTTGTAGACCACACGACTTGCATAGCTCGGATATCTTAGGTGCAGTGGGGCAAAATTCTCATAAAGGCTCTATTGGGGCTTAGCCTTATTTTACCTTTTTCATCTCTCCCTTGTACGGCTTGATGGGGTCTTCCCATCCTTCATTTTTTCAACGCTGTTGTCCTTCACACTTTGTTTAGTTATTATTGAATTACTTACTCTATAAAAAATAAAACTTTACCCAAAGGTTGATATTGATATTAAAATATTATAATAAAATGTATTAAACAGATTCTAAGCTATATAGTATAGGAAATACAATTGTAGTAACATACATAGTGGAAATTTGCATTGACTTTAATAAGACTATATAATGTGCAGTCAATATTTCACTTGAAAAGTGATCTCAACATCTCACTTGGAAGGTGATCTCAAGTCTATCCATAACTCTAATAAGATAAGAAAGATTAAAATGCAAGCAACAATAACCATGGAGCATGGCTCCTTGCTCTTGTACAAGACATAAACCAATCAATAATAACCAAGAGACACAACAAATATGAAGAGATTCTTCATGCTCCTTTGTAACTAGTGTGCAACCAAATCCCTAGTCAAGTAATATTGACATAATTTTGAATCTTGTACCAACTTGAGCTTACAAGTCCTAGAATTTGTGCTACTCTAGGAATTAGTATGATTATAATTCTAACAATACTTACCTCTGACTTTGATTTTTTACTTTGTTCTTCAATTTTATACCTCAAATGTTATGTTTGTATACATTAGGTAGCATTTTGCACCCAATTCACCATCAATTGATTATTCTAGAGAATATGGTAGCACTTTTGCATAATCCAAGATAATATATTCCTTGTCATATTATCAATTAACTTCTTGATTCTTAATATCCTGTTCATCCACTATCTTCAAATGCATGTAAAATAACAACTACTCAATAAAAATGAAAACATCATTAAATATATTTACCATTGGAGATACCAAAAACATACAATTAAAAGTAAAATTTGAATTTGAATTTTTGTGGCATTTATTTTGTATCAATAGAGAACTAGAATCATACATATACTTTTCAAATAAGCTATGACTATTTTATTCAGTGAAGCCAGGATCCATTCTAGAACAAAAAGCACAAATCACACTTGGAAACTCTCTCTACCAAAGCCAAGAGCTCATAGGCTCAACATAGGAGTGTATTCTTAAAAGCTCCAAATTCAAAGTATACCCTTCTATGTGTAATATTCCGAGGACAAGAGAAGAGAGAAAACACGGATTACACACTCAAACATTCGCTGCCCCAAAAGAGCACCTTCTCTTTATTATATAGACAAAGAGGATCTCTTCCAAGGAAGCTCTACCATAGGATTAGGCACACAGATAGGTGATGTGTCAGCAAGCTCCACCCTTTGATTACTTACTTGGATGGGTGACATGTTTGGTCTAGGTCCTATCTGGTTGGTCAAATAAGCTTTGACCGGAATGAATATTTTAGGGAATCTTCTTGTAGGAATCTCAAAATCATGTGAGTAAGGTACCGATGGAAAGCTCTCAACAAGACAAAACAACGAGGAGGGAAGACCTTCCTTCGATGGGTGGGTTTAGGATTTTGGGGGAATCTGCACATTTTTTAGGCCTAATTCATCTGTTTAGGTCTCCAAAATTGCCTTCAAAGATTTCAAGCATATTTTGATTCTTACTCTATTAGTAGAAGTTCCCTTTTGGTGATACCTCTTTCTGATCTGTTTAGTCCATCATGTGTAACATCCTTCCAGATGTTACCAAACCAATTCTCAACTTTAAATCATATGTCTAGCTATTTGTTCTAAGGTTTTCAAGTCTATTTTGGTTTCTGCCATATTAGTAGAAATACTCTTTTGGTGATATTTCTATCTGATCTATTTTGACCATCATGTATAACAGCATTCTAGATGTTACCCAACCGAATTTCACATCTAGATCATATGGCTAGCTCTTGGTATTACACTATGGGAACCAAGATGCTCATAATAGCAGACCAAATGGTTTGAGTGCCAAATAGAACACAAAATTTATCTAAAGAAATTCCAATGGTATAGATGGTCACTATTATATAGGTCCAATGGTACACAACCTTTGCCGCCAAGATATTAGACAAGTATCATAGCTAACTAAATAAATGTAAGTAAATGACAAGATTCTTGATTTTTCATATTGTTTTCTTTGAGCTTTTTAATGCACGGATGTTCTTCTAATATTTTCTTTGAGGGTTCAATGCACAAAGTATTGAAACCAAGTTGGGGAAAGAAGAGTACAAATACTCAAATCTCACACGTGGAGCTTCCAACACGTCTCTCAAAACAAATTGGCAACATTATCCCACATAGGGATACTTGGTGAAACATATCTTTTGTATTTGTAATAATAATAATAGTTATAATAAAAATTTATTTATTTATTTATTTCCTTCCGTCTAGCTCTACTTTATTTTACTTAAATGTATGATATTTCCCGTCATTTTGGGTGTTGACACATTTAAGCATCTAGATGTCCACATTCTAATTATATATGTATAAAATATAGCCTAATATCATATAGTTCATACGATGACGTCCAATATGCTCATAACATTTACAACCTGGGTCTCGATCATGAAATCAATTCCATTCTTTGTTCTGCAGTTAAGTTAATATCTGTAGCTTCTCGATTTATACTCAATTCTATCCTCGATCTTTGGTTATTTTGAACCAAACTCAAACAAAAGGTGTAATTCACATCAAGAATGAATTTCTATTGTGTTCTTTTTCTTCAATAATTATTGAAGCATGTTGTAATGTCTGAAAATGCCAATGTGAATCCGTATGAGTTGAAGAGTTTAGAGTGGAACATCAATGTTATTTAATGTTAGATTAGTTGGTCTTCAAGTGCAATGAAGTCACCCGTTTTACCACTGTGGGAAGGATAATAACTTGACTTAGTTGGATAGAAAAATTAGCCGTTCGACCTTTTAATTCCACCTAATAATAATTAGTAATGTTAGACATATTGGCCTAAATGGAAACATTTTAAATATAGAGAGAAATTGAAAGACCTATTCTTAATGTTAGAAAATCAGTTGAATTTTAAGATAAAATAATACAGATTTTTCTGATTGTAAATAAATTTATAGATACTATTCTTGAGATAACTGAAAGTATTCATTTATCTCCTGTTCTCTTGATCCTATATTTCAGCATTCGACCGATATACACATAACAGCCTCTCGTGTGTTATCTCCAGCTAACTCCATACGGGACTCCGAGGATATTATACACTGTGAATGAAATAAAAACAAGGTTAAATAACTGTATGGACCCCATCGGGAGACACCCTTACATTTATCAGTGAGTCTTTTTGGCTTCTAATCTATTAGGGTGTTTTGTTTTTATATATGATGACAAAGTTATGAGAATAAGTTTACTTTCGTACAGGTTAATTGGATAGATTTGGGCAAAAATTTACCACCTCTAGAGATGATAAAATAAAATAATTTTTTTATAAATCAGAAAATATGATCAATATACATTTTAACTATTCACAAAAATAGAATGAATTCCTCAAAATGTTTTAGATCACCCTGTTATACATTAGGGGGTTTCAGAAATAGTTATACAAAGTCTCATAACTTTTCATATAGATAGTTACAAAGCGTTGACTAAATGGGTATGGTGTGTGATCGGGAGGTAGAAAAGGTATCGTTATGGAGTTCGGGCCAAGTTCCTTATTATTAGCACACTCCCTATGAGGTGGTTTGTAGAAAATAAGAAATAAGGAATTTTCCGTTATCACTCCGTAGTGCATTGATTAGATATTAGGGTTAATAAATTTTATTGTTTATTGTAGAGTGAAAGTGGCGGCCACCAAAGGGAGCATCCATGATGTTCGAGAACACCCATGGTAATCAAAAGTTGACAAATTTATACACTTGACAACCGAGGCCACCAAAGGGAGCATTCATGATGTTTGAGAATACCCATGGTAATCAAAAGTTGACAAATTTATGCACTAGACGAGCGAGAACACAATTTATATGGGATTTAATATGTTCATTTAGGATTAAATGGGATTTTTCTCATCGCTGCTCCTCATTGCTCATTGCTGCTCGTCACTGCTCATCGCTGCTTGTCGTTGCTTGTTGTTGCTTGTAGCCGCCTATTGCTGCATGTAGCCGCCCGTTGCCACCCGTACCCGCTCGATGGTGCTCGAAGCTCAAAGCTCGTTGGCGCTCGTACACGCTCATTGCTGCTGATTGACGCTGGTTGCCGCTGTTAGACACTCGTTGCTACGAGTAGTCGCTTAATAGTGCAAGTTGATTTTGCATCCAAATGTGAGCCTATATTGTAATCAGGTTTTTGCTAAATTTTTGTTGCACTTTTGGAGTAAAAATTCTTTGATCTCCAATTAATTTCCTGGTTGCCGTAAGATGATGCAAATCATTTTCCATAACTTGCGCTATCTTCCTCACTACACTAATATATATGGATATGAACCAACACACCAATGCAAAACTACAAAACCCACGGGTTTAGTTTACTGACAAGAGCATTTGCACAACATTCACATTTGCAGATGGTGAATTTGAATTTGAATTTTTGGATCCGCCAAAAACTTTCATAAATCTCACTCTTAGAATCACACACCAGAAAAGCGTGGCAATTCTCTCAAGAAGTCACATCATCTCTTTTGACCGTCATTTATTTCACTATGGAACTCCTAAACATCCGTAGTATAGCGTTTGATTTCTATAAATGAGTGCAAATTGCATGTGATATATTGTATAATAATTTATGAAACTCTCATTTATTAGCACCTATCTCTTTACAGAATTCACTAAAAATAATTTCAAAGTTTACTATTTATCCATAAACATCCGTCAAAAATATTTCTGAAAGCCCTCTCGCGTAAAATTTTATGTAACTATCCATACAAAAATATATGAATAAGAATATAAGAATATATGTCTCCCGACCCGGTCGCTAAATATAACCATGCTTAATGGTTATGATCTAAAATAGCGTACTCGCCACCAGGTAGATCCTCTTCCGTTCGTACTGACGGGGTTACCCCGGGAGAGGAAACCAAGCGCGGGTGAGCACACTACTGTACAGTAGAGAAGTTCTGGGGGACTGCGTCGTTGTCTGTTGTCCTCCCTGCCCCGCCGTACTACGAATACTACAGTCCCCAGGTCTCCCACATACCCTACATGATGCTCTTGGTATGCATGAGCCATACATGCGTACAGACTATTATGCATGTCGACAGATCTATGCGGCCTCTGCCAAGGGAGCGGGCAGAACCATAAGAGTGACAGTTGGCCGTGAAGGGTCGAGGATTCGAACCCGTGGGTTAGCCAAATGGGTTTCGGTTGAGTCAATAGGAAAGGGGATGGTCAGAAAGGAACGAAGCAGGAGAGGAGAAGACGGACATTTACTACCGGTTTCTAACCTTACCAGATGGTTTGGGTGAATAAACTACTTCTAGTGCAGTTTCGCGGTTAATGTGCTTGAGCAGGAGATATTGACTTGACGCAGTCTCACCGCACAAAGGATGAGTTAAATTGACTTAAAAGGGTCCTATTGTAGACTGTAGTGAAATGTTCGAACCACATGTTTTAATTCAAAGGGTCACAATGGATCAAACTTTAAGTTCTGTTCTAATTTCCATTTACCTTCCATTACTTTCCATTTATTGCCACCTGCGGGTCTCCTAGTATTGATGACATTTGGTATACCCTCCACCAGTATTGTTCGTCGATCATCCTATCTCATTTGTATAGTCTTCCCTCACCGTCTTTCATATCACGTCGGAGAGCTTTTCATAGGAGGATTATGGGAATCTTTGGTGACATTATTGGACCAGGGATTTGAGTGTGTGACATGGGATTTTGCACCTAGACAAATGGTTATCTTGATCTCATGTGATGGGATTAACTTGCTATCTATAGAGGAGATGACACCTATAGTGTTTTTGCGTAGTTGTGCTCTATTGGCACCTCTATTTTCCTCTTGTTTTGTGGTTGTTGATAGGCAGATTTTGGAGACGTATGTGACCAAGGTGGAGGGAGGATCCTTTTCTCTCTAGGTGTTATTGTGCAAATGAGAGATAGTCTATCCCCACAAACACGAGAGAATTTTCCACCTTTTGCTTCACTATCGTCGGTTTGGACTAGAGATTTACAGTCTTCCTTGATGGAGCGACAATGTGAGCATACGCTCCATTCTCTCCTAGTCGACTCATCCATTCCTCAAGTTATTAGAGCACATCTTCTCTCTTACTCCGGCAAGGGTGCAGCCTCTTGGATCCTAGCTTGACCGTGCATAAGGGCATTCCGACTTGCATCAGCTACTTTCTTTATAGCGATGAGGTTTTGCCTAAGTTTGGTCCACCCATCTGCATCTTCATTACTCACTTGTGAGTGTGGTTCTACACTAGATGCAGCACGGTCCACATGACATGGTGTCCTTTTGGAGGACAAAGGATAGCTACCCATGATGCCATTAGGGACATAGTGTTTGCTATGGCACGAGAGAGTGGATACTTGGCTTGGAGGGACCGCTCATATGCTTTGTAGACGACACGTGTCAAGGTAGACTTATACTTAGTCCAAGATGATCAGGTGACAATAGTGGATGTCGTGGTTATGGACCCTATGCGGGATATAGTTTTGGAGGGAGTGATTACCTATCCCCCTGGATGGGCGGTGAGTGCAGCAGTAGGTCGCAAGGTCTCCAAGTATAGGGGTATGCAGCGGGGTCACCTCTTTGTTCCTCTAGCCTTGGGGTTATATGGAACGATGGACACGACATTTGACATATTTGTCAAAAAGTGCACGAGAACTTATCATGTTAAGGGTCAAGGAGTACCACTCTCACTCTCATGCTTTGTAGTAGATTTTAGACAACATGTGTTCATTACTCTATAAAAAACAATGGTTGGTGCAATTCATAGTGAGAGCAATTACAATAGATGATATTTTTCGGATGCTCCAATTGTGTGTAGACCTTACTACTTACATAGCTTGGGTAGC
Source organism: Lunularia cruciata (assembly GCA_948567375.1). Taxonomy (NCBI): domain Eukaryota; kingdom Viridiplantae; phylum Streptophyta; class Marchantiopsida; order Lunulariales; family Lunulariaceae; genus Lunularia; species Lunularia cruciata. The sequence goes on along the minus strand of OX419757.1, from coordinate 75,021,109 downwards.
TTAGGTGCAATAGGTCAGATTTCTCATATAGACTCTATTGGGGCTTAGCACCCCCCTTCCTTTTTGTCCCTCCCTAGTATGGCTTGATGGTCTTCCCATCCTTCGTTTTTCCTCCGCGGTCGCCTTCGTCTACTATATTTCCATTTAACGTCCAAACCTTTCCCGAGTAGACGTGGTCCATCTTTCCAACAGCCGTTACATTGGACGGCCGTGGGGTGCGGAACTCGGTTGAATGAATTGCCAGAACTAGGACCACGTTAGGTTATTATCTCGGTTGACCTGACTCCGGTTTCATGTTCCTAGTCACCCGGGGATGTTCATTTCACGGCTACCGGAGCGTGCAAGTGTATTTACCGACACGTTGGTGTTTACTACCTGCTTGTCGGTCGGAGATGTGGGCAAGCAAATTGAGATGGGTGATTGGTCTTCTGTCACCACCAGGTGACAGAAAGACGAGGCGTAATTCGACAATTCAATGAGCGGGTGAACGATGAAAAGGACAACTGTGCTGATGGGTGATTTTGATAATTGCGTACTATTCTGTATGGATCACGGCGGTGGGGAGAAGTGTGGATTAAGATGACGACAGGGACGGGACACAGGTGATGGTGCCGTGAAGGAAGGGAGCGATACAGGAGGATGCAAATGAATTGCAGACAGAGCAGAGATCTGGTCGCGTAATGTAGTGCACAGGGAGCTGATTTTCTTGCGATACTCGCGGTCCAACAAACGCCGAACTGATGCTAGCGGGGAGGAAGGAGAGAGAGAATAATATTAATATTTTAGAGAATCGCACGGGAATAGTAGGGACGGTATAGTAATTACTGCGAATTGACGAAGCTAAGGAAATACGGGAGAATGACGCAGTGAAGGTGCACTGTACAGCATCTTAAACTAGTAAACACACTGTGATACTTGTGGGAGGCTAGAATCAGCTCAGCAAGGTTTTCCTGTTGCTATTTAGTTATTGGGTTTGCTCGGGTTACGACGACGAAGATTTCACTCCTGGTCTGCCACTCCAGGCCAACGCAAATTCATGATGCGCGGCGTGCCCTACCGACATGGCACGTACCTTGTGATGAGCTTTGAAAGGGCCGCGGTTTGCTTCTCACCTAACAATTGGCCTACAGCAGCACAGCGCGGTAGATCGTCCATGGCGGCGTGCTTCCGGTGAGGTCTGTAATTGCAAAGGTGACGAGTAATGCTTTGTCGTCTGTTACGGGTTCTACTGTCTGTCTGTATCCGTGACCTAAGGAAGAATCGTAATCTCTTTTCTTTTGCCTGGCCCGGAGTGGAGTGCATGAATCTGGTGGATTTGTTCTTTTGATCTGATGGCGATCTCAGCGATAATCTAATCGACTTCTATATATTATATTACATTGGACTCTCGCCACTGTCGAGAGAATCGCGGTATAACACACAGAATCTGACGAGTACCGAAGTGGACGCAAGATTGCAATACAGGGAAAAGTTCTGTTTCCATTAAACCCGCTTCCATAAAACCTGACGAGCAAAAGAATTCTAGACGTGGACGGAAAGGAATTTTCTTCCACCATTTTCCTCTTGTCGTCATTGCAAATTCTCTTCTAATAGGCATCCTAAAATCATCATAGAGGAGAATCGTCCGCATTCAAGTAAACTCCTACTCTCAATAAAAAACGTTTTGCTAACATCTAAACGCGAGTACCATATGAGAGGAGCCGAGTACATCGGAGTGAAGATAGATACCCCAGGCACGGTTGGTGTTGGTAAGATGCATGAAAAGATCGTAGAAACATGCTGGTTGTTGGACTTGCTCCGGCCAGGCCAGCCAGTGCCAGTTGCTAGTTGCCAGGGCTCTGCCACAAGCAAGCCTTTGCCTGCTCGACAACGTCAACCACAAGCCAAGTCAAACGCAGTTCATCATTCGAGATCTTCTTGGGGGAATCAAAGTGACTCTACAACTTCGTGGAAAGGTTACCCGCTCTCCCCATAATCTTATCTGACGGGATGAGATGGGATGAGATCCTTCAACCATGCTAATTGAATTTATTCCTGGCAGCGCTATTATTGTGGCCCTTAGTGAAACTGATATACACTGTATATTCTCGTGGGCGACGACGTCGGAAGCGTGTACCGGAGTGCACAATGCACTGTTCTGTACTCCGCTAAGGACGGTTTGGATCAGTAAATGTGGGAGGAGCAGGGCATTGCATTAAGGTCGCCGGACTCTTGTCGCACTGCCGCAAGCGTAGCCGATTCCCCTGCGACATTCATATGCCGGTTGTGCTGGTTGTGCGTCGGTGGTCAGTAAGTCAGTACTTGATTGCAACCCACCTTTCTTTTTGCTTATCCTCATGGTGCTAACCTTTTTGCACACCCGTGACTGATTTTGCAACACCAGACGTCGGCTATCGCTGCTGGTTCTTGTGGTCTTTTAGGTCACTGATGTGCTTAATTGCACAGTCTGCTACATTACCTAGTGTACAAGCTTGTGTCAGGATGTGGGTCCTATTCACATGCTATTCCTTCCTTCCTTCGTCGTATGGGGCGGCAGCAAGACGACAGACTGGTCGCTCTGTTCCTGCGGGCTGGTCCCACCTCACCATCTCTACTTGGAAAAGATGGGAACGGGGCACTCTCTCTTTTCTCAGGGCTTGTAACAAGGATGGATGATGATAATGATGAGCGGAGTTTCATCGAGCACTTGCAGGGATGAACTTTTATAACCGAATGATGAAATTGGAGCTTAATTTTGTACAGTAGGTGTGAGTGAAACCACGACTTTCTCCCAGACTTAGTCAATTCGAGAAACTGTGCTCTCTTTTACCCAAAATTCACAAGACGCAATGCATTACGCACTGTGCGCCTCAGCTTATTTTTAGCATGATTTTGAATCCCCTGTCTAATAAATGCTTTGAGGTCAAATCCAGAGTACACAGTAGTGACAACGTGCTTTCTTCGCTTGAGAAAGAATGAAGAGGACTTTCGCACGGGCTTTGGAATGGGACCGTCTGCACTGTCTGATACATCCCGAGATAGTACAAGTACTGTTGTTTCTTTCCCCAATAATTCCTGGAGATCTGTGGCACCTTCCTGTGCATGTCACTCACCAATCGAATGCGATGCAAAGGATATGATACGGGCCAAAGTATCCTTTTCTGGAGCAGATGGGTTTGCCCACTTTGGGAATGTACCTGATCTCCTCTCCTCTCCATCGACTTCTTTAATTAATGCTGGTCCTGAGCACCGGCGACTAGTATTGCAATTATAGGTATATCAGTGTACTTTAGTGCTAAATTAGTTATAGAATAGCATGAGTGATGAGGGCACCTATGATTCTTCGTTATGTTTAGAGAATAGGAGGCACATGGAACGAGGAGGTTCTAGCCAAGGACAAAGCCAGTCTCGGACACATGGCATGGGTCCCACGAGTGCGCCAAGGAGTGGAGAGCAGAAGAATGCATTTGGTTCTTTCAATGGCTGGTAAGTGACCCTCCTTCTTATCCCTCTCACACACACTCTTTCTTTCAATCTTGATGCTATCTGTTGTGGCCCTGAATACCTTGGGAAAGAGTGCAGACTCCACTACCACACACCGCAGCTACTGCTCAGCTCCTCAACTTCCATCTCAGTTTGTGTACAGGAGGAAGGTTAACTTTTTTTGCCCTTATATATCTAGATATTTACTCCGTAGTTTGTTTTTGGGTTCATTCCAGAACAGATGGGATCAACAGAGTGAACAACCTATCCTACTTTGATACCGACTTCAAGTGCGACATCAATGAAAGCACAACAAAGAAGGCAGCTCGCGGAAACCGAGTTTCGTAACCAAATTTCTGTCTTTGTCCTACCACCCATACTCTCCTTTACATTGCCTTGGTGGCATGCTGTCCACTTGTCAACCAATTTCTGTGAAGGGTTGCTGGGTTGTCTAGATACCTTCCTTCCCTCACGCGCTGATCTCCATTTCGATACACACATTCTGCAGATATTTATCTCAAATAGCATAAACTTATAACTACTTGAAAAGCCAACCCCATGATCAAAGTGGAGGTATTTTCCTCTTGTGGTGCAGCGAAGAATCTGCAGTAGGATATGCATTGATGCAAGTACCTCACTTGGTCACTACGAGGTACCACAACTCATCCTTTTATTCGTGAATTTCTGTGAAGCATCAGCTCAGATTCGGCCAGCATGTTCAATCTCTAGTGAGTCTCAATGAGACTTGCACCTTACAAATTGCTCCGTATTGGAGATTCTCTATATCAACATCGTTATCGCTTCCCACACCATCCACCTGCTGCTTAGGATCCCATGTGGTTACCTTGTTCCCCTCGATCACCCTCTACAAGAGTTTCCACCCACTGCTTAGGATCCCATCTGGTCCTCTTCTTTCCCTCGACCATCCTCTCCTAGAATTTCCTCGACTAAAAAATTAAAGCATATGAGCATTCCCGAGATCAAAATGTTAAACACTAGCCCAGATTTCCTCCACTGTCTATGCATATGGTTGACTTCAATGTTCAAAACATCAGACTTTCTCTCTGGACTATCCAGAAAGTCAGTCATCTTAATATAGCTTTCTTTGATCCAAAAGTCTGGAGTGTCTATGATAAATTTAGCACAAAAGTGACAACCCATTCCTCTCATCACGGGGATAATGGGCTAGATAGAACCGGAGAATGTTCATTGTTGAGTTGCTTGGCTAACGAGGCCTTCTCCAAGCATGGCCCCACCTTTCATATCAAGGAGAATATTGCTTCGCAAATGGAACCTTGACACCTCTGGAACTGAACACAGTGGAAACTTACAAGCATGCTCTGTCATTGTTGGACAATCTGCAACTCATCAATTTAGCCGGATCACTCTATAGAAATATTAAGATGATTTTATTGCAAGTCAGTATCATTCACAATCGACAAAAGAATCCCATTAGAATCGTGGTGGATTCAAACACTTGGATGAGATCAACATCCACAACCACGGTTGATCACTGGAAATATAATCTTATAAAGGATGATATTCCCAGTTATCAGTCATCATTACGAGATTATGGTATAGTTTCGTCAAATACTTATTTTCGTCATTTTTTTCTTGTATCGCCTGTCTTATTCCTTTATCCAAAAAAAATTCAAGGTAGTGTGTGTGGTAATTCTAATCAGCATATTTCTTGCGGGTAGTGGATCTTCAGTTACAAAAAGCTCAGATATATGTATCTCTTTACTTTATTAGCAGGAAGAGTTCATGATAATCAACCTTGATAAAAAAAAAGAAAAAAAAGAGTTGTTACACCTTAAGAAAATCTATTTTACTTTTTAAGGAACACCAAGAAGAAATAATGCATGCTATTGATGTATTTAGATAGGTAATTTTGTTAAGCTAAACATATATTGAAATCTTAGTTGTGATCATTTATTTTTTAGATTTTAATTTATAAATAAATCATATTATAATGTTGACTACACAAGTGATATTTTATTTTTCATCTCGATTTGCATTCATGCATGAGGCATAGTATGGTGGAATTTCGTCACTATCTTATATCTTATGATATACTTATATTTATATTTTAGCACGTTTACCCACTATCTCAAAGCATTTGTAATAGTATCATGAAGCTTTATCTTGGCTAGAATAATGGAATTCTCCATTATATGGTTAAAATTCACCGTATATTGTTTGAGAATTTTTATTTTTATTTTTTTCCCTCTTCCTTTTGCCTCTTTCTATTGGCTATATTTTCTTCTGTAATAAATTGTCAAAATTCACTAGTAATTTTCTTATTCAAGAATCTTCTTGGTTAAGTTTTATTTCCTTTATTTTCCTTTCCTCTCGCTTCCCTTGGCTAGGATTTTGGAAATTTTCACTAAACTATTGAAATTCACTATCGGTTCAGAATGCACAAGAATGGAATCGGAAGAATATCAAAATAAATTTTTTTGTATAAATGAAATATCTCTTTCAATTGGATTCTCCAACAGAGCATATTTATTTGAATCCATTGATAGATACTGAGAAATAAAAACACAACATCAGATGATCTAACTTGAGGTTTTAACAAAGACTTTTCCAGATGAATTCCAAACATCCCTTAGATGAATTAGTACTGTCGCATATAAAATACACATGGTGAGTTTCATAGATGTCATAAGATATAAATTTTTATATGGATCTCGATATAATAGCGGTTGCAGATATCATTCATCCAAGCAATTTTTCCACGATATCTACATGAAACTAAGGGAAGATGATCGATAAAAAACACCCCATTTACTTTTAACTAAATTATATTATAATCTTTTTTCTAAAAAATCATCATGAATATTGTTATAATACCAATATAACAAGATATCCACAAAATAAAGCATTACATATTTCATTAAGTTCTCAATTCACAGATCCAAGATTTTTTTTTGTTATTTATGTTAATAAAGAAAATGAGATTCATCTGTATGTTTGACCAAACTCTCATTAAATCACCCTGAGAAGAATTTACTAGCTACAACGGCTACATCATACGCAATCTCCTTCCCCAACATAAGGTTACACTCTAAAAGATTCCTTCTATAAATTTTTGTATCCCATGGTATCATATGTAATCCAGTATCTTCCTTATAAATACAACTACAAATATAAATCTTAAAAAAGATATTTGACTTCCGCACTATTAGTTCTGCTGAAGAGTTCAACGATTAAGGAAAATTTTAACTTTGTACCTTTTGTCACTTTATCAAGTTATTTCTCAAGCTCTTCTTACTAGCAAGAAACCCCTGACTTTTTCTTGGATATCAAATTAGCTAACTTTCGAAACCACCTTTCTAATTATTATAAATCTCCGAAAAGGCCATACAAATAAGTTAAAATTCCACAATACTCAATAAACTCTCACATTCTAGCAATCATTACTGTACCATTCAAATTAACACTGAAAGACCTATAAAGTAGGTTATACAATTGAGTTGCAATTCTAATGGACAACTTCTTCCTCCATTCAATTCGGCAACCTCATCTATAGTTATCCATTTCACATTTTGTTTCTCCCTTGCTCGCTCGGTAATATACGAATGTAGTAATAACAATAATATACTAATATGCACTTCTACTCAACCTTCTCCCTGAAACAAATTCAATATAAGCAACCTCTCCTTGATCAAGTAATTGAGCTTGAATTTAACCAAAAGTTTGTATCGCCAAGAGATACATCATAAGTATTTCTTAATTTAGTTCGAAGCACAGTGATCTGTAGTATCAGAATTTAACCATTTCTCTATTAATTACAAGGTGCAGTCCTCTTCATTCCTACGTATATAAATAAATACGTCTTTTTAAAATACAAAAGGGGTGACTAGGATAATAATAGTATTATTATTGTGTGTAAAATTATGTTGTATTCTTCTTTTGATGGAAGTTTAACAGGTGCAGTCTACATTGTTCTTCATTTCTTTTATTTCAGTGTCTTGATTATCGATACATATACACATGAGCTCCCAAAGGCTCCTTCCTAATGTCTCAGAATTGTTGGAGGCTCGCTCTAAAACTTACCGCCAAGATAGTAATGTTTGAGATTTTATTAATCTACTGTTTTCTTCCTCTGCTGTAGACAGGGAAAGTACATCATGATACAGACGACTAGTTCATACTTGGCAACACATTTGGTAAGGAAACTTCAAAGTGTAAATAGAAATGGTTCTCTTTGTTGGTGGTGAGTGGTTCAGCATGTACCTTGAGATTGATTGAAGCCAAGCCTGCTTTTCATTTGGGAAGTACGAGGCGTTGTCGGTCAACAAATCATGGCTATTCTCGTTCATTCTACAAGGGCACAGTGTAGAGCCTCTACAGGATTACTTCTGGTAATATTGGTACACCGTTGAACTTCAGAGATCGAATTGGCAGGACTTGAATGAAAATAAACTTGGTGACAAGCTGGTCCACTCGAGAGCCCACATTAAGAAGGGATGAAGAAGTTGCTCGGCTCCATAATGAGTTTGACTACCAATATATCACCGATTTGAGGCACTCATTTGTACCTAGAGGGTTGAAATCATGCATATCATCCAACACTGATCGAGATGGAGGACTTTGGGGAAGATTTAGATGTACTACACTGAAATGGTCAATTGGCAATATCAAATCTTTTCCTTCTTTCAAGGTTTGTTGGCTTATGATTGGGAAGCAGTACGGGATCGTTCAGTACTTCCTCCAGATATGAGCATCACTCTTCTCCACTTACTTCATCGTTTCAGTCAATTCCGAGATCACGTCATGGGCAAGGATATAAATATCGAGACAAGGTCCATGTACATACAAGTCATCAATACATTTTTGCGTCAAGTCGTTGTTTCATCCGGAAGCAGATAAGGATGCACAAATTGCAGAGACAGGTTGCTATTGGATTTGATGCTGCCGTATAGCATCGACGTGATCTTACCGAGACGATCTGTTTTAGTAGCTCACCTTATCACGCTACCATTCCTGCAGTCGATGGGAACCACGTAGCTTTCATCAGACTCTCATCAGTGATATGCAAAGCACGCAAAATTTCGATGCACCCAGTTCAGCAATGGTAGAAAGAAACTCTGGACGTGGTCAGTGGCATGTGGAAATGACAGTTCAAGTGCTTCTCGTCAATTGAAGATTCATGTCAAATCAAGAAATCAAGTGAACGAACTTGTCCATTACCACTTTACAAGATTCACCCTCACCTTGGGATAGACGGGTTAGATTCGTTGGGAGGAAACTGCTTAGAATTTGCTGGTTCCTTCTACCAAACGCGAGTACCACCAGTCTTGGACTCCCTTGTGGTCTCTTACCCCACGGAGTCCTCAGTACAATATAGAAAGTTGGTTGGAGAACAGTTGAAGGCATGATTTCCTTACGTTATGTGCACTGTTACCAAAATCTCTACCTGAAAGGAGGAAGAAGGGAAGAAAATCTGCTATCCTGGTGGATATCGGCATGTTTGATCTCTTTAAGTCGATGTTTAAGTATCATAAGTTGCGGTCAGTTGGACTTTCCATAATTTCTTGGGGTGGAGTAGATGGAGTCGATTCGAGTGTGCTGTGTTTGAGATCAATACACACTCATTTCTTCTCATCGAAGGTTTCACATGGACTCCGTGGTCAGTGAGTTCAGTCAACAAGACCCCTCCTCCTCATCATAAATTGGGATTGCTGAAAAGGGCCTGCTGATCAAAGGGTACAGTGGCATTGAAGTCATACCAAATTTGATGATCATACACACACTGTGCCCAAGAGCTATCTCCTCAATGTCTTGATGATGTAATGCGTTAGTTGTGCTGTTCTAAGCTTTGATTGATGGAAGAATCATTTGTCAACCAGCTGACTTTATCAATCGATTACAATTCGCCCTTTCTAAAAGTATACGTATACCGTCTAATGTATGCACACTGTAAACGTATAGATTCCACTACTCCCAACTCGAAATACAAAGGAAATGTTTAAAGTTCAAAACACAGAAAGTTTTCAAAACTTAAGTACAGTCTTGTCCTTGTATAATTCACTCTAATACAATACTCCAATGAGGCGGGAGATCGAGAGCTGCGGGAGAGTGTGGAGACGGGAGGGAGAGGGAGTGACATGAGAAGACATCTATAATTCCCGAGAGCTGTCTAGTATATAGTACTCAAGTGAATAGTCTACTCTTTTCATTTTTCAATTTCGATTCCATTGGTACCTAGATCGAAGACCATGGAGAATGGAGTAGAAAGTTATGAGTATTTTTAGTTTTATTAGGGTTTAGAGTGATCATTATGCATTGAGAGTGATGGGTCAGACATTTTCATTTCTAATCTTTTGGATTTCATGATTAAATTCCATATGAATTTAGTTTGAAAATTTTGAAAATGTAAATTGAAAGTTATGAGAATATATAGATTTGAGGGATTGGAGAGATTGTGTTCTTATGTGAATAAGGAAGTGAATGGTTGTGGTTTTGCAGATATGGAGAATAACATCATGTGTTACTATCATTATTCTTGTGCTAGCCATGGTTACACTTTCCCATGTAGGGTCGTCTAGAGCGGTTCGGGATACACCATGCCCGGTGTGTCACCGACACTTTACCCCGCAAGAGGTAAAGACTCATGTGGGAAGGATACACAAGGACTATGATTGGACCACTTGAGATGCCCACGTGAGATGAACGACCACACCGACAACAAGGACACTCTGGATTATGCACGCCGCTTCTATCCCTTTGTTGATTTTCTAGGGATACCGATCAAGTCGTGGGAGTGGTTAGCTTCTCATGCGGGTTGTATTTTGGGGTTATTTGAGACTAGTTTTGCATGTCTACGTCTATTCCATGGGCTACCCCGCACACTCCATGATGAGGCTAGACAAGCTTTTTGCCTACCACTTGATCGTTTGGCACGTGATCCCTTGGACAAGTCAGCATGGTTCCTATTCCTCTCACTCCCTCGATGGTGTCTTCTTTATGCTAGAGGGAGATGTGCGGGGCATAGAGAGGTGGCTACTAGATTTTGTCAATTTAGAGTAGGGGATTGGCAAGCCCTTCAGGAGGAGTCTATTAGGGCTACATGATTTAGGAGACAAGCATCTCCACAGGATACCATAGAGTACACTTGATTATGACGATGTAGGATATTGAGTCAGGCGGGAGAGTTTAGTAGAGCGGCACAAGCGCTACACCTTTTGTCTATGGCGAGTCCTACTGATGAGACTATCTCTTCCCTATGCTCACTACATCCTATAACAGTAAAGGTACTACCACTAGAGGTCTTAGATTATTAGCCTAAGCAGCCTTTATGTCTTGATAGGTCGCTATTTGCACAAGCATTGTGCACTACTCCCGCCTTTCCTCAAGAGGCTTGTCAAGGATGGTTTATGAACACCTTAGAGATTGCTTCCAAGCAGATGATCCTTCTAGTGGTTTTATTGAGTTGCTTCAGGTGGCTGCGGCAGTAGCGAGAGGAGACATTCCTATGTATGTTAGTCGGGTGTTAGGTGCTAGTCTACTTCTCATGATGGAGAAGGACACGGGGTGCATTAGACTGATTGCTATTGGAGTGATATTTTTGCGTTTGGTCAGTCGTACCATTGTCCTTCAGCATCATTCTCACTTTCGATAGCACCTCAGTCCACATCAGTTTGGAGTAGCTACACCTGGAGGATGTGAGGCTATATCTCTAGACATAAGAGCACTCCTAGATATCCATCCGCAGTGGGTCGTCCTATAGGTGGATGTTGAAAACACTTTTAATAGCATCTCACGGGCATCCATCTTTAGAAAGCTTAGGGAGGCTAGTGGATCCTTGGTGAGTCTCATTCCTTTTGTGTGATCTTTTTAAGGCTCTCTTGCTTCTCTTTACTACCAGCATGGTGGTTCACAGGAGGGAGTCACCGTCTTGGAGTCAACTATTGGTACACGTCAATGAGATCCTTTGGGGGGGGGGCTTATTTGCCATGGCTCAATTTAGAGCTCTTCTATCTACTATTTGGCCATGCCATGTTGTGTATTTCCCTCCTTGGCAGATGATACACACATTGTAGGCCTTGTAGATCAGATTAGGCAGGCCTTTGACTACTTGACTACCAAGCTACATCTAGTAGGCTTGAGAGTCAAGGTGTCAAAGTGTAGTGTTCCTTTTAGGTTATCCCTCTCCACCTTGAGCTTCCAAAGGGGTGTATCACATCCACAGATGGACTTTGTGTTCTTGGAGTGCCAATAGGATCGGAGGATTTTGTCACACGCTTCTTAGATGCTGCCCTTGCAGAGGATGTTCTTCACGTGGATAACCTTCCATTATTAGGAGATCCGTAGGTGACATTTGGTATACTCTCCTCCAGTATTGCTCGTCGACTATCCTACCTCATCCGTACAGTTCCACCCTCATCGTCCTTCTTATCACGTTTGAGAGCATTTGATAGAAGGATTATGGGAGTCTTTGGTGATATTATTGGACCAAAGACTTTTGAGTGTGTGACAGGGGATTTGGCATGTAGACAGACAGCTCTACCAATCTCATGTGGTGAGGTTGGCTTGCTATCTATGGAGGAGATGGCACCTATAGCATTTTTGGGTAGTTGGGCTCTCTTGGCACCCCTACTTTCCTCTTGTTTTGTGCTGCTGATAGGCCGGTTTTGGAGACTTATGTGATAGAGGTGGAAGGAGGATCCTTTTCTCTCCAGGTATTATTGCAGCAGACAAGAGATAGTCTATCCTCATGAGCACGAGAGGTTTTTCCACCTTTTGCTTCACTATCGTCAGATTGGACTAGAGGTTTATAGTCTTCCTTGATGGAGCAACAGTGTGAGCATACGCTACATTCTCTCTTAGTCAAATTGTCCATTCCTCAAGCTACTAGAGCATGTCTTTGCTCTTGCTCCGACAAGGGTGCAGGCTCTTGGATCCTAGCTTGACCGTGCATTAGGGCATTCCGACTCGCACCAGCTACTTTCTCTACAGCAATGAGGTTTTGCCTAGGTTTGGTCCACCCATACGCATGTTCATTACTCACTTGTGAGTGTAGGTCTACACTAGATGCAGCAATGGTCCACATGACATGGTGTCCTTTTGGAGGACAAAGGATAGCTACCCATGATGCCATTAGGGACGTAGTGTTTGCTACGGCACAAGAGAGTGGATACTTGGCTTGGAGGAAGCGTTTTTATGCTTTGCAGACGGCACGTGTCAGGATAGACTTATACTTGGTTTTAGATGATCAAGTGATAGTAGCGGATGTTGTGGTTACAAACCCTATGCGGGATATAGTTTTGGAGGGAATGATTACCCATCCCCCTGGATGGGCGGCGAGTGTAGCAGCAAGTCGTAAGGTCTCCAAGTATAGGGGTATGCAGCAAGGTCACCTCTTTGTTCCTCTAGTCTTGGAGTTATATGGAGTGATGGACACTACATTCAACACATTTGTTAGGGTCTGCACGAGAGCTTATCATGTTAGGCGTTACAAGGTACCACTCTCACTCTCACTCTCATACTTTGTAGCATATTTTAGACAACATGTGTCCATTGCTCTACAGAGGGCAGTGGCTAGTGCAATCCATAGGAGAGCAATCACATTAGGTGATGTTTCTTTGGATGCTCCAGTTGTGTATAGACCATACGACTTGCATAGCTCGGATATCTTAGGTGCAGGAGGGCAGATTTCTCATATTGACTCTATTGGGGCTTAGCCTCATGTTACCTTTTGTGTCTCTCCCTTGTATAGCTTGATGGGGTCTTTCCATCCTTCATTTTTCCTACGCGGTTGCCTTCTATTTGCTCTAAGTGTTTACTCCTCTTTTATGTGATATATATAAATCAAATTTTAGCTTTTGTTTTCAAGAGAAGGATGATGCATTGTATTGGATATTGCACACCATCATAGAATTAATTTTACAATTCCTTAAAAATTGTTCATGGACACTATCTCTTGAATTAGTATAGATCATTTGTCATTCGAGAAGTACGATTTAATACTCTACAACATCACTACTTTCTACAAATAAATACATATTTTAGTAAATCTTTACAGATAAATATACCTGAATAGGGACCATACATACCCAAGACTCATTATTTAAGTTGAGAAATTATACTTCCTAAACTAGTCTAACATAGTCTTAAATAAAATATATTTTAATATTATTTTAGCAAATGTAAAATGGAAGCATTTGGTATCTATCCTGGATAGCAAGAGAGCTGGTTTGGTATCTATCCCGGACAGCAAGAGGGCTGGTCTTTATTGACACGATGTGCAAATTGGTGTTGAATTAATAGCTCATTGTTTGGATAGGCAGGTTTGCGGAACTTTTTAGTTCAAGCAAGAGTGTTGGTCTTTATTGACATGAAGCACAAATTGGTGTTGAGCTAATAACTTGTGGGTTGAATTTGGCAGGTCGTCACAACTTTTGAATTCCTACCAAAAGTTTTTGTTGCGTAGGGTAGACTATAAAACAATGAAAGCGCTTCCAGAGACAAGATATTTGGCAAAGACAAGAGAAGGAACGAGAGTGTTTCATGATTTTCTTTCCCATTGGGTGCCTGATTGATTGGAGCAGTATTAATTGAATTTAATTTTTTTAATTTGTGATCAGGTTCTAAAAAATAAAGTATAAAGTAATCAGGTTCTTAAAAATCAAGTTAGAGAAATAAGAGAATGGAAACTCAAATTGAAAGATTATGTTGGGACTTTTGAATAAGAGAAATTAAAAATGTATAGCATGAACTTGGGTTATTATATTTATAGATAATATACAAGACTCTTGAAAAAATTTGTAACAATATGGAGTTTATCGGCAAGTTAATCAAAACTAATGAAGTGACAAATAGGTCAAATTAGCCCAAAATACTCTAGAAGCATCTAATAAGCTTCTTGGTACTTTCCAAGTATTGGATAACATGCATGCAAAGTGGTGACTCATAGGAGGAAGCTTCTTTGCTAGTTTAGCTTGCATGCCAAGGAGGTTGTTTCTAGAAGGAAGCTTCTTGGGAAGTTTCCTGGTTAGTTTAGCTTGCACGCCAAGTAGGCTATTTCTAGAAGAAAATTTCTTGAGAAACTTCTGGTTAGCTTGACTTGCACTCTAAAAGAACAACTTTGAGGAAGCTTTTCAAGAGCCTTGTATGTTTCCCTATAAATACCAAAGCCCAAGCTCATGCTAGGCATTTGTAGTTTCACTCATTCAAAGTTTCACTCATTCAAGTATCCCAATATGAGCTTCCACTTCGGTTTTCCATTCTCTTATTTCTCTCCTTGCTCTCTGTCTTTTACAAGTTTCCTAAAAGCTTCTTTCTTTTGAGTGCAAGCCAAACAACCAAGAAACTTCTTGAGAAGCTTCCCACTTGGCATGCAAGGGAAGCTAGTTGAGAAGCTTCCCAAGAAGCTTCCTTCTAGAAGCCACTTACTTGGCATGCAAACAAACCTAGCCAAGAAGCTTCATCCTAGAATTTGCCACTTGGCATGCACTTTATCCAATACTTGGAAGGTACCAAGTAGTTTCTTAGATGCTTCTTGAATATTCTTATAATTCTTGGCTAATTTGGCTTATTTGCTAATTTTTTACTCTCAACTAACTCATCTCTAAACTCCATATTGTTATTCCTCCACCGTTAGTTGGTGATATCCTCATCACCTAGAAGTTTCAAAATCCTGGATAGTTGTTTGTGCACTCTAGAGATGAGAAAGAGGTTCCCAAGTAGCATCATGAAAGGGATATCCTTTCCAAAGGACTTTGTACTCAATATGTTGTTGTCTGTCATGTTGAATGTAGCAAAGTGCAAGGATATGATCAACTTCATACTCCTTATGATAGTTGATAGGGACGAGAGGAGGAGGTGGTGGGACACAAGCAAAAAAGAAAGATGGATTAGAAACAAAGGTTTCAACTTGGAAATATGAAAGATAGGGTGGATTTGCATATGACAAGGCAAGACAAGTTGATAAGCAATTGGAGAAATGATTTGAGTGATATCAAATGGACCTATCCAATTAGGAGCAATTTTATAGAATTAGGTATCAAGTGGGAGGGGTAGGTTACTAGGATAAAGCATGAACTTATCATTGAGTTGAAAGGTGAGATCACAATGGTGTTGGTTTGTATATTGTTTTTGAAAATTTTGAGCAACAAGGAGAGAATATTTGGCTTGTTGTAAGGATTGAGATATTGTGGTCAAGAAGATTGAAGGATGAGTTACATGAGTTGGAGAAGGAGCAAGAAGGGAATCTGAAACAAGTGGGTCTTGGCCAAAATTAAGGAAGAAAGGAGAAAATCTGGTGCTTGCATGTATGGAATTATTGTAGGTAAACTCAATAGCTCCAAGACATTCATCCTAGTTGATATAATGAACGTTAATAAAGACACAAAGTATATCCTCCAAGGTGCAATTTTCATGTTTGGTTTGTCTATCAATTTAAGGATGATAGGCCATGGACAAATCAACTTTGGTGCCAATTATCTGGAAGAGTGCTAGCCAAATTTTTTTGATGAATCAAGGATCATAGTAGAAGATGAGTACAAGAGACATCCCATGATGCTTGAAGATATTGTCAAAATAGATCTAAGCAAATGTTAGAACATCCACTATATCAAAGGCTGGTGCCAAATGGACTTGCTTACTAAGCTTATCCACAAACACCATAATTGTTATGTAACCTTGCTTTGTCTTGGACAGGAGGTGATTAGATCTTAAGCTCATATGTTTCCATCAAGAAGATAGGATAGGAAGGGGTTGAAGGAGACCACTTGGTTGTTGGCCTTGTTGCATTGGTAACTCTCACAAGACTGGATAAACTCTCAAACATCTCATGCCATGTTGGGCCACCACCATTAGCATTGTAGGGTACCCAAGGTCTTGTCCATACCCATGTGACCAGCAATTGGTAAATTATGGGCTTTTTGAAGATGCACAAGTTGTAGATCACTCTTGGTTGGAACATAGATTCAATTCTCCCAGAATAGAAGGTCTTCTTTGAAGGAGAAATTTTTGTATGCCTTGTCATATGCAGCAAGATGACCTTGTACCATCTGAAAGAAGAAGTCTTGTTGTAAAGCAGTCCTAAACTTGATTTGGGCATTGGAGTCTATTGAAGTTGTTGTAATTGCTGCCTTGATGAGAGGAAGAGACTTAAAATTAGGTCATTATGATAGGGCATTGGAGATGGCATGGAATCTATCAAGTTTATACTCAATTTCGAGGTCAAACAACTATAGTTTTTCTTCTCTATCAATGATGTTGACTCTTCATGTGTTCCAAAAATAATGTCACAACAAAGGTTTATGATCGATTTGCATGATCACTTGTTTCCCCAAGAGATAATGCCTCCATACCTTGGTGGCATATACTATTTCTAGTTATTCTTGATCTCAAGTAGAGTAATTTTTTTTTGTGGTGTTGAGTGGGCAAGACACAAAGGCAATGGGATATAACCCCGTTTGGAAATCTTGCTGCAACACAATTCCAATGGCAAAGTTAGAAGTATCAAAATCAACCACAAAAAGTAGTTGAGGATCATATGGTTGAAGAATGGGTCTTGAAGACACCATATGTTTTAGCTTTTGGAATGCTTCTTTGTGTTTGGTGGTCCACTAAAAGTTGAGGTCTTCTCCAAGAGATTGGCCAATGGTGCAACCACATGAGCATAGTAGTGGATGAACCATTGGTAAAAACTTGCCAATCCATTAAATCCCCACACTCTTGTGGTATCCTTTAGAGTAGGCCAATCAATAATGGCCTTGGTTTTCTCCTCTTCCATCTTGATCCCTTCTAATGAGATCTTGTGACCCAAGAAGGTAACTTCCTTTTGCCAAAATGCACACTTTGACTTCTTGTAGTAAAATTTCCATTATCATAATTGTCTTAGGACTTCTTGCACATGATTTTCATGTTTTACCTCCATCTTATTATAAATTAAAATATCATGTAAGAATACCACCACCTACCAAGCCAATAGTTCATCCCACACCCAATGCATATGATCCATGAAGATTACTAGAGCATTAATGAGCCCAAAAAGTAGAACTCTGCATTCAAAATGCTCATACCTTATGCAAAAGGTAATCTTTTGCACATCCTCTCTATCAATGGGAATTTTCCAATAGCCCCTTTGGAAATCCAACTTGGAGAAGTATTGTACTCCACTCAATTGATCTAGTAAGTTATCAATTCAAGGTAAAGGATATGCATTCTCATTGTTTGTTTATTGAGTCCACAATAATCAATATAGAAACAAAGTCCTCCATCTTTCTTTGGAACAAATAGTACTAGTGTTCCCCAAAGAGATGTACTATGTTGTATGAAATCTTTCTCCAACAACTACATCAATGTTATTCAAAGAGCGTCCAATTTCTTTGGTATCAATGTTATTCAAAGCTCATCCAATTTCTTTGGTGAGAGCAGATAGATTGGTCTATTCAGTGGAGTACTTCCTAGCAATAACTCAATCTTGAAAGGCATATCACAATTAGAGAGTAATCCCTTTGATAGATCATCTAGAAATACATCCGTAAACTCTTGAACTATTTGATCAACCATTGCTTGGGTGAAGCTTCTGGCCCTCTTAAGATTCTCCATGTGCAATCAGTTTGATCTACACCACAAAAATAAGCTTATCTTCTTCTAAAGTTTTCTCTATGGTTGCTTTATTGATAAACTTCTCATCCTAGGACTGATTATTCTTAGGTGTCTTACTCAAAGGTGCCAAATAATCTAATTAGTAATTCCTAACTTAATGTTTTACTTGAATTTTTTATCGGGTCCAATCAAATTAAACCTTATATCATTCAAGCCAAGGCAGACCTAGAATGACATCATAGTGTAGAGGTGGCACTACAAACCTCCTACACTCCAAAAAATTGAATGTAATAGGATGTGAGGTACAAAATACAAAATTCCTTTCTACCAATCGCCATCATCAATCTACTTCCAATTATTGGCTTGATAGGAATACTTAATTCCTTTGCTAATTGCATGGACATATAATTCTTTGAACTTCCAAAATCAACCAAAATCCTACATCCACAATTATATATCATACCTTGCAAGTGAAGCAAACTTGCATAGGTTGAGCCTTCAATCCCATTGGATCTTATCAAGTTCCCAATAGATAGCTTGAGTTTTCATACTGGGATTCCTTGTTTCCTTGATCATCACGTTCCACAAACTCCATTTAGGCAATTCGTCAAGGTTGTCCATTCTTAAATGGATATTTAGCAATGCAATGTCCAATTTGGTGACAATAAAAGCAACCACCATTTTGTTGTAATCTTTCCCTATTTGTATGGCCAATTAGTTTTTGTTGGATGGCATCAATCTCCATTGGTGCCGGCTCCTCCACACATGAGTAGTGTGTAGGCAAGTTCTTTGAAGATCAAGGTCAAGGTTGAGACCATGTTGTTGCAATAAGGGAATCAAATTGCTCAGCCAACTACATGGTTTCCTCTAAACCCATGGTCACTCCAAATTTGGTACGTAACTTCAAGCCTCTCACAAACTGATATAGAGCTTCATCTTCTAATATATCTAAAATTTGCATTATGATGTTTTGAAATTGAGTAATGTAACTTCTTACATAACCAATCTACTTCAGTTTTACCAAATTATCTTGTGTGGTATTTATAGCTTGGAATTGCCTAATTATTGCGCTCTTGAATTCTTCCTATGTTGAGGTTGGTACAACAAATTGCCGTTTACCTCACTCCACTCAGAATTTTCACCATCATTTTGCTATTCCATCCAATTGACTTGAAGCCAAGAGGATTTGTCTCTATTTATCTTGAAGATTTTGTAGCTTCAAAATAACATTCACAATCAAACATAAAATTGTCCATTGTGCTTGGGAGGTTCTTATATTCAAATACCTTGGGTTTTGGAAATCAAATTTTCTCCTCTCCTTCATGAAATGGTGCTCTCTCTACATGCTTTTGTCATTGATGATCTTGTTCTTCAAACAATCAAGTAAGGTGCTCAATTTGTTGTTGCATTGTAATAATAATCTTGAGTATTACCGCCATAGCTACTTTATCAAACTACCTACAGTTTATCTAAGTTAACATATAGATGCAACACATCCACCACTCCCTATAATTCACAATCAAAACTACCAAGGGTTCATCAAACAAGGTGATTGCATTCAAAAAAATTTACCCAAAGCATGAGATGATGAACTGCATGAAATGATGCTTGGGTAGTACATGGATACAAAAGTCCCAATAGTTTGGCAGAAATAGATTTGGTGGTAAATAAATGCCATCCATCCCAAACCTCACTTTGATACCAATGTAAAAGATCAAGGAGAGAAATAGTAGAATGGAAGATCAAAAAGAAAGATCACATTGAGACTCTTGAATGAGTGAAATTCAGAATGTCTAGCATGAGCTTGGGCTATAGCATTTATAAAGAACATATAAGGCTCTTGAGAAGCTTCTCAAGAAATTTCCTAAAAGCTACCTTCCTTGAGTGCAAGCCAAATTAACTGGGAAGCTTCTTTACTTGGTATACAAAGTAAGCTAGTTGGGAAGCTTCCCAAGAAACTTTCTTCTAAAATCCACCTACTAGACGTGCAAACTAAGCTAGCCAAGAAGCTTCCCAAGAAGCTTCATCCTAGAAATCACCACTTGGCATGCACTTTACTTGATACTTGGAAGGTACAAAGTATCTAATCTTAGATGCTTCTAGAATATTCTTATAATTCTTGGCTAATTTGGCATATTTGCTACTTTATTAGTCTCAACTAACTCATATGTAAACTCCATATTGTTACACAATTCTTGATGTATGTTTGAAGCATCTAGAACTGAAATTATTTCAAGCACCTAGACAATTTTGCGGTTTTTGTTATCTACTATTGCATTCCTCATAGGGTACATAAAATAGCTAACAACCCAAATCAAATTCCAATGTTTTCAATCTATGTACAGAGTAGTCAATTCTTACTATATCCTTCAAGCACCTAGCACCATGACTATTTTCATAGTAGGACCTAGATAATTTTGTGGTCTCTATTAGCTACTACTCTATTCCTCACATGGTAAATGAAAGAACTCACAATCCAAATTGAATTCACAATGTAAAGTAGATGTGCATCTTCTTCTTATATTGTATGAGCATCAAATTTTTTTTGGAGAAGCTCCAACTATGCCTCAATTAGTTAAGCTCTGGCAAGGGTTGCTTGCACTAACTACTCGTTATAAATTTTCTTGATATGTAGTCAGAGATCATATTTATGTCCTACTATCTAAAGTTTAGAAGTCAATCTGCACAAACAATTTGTTGCAATTTGAATTTTTTTTTCTTTGCATAACACCTTCAAGACCAAAATCAGAAAGCAACTTTCTAAAGTCATCCTTCTCCCATCTTAGCATGGAGAAATCTCACTTAACTGTTGATGTTATGGGGAATAATGTCACCAAGTGTAATACCAATAGCTAGACATATTATCTAGAGGTGAAAATTAGCTTGGTAACATCTAGAAGGATGTTTTGTATTATGGTCTAGGTAGATCAAGATAGAGGTGTCACCAAAAGAGTACTTCTACTAATAGTGCAGAAGTCAAAAATAACTTGATTTTGGAGCCAATTTTGGAAGCCTAACAAATGAATTAGGCCTTGAAAATGGAAATATTCCTTCCTTTATGGTGGGATAGGCTTGCCTTCTCCCCCTAGGGTTTGTCTCATCAAGAGCTTTCTAATGGTACCTCATCCATGTGATTTTGAAGATTCTTTAAAGATTCCCTTTTGGTTAAACATGTTTGACCAACTTGATAGGACAAGGACCAACATGCCACCCATCCAAGAAACTAATTTAAGGGTGGAGCTTGTTGACATGTCACCAATCCATGTATTTGATCTAAGGGTGGAGCTTCCTTTGAGGGGATCATCTTTGCTATATAATAAAGAGAAGGTGCTCCTTTGGTGCATCAGAGTATTGAGTATGAAGCTTGTGTATCTCTCTTTGAGAGTTCTCTTGGCCTCGGAGTATTACACCAAGCCACCACACAAATCATGCAAGTTTGTATAATATGCACTCAATGGACTCCAAGCGACCTCAAACAAGTGGCTCTAATATGGTCAATAGTAGATTCAAATGTGTGCTCAAATCTGTATGCATGGATGAGACTTTTATGTTGGTCTACTACAACATCTATGTGCTCCAAGCTGAACCAATGTTGAAGACATGATGCATGATTAAGAGACTTCAAAGGAATTTGCCAAGAGATTTGTACCAACTCATGCGGCAAAATAGGAGGCAAAACATATGATGGATTGGAAGCATTTTTTGTTCTATCACAATATACAATAGTGGAATTGATACAATCACATGCAACCATAATGATGCTTCTAATGTCGATGGATACTTGGTGACAATCATTTCGGTTTGCATCATTAAGGATACTTTTGACCCAAGAAGCCAATCTTGAAACAAACTCTTGAATGTTTTCCAATGAGACTGCTTAGCTTGAATTGATTAGATACACGTCAAGATCAAGTTCTTGTATAGCTTCCTCCATCAATGGACCTTGACTACCTATTACTTCCATATATACTTGAAGTAAAGGTTGCAGTTCAACATGTTGCCAAATTATTGTTGTTAACCCTTGAATCTTTTGGAAATTTTTGGCACTATGTGAAGTGAAGCAATCCATTGCCTGCACATAAACCCACCAAAAATTTGATGGAGCACATTATAGCTACTTTTCTTAGATATGCTGCAACAGTTCCACTCTCTTCTTCTTGAACCAAGTTGTTACTTTATCAGTTGACAACCATTTATTAACAACACAACGATATGTAGAACCCATCAAGGAAGTCTGAATATGTTGGCGGTCAAGTAAGTAATAAATGTGGTCATCTCAATGAAGAAGCATTCCTTGAAAACAATGTTCATAATGTGCTCCATGACTAGATCAAGCTGATGTGCTACCCATACCCATATTGGTTTTCACACAATTCATTCAAGATTCTAGTAATGACACCAATGAAGTGACCTATCATGTTTTGAGTGCCGCCGGAAAATAGACCAAGCAATTTGGTCACCATTTTGAACATTGCTTGTCCGGTGTGTTTCTCCTACATTGGTAACACAATCAAATGCAAATTATGGTGCTGCTTAGTTTTACCGACGACAAACACATAAATTTGTAGATCCTAATATGATATGCTCTGGTGAGTAGCAGAGTCCTATACTAGGGAGAAAGCCCAAGAGCATTCTAAGATGTCTGTAATTTGTTGCAGATTGACCACACAAATGATGCAAACATAACTAGATACCAAAGATTGACCACACAAATGATGCAAACATAACTAGATACCAAAGTCTTTGAATAAGATTTCAAACATATAGTTGTCAATTCTTGATAGGTTGCTGCAACAAAGTTTCTCTACATTCTAAAAGATGCAACACATACTATGCATTGAATCACTAGCTTGAAAAGCAAGGTTTTGGTTTTGACGATGGTTGCATTATGCAATGCCTTCTCACTATCATCATGGGCTTTGATGTGCTTGAACACTAACAATGTTTTTGCCTTTTCCTTGACAATGCATTCCTGCCTTTCTCTCAAAATATCTGCCAATTAAACCGTATGCCACAAGTGAACTTCATCATCCATTTTCTATTTTGACTACCGATCTGTACATCATTTTCCAATTCTGATGTCAACAATATCTCGTCGATATCAAATACTATTTGACATTCACCTGTTGCATCGGAATCAAAATGAGCACTGATAGTGCTGCGATGCGGTATGACACTGGCTAAAAACCTTTCTTTCTGTGGTCTCCAATAGTTGATTTTCCGTCCATTTTCCAAGCTGTTGTTGTTCTTGATGGTTAGAGTTATGGTTAGTTTGGTTAGTTTAGAGATATGGTTAGTTTCTCCTCACGCCCAAACAAGATACAAAAATCACTTTGAAGATTACAAATTTTACGCGTGGTGAGATATCTAGAAATGGGTTTGAGATCCAACTTGACATTATTCTGCACAATGTGGCTACAGGTACGCTAATCCTTTTAGGAGGTATATCGTCAATCGGTACTCAAGATTGCTCAACTTTGCAATGAATGACAAGCCCAGGCTACCATAAAATATTGGTCACAGTTAGTGTAGTTACACCGTCCCAGAGAATCTACCACGATTAATGCAGGGGCCCGCCAAGAATATCCACCGCGAATCATGGAACAGAAACTCTCCGGGATTCTTGTGCCTAAAACATTCATTTTAGGCGGCTCGCCTTAAATAACCTGTACCAGACTATAACAAAGAGGCCTGTATCCAATATATGAACAACAAGACGATTTGGAATCAAATGGGTATAGTTTCTGGAGGGGTCTAACTCAAGGCAGTAAAGATGCATATCATCGACTTACCATCGACGCTTTGCGTACTATATCTTTTGTGAGGCGGTCGTAGAGAGATTCGCTAGTATTAGCTTCTTCTTTGTGGCATTTCAGATTTCCTGAAGAGGTTGCAAGAAACTCAAGATTGCAGTCCAATCTCTTCACTGACTTCTTCCCATCAACACTAGAAGATCGGAAAGAGAACATGTAGTGTGGATGAGCAACGGTGACTTCAGTAGATTTGATTAGTTTCTCCAGACTCGTACGCCAAACAAGGCTCATAGACCAAAACAACTGTGTCTAAAACAGGTTCATTCACTCTGAAAGATAGAGCAGAGGAACGTCATCACGACAATGACTAGTTATTCTGTTACCGGTAAATAGTTCTTCCTTTGAGATGTCTTATCTATAATCAAATGTACGAGACTCTCGACCCGTTTATTCAATTCAGTTGCGTAAGGTTCTTAAGGATTCAGTGTTACTAGTTTCCAACCTACCAAGACAAACATTACATTGCGGTCTAATTTCTTCATCGTTTCGCAGTTAACAGTTGAGCTCTCTTCCATGTAGTTTTAAATTACATCTGTGACTTCTTGATCACCAGAGAATATTACAAGATCTCATCTCAGTCAAATACTATTTGATCTACGTAGCTACAGAAATCCTCTTTCCCCTTTTAGAAATACGAGATCCCTCTTCTCTTCAGAAAGGATTTCTCAGATGGAGACTCTTTGTATGTATATCTGACGATAGTCAAAGGATTCAAGCAAAACAAGCAAGCATAAAGATAAATTTCGTCCCTACTTTCCATAAAGAGTAAGTAATAGTGTCACGCATATGTCTCAGCCCCACCGTCGAGGTGACAGTATTGGGGACTTGAAACACAGTTGCCGCACCCTAAACCTCATGCGAACTTCCTCACCGGCAACCAACATGACGGACATATGCACTTATATTAGGACATTACTCATGCATTCGTTACATGGAATATCGCAGACAGTTACTGAACCCTCAACTCTAAACCCCATGCGAACCTCCTCACCGGCGATCAATATATCGGACAGATGCAGTTATATTAGGACACTAAATTAGCTATGCACTCTTTACATGGAATATCGCAGATACCCAAAACCACAGGCAAATTTTAATTACATCCAATGGAGAGGAGGATGCGTCCAGAGAGTACTGTCCGCTCATTCCAATGATCCTGGTCACAAAGACCTGATGCAGAGATAGAGAAAGACCGTACTCTCACTTGATTATGGACAGTAAAGTTCCTTCGGAGGAGGCAACTCAACAACCTACGTTAGACACGATGGGACTTCTCAAGTCAGGTGGACGGACTAACGTTCCCCACCGTACCGCACCTACCAAGGAAGAAGGCAGCCTTCGGATTACAGTGATGAACCAAGTCCTTCAATATCGAACGAAATTCAACTGGAAGCCGCGCATTCATATAGACGGATGAAATGGTATTGAGAAATGAATACAAAACCCACTACTTGAAAAGAAGTAATATTCCAAAAAGTAGATCTGACTGCCATGCGATGGTTAAAGGGGCATGCAAGAAAGAATGGGAGAGCGCTTAGAAAACTTCCGGTTTCTTGAACTATAGTACAACACAGATCACATGGCTTGCTTAAAACTAGCGAGCAAGAGCAGATTTCATGTCTGACTGATTTGACAAATATTGGGCTCTCCGAACAGCCCTTAACTTGCTCAAGAATGGCTCAATGAGTACTTTGGACCATGTATAGAATCAGATCGGGCATCTTACTTACCTTTAAGAGGTGATTGTCGCCTACTACTAGGGTAGGTACCTAGGGGACGGGGGA
Source organism: Lunularia cruciata (assembly GCA_948567375.1). Lineage (NCBI taxonomy): Eukaryota > Viridiplantae > Streptophyta > Marchantiopsida > Lunulariales > Lunulariaceae > Lunularia > Lunularia cruciata. Next base: position 74,995,482 of record OX419757.1, on the reverse strand, counting down.
CTATGGACGGAAGTGTTCCTGGGAACGGGGACACAGGATTGGGCCCTTGGACGGAACTGTCTAGAGACGAAGACAACGGGTGATACTAAGAGGATGGAGACAACGGACGGGGAGAGAGAAGATAGATGGAATTGTTTTTGAGGACGGGGACAGAGGGACGACATATGTTTTTTGCCATGTGCATCATGCACGGGGCTATTACTAGTTATACCTGATAACAAAGTGGTTCATACAGCTTGCCTTGGCCAAATAAGTGCAATGCTTTCTTGCCAAGTGTCCGGGTGCCCATTCGCGTTCAAGAATCACCATAACAGACATATTCACCAAAATGAATTCGAAGCCGAAGACACGCTGATTCAACGCACAACTGAACTCACCATCTCAAGATGTCTCCTATTTATTGATCGTGAGAAGCTATTGCATGCTCTACGCTAACGTAAGTTCTGTACAAACTGCCTCCCTGGCAGATTGTGGACAATCTGCGCCTCTGCCATCATACTCACAAAACTGATCGACATATTGACAGGTGATGTACCACTCCTCCCGAAAATCGGGACTACATAAGGGCCAATCTATACTTCCAATTAGCAGTTAGGCTCAAGGATCATATCAATTTGACGAAAATCCTGGAACAGCCCACATACATGACGCATATAGTAACTGAAGTTCCTGTAAAAATTGGATTTGGACGCGTGGATAGGAGGCCTACTAACTTTCTGGCTGTATACACACTGTAGAGGGATGTATGGAAATGAGTTGACCACAAGACCCACTGAATATCATGGGACAAGAACCTCAAGTATTCTAACCAGCTGGAGTAAACATATCTCTACACTCTGCTATGCAGCCTGGGATCAACGCATATCATTTTACAAAAGACTCGCTTGAATACTGCAGGTCTTTCTCACCAAACGGTGGGATCTGGTAACTGCAGCTGAAAGGGGGTTGGTAGTGTAGCTCAAGTTGATAAGTCGAAAACTGCTTCCAGGGTCCTCTATGATAGCATACAGGAAGGTGAGAATAAGGACGCTTTCTATTTGTTCACTACCTCTTGCAGATTGGATCTTCCCATCTCGATGGAGTACGAATGTAGGCATAAATCACCTCTGCCGTCCCCATCTCAAATTTAATAACGACTCGGCTCACCCACCGTATCATTTGGCGTAGCCTCTTCTACCTATATCAGGCATCATTCATGACAAGCATGGTTTCAAATTTCTCAAGCTTCAGCATCGGTCCATAGGTAACGTTGAAAACTTTCAAGACTGAACATCAAATTGCTTAAAGTCACTTGTATGCCAGCTGACACTCCTCAGGAATGACATTCCTGAAAAGTAATGGCGAACCTAATGTCCAAAGACTAAAGACCGCATTTCAGTAGTCACTCATGACTAGCTCGCACATCCTACAAATCAAGGTGAGGTTCCCTCAAGTTTGAAATTTACTAGACAGGATAATGTACCTTTGAGGTGAGAACAACACTCATTAAACTCGAGGGACATTCTCCCATCTTCTGTATTTCGTCAGGTTCAGGTAACGGCTTGGTTATCTTCAATGTCATCATCTTCTCCAAGAAGCTGTCTATAGCTGACAGGTTCGTCCTTCTCCTCCTCCTCCTCTTGAGGAATCTGCAAAAGACCTCATGGGAATTAGATCTGGAGAAGATCAAGTGTCTCGAAGATCAAGTGTCCTAACGCCATCGTCAAACATTCCAGGCCTACACCAACGCACAGAATACATAGCAACGTTAAAGGTATCCATAACGTTGTTATATTTCCTGTGCGCTGATGTAGGCCTGGAATATTTGTATCTACAAAAATAATTCCCAAACTAAAGTCCAAGATGGTACATAGGTGTCAACATCGTCTTGATGAATGTCTTCCGTATGCCTTCACAAGTTCTTGTTCGAAGTGCGATATATCAATAATGAGAGTAGAATCCGTTCGCCGAACGAGGGTTCTAAAACCCACTTAGGACCGGACCGATACAAACTGAAAACAATGAAATGCATGCAGGAACGGATGCAATCTGAAGTCAAGTTGATCGAAGCAAGTAAAAACAAAGCGGAACATAAGTAAAATCGATCGAAAGCAGAAACAAAAATTGACACATGCCATGAGTAGCATGTACAGTGACATGGTATGCATCTTGTGAGAATGGAAGCAAGCCTTCTGGAGCAGAAACAAAGACGATACAGCTCAAACTGAAAGCAGAGGAAAACCATCGAGCGACTAGAAAGATGTACCCGAAAGCAAAAGGGAAAGTATTGACCAAGTAGGGAAACATAGTATAAGTTGATGATGCCCGGGCAGGACGGGACTGGATATTGAGAAATTGAACCAGAAGCCGTTCGAGCAACGGGAGATCCAGAACTTATTGAATGCAAATGAGATGCATGATACAAAAATGTGCAAGAAGAAATTAGTATAAAACCGGGAAAGGAGATGAAAAGGAAACAACTGACCGAAGGGAAGCAGAAGTAAACGCCATCTGGAAACAACCCTTGTATAACAATAGCATGCATCCAGGAAACGGTAACAGATAAACAGCGCATGTAGAGCAAAAGCTCAACGGGAAAGGACGACCTAACGAGCCAGACTGAAGTCGGGAATCTTGTAGAGGCCATGAAATCGACAGTCGAGGAATACAGTCGAGTCAGGCAAACCGAGAGTATGGAGTCGCTTAAGATAAAGGGGGGACGGGGGAAGTAGAGCGAAGCATTAGACGACTGGATATAGGTGGATGAGAGCAGAAGCCGTTCCTAGAACGGGTGATCCAGAACTCATTAAATGCATATGCTCGGTAACCAAAATATACTTTATGCCCAATGCGAGAATAGTGATCAATCCGTAAAGTAGAATCCATCGAATGCAACCTGAAGCAAAGGCATAATTGCAACAAATCGAGAACAGCATATATCTAAAGGACTAGTAAACAACTTGAAATTGATCACAGCTATTCAAACGAATTCGAGAAATATAAAGCATTGTGTAATTGACCATCAGAAAGTAGTACATGAACAAAGAAAATTAAACTGTAGGTTGGAGTCGGGTAGGAACACTGGAGACACTGGAGGTCGAAAGTCAGGTATGAACCATGAAACAGGAAAAGAGCGAGGGAAAAATAATAGGGAGGGAATGAGCTGGGGAGGGGAGGAGTGCAACAATACGGGAGCGTAGTGGATGGTGCTTCTGCAGCGACATATCGAAGTGGAACAGTGTAACAAGTGCGATGAGAAAGAGGACAGGATATATAGGTATATGAGAACAGAAGCCGTTCTCGGAACGGGTTATCCAGAACTCATGAAGTGCAAATGATCGGTAAGCAAGATGTACATGATTCACAATGCTAGAATAGTGAAAAATCCATAAGGTAGAATGCATCGAATGTAACTTGAAGCAAAGGCATAATTGAAACAAATTGAGAATAACATATGGCTAACAGACTAGTAAAGCACTGTGAAATCGAGAACTCTATGCAAACAACTGCAAGAAATAGGAAACGCTATGTAAAAACTGCCAGTAAGCAGTGCGTGAACGATAAAATTAAAAACGTGGGCTGGAGTTGGGTAGGAACACTGTGTACACAAGAGGTCGTACCCATGAATCAGGCAAAGGGCGAAAGGAAAAATAATAGGGAGGGAATTAGCTGGAGAATGGAGGAGTGGAACAATGTGAGAGCTATAGGATGGTGTGGCTGCAGAAACCTGTCAAAGTGTAACAGGGTAACGAGGGCGAAGCAAAATAGGACAGGATATAAAGTACATCGCAACAAGCGCTATGGCCGCTTGAGTGCTGAGATGCTAGACAGCAAAGGGAAGCAGAAGGCAGCCATAATAAACCTTCACGAAAACACCTACGACTTCATCAGTGCCTAACGCAGTGCCGAAGTAGCTGACCAATTGTCAGTACCCCTCATACCGAGTTTCTGCTCGGAAACTCATGAGTGCCTGGGTAACAAGAGCGAAGCGTAAGAGGACAAGATATATATAGGTATACAAGAACAGATGCCATTCTGGGAACAGGTTATCCAGAACTCATGAGGTGAAATGATCGGTCAGCAAGATGTACATGATACGCAATGCTAGAGTAGTATTAAATCACTAGGGTAGAATGCATGGAAGGTAAGCTACACACAATGCTAGAGTAGTACTAAATCCCTAAGTTAGAATGCATCGAAAGTAACCTACAGCCATGGCATAATCGAAGCAAACATATTGAAACACCTGCATATATAGGTATATGAGAACAGATGCCATTCTGGGAACGGGTTATCCAGAACTCATGAGGTGCACATGATCGATAAGCAAAATGTACATAATTGACAATGTTAAAATAGTGAGAAATCCATAAGGTAGAATGCATCGAATGTAACTTGAAGCAAAAGCATAATTGAAGCAAATTGAGAATAACATATGGCTAACAGACTAGTAAACCACCATGAAATTGAGAACTCTCTGCAAACAACTGCGAGAAATAGGTAACACTATGTAAAAGACTGCCAGTAAGCAGTGCATGAACTATAAAAATAAAAAACGTGGGCTGGAGTCGGGTAGGAACACTGTATACACAAGAGGTCCCATGAATCAGGCAAAGAGCAAAGGAAAAATAATAGGGAGGGAATTAGCTGGGGAATGGAGTGGAACAATTCAAGAGCTATAGGATGGTGTGGCTGCAGAAATCTGTCGAAGTGTAACAGGGTAACGAGAGCGAACCGAAAAAGGACAGGATGTAAAGTATATCACAACAAGCGCTATGGACGCTTGAGTCCTGAGACGCTAAACAGCAAAGGGGAAGCAGAAGGCGGCCATATATAGAGAACACCTGCATATATCGAGAAGAACATCATCAAATGAAAGGCGAAGTAAATGTCACTTGGAAACCAGTAGATAGCAACACGCATATTTCAGATGCAGCCATCAAAGAAGCGGATGCCGACCTCCCACATAAGTAGAGAAAAAATACATCAGGAAGAAACGGCCAACTTAAACGGATGGAGAAAAACTGGTGTCAAGAGACAAGAAGTAGTCTGTAAATATCGGGGGTCAAGGACGATCTGAGCAGGAAACGAAAATTGTAGAAGGTGTATGAGACAGAGCACTGGAAGTAGAAATCGCTCAGAGAACGAAGGAAGATGAGCAAAGCATCCGAGGACTGGATATCGATATATCACGGCAAGTGCTATGGACGCCTGAGTCCAGAGAAACCAAACAACTGAGGGAAGCAGAAGACGGCCATAGTATGTCTCCATGAAAACACATGCAACTTCATCAGTGCCTCCTGCAGTGCCGAAGTAGCTGAGCTAGAGTCAGTACCCCTCATACCAAGTTTCTGCTCGAAAACTCATGAGTGCCAAAGCAGGAGGACAGGATATATTGGTATATGAGAGCAGAAGCCGTTCTGGGAACGGGTTATCCAGAACTCATGAAGGGTTATCCAGAACTCATGAAGTGCACATATCCGATAAACAACATGTACTTGAATTACAGTGCTAGAGTAGTATTAAAGCTTTAATGTAAAATGCATCGAAAATAACCTGCAGCAAAAGCATAAGTGCAACAAAGTAACCTGCAGCAAAGGCATAAGTGCAAGAAATTGAGAATACCATAAGTGCAACAAAGTAACCTGCAGCAAAGGCATAGTGCAAGAAATTGAGAATACTGTACTGCCAATGGACATGAAAGAACGTGAAATCGAGAGCATCAAGGCCAACGTGAGTGTGGGTTAGAAAGCTTGATGTAAAAGTTCACCAGTAAAAAATAATGAAATCGAGAGCAGCAATGCAACCGATTGCGAGAGGCATAGGAAACGTGCTATGTGCTGTAAGAGCCCGCCAGGATGCAGTGCGTGGATGAAGCGAGAGGAATAGGAAACTTGCTGTAAGAGCCCACCAGGATACAGTGCGTAGATGAAGATGAAGAACGTGGGATGGAGTTGGGGAGGAACACAGTAAACACTAGAGGGTGAGGCAGGAAGCACTGAGAGAGCGAAGGGAAAAGACTAGGGAGTGAAATAGTAGAGGAATGTGTGGATGTTGCGGGCATTTCGTGAAGGATGTGGCTGCAGCAACGGGTAGAAATGTAAGAGTGTAACTAGAGCGAAGCGTAAGAGGACAGGATATGTAGGTATACGAGAACAGAAGCCGTTCTGGGAACGGGTTATCCAGAACTCATGAATTGCAAATGATCGGTAAGCAAGATGTCCATGATTCACAATGCTAAAATAGTGAGAAATCCATAATGTAGAATGCATCGAATGTAACTTGAAGCAAAGGCATAATTGAAACAAATTGAGAATAACATATGGCTAACAGACTAGTAAACCACCATGAAATCGAGAACTCTATGCTAATGACTGCGAGAAATAGGAAACGCTATGTAAAAGACTGTCAGTAAGCAGTGCGTGAACAATAAAAATAAAAAACGTGAGCTGGAGTCGGGTAGGAACACTGTATACACCAGCGGTCCCATGAATCAAGCAAAGGGTGAAGGAAAAATAATAGGGAGGGAATTAGCTGGGGAATGGAGGAGTGGAACAATGCGAGAGCTATAGGATGGTGTGGCTGCAGAAACCTGTCGAAGTGTAACAGGGTTCCGAGAGCAAAGCGAACAAGGACAGAATATAAAGTATATCGCAACAAGCGCTATGGATGCTTGAGTCCTGAGATGCTAAACAATAAAGGGAAGCAGAAGGCAGCCATAGTAAACCTTCACGAAAACACCTGCGACTTCATCAGTGCCTCACGCAGTGCTGAAGTAGCTGAGCAATTGCCAGTACCCCTCATACCGAGTTTCTGCTCGAAAACTCATGAGTGCCAAGGCAACCTTGGTTGCTCCCCTAAAGTGCCGCTCAAAACAAATGGGAATGTCAAAAGGAATAGAGGTGGAAGTGTGGAAAGCAAGGGCAAGCAAAAGTGCAGCCACGCACTTCCGTGCTGGAGTCTTAACCGCATAATGAGGATCAGTCCAGAAAGCAAAGAATCCACATGAGTAAGATGAGGGAAGAAATCAAGACATACCTGATGGATCCCTGAAATCACAAACATTCATTGGTAGAGAGAAAGTCCAGAACACAACAATGAGAAAGAGTCAAGCAGAGGTTCGCTAGTGATACGAGAGTGGAGCAAGAAAACTTCAGCGCTGCAGGGGAAGGGGACGAGTCAACTGAAACGGGAAAAGCAGAGGTGAAGTGAATTAAGGTGAAGGTGAAGTATACAGTATATATTATGAATTCAGAAGTCAAGAAGGACTCCCAAACAACAGTGTGGTATACAGGCCTCCGGGAAAAACTAGTGGTGGGCTCAAACTGGAGCTCCCCGCCTGGCAGAAAGCAGGCATGTTCTTAAGTCTCTATAGATACTAAGAGGCGATAAGAGGATAGGATATATAGTATATCATGGCGGGCGCTATGGAAGCTTGAGTCCTGGAACGCTAAACAACTAAGGGAAGCAGAACGTGGCCATAGTGAACCTCCACGAAAGCACATACAACTTCATCAGTGCCTCACGCAGTGCCAAAGTATCTGAGCGACCGTCATTACCCCTCGTACCGAGTTTCTGCTCGAAAACTCATGAGTGCCAAGTGACGGTACTGGATATAGACAAATGAGGACAGAAGCCGCGTTCCTCGAACGGGAGATCCAGAACAGATAAACGCCGCATGAGATGCATGATATGTAATGCATACAAAAAGTGTGCAAGACGAAATTAGTATAAAACCCGGAAAGGAGATGAAATAGAAACAACTGATCGAAGGTAAGCAGAAGTAAACGCCATCTAGAAACAATTAAAGAGCAACACTTGTATACCCATAGCATGCATCGAATAAACAGTAACAGATAAACGCCGCATGTAGAGAAAAAATCTCAACGGGGAAATGATGACCTAACGAGCCAGACGAGAAAGATTAAGTTAGTCTGAAGTAGGGAATCGTGTAGAAGCCATGAAATCGACAGTCGAGGAAGGCAGTCGAGTCAGGCATACCAAGAGTAAGAAATCGCTCAGGGAACAGGGAAGTAGAGCAAAGCGTTAGAGGACTGGATATTAAGAAATGAGGACAGAAACCGTTTGAGGACCAGGGGATCCAGAACTTATTAAATGCAAATGAGATGCAAGATATGTTAGAGGACTGGATAGAGTATATCGCAGTATGTGCTATGAACACATGAGTCCTAAAACACTAAAGCAGCTGAAGCTGAAGGAAGCAGATGACGGTCATAGTAAGCCTCCTTGAAAGCACATGCGACTTCATCAGTGCCAAACGTAGTGCCGAAGTAGCTGAGCGAATGTCAGTACCCCTTGCACTGAGTTTCTGTTCGAAAGCTCATGAGTGCCAGGGCACTGATGAATAGAGTATGTCCGGCATGCTCTATGACCGCATGAGTTCCAAAACACTAAACACTAGAAGGAAGCAGTCAGGCTGTCATAGTAAGCCTCATCGAAGACCGGTATAGAGACATGATGTCAGAAGCCGTTCAAGAACGGGAGATCCAGAACTCATCGAAGTTCGCTATAGGTCACAACTTTCAAATAGTAGCAATACCTAGCTGCTTTCTGCTTCTTTCAGTAGACTGTGGTTGCACTTGAAAGAAAACGCAGATATACTTTTGTTGCCGTCACAAACATAAGCATAGAGGAAAGAGTCAACAATAATGAGTTTCATGCACACGGTTTCATCAGTATGATACGCTTGACAAGATGTGTGTCTGGTACTTCAATGAGCAAGCATTGGACTCCTAAATTAACATCTGCCTAAATTGACTCTCATTCATGAATTTCAGACAGTGTTAGCCCGTTGGTTCAGATCCAAGTTTGCGTTACTGTATGTTATTAGATGTCGTTCTCTTACATTGTCCAAGAGAAGAAGGGGAGCAGGAGGCTCAGTGGAGCCTGCGGCCAGTCTTGCACTTTCTTCAGCCAATTCATCACAAAAAGCTTTGTGAGTAACAAAACTATCCCTTCTGCACGGTACAAGAAACAAGTATTAGACACCCAATGAACGCCACGTTAGTTAGTTTGTTTGATGACGGGTACAAATAAAACCAAAACTAACTTGTAAGGCAAATGGTTAAACATTCAATATGCGGTAAAGGAGGCTGAAATTCCATAGAATGGTAAATGTCTCGATACAAATATACATCTACAAATTCCAAACTACCTTCCTTGATGACCCTACTAGCGTGCAGAAAACTAGCTCTCCTAATGAGGAATGAATGAGTGGGGCATAAGTATGCGCAATAATCCACAAGTTAACTTTGCAGTATACGGCTGATCTACGAAGTCCGAATCGGAAGGAAGGATCAAACGAATGGAAGTTACACCACAAAGGTCAACCACGAATCTGCAACAGAGAAGAAGGATCTGAAATGACAGTTGGACAACCAGTAACATCAGGGTACAAAGAGAAGCTGACCTGTAGAAAATACTTCCACATTCACATTTGTAATCGCGTGTCCCGCATGTTTTCGTATGAGCTTTCCAGTCTGAAAGAACTGCATATTTCTTACAGCACTTTTCGCACTTCCATTTCTTCTCTCCGTGCTTTCGACAAAAGTGTTTTTTGATGCCAGTAAGGTCCCCCAACGCCCGAGCAGGATCATGGTGAACACAAGTTGGCTCTGGACAAACATAAACCTTCTTTCGTACCTCCTTGTCTTTATTAGCTCTAGGTTTAAGACTTCCCGGAAGATTGTGCCCGCGCTTGTGTAACTGTAGGTTCTGTTCTCTTTGAAATCCTCTCCCACAAACTTCACAAGTAAATTTGTGGGTTGCCATCAACGTTTTGGGGGACAGTGCAACCACTTCGGCGTCGGGGTCTGCACAATGCCATACTGTTATTACTTCCCTGATGTTTCTCGAGAGGGAACTATGCCTTCGGACTTGAAAAGTAGTTACTGGTCGTAACGAGCTTCAGGGAACCCTTCGACCCAACGTCAAGAAGATAACTTGCGAGGTGAAATCCACGAGCGAACTAACGTAGTAATAGACATAAATCTTTTGACAAGCTTGTCGCACTAAGTCCCCTGAAAAAGGATCCATCGACCGAAACCATCATAAGGCCGACTCTGAGAAGTTCAAACATCATATCATAGCAAGATCGAAAAAATTGGACTTCTCTAAGTAGTGTAAATTCTCCACTTGTAGGATTCAAACAGTAATTGGTTCTTGCTAGAACCCTGTAAAGCAAATAGCGATATTGCCATGTGCATACCTGGCGTTCCAGGCAGGTTTCTCTTTCTCTTCACTCCTTGTTGTTTATCATTATTTTGCACATTTGCGGTGGTAACAACTGAACTGGTGTTGATGGGCGGTAGTGTGACTGAGACTAGTTCCACCACGGTCGCGCCAGGTGGAGCCTCTCGTGTGACTTCAGCAAGAATTGGTTTCTTCTCCAACGAAAGTTCCTCTTCTGAAACGCTTTCCGTTGGTTCATTCCCTGATGGAGATGTACAACTTGAGGACGCCATCTTGTCGATGACGTTCTCCACTTCCTCTAGCATGATTGTTTACAGGCTCCCAAAAACTTGCTTAACTTAGCTGCAAACAAGCTCCTTGGAACGCTCCTTATCCACATATGAGAACTATACTCTTTGATTTCATCCCTTCAGTTCTCTACACAACTCATTTTAGACTTAAGCTCAATCTTCAGTCGCATCCCCTCAGTTCTCTGCATAACCCATTTTGAATATGAGCTCAGTGATCAGTCAATAGCTCCTCAATCGACTCCGAGACAATTCAACAGGACTACTGCTCAGCAAGCTTGCTTAGTTGATTCGGTGACAAGTATGGAAATCCACTACTCGCCTCGTTTTCCCGATTTCTTTCAGTATCTTCCGTACAAACACATCCACGCGCACAATCTTGACCATCTTTTCAGTCGACACAACAATCTTCCGGCATGCCAACCAAAGCGGGAACTCAAGGACAACTTTGATGACTCCGTAACTCAGCAGCAGATTCGTGGCTTCCTCATTTAAATGCAGAGAAAGTTAACACTGACTGTGTGACAACGGGCAGCCCCATGGAGTTCAAGATGAAAACTAGCTCAGCCCACGCAGTAGTAACAAGAGAGTGAACACCGTCTGAGAAGTTGAAGACGACACCTCCCTCTCAAGAGTCCCGAAGACGGCGGCAATTAACCTGGAAATGTACACGCATGATTTCCCAAACGTTACTTAGATTCCCGGTGCCCCGATTGGACAACGTGTGCATGGAGTAGTAAGGTCGGCAGCAGAACAAGAAAGACAAGAGTCTGTACAAGGTACGACGAGTTGCGGCAGCCAGTACTCGCACTGGTAGCCGCAGCTCGAGTTTCTAACAGCTCATGAGAAGGACTAGAACCGAGGATACAATCCTCACAAGTTCCCACAAAGCCGATGTTGGACATTGTGCCGTCACATAACAATTAACAGATGCCGTAATATAATCCTCAAATCTCAGACCCTCAAGTCCCTACACATACTTCTAATGGTCTATGACAGTTTGCCTCTCCGCTTGACATCACAATCCCTACTCAAATCGCTATATACCCTCTCACAACTTGAGAAGACTTCTCTCAATCACTCGATTTTTCCAAGCTCAGTTGAGTCTCCCTCACTATCAGACCACACCAAATCAAGTCATATGAGAGTAAACTTCTAGAATCCAGTCAGACCACTAACTGCTGCTGTCTGTCTGCAGACTGTGACGACAGATCTACTCAAACTTGAGGCATGAGAGGAACAGATCCCTGATTCATTCATGCTCTACCTAACTTCCTCACACTCCCTTCATTTTTTTGAGCTGAAAACGATCCCACTCACCGACAGGCGTAGTTACTGTGATGCGGAAGCGACAATTTTGAGTTCAATCACAACCCCCAGCTAAGGCTGTGATCGTTGGCGTGACCGCTGCTGCTAAAATCCATTCGACCAACTCCTCCCGACCTAGAAGAAACGATAAAACAGTAATCCGAGGGACGGAGAAAAGAAGAGTACTCCACTCGATGGAACAGAGAAGACAGAGTACGCCACCGGACAAGCTCTCTTCCTCCCGCACCAAGACAACAAAACAACAACTCAATGCTACCAGCAACACAACACAGCCTTGTCGTTTGCTGCTCGCAATTTTCAGTTCAGATCAAGCAGAGAAAGGAAAACAGAAATTGGACAAACGAGACGAACGAGATCGTTCTCCTTCCATTTTCCGCAGAATATTCAATTGAAGGAAGGAGAAGGAGCAGCTCCGCCATAGCCATGGCTGGCCTTCCGAACCCTAGCGCTACTGCTCCAACCTCCCACGTCACCCTAGCTCCCCACCACGTCAGAATTATCTTCTCTATCGCGCCATGTCAACCCGCCGTTGAAGCGTGATCGTCCATACTACCGGCTGTCTCCCACCATACCATACCCATCCGCCCGCCATCGCAAACCGCCCGATTCGTCCTCGACAAGCGGTATCGATGGCGCCGAGTTTCCATTATCTGTATATCATTCTTCATGGCTGAAACTTTCTTTTCTTTTCAGTAACGAATATGCTGTAGCTTTACATTCCCCTTTTTCTTTTCTTTAGACAGCAGGTATAATTATAAGTGAATCTTTAACTCAAGCACGTGTTCACGGCCAAAATACGTGCAAATTACTCCCCGCATCCTATTCGGTTTATGTTCTGTGTAGCTTGTTAGATAGTACAAGAATGTACACCTTATTAGTTAAAATATCTCCATTTCAATTGGGTGGATTCTACAATTAATGCACAAATTTTTGGAAGTTTTTTAAAAAGTCATACATTATATTTTTCCTTTGCGGAAAGTATGAACATTGTGAACATTATGTGATTATTCATATTAAGATAAATCTTACTTGGATTGAACAATATAGTATTATTAAGAGGAGAAAATTTACATTATAATAATGACAGATAAAAAATCGGAATATTTAGTTTAAATTTTCTCTAATCAAAAGATATAACAAAAGAAATGTACTTATATAAATACATAAGTATATTAAAATGAAAAATGAAAATTATATAAGGAGTGGAACAATTTGTGGTGTATGAGCCTACAGAAGTTACAAAGAAATACTTTACAAGCTATATATATGTATCTCTCTCTCTCTTGAATTTATATAAAATTCAACCAACCCAAAAAATATAATTTTGAATTTAAGGTAATATTTAGAAAATAATTCATTTTTTATAGATCAGAAACTCTTTATGATAAAAAAAAATTGTACAGATCAGAAATTTCTTGTGATAAAAATTAAACAATATGAAAGAAGATGAATATGATGAAAATAAAATTTACCAATTATCACATCAAGCATATTGTGAAAAGATCATTTAAGTAGCCAAGTAGCAAACATTGGTATATGATAAAGAGATAACAAGAATCTCTTGTATTTATCTACTTAATACCTTCTTCTTTTTTGCTATTTTAATAAGCAAGAATAATATAAAGTGGATATAAAATTAATTTGATCATGACTGATGGTGTGAATAATAGTTATTCATGTATATTTTTATATATTACAATCTTAAAGTCATTAAAGCAATCTCAACATTAAGTTTTAAATCTTAACTCTAATAAGGAGTATACTAATTCTTGGAAGCTTTGGGATCTTCGTGGTAGAAGTTTACATTTTTTCATTTCTAATTCTACTACTACATTTCAATACTTTTTATACTTATTGTACTAAGTGATAATTCAAGGATCCTTGATTCTATTTAGTTTATTTGATCAATCATCATAGTTTTATATAGTGTATACGTAGTCCATCCTAGTCTCTCTTTCAAGAATACAATGGATGCTTTTAGATCATCTCATGATAGAGTTCAAGATTCAAGATATTCTTTGAAGCCTTTCACCCATAAATATTCCAAATTTCTTGGAATTTATCATTCCTTGGAAATCTTGTCTTAAGATTACAGATCCTTTCATAAGTTTTATCATTGATTTAAAATTCTATGACACTTAAATTCCAATTCATAGCTAAAAGTTTAGATCTTAATTTTAAAATATTCAAAGCACACTCCCATTTTTTCTCAAAATTATACTTAAAAAAAGAGTTTTGGTTAAATTTGGAAAATCTCTTCAAATACTTCCATGTAAGGTTAAGAATGGAAGTTATATATAAATCATACTTGTATCTTTGCTCATTTGAGCAAAGAACTACCAAAATTTAAGGTTCTAAAGGTTCTTGTAGCTCTTAACTTTGTTATATATTTTTCTTATAGCTCTTAAAATAAATTTTTATTTGAAATTTATATAAGATAATTTTACAACTATCATATTAACAAAAATTAGTTGATATTAAAATAAATGGTACTTGTAATAATAATCACTTGTAAGATAAGCTTTTTGAAATAAAATTTGTATTAGTTTCTTTTATAAAGGTTGATGTTATTAATTATTATGTTAAGTAAATTCTTAAGCTATTTTTATGTTATTTCTCAACTAAAAAATAGAAAATAAATTTACATACCCACCTAGCCATATGTTTGTTTTTGTTATAATGACTTGTAGATGTTTATGATAAGAATGCTCTTAAGTCTAACAAGAAGTTGTTTATTAAGTGATTTTTTAACAAGACTGAATGTGGAGCAAGTACACTCATAATTGAACTATTAGCTCTTAAAACAGAGCAATAGTCATATTAAATTCTCAAATATGGCCATGATACATGAATCATGATCCACGATGTAACTTAGTTACTAATTTTGAGGCACATAGACTTTAAGAATCTATTTTACATAATAATTAATACAAGATCAAGAAAAAATAAGATTGGTATGATAAGGAGGATACCTAGTTAACAAAAAGAATTTTGGCTTACAAGATGTAATCTTTTTTGTTGCTCAAAAGAATATTTACATATAAGTAGAAATCACTTATCGAGAACATTCAAACAAGTCTTAAACTAAAACATGCTTCGTTGAGGTATTCTTTATACTTATAGGAGTGAATCCAAGAGTATGAAATTATGCTAAATTGGGTCTTATAATAGACCTAATTTTATGTCTCAAGCTTGCAAACCTAAAATTCATATTAGACAATGAAATGTGTAGTATAACTAGAGAGATTCATGGATAACTAAACAAATAACTACAATACTTATGAATTTCATGGATAATCTAAAAATATATAGACTCCATGAGCAAAAGGTGAAATATATTTTATAAAAAGACTTGGATTATAGGAGAGATTTCATCCAATTTATTTGTATATTTAAGTTACTTATTGTCTATTTGAGCATAAGAACACTTAACAATTAAGACTAAATGAAATATGAACTAAGGTTTATTGAGATTAGTAGTACATTCATGTATGAGCCATCTAAAGATGATAATATGCGGGCTAGATAAAAAACAAAATGTGTATATAATGTAATTTAATATTGAAGATTTGAAAAATAAAAATAAAAATAAAAAATAAGATTCTATAAATAAGACCATAATGAAGGTAATAATGAGAAAAAAATTCAAATATTATATAAAATATATATCCAAGTCAATGGAATCATTTTACACCTAATCAATAAGAGCATTTGTAATATCAAGAATTTTGATAATACTTATGATCATCCAAGATATAATAATATATAATGTATGATTTGGGCTATATATGATTTTTTGAGAAATAATCAATATCTATAAGCATTAATTGATCTATTGATAATATGGTATAATACATAGATTAAGGAGCTGTTATGTAGAAACTCCCTTTTTTGATATCTTTACACCCCTCCATTGATATTGGAGGACTCATGATTGCTTCCAATGGTACAAATGGTCTTGTATTGTGATTTGTATGTAAATTAGAGCCCTCATATGGGAAAGGGGTGTCAAGATATCAAATATGGGTGTCTCTCTAGATTAATGGATGATAAAAATAAAATTAGTAGACCCATCATGAAGGTATATTCATCGAAAATTATATATTTGGCAGCATTATCAAATCATGTTTTTATAATCTTTACAAAGACATAAAAACATGACTTGATTTTATATCATACAGATAATACTAATTTAATCTGAATTTACCAAGGTATCACAACTTTGACTAGCCTAGTTGAAGCTAACTTAGCTCAGGAAACTTATTGAGATTGTAAGCTTCAAGTAGCTTTGTTAAAGCTACAAATATATAATTCAGCAAGATCACTCACTCACCCAAATTAAAAAGACCTTTTAGATTTTGATTAATAATCAATAATCTTTTTGATTATTTACAATTAATACTAGATTATTAGATATCTAGATCACATGCAACTCATACTAATGGAGAAGTATTTCCCATCAAAATTTTAATACAAATTAGTAAAAATAAATAAATTTATATTACATACAAGTAGTGATTATGATATTAATAATTTTTCTAAAATAAAATAAAAATTAAGGATAAAAGAGATACAATCCCTCTTTAATCTTATGATTGAATGAGTAATATTTACCAAGAAATATTATTTTATATCTATATTATAAATTGATCTATAGTTTAGTTAAATATCTTGATTTTAAACATTAGAAGCTACAAATTAAAGATTGCAATTACAACTTCATCTCAAATTAGTGAGATTATTATAAGAAGAGATTTAATTAATCGATTTTTTATTAATATCAATAATAATATAAATTGATATCAATAAATTTTAATTAAAATTTATTAATATGAACAAATAAATAACTAAGTGACTAAAAATGGGAAACATAGTTTATATATAACATTATCATACATAAAGTTCCTAACTAGGTTAAATGCTATGTATGTGATATAGAGTATTATCAAATAGTATGAGCAACTTACATAACAAGATAAATTCACTTTATTAATGATATATTGAAACATTAGCAAAGTTGTTGATTGGGTTATGGACTTTGATTACTAATGAACTTTTGTCATTTGATTTGACACTAATCTTATTTTTAAAGAACTTACTTGAAATAACTTGAATGTTAGGAAACTTAGTTTCACTAAAATTTAGATAATAAAAAAAGTCATGCACTAGTTCCACAACTTAACCAATATTTATTAATATTTATCAAATCTTACACATTGTTCTTGTATTAATTTTACAATAATCCATAATATTAATGGTTATTTTATTGATATTATTTTATTTTAATTAAAAATTATTTATTTCAACAAAAAAATCATCAATATCAAAAATTATTCTCTTGTTTATGAATTAGGCCACAAGAAACATAAGAAGAATAATATTAGTTAAAAGCCTTTAACTAAGATATGTTCATAACAAATATATCAATAATGAGTGACATTTGTGGTTGATATCCAAAAGTGTCTTGTAATAATTCAATGTTGGTAAAATGATAAGAACTTATTGTTCCTATGGAAATACAAGTTGGAAATGACTAGAATACAAAAGAAAGTGTCATGATGGTTAATTATCTAGTGTGTCTTATTTAAAATCTTGGAGTAAATTATTCCCAAAAGAGTGTATTGTCAACTCTTATAGCACACTACAAAAAAGGAAAACAAAAATCACTTTCACTACATATCTATTCCAAAATTTTCATGAAAGTGATGGTTCATTCATCAAAAAAGTAACTTTTTTTTGCAATTTTTCTCCCCATTGAAAGTGCAATGGGCGAATAGTCATTAGTGCTTGGTTTTTTTAAATACTTCCAATTTCATTAGTGTCACAATTGTCACAAATCACAACAAAATGTTGTTAGCATTAATGAAGATAGTGATCATATTGCCACGCACTTTGTTATTGTGCTACTTCACAATGCTCTTGATCTTTGTTTGCCACCCATTGGATTACCTTGATTCTTCAAAACCCTAGCGATTCAATACCCCCTATAATTGAGAATGATTCTACTCATTCTAACACCTACATTCCTACTTCAAGTTCCTCATCACTACTCAACCAAGGAAATAATACATCATGCAAAATGAAATTAATATACACAAAAGATCATAAAGATCCTTCAGTATAAACTTTGTTGGCAAAGAATTTTCTAATTGAGTAAATGATTGAATGAACTTGGTTGATATTGGTCCAAAGCTCTTTATACTATTGATACTCTCCCATGGAGGAAATTCAATAGTTACAGTTTATTGGAAATCTCCTAATTACATATACATCACTCATTGCTAACCCTAACTAATTATCAATCTTATCTTAATCTAACTTAGTTGGGAATTGCCAAGGAGAAGATGCTTATCTATTTGTCCAAGGATGCATTGCCATGGGGACTTCATCTTGCTTGTGAAAGATCTCCTTACACTTCTATAGCAATTGGCATCCTACTTCTCCTTTTGCCACTTCCTTTTGTATCACTACAAATTGTGCACCATTGTGATGAGCATTTGCTCCCTATAGTACTCCAAGGACAAGAGAAGAGAGAAAACACAAGTTGCACACTCAAACATTTGATGCCCCAAGGAAACACCTTCTCTTTATTATATAGACAAAGAGGATCTCCTCCAAGGAAGCTCCACCATAGGATTAGGGACACAGATAGGTGACATGTCAGCAAGCTTCACCCTTGGATTACTTACTTGGATGGGTGACATGTTTGGTCTAGGTCCTATCTGGCTGGTCAAACAAGCTTTGACCGGAGGGAATCTTTTAGGGAATCTTTTAGGGAATCTTCATGTAGGAATCTCAAAATCATGTGAGTAAGGTACCATTGGAAAGCTCTTGATAAGACAAAGTAGGTGAGTAAAGTGGGTTGGGGGGGGGATTTGCACATTTTCAAGGCCTAATTCATCCGTGTAGGACTCCGAAATTGCCTTCAAAGATTTCAGGCATATTTTGGTTCCTACTCTATTAGTAGAAGTCTCCTTTTGGTGATACTTATTTCTGATCTGTTTAGTCCATCATGTGTAACATCCTTTCAGATGTTACCAAACTAATTCTCACCTTTAAATCATGTGTCTAGCTATTGGTTCTAAGGTTCTCAAGTCTATTTTGGTTTTTGCACTATTAGTAGAAGTACTCTTTTGGTGATATTTCTATCTTATCTATTTTTACCATCATGTATAACATCATTCTAGATGTTACTAGACCAAATTCACATCTAGATCATATGGCTAGCTCTTGGTATTACAGACCTCCCTCCTTTTAAGACGCAACGTCCTTGTTGTGCAATTGTTGCTCAAATGCTTGCACCAACACAGGTGCATGTGCCAAATTGGCAGCGGGCTCCCAGGTGGCTTCATAGAGGGAGTAACCTTTCCATTGTACTAGATAGTTCACCCACGGATGGCGAGTACCACACATGCATTTTTGGAGAATCCGCTCCACTTCATATTCCTTTGTGCCATCAATGAGTGTCGGACAAGATCAAATGTCTTGTGTGGAATGACCCTGGCCTGATCGGGGAGCATATCTACATAGTAGGGAGACATGGAACACTGGATGGATCTTCATGTGTGGTGGTAGCTCAAGGTGATAGGCCACAGTGCCAATGCAATGAAGAATCGAGAAAGGCCCAATAAAACAAGGCCTGAGCTTACGAGGTCCAACTAATGTGAGGTTGGTTGTCGATAGCCACACTTGATCCCCAACATTGAACTCCATGTGCCTACGGTGTGCATCAACATACTACCTTTGTTGATTTTGCACAATCTATAATTTGTGCTTGGTGCTCTCCACACCTTGTTGGATTCTAGAAATAAATGTGTTGACTGCATTGACCTTGGTAGCCATTGGACGGATCTTCATCAAGCTAGAAGGTGTGAAGAGATGCTCACCATACATGAGGAAGAACGAAGTGACCTAGGTGGATGCATTCACTGAATTATTGTAAGCAAATTCCACCAACGAGAGTAGGGTGTCCCACCTCTCTTGCTCTTCTAAGGTGAAGCCGCGTATTATGTCTTCAATCGTGCGATTAGCCCGCTCTGTTTGGCCATCTGTTTGTGGGTGGTAAGCTATGGACATGGCCAACTTGGTTTTGAAGAAACCAAAGAGTGTTCGCCAAAACAAACTAGTGAATTGGGTGCCTCTATCGGTGATGAGTACTCTAGACAAGCCATGATGAGCAAAGACTGCATCTAAGTATAATTAAGCTAGTTGTGGGGCGGTCACCTCCTTGGTGGTAGGGCGTACATGAATCATTTTGCTGAGCCGGTCCACAAAGACCACAATGGAGTCAAAGCCTAAGGTGGTCTTGGGTAATTCACAGACGAGATCCATACTCACTTGTTCCCAACCTTGGGTAGGAGTGGGGAGAGGTTGAAGGAGCAATGCAGGAGCTTGATTCAAAGCTTTGTTCTGTTGACAAAGTAGGCAGCTACGCACATAGTCCATCACGTCGTTGCTCATCTTGGGCTAATAGTAATGGCGCTTGACTGCATCCAAGGTCTTGTCCACTCCGACACGAGCTGCAATGGCCAAATCATGACATTCCGCTAGAATGGTGGTGCGTAATTCTAGGACATTTGGGATCCATAATCTGCCATTCCGAAAGGTGAGTCCTTGGGTGCTGGTGACACCTTTGGATGATTATGCTTCTACAATCTGTGGATCAATTTTTGTAGCAACCAAAATCTCTTGCTAGAATTTAGGGTTAATCTTAACCTCTACCACCAAGTTGTTGGCCATTGGCATATGGATGAATGCATCTGCAAGTTGCTTCTTACCTTCCACATAGGTGATTTTCATGTTGAAGCATTGTCGCCACTCTGCCCACCAAATTTAGCGACGAGATAGATCCTTTTGCGTCTCGAGGTAGACTAGAGGTTTGTGGTCTGTCTCTACTACAAATGCCTTCTTGCCCATGTAGTGCTTCCAATGCTTGGTTGCTAGAACGATGGCTAGCTCTTCTTTTTCTGTGGTGTGGTAGTTGCGCTCTACTAGTAACAACTTTTGAGAGAAATATGCAATTGGATGCCATCCGTCATGCCACTCTTGTTGTAGGACTGCTCCTATTGCTACGCTTGAGGCATCTGTAGCCAACTTGATTGGATGTTTTGGGTCATACCACTTCAAGATTGGTGCATGTAGCAAGGCGGCCTTCAATTCTTGAAAGGCCAACTCTTGTACATTTCTCCATGTCTACTTCTTCCCCTTGCCAAGTAGTGCCGTTAAAGGCTGTGCAACCTTGGAGAAGTCCTTGACAAATCTATGATAGAATCCCGTCAACCCCAAGAAGCTCTTAAGTTGAGTCTGATCATCTGGGGCACTCTATTTTTGAATGAGCTTTATTTTATTTGTCAATACTTGAATGCCATCTGCACTTACTCCATGCCCTAAGTAGTCTACTTCATACTTGCCAAACTCACACTTTGAGATTTTGGCATACAACTGATTTTGTCTTAGAATCTGTAGGACCTCTCGTAGATGTTGTTTGTGTTCTATCATCATATTACTATATACTAAGATATCATCCAAGAAGATGATAACATATTTATCCAAGTATGGATGAAATATGTCATTCATTAGACTCATGAAAGTGGCAAGTGCATTGGTGAGGCCAAAAGGCATTACAAGATACTCAAAGTGGCCATACTTGGTTTGAAAGGCAATTTTGTACACATCCTCCTCTGCAATTTAGATTTGATTATAACCACTCCGCAAGTCTAGTTTGGTGAAGTATCTTGCTCCATGGAGTTGATCAAATAGGTCATCCATGCGAGGTAAGGGGTATTTTTTCTTCACTATTTGCTGATTGAGACCCCGATAGTCAATGCACATGTGCATTGTACCATCCTTCTTCTTCACAAACAAGACATGAGCACTATATGGTGATATGCTAGGTTGGATGAACCCTTTTTGTAGCATCTCCTCAATTTGAGTCTTACACTCCTCCAACTCATGAGATGATAGGCGATATGGGGCCTTACAAGGAGGTGTCTTCCCCGGGAGTGTCTCTATTTTGTGATCTACTTGCCTTTTTGGTGGTAATCTTGAGGGTAGATCATCAGGAAAGACATCTTGAAACTCATCCACCACATCCTTCAATTTCTCAGGAATTTGTCCATCAAGTTGTGCACTCTGGACTTCTCTTATTAGACCCATAAAACATCTATCGGTCTTACAGACAATTGCCGTCCCTACAACATATAGAGGCAGTTCCTGCCTGTGTGATTTTTCTTTAACCCCAATGATTGACCATTGGTGGGTTCTCACTATTTTCTTCCTCCAATCCACCATAGGGTTGTACTGCTCCATCCATATCATGCCTAAAATTGCATCATAACAAGCTAACTGTATCACTCGCCACTCAATTGCTTCCTGATATTCTCCTATAGAGAGGGTTACCCATCTAGGTAATGATTCAATACTCTCTGTTTGCCCATTTGGTAACTCTACTTCTTCACTTCCATCTCTCTCTAGATCCATTCCCAATCTTATTGCAATAGAGTGAGACAAGAAGTTCTATGTTGCTCCCGGATCTATTAATACTCTCACTTGATTACCTTCTAGGATTCCATTCATGGCAATCAATTGTGAGGTTGCCTTTCAAGATCTTTGTGCATTATTCTTCTTCCTTCCCTTGCTTCTCTGCTTCCTTATTGAGCCAATAAGGCCGCAAGGTACATTTACTGGCAATCTTTGTTTTCTGAAGTGAGTTCCACCTCTTCCTCTTCAATGTGCTACTCCATGTTGTTCAAAGATCGCCTATATGAAGGCCGAGGACCTCTAGGGAAACAAGTGCAACAGTTGGTAGATATGTGCCCAATATGGCCACAATTGTAACAATGACGTTGTTCTCCTTGAGTCCCTTCTCCTCGTGGGATTCCATCTCTTCATTCTTCTACCCGTCCCTGCTCCCCTTGAAGCGGTTGTGCTCCTCGATCCCAGAATTGAAGGTTACCCAATTCCATTGGGATTGGTCCACCCATGTGTGGCATTTTTGCCCGATAATGTTGAGGTGGAACTACTCCTTCACCTCCACCTAATGCTCTTGCTATTCTCTGCGCACAAGCAATGGCTTCAAATACTGTGCGAGGATTTTGCACCATGACTTCTTGGCAAATCCGCTCTTTCAACCCTCGTTTGAAATTGTTGAGAGCCTCTGTTGGACTCATGTTGGTAATTGCGACTTGTAGATCCAGAAATGCCTCCACATACTCTTGTACACTATTCTTTTGTCTCAATCCCCATAGTCGGGTTCAAGCCATCTGCATAGAATCCACCGATTGGAAATTCTTCAGCATTCCTTCTTGCATTGCTGTCCATGTGACCTCCCTTCTCTCTGCAAGCATGGATTGTTCCCAAGCATCATACCATGTGAGGGCTTTATCGGTCAAGTACCCACATGCAAACACGCATGCAGCATGCTCTATGATCTCTGTTGAGAACAATCGGAAATATCAATTCATTCTTTAGATCCAATTTTCCACTACTCCCATCATACGCTGCTCCTTGTAAGGCTCGATGTTGCAGGTCTTCTTCATCCGGAGTAGCAATGTGGCTTCATCATTGATAGGGTTTGTAGGCACGAGTGCCTCTCCAATTACTTCAGTTGCAAGTATTGGGTGTTGAGACGGCTCTTCTTCTTGCATGGCTTGATCATTCCTGAGGATCTGCACTTGACTTTGTAATGTCTCCATGGTCATCTTAATCTCTCAAAATTCATTCAACATCCCTTGCATTCCTTGCACCAGCTCTTGCAATTGCGGATCTATGGTTCTTGCAACACTCAATTGCTAATGTCTACTTCAATACAAAGTCAATATAATCACTCTAGAAGGCGCACAAAGTATTGGAACTACTATTGGGACCTCAGAAGCTATCACTCGTTGATAATACTCCTCACCAAAATTCCTAACCACAAAATCTCTAAACATCACTTTTGGCCTCACTACATAACGGATTTCTACTTGAGTGTTGAAAGGGAGAGGATTTGGGACATTCATATCCATATTATCATAATAGAATGTAGATTGTCAAATCCCACTCTCTGTCATATATCACCACAGGTAGAATCACCGGGTTTGGTGAGTTCATCACTCTGTCCATGAATTTTGCACCAAAGTGATAAACTAGCAATACCCTCATCTGCTCATGCTGGATGTACATAACCTTGATGTGGAATGGGTTTGAGAATGGAAAGCTAGGTGCGGGAAATTATCCTCCCGGTGCATCCATCCCATCCGCTCTCTAAAGTCCTTCCTAAGTCTAGCGATTACTCTATGTTCTCCACCTCAAATTACTTAGTTTCAGTAGTTCGTGCTATTCCAAGAGGGGTGATCCACTCTCTTGGACTAGAACACTCGCTCTGATACCATTATAATACTCCAAGGACAAGAGAAGAGGGAAAACACAAGTTGCACACTCAAACATTAGATGCCCCAAGGGAGCACCTTCTCTTTATTATATAGACAAAGGTGATCTCCTCCAAGGAAGCTCCACCATAGGATTAGGGACACAGATAGGTGACATGTCAGCAAGCTCCACCCTTGGATTACTTACTTGCATGGGTGACATGTCTGGTTCTGGTCCTATCTGGTTGGTCAAACAAACTTTGACCGGAAGGAATCTTTTAGAGAATCTTCCTTTAGGAATCTTAGAATCACGTGAGTAAGGTACCATTGGAAAGCTCTCAACGAGACAAAGCAAGGGGAAGGGAAGGCCGGCATTTCCTTTGATGGGGGAATCTGCACATTTTCAAGGCCTAATTCATCCATTTAGGCCTCCGAAATTGCCTTCAAAGATTTAAGGCATATTTTGGTTCCTACTCTATTAGTAGAAGTCTCCTTTTGGTGATACCTATTTTTGATCTATTTAGTCCATCATGTGTAACATCCTTTCAGATGTTACCAAACCAATTCTCACCTTTAAATCATATGTCTAGCTATTGGGTTTAAGGTTTTCAAGTCTATTTTGGTTTTTGCCCTATTAGTAGAAGTACTCTTTTGGTGATACTTCTATCTTATCTATTTTTACCATCATGTATAACATCATTCTAGATGTTACTAGACCAAATTTCACATCTAGATCATATGGCTAGCTCTTGGTATTACACTCCCACTTCCAACTCTGAGTAGAGTTTAATGTGGATGAAGTCTAAAAAATGTATATGTATATGTAGAGGAGGTAAAGATAACTTGCAGAAGAGGAAAGAGATGTTAGCACAACCAAAGGCTGTCTAAAAACCAAAGGCACAACCAAAGGCACAACCAAAAGATGTCTAAAAAATGTATATGTACATGTAGAGGAGGTAAAAGATAACTTGCAGAAGAGGAAAGAGTTGTTAGCACAACCAAAGGCTTAGACATCAAAGAAGAGGAAGTCACAAGTGATTGAAAATTCCTCAAAAGAACACAAAAATAAGGACAATCACCACATGGACGTGGTAGAGGAAGATATCATGATGGAGGAAGATCACATTGGCAAGAACCAAGAAGAACGTATTTTTGAGATCCTTGAGATATCACAAGAAGGAGAGGCAAGCAAAGGAGGACACAATCACCCAAAAGATAGACTAGCAAGTGAGGGTGAACTCTAAAGACTTACAATAATCATCAATCACACACTTAACTTAAATCAAAATCTCAACACTCAATTCAAAATACTCCAATGATAGACTTTGATTACACTATCAAGCCACATCCACTCCAACTAAGAGATTCCAAGTGATCGCTTATTGGTCTTTTTCCACATAACCAAGAGCTTGAAGGCTCAAAATTAGAGAAGTAATCTCTTTGGAGCTACAATTCAAACACATATTCCTTTAATTTGACATAAACTTTAATGGTGCCATTGATGGCTCATCTAACAATCCACTTGATGGTGAAAATAGTAGATTTAATGGTGTGATTAGTAGCACTCACACAACATCTAGCCACCACTAAGTAGTCCTTGAGCAACTATTGACATAACTATGATTGTCAAGACTAACCTTCTGTAATACTTCGAGGACAAGAGAAGAGAGAAAACACATATTTCACACTCAATCATCCGATTCCCCAAAGGAGCACCTTCTCTTTATTATATAGACAAAGAGGATCTCCTCCACCATAGGATTAGGCACACAGATAGGTGACATGTCAACAAGCTCCACACTTAGATTAATTACTTGGACGGGTGACATGTTGGTCTTGGTCCTATCTAGTTCGTCAAACAAGCTTTGACCGGAGGGAATCTTTTAGGGAATCTTCTTGTA
Organism: Lunularia cruciata; assembly: GCA_948567375.1. Classification (NCBI taxonomy): domain Eukaryota; kingdom Viridiplantae; phylum Streptophyta; class Marchantiopsida; order Lunulariales; family Lunulariaceae; genus Lunularia; species Lunularia cruciata. Next base: position 74,969,427 of record OX419757.1, on the reverse strand, counting down.
GGAATCTCAAAATCACATGGATGAGATACCATTGGAAAGCTCTCAATGAGACAAACTAGGGGGAGGGAAGGATAGCCTTTTCCCATTGGAGGGGGGGGGGATCTGCACATTTTGAGACCTAATTCATTTGTTTAGGTCTCCAAAATTGCCTTCAAAGATTTTAGGCATATTTTGGTTCCTACTCTATTAGTAAGGGTCTCCTTTTGGTGATACCTCTTTCTGATCTGTTTAGTACATCATGTGTAACATCCTTCCAGATATTACTAAACCAATTCTCACCTTTAAATCATATGTCTAGCAATTGGTTTTAAGGTTTTCAAGTCTATTTTGGTTTTTGCCCTATTAGTAGAAGTACTCTTTTGGTGATATTTCTATCTGATCTATTTTTGACCATCATGTATAGCATCATTCTAGATGTTACCAAACCAAATTTCACATCTAGATCATATTGCTAGCTCTTGGTATTACACCTTCCAATTTCTAAGCAAACTAACTTTGGCAGTGCAAATGTCATGACAACTTTTGAGTGCATACAAAAATACCCCGCATGGTAGATATGAATTGGGAACTCCTTATTTTCTTCCTTCATGAGCAACCTCATCTCAATGTAGAAGTGTATCACCAAGGATGACATGAGCATGATATTACCATCCTTGTTCATGTCTCTATACATTTCTTGAACCCACTTTCAAAACATGCTCAATTTATTGATTGCCAATGTGAAGGTATTGAAAGAAGGTTGCTTGCTTGTATTAGCATACGTTGTTTGCTTGGACTTGAAAAATGTCATAATGGACTCTACAATTGCTCTTTGTATGAGGTCATTGTATCCACCTATTCTACACCATTACTTGACTTCTTCTCATTGAATGATGCCTTGATGTCCTCATAAATTTTACCTTGAAGATGAGTTCATTAGGTATTTATGGTCATTACATCATAAGGTCATTCAATTGTAGGCTCAAGAACCTTCCTCTGATGCACTTTGTTCCAAGAAAATACAATCCTCCTTAACGTTTCTAACTCAAGGTTACAATTGTTTATAATTTTATGAATCATCATTAAGTCACTTAGATTTTAGTTCCACAACAAGGAATCAAGTTTCTTGTCGTGGATGATCTCTTGCCTACAATAGAGAACCCGCTTACTTACATTGGATGATTTCAAAATCACCTCCAAAAGCACTCTCTATCTTCTTGGTTGGAGAGCTATCATACATGCTTCCAATTTCTTTGGTGAAAAACATGGTATACCCAAACACCTAATCTCTTGAGCATTTAACTCTCATCTCTTGTTGTTCATTGATGAAATTGCAGATGATTTTTCATGCAAATTTATTGAGTCAAAATGAAGTTGTTGTGTGAGAAAAAGCCCAAATTTATAGCTCAAGGCCAACCATTTTGGAATTTGTTGGGTACATCCTTGGTGAAATATTTTTTTCATGCATACCAAAATTTTGGACAATTTGAATTGTCATCACTTTCTATTCTTTGTTTAGGTGGAAATTCATTCAAGTAATTGAATTCTCTAAGATTGACTTATTATCAACCCAATAATGTTCTAGGCTGATAGCACTCAAGATTGAATTCTTTGTTTACAAAATTTGACTTGAGGGTTATTAGTATTGAGGACTCAGAATCACAAGGATCTTTATCCCTTGTGATCCTTGGATGTGGAAGAGCCATGGTGTTTTTCTTGTGTCATCTTCTTTTCCTCCTATGACACACTATTGTCAACATACTAATAGTATAAATGGTAGAATTGGTCATTCCCTTGAGGATACAAGATGGAAGTGAGTAAAAATGAGATGAAGGTGTCTTTAGGACAATTATCTATTGTTTCATGTTTAACCTCTTGGGCAAAGTCGTTTCCAAGAAGAGTGCATTGCAACCACTCTAGATACAATACAAAAAGATGATTAACCAAAGATTATGCTCACTATATACTAAATCAAGAGTGCTCTTGAAAGTAATAGTTTTTTTAGAATGAAGGTCACTTTGCCTTGGAATTTTTGTACCTTCTTCATTGCCTAGTCAAATTCTTGATAGCTATTATTAAAGTAGTCTAAGTATTACAATCCACACACACATCATGGGGTTCATGTCATATGAGATCAATAGTACTAAGGTGTCTTACAAATAGTGTCCTAGAACATATAAACTTAGAAGAGTAAGATCTTCCCATGGTCCAATCACTTGATGAGTGTAACTATAACATAATGTTTCATCCTTCCTAGAAGCACAACACCATAAGAGTTTGGAATGATTATGGTGCTCAATCACACATGTCAGTGTTACTTTACAATACTCTAGGTGCTTGGCAACTTGCCTTGTATTTTTCTTGACCTTCATGGAGCCCCTAGAGTTTCACACTCCAATTACACAAAAATGATTCCCCTCACTCAATTTCTTCTACTCATATTTCAAGATTCCTCACTCCCATTCAACTAAGCATGCAATCAATTCTTACAAAGTGCAGATTAATACACATGCATTGACTCAAGAGTCTTGATGGTGTAAACTTTGTTTATTTCAAAATAAGGATGTACCAAATCAGTCAAGCTTAAGCCTTTTATAAGCTTCCTACTTAGCTGCAACAATTATAGAGATCCAATGGTTACAATGAGCTAGAAATCTCCTAATTATATCTAAGGCACTTAGTGCTAATCACATCTTATCCACTAACCCTAGTGGGCCACAACTATAACCACCTCATCTTGTTGTCATCTATCTTTAGCTTGTTGATTACCACTAACACAAGTCCTTTGTATCGTATCCTCACTACTATGTGCAAGGTATGTATAAGAACAAAGGGTCTTGATCTACAACAACAAAATCTACACCATCCCACTTAAGAGATGACACTTAGTTGATTTTGACAAAGTTGGATGTGGCTTGTCTCATATGAAGTTATTGGTTGTGTTACTTGTTGTTGGTGCAAATTGGCAGTACTTGTGATGAACTATCTAGATTAGTTCTATAGGCTCCTTCCTATACACTTGAACTACTTGTACAAAGCTAGTTTGAGTCTTTGCAAACTTGGAGTTGGTATGCCTCTATAATTTGACAAACATTGCCTTGAGTTAGTCATTCATACATAACTTCCTCTCTAATGCATCAATATGGGTCCAAAGATCCTTCACCTTACTATGCTAGGGGTTCTAATTGGCAATACATTCCAACTAGTTCAGTAATTGGATCATGGGATGCCCAATTGTTGCAAGTAGTCCTGTTTGTTTGTTTTCCAAGCTGATTCATTTGTCAAGGAGCTTCATTTGCTACTTTGCCGCCTTCTCTTGTTAATGTTTCAAACTCAAAGTTAAGTCCAAGATATAGAGGTCAGTTAATATCTTCAAGTTCTTGTATCTTGTTTTTGTTGTTGTTGTTTTAGTGTAGACCTCCTCAAGTTTGGATTGTAAGTTTTTTAGTTTGTTGTATCATACCCATAGCTTATATTTGTACTTCTCTTGTTTGTTGAAAACCTTCAGATTGTGGTTGTTGACTTTAGACTTCAATTGGGAAAGTAGTGCCTCATACTAGTCTTGTTGTTGGAGCTTGTATTTCTGGGACTTCTCCAACTCCTTATCTTTCTCTTCATTCCAAGCCTTGGCTTTGTTAACTTCATTGTGGAGGAGGTCTTTTTCCTTGGCCATTAATTGTGCCATCTTATGGAAGTGTTAAAATAACCTCACTGGATTTTTGATTGTGGCATCAGGTTTTTTGTAGAAGAATTGCAATTCCTACAAGGCTTCCATCATAGGCATCATGATGCTTACTATCTAGATCATCAATAACCACACAAGGAATTTACCTTCATATTTCATGTGATTTAGGAAGGCCTTGGTTGTGGTTGTAGTTGTAGTTTTAGGTCATTCACCACTATTTTCCCAAGCTAGTGCTAGTTAATTATGTTAGTCCTTAGTCCTATAGGCTAGAACTTTGTCATTGGCCACTTTTATTATCTAATCTACCTATTTTTGTCCACTTGAACACTCTTCCACCCTTATGGTGACCAGGTCATCTCTTGGAAGCAATTGCATACTTGGGTGCAACTTGAGGTTTGTCACTTTATGCCCCATTTGCCTCATCTTGTCATTGTTTTCCATGCTGGACAACCTCACTTCCTTGTTCTACATCCTTAAAAACAAAGTCAACAAAGGCTAACGCTTTTGCCAAAGTTCACCTTAGCTTGGCAATAGTGGCTCCTTTGTCTTCCTCCTTTGGCTCTTTCCTTTTAAACAAGAATATCTCAATGCTTGTATCAAGGAGAAATAACTATGCTTTGTTGTTACTACCTCTCACATTCACATCATTATTTTTAGGTGACAAGATCCAAGTGAAGAAGTCATTAGGTCTAGCATTTGTCTGCCCTCTTTGCTTCTTGTAGGTTCTGTGTCATTTCCTAGGGTATCTTTGCTTCCACTATTGTTGGACAACACATTTAAATTGCTTGTTTGCACTTCTTGAAAGGTTGAATCTTGGGCCTAACCTTAGTCTCTTTCTTGCATAAGATTATTGTATTGTAGGTTTTGGTTATGAGTATTGTGAGCTGGCCTGTCTCCACTCAAGATGAACCTCTAATGGCTATTATGGTAGGCCACCATGGACTAAGAAGGCAAGAAACCCCAACTCCATCATACTCCTCCGAGGCTAACACTCCAAGACTCAAGATATTGCTCACTAGAGAACTCAATGAGAAAGAGATAGTTACAAATGAAAAGATGATGAGTACCTCCTCACCCCTTTTTTATATAATTGTGAAATAGTTATGCACCAAAGTTACTAATTATTATAGTAACACAAGTACCCAGACTAAAAGTCAAGTAAAGTCAAAATGTAGAAAGGAATATCCATTCACATGGGCATATTCCACTAGCATATGATCTTAGATTGACTTAACCACTAAGTAGGATTCCTTCACATAAGCTATCCTTGGACTATAGAAGAATCCAAAACAAAAAGGCTTGCGGGCCCAAGAGTTCTCAACTCTTTCCTCAAAGCCAAACACCTAGGAATAATACCAAGTCAACACACTAGAATCCAAAATAGTGGTGCTCATCTTTTCCACTTCCTCTAAAGTAAGGTCCACTCTATCTTATCTATGACTAAATTTAGCTAATCATGACTAATGTAGAACCATCCTTTATCTCTATATAAATAATGTCTCTCAAGTACTTGTAATACCAAGCTAAATATCACAATACCACACACATGCACAAATGTGTCTTATAGTACAAACCTCTTTGTGCAAGAAAAATCCTTATTTACCTTGTGGTACTTTGTAATTTCCTTACGTAGGTTAGGGTGCACATTTAAATATACTAGATGGTATATTTCAAAAGTGGCTAGGGTATCTCTCTCTCTCCTCATTTAGGAGGAAAGAGAGAATCATCCTTATGTAGAAATGTAGGATGAAAGGAGCTACAATCATGAAGATGAATTCAACTAGATTCTTTAATAACTCAATGACATGTTCTCAAAACATCCTTGCCCAACTCATAATTTTTTGCTCAAGCAAGATTTGAAAGAAGATTGCTTGATTCAGGCTCACATATGCCATTCTCTTTGATCTGAACAACTTCATAATGGTTTTGGTGACAACTTGTCAAATAGGGTTCTTCAGATCCTCTATTTTGTACCCATTTGTCAACTTCACAACCAAAAATGAGTTGTTAACCTTGTTCTTCAAGTCTTTGCTCAGACAACCATGGGAAGTTTCATGTGGATCTGCCCAAACAGAGTGCACTCTTTCTCTCAATACACATTGCCAGTGGTCCTTTGTCCACATTGTTGGACTTGGCCTTCAACCTTTTGCCACTCTTATCAAGGTTATTACAAATTTCATCTTGTAGGAAGATATCCAATAGACTCTAATCCCGTATCAAGAATTATAGCTTACAAATTGTGAGGCAATCTAACTTTCAATACAAAATCCATTTAGAAATCTCTAAAGGTTTGCTTAGTAGTTCTACCAATTGCATGTGTTTTTTGTCCTTAGCAATTCATTGCACCATTGCTGTAATACTACAAGGACAAGAGAACTCTTCAAGAGATATAAAAGAGAGAAAACATAGATTTCACACTCAATCCTCATGTAAAAGTCCAAGATCAAGGAGAGAAATAGGAGAATGGAAGCTCACATTGAAATACTTGAATAAGAGAAAAATCCAAATCCTAGCATGAGCTTTGGCTCTTGTATTTATAGGAATCATACAAGGCCCTTGAGAAGCTTCCCAAGAAGCTTCTTTGAGCTACTTTCTTGGAGTGCAAGCCAAGTTAATTAGGAAGTTTCTCAAGAAGCTTTCTTCTAGGAATTGCTTACTTTGTGTGCAAGCTAAGTTAAGCTAGATACTTCTGGAATATTCTAGGCTAATTTGTCTTATTTGCTACTTCATTAGCCCTATTAACTTCATTGCTAAATTCCATATTGTTATATATTCCCCCACCACTAGTTGGTGACGTCCTTATCGCCATTGAAGCTTCAAACTCCTAGATGGCTATTTGTGCATTTTGGAGGTGAGAAAAAGGTTCCCATGTGGCATCATGAAGGGGATATCCTTTCCAAAGGACCTTGTACTCCATATGTTGTTGGCGTCCTTGTTGAATGTGGCGACATACAAGGATATAATCAACTTTGTACTCCTCATGATCATTGATAGGGATGGGAGGAGGAGGAGGTTGGACATGAGAGGAAAAAGAAAATGGGTTAGGAACAAGGATTTCAACTTGGAAATGTGAAAGATAGGGTAGATGCGCCTATGACAAGGCAAGTCAATAAGCAATAGGAGAGATGATTTGGGTGACCTCAAAGGGTCCTATCCAATTAGGGGCGAGTTTATGAACTTGGGTATCAAGTGGGAGGGGTAGGTTACTAGAGGATAACATGACTTTATCATCAACTTCAAAGGTGAGATCACGATGATGGTGGTCTGCATATTGTTTTTGATGATTCTGAGCAACACAGAGGTGAGATTTGGTTTGTTGGAGAGATTGGGATATGGTGGTAAAGAAGGTTGAAGTATGAGGGATATGAGATGGAGGAGGGGTAAGAAGAGAATGTGGAACAAGCAGATCTTAGCCAAAATTGAGAAAGAAGGGAGAAAATCCAATGCTTGCCTATTTGGAATTATTGTAGGCAAATTCTGCAATTGCAAGACATTCATCCTAATTGGTATAGTGGACATTGACAAAGTCATGCAACATATCCTCCAAGGTACAATTTGCACATTTGGTTTGTCCATTAGTTTGAGGATGATAGGCCATGGACAAAGCAAACTTGGTGTTGAGTATTTGGAAGAGTGCTTGCCAAAACTTCTCGGTGAATCAAGGGTCATGGTCAGAGATGAGTACATGTAGCATCTCATGATGCTTGAAGACATTGTTGAAGTAGATTTGCGCTAAGGTTGGAGCATCCACAGTATCAAAGGTTGGTGCCAAGTGGATTTGCTTACTTAGTGTATTCATAAACACCACCATTGCTATGTGTCCTTGCTTTGTATGGGGCAAGGATGTGATGAGATCCAAGCTCACATGTTCCTATTGAGAGGATAGAATGGGGAGTGGTTGAAGGAGTCTACTCAGCTTTTGGTTGCTGGCCTTGTTACGTTGGTAGCTCTCACACAATTGGCCAAACTCTCAAACATCTCGTGTCATGTTGGGCCACCACCATTGGCATTGGAGGGTATCCAAAGTCTTGTCCACACCCATGTGCTCAACTAGTGGTAAATCATGGGCTTCTTGAAGGCGTACAAGTCGGAGATTACCTTTGGCTAGAACATAGATCCGGTCCTCATGGAATAGAAAGCCTTCCTTGAAGGAGAAGATGTTTTACTTCTTGTTGCATGTTGTAAGATGACCATGTACCATTCGAAAGAAGGGATATTGTTGTAGAGCTGATCAAAACTTGTTTTGGACCTTGGAATCAATTGACACCATTGTAATTGTTGCCATGATGAGAGGAAGAGACTTCAAATCAGGTCGCCATGATAGAGCATCAAGGATGACATGGAACCAACATGGTTTGTACTCAAGTTTGATGTCAAACAATTGGAGTTCCTCTCATTGATGATGTCGATTCTTCATGTGTTCCAAGTGTAAGGTCTGCAACAATGGTTTGTGATCAATTTGCATGATCACTTGTTTCTCCAAGAGATAATGCCTCCATACCTTGGTGGCATATACCATTGCAAGTTGTTCTTGGTCTCAAGCAAAGTAATTTTTTTAGCCGTATTTAGTTGGCAAGACACAAAAGCAATGGGATGTAGTCCATCTAGGAATTATTGTTGCAACACGACTCCAATTGCAAAGTTAGAAGCATCAAAATCAACCAAATAGGGTAATTGAGGATCATATGGTTGAAGGATGGGTCTTGAAGACACCATATGTTTCAACTTTTGGAATGCTTCTTTGTGCTTGGTGGTCCATTGGAAGCTCAAGTTCTTCCCCAAGAGATCAGTCAACGGTGCAACCACATGAGCATAATAATGAATGAACCATTGGTAAAAATTGGCCAATCCATTAAATGCCTATACTTCTGTAGTGTCCTTTGGAGTAGGCCAATCAATAATGGCCTTGATTTCTACTCTTCCATCTTGATCCCCTCTGATTGGATCTTGTGACCCAAGAAGGTAACTTCCTTTTGCCAAAAGGCACACTTTGCCTTCTTATAGTAAAATTTCCATTGAGGTAGTCGTCTTAGGACTTCTTGCACATGATTCACATGTTCTGCCTTTGTCTTGCTGTAGATTAAGATATCATCCAAGAACACCATCACATATCAATCCAATAGTCCATCCAACACCTGATGCATTTGATCCATGAAGACTGCTAGAGCATTAGTGAGCCCAAAAGGTAAAACTCTCCACTCAAAATGCCCATACCTTGTGCAAAAAGCAATCTGTTGCACATCCTCCTTATCAATGGGGATTTACCAATAGCCACTACAAAGATCTAGTTTGGAAAAGTATCTTGCTCCACTCAATTGATCAAGCAAGTCATCAATTTGAGGCAAGGGATATGCATTCTTTATTGTTTGCTTATTGAGCCAATGATAATCAATACAAAAACAAAGTCCTCTATCCTTCTATGGAATGAATAATATCGGTGCTTCCCAAGGAGAGATATTATGTCAGATGAAGTCCTTCACCAACAACTCCATAAGTGTTGTTTGCAACTCTTCCAACTCCTTTGGTGAGAGCCTATAGATTGGTCTACTCATTGGAGTACTCCCTAGCAATAGCTCAATCTTGAAAGGCAAACCACGATCAAAGGGTAGTCCCTTTGGCAGATCATCTAGAAACACGTCTGCAAACTCCTAAATTATTTGATCAACCCTTGCTTGATGAGGCTCTTGGCTCTCCTCAGATTGTCCTTGTGCAATCGGCTTGATCCACACCACAAAAACAAACCTATCTTCCTCCAAAGCTTGCTCTATGGCTACTTCACTAACAAACTTCCCATCTAGGGACTCACCTCTCTTCAAAGGTTGCTCCATGATTGCCTTCTTGGCAAATTTCCCATCTTGGGGCTCCTCTTCCTTCAAGGTATGCTCTATAGCTACCTTCTCAACAAACTTTCCATCCTAGGATTGACTATTCTCAGGTGTCTTACTCAAAGGTGACAGACAACCTAATTAAAAACTCCTACCTTGGTGTTATACTTGAATTTGTCATCGGGTCCAATCAAATTGAACCTTATGATGTTCAAGCCAATGTAGTCCTAGAATGACATCATAGTGTAGAGGTGCCACTACAAACCTCATGCACTCCAAATACTCCTTCCCAATCTTAAAAGTAATAGGATATGAGGTACGGAATGCAGAACCCTTTCTACCATCCGCCATCATCAATCTACTTCCAATCATTGGCTTGATAAGAATATCCAATTCTTTTGCTACTAGCATAGACATGCAATTCTCTAAACTTCCAGAATCAACCAAAATCTTATAAGCCGATTAGATATCGTACCTTGCAAGCGAAACAAACTTGCATAGGTTGAGCCTTCAATTCCATTGGAACTAATCAAGCTCCCAATAGACGGCTAAAAATCTCCTACTGGGATTCCTTGTTTTTGTGATCATTTTGTTCCATAAACTTCATCTAGGCAATTTGTCGAGGTTGCCTATTCTTGAGTGGACATTTAGCAATGAAATGTCCAACTTGGTGACAATAAAAACAACCTTCATTTTATCATAATCTTTCTCTATTTGTTGTACCAAGTGGTCTCTATTGGATAGCATCAATCTCCATTGATACCGGTTCCTCCACCCGTGTGTAATGTATTGGTAGGCTTTGTGGAGGTCAAAAGGTCAAGACCAAGTTGTCACAACCAAGGAGTCAAAGCGCTCATCAAATTGCATGACTTCTTCTACATTTTGTGGTTCCCGTATGGTCACTTTCAATTTGGTTTGTGCCTTCAATCCCCGCACAAATTGATCCAAAACTTCACCTTCTTGTATATCTAGAATTTGCATGATGATGTTCTGAAATTGTGTGATGTAGCTCCTTATAGAGCCAATCTGCTTCAACTTCGCTAGTTTATCTCGTGTGACATTTATAATTTAAAATCAACCAAGTATTGCATCCTTGAATTTTTTATATGTCAAAACTAGTGCAACAATCTTTCATTCAGCTTGCTCTACTTGGAAGCGTCACCAAAGTTTTGCCACACCATCCAATTGGCTAGAAGCCAAGAGAATCTGTTTCCGTTGATCTTGAAGATTGGTGGCTTCAAAGTAACATTTGCAATCAAACACAAAATTCTCCACTATTCACAGAAGATTCTTGCCTTCAAACACCTTGGATTTGGAAATTGAATATGATCTTCTCCATCTCAAACTGGTGCTCTCTTTGTATGTTTTTGTTGTTGTTGCTCTTGTTCACCCAACAATCAAGTAAGGTGCTCAATTTGTTGTTGCATCATAAGGATAACATCCAATATTTTTGCCATAGCTACTACTCTATCCCATTACTCTCAATTTATCTAATTGATTAACACATAGATGCAACACATCCACCATTCTCCATAAGTTACAACCGGTATCATGGGGAATTGTTGGTCTCAAGAGTGCACCGGGCACATGACTGCTTGTGCTTAGAGTGCTTTGTTATCAACGGTTCTAGCATCTTGTAACCAGGCCCTATTGTGTTCTTTGCTCTTGCCGGTCTCCTTCTTGATGGAGCAACCTAGACATGACTTTCCCTGAGTGCAGGTTCCTCCAGAAGGTTTCTCGTGTTGGCTTTGATTGGAGATTCTTGATCTTCAGATTCGCTAAGTGATGCCCAAGTTTGTCATCATTGGGTTCAAATGTAATGGGACGGTGGTGGGTTTTGCCTAACGAGTCACAAGCCCATGCCCAGTTCAGGTCACCAACCAGGCTAGTGCAAAGACCTGTGTATATAGCATGACGATGAGCTCCGAGAATGGAGTCCTCTCCTTGACTTTCACGGACCAATATATCCACATTTAATCATGAGAACCAGTGTATACATCACAATACCAGCCTTAACAATGTACAATCTTGGGGAGAACTAATTTGATCCAAACTAAACAATAATCACAACCAAAGTTTTAACTGCCAAGCACATAATAGATGAAATGAATTCAGCCATGTTAAACACTATTTTTTACAGCACGTTGTTTTCCTATTTTTGCTGTCATTTTTTTGTGAATCTCTCCAAGTCCTCTCTCCTGGTCTGGCTGAATCACCTTGAGACTTCACCTCTCTGTCTTGTCATAGCTCCCAAGCCACTTCAAAAATTTCTCTCTTCTTGATGTAACAGTGCGAGCCACACCTTCTCGGAATTTCTTCACTTCTCCTTGTCTTGCCACAGCCCATGCACAAGCCTTCAAAAATTCTCTCCACTCTTTGCAGCCCCTCCTGTCTAGGGCAAATATTTCTAGGCCTTTACTCTTCTGCACATTTGCTTTGACCTTTGAGAGCTTCTCTCTCTCTGCCCTAGCTCTGTCAAGCCTTCATTCCTGCAAAAATCCCAGTCTCACCAAGCCTTCACTCTCCTGCTCATCTGCTCTGTCCTTTGAGATTTTCTCTCTCTCTACCCTAGCTCTATCCAGCCTTTGTTCCTGCAAAAATCTCAGTCTCACCAAGCACTCACTCTCTTGTTCATCTGCTCTGTCCTTTGAGAATTCTCTCTCTTTCTTAGCTCTATCAAGCCTTCATTCCTGCAAATTTTTTTGTCTCACCAAGCCTTCACTCTTGTGTACATTTGCTTTGCCCTTTGAGAACTTCTTTCTCTCTCTCCTAGCTCTGTCAAGCCTTCATTCACACATTTTTTTTTGTCTCACCAAGCCTTCACTCTCTTGCACATTTGCTTTGCCCTTTGAGAGCTTCTCTCTCTTTGCCCTAGCTCTACCAAGCCTTCATTCTTGTGAAAATTATCAATCTCACCAAGCCCTCAATCTCCTGCTCATCTGCTCTATCCTTTGAGAATTTTTCTCTCTCTGCCCTAGCTCTGTCCAACCTTCATTCCTGCAAAAATCTCGGTCTCACCAAGCCCTCACTCTCTTGCTCATTTGCTATGTCCTTTGAGAATTTCTCTCTCTCTCTCCTAGCTCTGTCAAGCCTTCATTCCTGCAAATTTTTTTGTCTCACCAAGCCTTCACTCTTGTGCACATTTGCTCTGCCCTTTGAGAACTTCTCTCTCTCTCTCTCTCTCTGCGCTCTACCAAGCCTTCATTCCTGTGAAAATTCTCAGTCTCACCAAGCCCTCACTCTCCTATAAATCTCCATGCAAAAATTCCCCTTCCTGCTGCCACTTACCAACCCACTCCTTCTTTCCTGCAAAATTTTTCCTTCCTGCTGCAACTCACCATCCACACCTCTCTTTCCTGCAAAAATTGCTTCCCTAAACAGCCACTCACCAACCCACTCCTTCTTTCTTGCAAAATTTTTCCTTCCTGCTGCCACTTACCATCCACTTCTCTCTTCCCTGCAAAATTTTTCCTTCCTGCTGCAACTCACCATCCACACCTCTCTTTCTTGCAAAAATTGCTTCCCTAAACAACCACTCCCCAACCAATCATTTTTCCCTCTTAGATTTCTTTCTCTTTCCCCTCCTCTGGTCTGTCTTAGCCCTCAAATATCCTTCAAAGCTTCTTCCTACCCTCTCCCCACTCCAAGCCCTTTCTCCCTAATTTTCTTCCTTCTCACTCCTCATAGAGGTCTTTGCCTACTCGAAAACTCTTCCTTACTGATTTTTCCTAGCAAAAGGGCTCCCAAAGTTTTTTCCCCTGTAGCTTGTCCACAACAAGTTCTCTCTGGAAACATTCTCCTCAGCCTTCTTTTCCCACTAAATTCCTTTTGCTCCTCCACCAAGGAAAATGCTCTTCACTCCAATAACATAAAATACCTGAGCTCATATAACCTAACATTATTTCTCAGCTCCAGCCACACAAACAAAATCCTCAAGCTAATAACACGACAACTTTTTCCCGACTTCACCATAACATAGTAAATATCTCCCGCGGCAAGGTAGCAGCAAACCAACTCCTGAAACCCATTGAACATGACCCCTAAACAACTTCTAAACTTGCACATCAAACCTCAAGGTTAAATGTGTTCAATTTTCTGGAGGACATTCACCCCCACCAATCTTGTGCAGCCACCGGTCTGCACCAGCAAGTCCGGAGTGATCAATATCAACTTTCTTTAGTGGCATTCTCTAAATCACCTCCAGAGCTGAAGTCGTGATCTCTTTCTTCCCCGGTTACTGATTGCCTTTTGAAAATTTTAACTCTTTTCCCCACGTAAGGTAGACAATGTGTAGCGCCATCTAGCTCCCCCACACGGTAGGTGGCATTCTCGTGAACTTTGGTAACAACAAATGGACCATGCCAACGGCGGGCAAACTTCTTGAGGGTCAAATGCTATACGTCTAGGCTATTATCAGAAATCAGCACCCAATCCCCTTCATTGGCAGGCACTGGTCGTAGCTGGTGAGTCTTGTCAAAGTATACCTTGTTCCTCAGCCGCGCTTCCTTCACCTTCTCGCGTGCCACTTGTATTTTCCAGCGGTGTCAAGTTAAAGTGCTTGATTCTACGCATTTTCAATTCCTCTATAAACATGTTATCCTCCCACTAAACTGTGAGCTGGCCTATCTCTCACTCAAGATGAACCTCTGATGGCTATTATGGTAGCGCACCATGGACTAAGAAGGCAAGGAACCCCAACTCTATCATACTCCTCCAAGGCTAACACTCCAAGACTCAAGATATTGCTCACTAGAGAACTCAATGAGAGAGAGATAGTTGCAAATGAAAGGATGCTGAGTACTTCTTCACCCCTTTTTTATATATTTGTGAAATAGTTACACACCAAAGTTACTAATTACTGGAGTAACTCAAGTTACTAGGCTAAAAGTCAAGTAAAGTCAAAAAGTAGAAAGGAATATCCATTCACATGGGCATATTCCACTAGCATGTGATCTTATCTTGATCCAACCACTAAGTCAATGATTCCTTCACATGGGCTATGCTTGGACCATAGAAGAATCCAAAACAAAAAGGCTTGCGGGCCCAAGAGTTCTCAACTCTTTCATCAAAGCTAAACACCTAGGAATAATACCAAGTCAACACACTAGAATCCAAAATAGTGATGTTCATCTTTTCCACTTCCTCTAAAGTAAGGTCCTCTATATCTTAGCTATGACTAACTTTAGCTAATCATGACTAATGTAGAACCATCCTTTATCTCTATATAAATAATGTCTCTCAAGTACTTATAATACCAAGCTAAATATCACAATACCACACACATGCACAAATGGGTGTTACATTTACTCCCGGACTAAGTTTTCACTTTGTCCTCAAAGTGAAGGTCTCTCTACCTTCAATAATACATCTTCAACTTATCATGGTTAATCCTATCAAAGTGTCTTCCTCCCAACTCCTTGAGATCATAGGTGTAATTGCACCACACCTTCTCCACTATGAAAGGTCCAAAGTACTTAGGCAAAACTTCTTTTGCACTCTCTTGAATGGAATCAAACAACATTACCCAATCACCTTCTTTGAAAGGCTCCACCTTCTTCTTGCCTTGTCTCTTGTCATAGCTCTCCTTTTGTTTCCTTTGGGCTTGCTCCACTTGAACCATAGCAACTGCTCTTACCTCTTCCAACTCCATGAGTTGTTCCTTCCTTGACTTCTCTGCATCACCTCCTTGTGCTTTCTTCAATCTCTTATGAATGCTTTGGAAGGTAGGAAGATCAAAGTGAATAGGTAGAGTGGACTCAATACCATATACCAATTGAAATGGAGAATATCCGGTGGAAGTCTTCATGGTTGTCCTATACTCCCACAAAACTGCATGAATCCTCTTGTCCCAATGATGTTTAGCCCCCTCCATTTCTGCATCTTTGGCCAACATCATACACAAGGTCTGATTGGTTCTCTCTGCCAAGCCATTGGAATTTGGCTTATAGGATGTAGTTACTCTATGTGTGATAGAGAAATGTTGTAGCATGGCTGTAGTAATGCTTCCTATAAACTCTCCTCTTCTATCAGAAGCCAACTCTAAAGGGCATCCAAATCTAGTGATAATGCGTTCATAAAAGAAATCTACCCACTTCATCTTCATTCTTGTCCTTCAATGGTCTAGCCTCAACCCACTTGGTAAGGTAATCAGTAACTACCACAATGTACCAATTGTTCCTTGGGGTTCTATTGAGAGGACCTACAAAATCAATTCCCCACTTCTCAAAAGGTCCTAGCAATAGAATTGATCTAAGTGGTGGAATGGATGTAGAATTTCTAGCAAAAGCTTGACAAACATGACAAGTTTTGCAATAATCAAGACAATCTTTGAAAATCTCTCTCCAATGGTAACCTGTATCTAGAATCTTGAAAGTAGTCACCTTTCCTACAAAGTGTCCTCCACACACTAAACCTTCATGAAACTCCTTTATGAGTGAGATAGACTCTTCCTTACCCACTGCTCTTCAAAGTAGACCATCTGCTCCTTGGTGAAAAAGAATATCCTCCACCATTGTGTAAGGTCTAGATCTTGATGCAAGGGCCTTCCTCTCCCTAACATGCATCCTTTTTGGCTAGTTACCTATTTTCACAAAATCCACAATCTCTTTGTACTCCATTGGAACCTCTTGAGTGACTGAGATCGTCATGAGCTCCTCATCCGGGAAGGAATCATCCATTTGCTCATCTCCATCATGATCATTGGCTCTTGATAACAAATCAGCATTTGCATGTTTCTTTCCTGGCCTATCCTCAATGGTGTAGTCATACTCAAACAAGAGTATCATCCTCCTTGCTAGTCTCCCTTCAACATTAGGCTTGTTGAAGTGTACTTCAAAGCCTTGTGATCTGTGACAAAGGTGACTTTCCCTCCAATCAAGTAGTGTCTAAACTTCTTGAGACCAAAGATCACTGCCAATTCTTCTCTCTCCATGACAGAGTAGTTCTTTCTGCTGAAACCATCTGCCTACTAGCATAAGCTGTTGGATAATCATGCCCATCTTGGTCTAATTGACTAAGAATGCATCCTATAGCTACATTAGAAACATCAATGTAGAGGATGAAAGGCTTACTCAAATCTGGGCTAGCAAGAATTGGAGCTACAACAAGGGATTGCTTGAGCTCCTCAAAAGCTTTGAGAGCCTCCTTGTCCTCCAAAATCACCATGTAATCTACACCCTTCTTCATGTAGATGGTCAATGCATAAGCCTTGTTGGAAAATGAGAAAATGAACCTCCTATAGTACCCAACCATCCCCAAGAATTGGCATAACTTTGTCAAGCTTGAAGGGAATGGAAGGTCTGAGATTTTCCTCACCTTCTTAGGATCAACTGCTATTCCATCCTTGGAGATGATGTGCCCCAAAACTAGACCTTCTTCACATCCAAAAATGCACTTCTCTAGGTTGAATGATGCATTTGCCTCATCCAAGCATTGCAAGACCTTGATTAGGTGCTCAAAGTGCTCCTCCTTGCTCCCATAGACACAAAAGTCATCAATGAAGTCTCTCATAAATTTCCCAATGAAAGGTTCAAATACCTTGTTCATGAACCGTTGGAATATAACTGGAGCATTGCAAAGCCCAAAAGGCATGACCTTCAAAGCATAAGTTCCCCAAAAAGTGGTGAATGTGGTAAGTTGTTGATGCTCTGGTGCAATCTTGATTTAGTTATATCCACTATAACCATCTCCAAAACTATACCTCTCATGACCTGCAACCTCCTCCAAGATCTCATCAATGAATGGCAATGGGTAGTAGTCCTTCTTGGTAACAACATTGAGCTTCTTGTAATCCACACATACCCGCAGCTTACCATTCTTTTTTCTTCACAATGACAATTGGAGACACCCATTATGAATTCTCTACCTCAAAGATAAATCGGGCCTCCTTGAGCTTATCAATCTCCTCCTTCACAACCAAAGATATTGGTGGGCTAATGTGACATTGCTTTCGGCGGATTGTTCTTGCATGTGACTCCACCTCTATCTTGTGCTCCTCTAAGGTGACTTCCTTCAAATCCTTGTAAATGAAAGGAAAAACATGGATGAACTTGCGGAAAATCTCCTCAAATCTCACTTTCTCCTCCTTCGTAACATTTGGGCCATACTTGAGGGTAGCTAACCTTCTCTCTACCTCCTCAAGTGTCAATGGTGATTTATTTGGGTCTTTCAAAACCTCTAGCTTAGGTGCAAAATCCAAACGCAATCCGAATACAAACGCAATCCGACTTCTCTATACACTTCTTCTTCTCTATTTTGAAAAAAAACAAAAAATGTGGGTACCACAACTAATAGAGTATGTACATGACTAATACCATTTGAGAGTAATCCACCCTAGGGAACACAAAAGGATCAGGTTGCTCCAAGATTTCTATAGCAACATCAAATCCTAGAGTGCATATTAATCGAACCCTCATGGATAGTTTATCTATAAGTTGAAAGATTATCTCCATCACTAATCTTGAGAACTAGTTGATGAAGGTGGTAGTATTTCTATAGCTGTACTAAGACTCTCTCCAAGATTATTCACCAAAGTCTCCAAAAGTGAGTTTATTGCACTACACTCATATCCTTTCGAAAGTCCTTCAACTCCACAAACCTCACACAACTCCTTGGTCTTAGATCTTCTCCCTCCTAATCTTGGTGAAGAAGGCCCAACATGCAAACCCAAGTCAAGTAAGCCTCTCCTTTCTCTCAATCTCTTGCTATCAAAGGTCAATGGACATGAATTTGCCTTATGTCCCTTCTCTCCACATAGAAAGCACTTAGACTTACTCTTTCCTCCAAGTGGTGTAGGTTTTTGGATCCTCTCAACACTCTCTTCATTGTAATTGTAAACTCTCTTTTTCCTCAAATCCACCCCTACAATCACCTCAAACCCTTGGGGAACCTTGCATAGTCTCAATTTCCACTCTTGGTGACCCTCCATGTTCCCAAGATGAATCTAAACACTCAAACATACTTTTTGTTGCTCTCAAACTCTTCATGCATGAGATCTCCACTCTGCAGAATTGACCCTTCCTCACAATTTCACTTAGATCTTTCAACTTGTATGTGACACTCCTCTGAAATTTTTCACATGTAATCACAACTCTAGGATGTCACTCTTTGCAAAATTTCAGATCTTTTTATTGAGCCATTTGGGCTAAACATCTTTCTATTCAGCACATATATTTCAGATTTGGTTTGAAAACCACCCCCCTCACTTCAAAAACTCATAACTCTCTACGAAAATATGATCTTTCTCTAATTTGTGTGACAACAAGTAGAATATAATGCAATGAATTTTCTTGGAAATTTTCAGTACAATTCACTGAAATTTGAAGAAATTGCAGACTCTATATAATTTTCCAGAGAGCTTGCAGTTGCAGGAGCAGTTTACCCTATCAACTTTCAAAAATTCTAACCCTGTGCGCATAGTTGCTCTCACAATAATTTCAATTGTTCTAAATGAAAGATAATCCAAGCTATCATGTATAGAAATTTCAAGTCCAGATCTTAAACTTGAGATTTTCCCAAAATCACCTTAATCCCCAAAATCTGCAATCCACCTCACACAATCTCTCCAATTTCTCTCATGTGTACAAGATGTACAAAATCACTTCAAAGACATCATAATGAACTATAGGGTATACAGATAGATCTTGGTTCTCTAACATAAATTCAACACTCTCCTCTCTTAATGTTCTCTCCAAGTGAGCTCTCATAGCCTCTTTTTGCCTAATGTAGAATTGAATGCGGAACATTATCTTGCATTCTAAAGAGGTCCCGACAACGGAACCAACAATGTGAGCCGGCCTGTCTCTCACTCAGGATGAACCTCTGATGAATATTATGGTAGCGCACCATGGACTAAGAAGGCAAGGAACTCCAACTCCATCATACTCCTCCAAGGCTAACACTCCAAGACTCAAGATATTGCTCACTAGAAAACTCAATGAGAGAGAGATAATTGCAAATGAAAGGATGATGAGTACCTCCTCACCCTTTTTTTATATATTTGTGAAATAGTTACACACCAAAGTTACTAATTACTGGAGTAACTCAAGTTACTAGGCTAAAAGTCAAGTAAAGTCAAAAAATAGAAAGGAATATCCATTCACATGGGCATATTCCACTAGCATGTGATCTTATCTTGATCCAACCACTAAGTCAATGATTCCTTCACATGGGCTATCCTTGGACCATAGAAGAATCCAAAACAAAAAGGCTTGCGGGCCCAAGAGTTCTCAACTCTTTCATCAAAGCCAAAATCCTAGGAATAATACCAAGTCAACACACTAGAATCCAAAATAGTGATGTTCATCTTTTCCACTTCCTCTAAAGTAAGGTCCTCTATATCTTAGCTATGATTAACTCTAGCTAATCATGACTAATGTAGAACCATCCTTTATATCTATATAAATAATATCTCTCAAGTACTTGTAATACCAAGCTAAATATCACAATCCCACACACATGCACAAATGGGTGTTACATGTCCCGTTCTGACTTCTAACCTTTGCCACGTGAGTCCCATCATTCAGGACTTTGCTCTCCATTCTAAACTGAGTAATGAAGGGCTATCCTAGGATCACTGGGTAGGGCAAGGTATCATGTATAAAAACATTAATAGGCTCTACCACATTCCCTATCTTGATTCTAACATCTGGGCAAGCTCCCCATAATGCATTTCTGGTTCTATTCACTTAGTTTACCTTCCAGTCAATGTCACAATCCACCTTCCAATGCCCTTCATCATAGACCACCTTTGACATGAGGTTGACCTTAGATGACGAATCAATCAATGCTCTCACCTGGGTTTTCACTCCCTGCATCTCAATCTCGCACTCGCTAGAACTCCTCGCCCAAAAAGAGTCCTGCACCTCTTCTGAAAAGGGCACAAAAGACTTCTCATCCTCAAGAGCAACATCATAGACACGTGATTCTTGGGTCTCATCCTCTAGCTTTTCCTGTTCAAGCTCTAGGCCAAAAGTCCCCACTTCTACTTCAGTCTCACTCCCGTCCTCAAATAACAAAGACGTGTGCGGTCCTTCCTTGTAGAACCGTTTCTTCTTTGCCTTGACAAGGATAAGGTCCTGCACATCCTTCCTCAAGCTACCAAAGAATTCTTCATTCTTGAATCCCCTTACCTCTTGTTTCCAAAACTTTTTGGCGATCTCTTGAGGATCAAGTTCTATTTCTATGTCCCAACTCAACAGCCAACCTGGCCTCTTCCTAAGAGATCTCTCTCCCGGCTTTTGGTTTGCTGCCCCATCTACGTCCATTTAGGACTCTTCTCCAATGCCCAAATTCTGATCCCTGCTCTTCTGTGCATCACTAAACTGCACCTCTTTCCTTCTAACCTGCCTCCTCTCCGGTTTGACTCGTTGTTGCTTTTCCCTTGCTTGCCCTTCACTCTCTATCCGTTGATCAAATTTTAGTTTCTCTTCTACCATAGCATCCCAAGTGGCACAACTTCCGCAGTGATGGCAATTATTACCACCGGCACATCCCACCCTGACTTCCTCCGGACCTGCTCTGCAAGTCTCTTCTTCTCAACTTCTCCTAGGTCTGCACATTGCTTCACTTCACTCGTTGCACTATACACACTAGGCTCAAAAGCAGCAACTGCCATACTTACTTCATATTTGCCCATGTGTCTTTCTAGCAGAGCCTTCATGCCTCCCCTGTTACCATTCAGCGGTATTGGCTCTCCAGTATTGTAGAAGGCTATCTTCTTCATCCCGGGTTCCCCAACAACTTCACCCACTGTTTGCCTACTGCTTCTGATAGCTCTTGGCAGTCTCTTTGGCATGACTCTTACTGTCACACCACATGCACCCATAGGGCTGCCTCCTCTCTCCATCCATCCTTACAGTGCTACTCCCACTCTGCAACTAGTCGACCTTGGTGGTCAGAATCTTCAACCCCTCCATCAGTCGTGAGATCTCATCCATTGCTCCTTCTTTGGGCATCTCACTCACTCGCTGTTCCACCTTCTCCCTCCCAAACCCAACCACGTTACTCTGAATAGGCGCTCTAGCTATTGCTTCTTCATCCAACTCTCTATGCCTCTGCCTGCGGCTCACCCAGACAACCGCCTCCTCAATCTTTCCCCACTCTACCGCTCCCAACTGATCAGGTTGGAGCAGATCAAGTGTGTATTCCAACTCATCCCGCAAGTGACTATCTGCAGCTCTCAAAAAGTAGTTAGACCTTTGTAGTTTAATGGCCTCGGCTTCACATGCTGACAGATGTCCCAACCTCTTATTAAACTCCCTTAGGAGATCTTGAGGCCCTAGGTTTTTACTCCTATCGTTCACCTAGTCTAAGAACATGGCCTGGGTGACCCGATCCGCATCCTGCAGCAAGAATTCCTCCTCATCATCTGGCAAAACTCCTCCCATGTCTCCGCCCCTCTCACCAAGCCCTCAAACACCCTCTTGATTTCAAGCTCCGCCAACATAGGAAACCTAGCAATGGCAACATTCTCATCCAGATCATGAAGTTTTACCTCTCTCTAGTAGACCTTCAGGTACTTGGTCACGTCCTTACCGTCAAACTCCCCTTGCTGATCTACCACAACGTGCAAACACCTTGTGACTTGTGAAGACTGCACTTTCACCTTGTCTCTTTCCTCGTCCTGATCTTTCATGGCTCGCATGGTTGCCATGACAATCAATGAGATCTCTTGTTCCCCTGTCATAGCTGCAGATGAAGCCTCTGGCCCCATCTCTACTTCAACACAGCTAACTACTTAGATTAGTCCAATTTGTCCTTGTTCCTTTCCTCAATTCCAACAAGTCCTAACATTTAAGCACAAGCCTTGAGGTTCCCCAGCATGGTCGCCACTTATGTCATGGGGAATTGTTGGTCTTGAGAGTGCACCGGGCACATGACTGCTTGTGCTTAGAGTGCTTTGTTATCAACGGTTCTAGCATCCTGTAACCAGGCCCTATTGTGTTCTTTGCTCTTGCCGGTCTCCTTCTTGATGGAGCAACCTGGACATGACTTTCCTTGAGTGCAGGTTCCTCTAGAGGGTTTCTTGTGTTGGCTTTGATTGGAGATTCTTGATCTTCAGATTCGCTAAGTGATGCCCAAGTTTGTTATCATTGGGTTCGAATGTAATGAGATGATGGTGGGTTTTTCCTAACAAGTCACAAGCCCATGCCCAATTCAGATCACCAACTAGGCTAGTGCCAAGACCTGTCTATATAGCATGACTATGAGATCCGAGAATGGAGTCCTCTCCTTGACTTTCACGGACCAGTATATCCACATTTAATCATGAGAACTCGTGTATACATCACAACACCAGTCTTTACAATGTACAATCTTGGGGAGAACTAATTCAATCCAAACTAAACAATAATCACAACCAAAGTTTTAACTGCCAAGCACATAATAGATGAAATGAATTCAGCCATGTTAAACACTTTTTTTTACAGCATGTTGTTTTCCTATTTTTGCTGTAATTGTTTTGTGAATCTCTCCAAGTCCTCTCTCCTGGTCTGGCTGAATCACCTTGAGACTTCACCTCTCTGTCTTGTCATAGCTCCCAAGCCACTTCAAAAATTTCTCTCTTCTTGATGTTACAGTGCGAGCCACACCTCCTCGGAATTTCTTCACTTCTCCTTGTCTTGCCACAGCCCATGCACAAGCCTTCAAAAATTCTCTCCACTCTTCACAGTCCTCCTGTCTAGGGCAAATATTTCTAGGCCTTTACTCTTCTGCACATTTGCTCTGACCTTTGAAGGCTTCTCTCTCTCTCTCTTTGCCCTAGCTTTGTCAAGCCTTCATTCCTTCAAAAAATCCCAGTCTCACCAAGCCTTCACTCTCTTGCTCATCTGCTCTGTCCTTTGAGACTTTCTCTCTCTACCCTAGCTCTGTCCAGCCTTTGTTCCTGCAAAAATCTCAGTCTCACCAATCCCTCACTCTCCTGCTCATCTACTCTGTCCTTTGAGAATTTCTCTCTCTCTCTCTCTCTCTCTCTCTCTCTCTCTCTCTCTCTCTCTCTCTCTCTCTCTCTCTCTCTCTCTCTCTCTCTCTCTCTCTCTCTCTCTCTCTCTCTCTCTCTCCTAGCTCTGTCAAGCCTTCATTCCTGCAATTTTTTTTGTCTCACCAAGCCTTCACTCTTGTGCACATTTGCTCTGCCCTTTGAGAACTTCTCTCTCTCTCTCTCCTAGCTCTGTGAAACCTTCATTCATGCAAATTTTTTTTGTCTCACCAAGCCTTCACTCTCCTGCACATTTGCTTTGCCCTTTGAGAGATTCTCTCTCTCTGCCCTAGCTCTACCAAGCCTTCATTCATGTGAAAATTCTCAATCTCACCAAGCCCTCACTCTCCTGCTCATCTGCTCTGTCCTTTGAGAATTTTTCTCTCTCTGCCCTAGCTCTGTCCAACCTTCATTCCTGCAAAAATCTGAGTCTCACCAAGCCCTCACTCTCGTGCTCATTTGCTCTGTCCTTTGAGAATTTCTCTCTCTCTCTCTCTCCTAGCTCTGTCAAGCCTTCATTCCTGAAATTTTTTTTGTCTCACCAAGCCTTCACTCTTGTGCACATTTGCTCTGCCCTTTGAGAACTTCTCTCTCTCTCTCTCTCTCTCTCTCTCTCTCTCTCTCTCTCTCTCTCTCTCTCCTAGCTCTACCAAGCTTTCATTCTTGTGAAAATTCTCAGTCTCACCAAGCCTTCACTCTCCTGTACATCTCCGTGCAAAAATTCCCCTTCCTATTGCCACTCACCATCCACATCTCTCTTTCCTGCAAAAATTGCTTCCCTAAACAGCCACTCACCAACCCACTCCTTCTTTCTTGCGAAATTTTTCCTTCCTAATGCCGCTCACCATCCACTTCTCTCTTTCCTGCAAAATTTTTCCTTCTTGCTGCAACTCACCATCCACACCTCTCTTTCTTGCAAAAATTGCTTCCCTAAACAGCCACTCCCCAACCAATCATTTTTTCCCTCTCAGATTTCTTTCTCTTTCCCCTCCTCTGGTCTGTCCTAGCCCTCAGATATCCTTCAAAGCTTCTTCTTGCACTCTCCCCACTCCAAGCCCTTCCTCCCTAATTTTCTTCCCTGTCACTCCCCACAGAGGTCTTTGCCTCTTTGAAGCCTCTTCCTTACTGATTTTTCCTAGCAAAAGGGCTCCCGAAGTCTTTTCCCCCTTGTAGCTTGTCCACAACAAGTTCTCTTTGGAAACATTCTCCTTAGCCTTCTTTTCCCACTAAATTCCTTTTGCTCCTCCACCAAGGAAAATGCTCTTCACTCCAATAACATAAAATACCTGAGCTCATATAACCTAACATTATTTCTCAGCTCCAGCCACACAAACAAAATCCTCAAGCTAATAACACCATAACTTTTTCTCGACTTCACCATAACATAGTAAATATCTCCTGCGGCATGGTAGCAGCAAACCAACTCCTGAAATCCATTGAACATGACCCTTGAACAACTTCTAAACTTGCACATCAAACCTCAAGGTTACATGTGTGCAATTTTCTTGACAACACTAGAAGTATAAAGGGTTCATCAGACAAGATGATCATATGCAAAAAATCTTGCACAAAACGCGAGGTGATGAATTGGGTGAAATGATGCTTGGGTAATATTTGGACATGAAAATCCCAATGGTTTGGCAGAAGTGGATTTGGTGGTCCATAAATTCCATCCATCCCATTCCTTCTCTGATACCAATGTAAAAGTCAAAGATTGAGGAGAGAAATAGGAGAATGGAAGCTTACATTAGGATACTTGAATGAGGGAAAACTCCGAATCCTAGCATGAGCTTCGGCTCTTGTATTTATAGGGATCATACAAGGCTCTTGAGAAGCTTCTCAAGAAGCTTCCTTCTAGGAGTCGTTTACTTGGTGTGCAAGCTAAGCTAGTTGGAACCTTCTAGAAGTTTTCTTCTAGAAACTACTTACTTGAGGTGCAAGTTAAGCTAGTCGGGAAACTTCCCAAGAAGCTTCCTCGATACTTCTGAAATATTCAAGGCTAATTTGTCTTATTTGCTACTTCATTAGCCCTACTAACTTTGTTGCTAAACTCCATATTGTTACACCTCTGATGCCCTAAAGGAGCACCTTCTCTTTATTATATAGCCAAGGAGGATCTCCTCCAAGGAAGCTCCACCATAGGATTGGGTATATGGATAGGTGACCTGTCAGCAACCTCCACCCTTAGATTACATGCTTGGATGGGTGACATGTTGGTCCTAGTTGCATCTGGTTGGTCAAACAAGCTTTGACTAGAGGGAATCACGTGGGTGAGGTACTATTGGAAAGCTCTTGGCGAGACAAACCAGGGGGAGGAAAGGTTGGCCTTCCCTCCAACCCTAAACCCTAAACCCCTAAACACACATTTTAAGGCCTAGTTCATCCGTTTAGACCTTTGAAGTTTTCAGGCCTATTTTGGCTTCTACCCTATTAGTAGAAGTGCTCTTTTGGTGATACCTCTATCTGATCTACATTCTCCATCATATGTGACATCTTTCCAGATATCACCAACCCAAGTTTCACCTCTAAATCATATGCCTAGCTATTGATTATAAAGTTTCCAAGCATGTTTTGGTTTTGGCCTATTAGTAGAAGTACTCTTTTGGTGATACCTCTAGCTTATCTACTTAGTTCCTCATGTATGACATCCTTACAGATGTTACCAAACCAAATTTCATCTCTAGATCATCTATCTAGCTATTGGTATTATAATTGCTAAATTATTTGGATTCATAAATCTACTCTATCACCAACACCCTCTTACAAAATCTCTCATTTTTTTGGGCACTTTGCTGGTGAAATGGTGAATCTTATTGGTAGCGGCATTGATTTCATACATCACAAAAAAACTTTGATTGCAAAGAAAAATGAAAAGTAAAAAGCTCTCATAAAAGTTATGGCACAAGATCCTAATTTTATAGTCTTGTTAAAAACGGTCTATTCTTCATTTATCATGATGTTTGATAAGCGGTCATGGTGGTCATGGTGTATCACTTTGTACCAAACGGTAAGGAACACTTCCTCTAGCATACTCATGCAAGGGATATGAATATTCTGTTGGTGCAAAATTTGGTGGTTGTTTGACTGATGGCAGAAGTTTGTATTCATGGGACTACATTTTCATAGATCTTCATAATGAAGTGACTTGATGGCAACATAAGCTCATATAGATATGATTTGTAATGGAAGATCTTTGGAATGAAATAATTCTTTGTATTCTTAAGGTTGGTCATAGTGCTGATCTTTGAAAGAATGATAGGTCATCAAGAAAACTTGTTATGATACAAACACTAGGCTCCCGCTCCATAGAATTGTATCATAGTTGTCATATGAGTGGATTTTTCACTTTGTGAGGTGCTTGTCTAAGGACTAATGCCATTTGTTTGGTTTTTTTTATTGCATTCTGCTATGCTACACACAAGAATTACAAAATAATACAATAATAACTTTTGCTCCAAGGAAGTCAAGGTGAGTCACTACACCTCCTTCATGGTTACTTTCTAGGTCAATGATAAGTAGTATAATCTCATGTTCTAGCCTTAACAAAGTTCACAAACCTTTCACTAATCTACAAAAATTGAATAAAAAAAGAAGATATACAAATACTGCAAAGGTGTCTCACCATATGTACTTATTATGGTACCCATTTCTTTGAGATTTAGCATAGAAAAGCTATTATTAATCATATTGTATCACCAATTTTTCTTTGTCTTATTGCTATTAATTTAAATTGCATTAATTAATATTGAATTTAAAATTCAATGAATGACTAGCTTAAAATTCCATCCAAATGTAAAACAAAGATATTAAACCAAGTTCTATACTATAGGCCTAAATATTGAATCTTTTAATTATAGAATTGAGTGTGAAATTAATAAGTTTGAGGTAGGTATGGTCAAATGTCTAGATAAACCTTTCCTTGCTTGAGCATATTGAATCATAAATAAAGAAAGTTGAAATTTCTAAGGTTCTATTTGCATCCATCTTATTTGAAGGACTCAAGTGCATGCAATCAAATATTAAATAGTTACACCATAAAAAAATTACAAGTTCTTTGTATTCATGTAACAAGAATAATTCCTTCACAACAAAACAAAGATTAAAAATCCTTTTATTTCATGGATGCATGCTCTTCACTTGAAAATGTGAACTTAAAATGTTTAAAGGGTAGATATGAAATTTTTTATTCATCTTTGATAAAACATTTCAGATTAAAAAACCATATTTGGATTGAATTACACCTTTGAGAATACATGGTGCATATAGATATATATGAAAAGTCTTCTTAATAAAGATTCATACATAAAGATTTATTATATCAAATATTATTAATTTAATTTAATAATTATAATAATAAGATATCATTCAAAGATATAGACCTTTAATTTTAATCAAGGACGATTGGACATACTCTCTCTATTATCCATATAAATATTATAGAATAAAAATCAAGATAATATATCTATATATAGGAAAAGGGTTTATGTAAAAGCTCATCATATAAACTTATAATGATCTTTGATTATATGATTATAAATTACCATGGCAAAATAATATAATTCAAAATATTATATGTAACCAAATAATTTCAAAAAATGCACATGCAATCTCATACAAGAAAAACTAAAAGTTAAATATGCTAAATCAAAATAGACCATGGTGATCCTTAGTATCAATATTTGAAAAACTAAAAGTTAAATATGCTATATCAAAATAGACCATGGTGATCCTTAGTATCAATATTTGATTTGTGTGGATTTTATATATATATTTCTTGGTGAAATTATCTATAATATTGCAGAACTTAACATTTTGCATCTATTAGTAATATTATTTGAAAAAAATAAAATAACTACTCATGGAATATCATTTAAAGATGAGTTAATACTAGACCTAAATGTAGATCTAAATTACAATCTTTATCTTTAATGACATTAGTTTATCTATCTTATAATATCTACTTCTAACAAACAAAATTTCAAAGTTTTCAATACATTAAAAGTCCACTTTATTAAAATAACCTCTTCTCAAAGTCCTTGTTTAAGCAACAAGCACTTACCTATAGGTTCATGGTCTTCATTAACTAAAGTATAAATATTTTTTATTATTATATTGAGCTGCTTGATGGATATGATAACCTATAAATTCTTGTTGCAATAGATATCCTTCAATTCCTTAGAAGATTCAAGTGAATATCTGCTAACTTCTTGGTGTCTAAATCTTCCATGGATTCTTGGTTGGATCTCTCAAATATACATTGATATTTCATCTTCTAGAAATTTCACTCTACATTAAATAATTGGGACTTTGTTATTATGTTAGGAAATAATTTGCATGCAAATATGTTAGACTTGTAATTGAAATTCCCACTTCAACTACAGAGATAGAACTAGCTACATCTCTAACAACCATCTTCCAAGAAGAGAAATTTGGCTTGTTGTCTACTTCATAAGATTATATTCTTAAAATATCCTTTATTTTCTTGACCCAATTTTGCAATTACACTTTGAACAATAGAATTAGACTTGGATCTTATGCATATTAAAATTTTAAATTAAGATGATCTAATTTTTTACATGGGATGTTTTTGTATTTGATAAATGTCATATGAATCATCAAAATGTAAATTTTCAATGCACAACTCATAGAGCACAATTTAGTGTTCTATCATATAGGCAAACAAAAGGGAAATTGAGCAAGGAATGGTATGAGATAACGGAATTATTCTTGAATCACTCTATCATCCATTTGTCTAAGAAACATTTTGCTCAAATAAAAAGTCAAGAGAAGTATTATCACCTATTCCTAAGTTATCCAAAAAAAATGGACTTCTAGTACTTGAGGAGTAGAAGAATATAACATTAAAAAAACACAATTTATAAAAACACCAAATATATGAGTATTTATAAATTTCTTATTTGATCTTTTAAACCTAGACTATCAGTTTATTAATACCAAATGATCTAAAAGACCAATATTGACTAAAAAGAAATATTTCAATCCCAATTCAATAGATACTATGATAATTGAAGAGAAATTTTCGAGAGAAATTGGTAAATAATTATTAATTTATATATATTATTTCAATTTGTAATATAATTTGTGAAATTTAAGCATTATAATAAAATATCATCCATCCACTAAAACTAGAGTGGTGGTGTCTTAAACTTATTATTATCTTCCTTTTTTTTACTTCTGCAAATTAATCATAATTTTCCTTTCCTTTCTACTAGTCTTATCTAGTGTTCTTTTACTTCCTTTCCTCTTCTATCCTATTCACTTTTCTATCTCCACGTCACAAGTAAATCAAATTTCATATTATTGTTTGTAAATTTATCTCTTTATAGTTCACAAAAAGCACCTCCAAAGCAAAAGGATCAAGATATCACTCATCATTTGTATATATAAGGTCCATGATAGAAAAGCTTATGTCATGGACTATTAGCATGGATTAAATTGTTGCATAAGATTGTAGAAATGAGCATGAATATCTTTCTTGTTGGGAAGTGTTATGTAAGATTGAATATTCATAAAATGTGCATTATATTCCAAGCTTCATTTAGGAAGCTTGTTTTTTTATTTTCTATATACATGTTTTAATTTTTGGTACAAAATATACCCAAGTATTTTATACAAAAAAACCTATTTTAACCTAAGCTTAATATATTCAAACCAATCATTTCTATGAATTTTCTTTAAAAAGTAACGCTTGGTTTAACATTATTTGTCCTAAAGGTTTTCACATTGGACTTTTTATATAGAACCTTGATAAGTTTTACATAGAAAAGCTAGGGAAGGAGAAAACCTTCCCTTTCCAAATTTGAGAATCAATGATGGTTTTGTAGACTTGCTTACTGGGATAATGGTGAATGCAAACCCACACTCTCACACTCCATCATTTAGATTCATCATTATATGAATATAATTCATATAATGATGGATCTAAAGTACATATTTGCATTAACATAGGATTTTCACATATAAATCAGAACAAGTATTTGTATTATACACTTTATGGAACACCACTATAGCAATAAATTAAAGAGGTTGAAGAAGTTCATCATCTAATCCTTCACTTGTACTATATTCATATTTACATATGTCAATTAAAGCAAGATGAAGGTAACTGATCATAACATAACCAAGAAATTTTGAATCCAAATTAGTTACATCTAGAAGTTAGAGTAATTACAACAACAATATCTAAAGTTGGGAATTTTCAAGATGTAAGAGCTAGAGAATGAGCTAAAGAATGCATTGGTTACGTAAAAATTGGAGATATAGCAAGTGTTGAAACTAGAGAAGAAGGTGCTTGATACTAAAAATATATTCTAAATATCATTTTGCAAAGTAGAGATGTAAGAAATGCAATGAAATATATCTGATATATGTACAAGAGACATGCAAGGTGAAAAGCTAGAAAGTAATGCTTTTGAGCTTTGTAAGCAAGAGATTGTGCTTTTCTTTCATGTGGCTATTAAAGACTTAATGCTTGACAACATGTTCATGCAATATTGAATTTTGCAACATAAGGTCTTTAGTATCATGATTTGTTGCACAAAATTTGAAGCCAATAGAATGAAGGAAGTAAATAAGGTAGAGGGGATAGTTGGTGATGCTTATTTGATAGGGATCTTGTTTTCTCCAACTTTCATTTTATAGTGTAAAAGTACCATGGACTAGAAGATCATGGATGCAAGTTACGATCAATCAACCGACAAAGAAGGAAATGCAAATTTTTAGCACCTTATGTAGCTACAAAATAGCTTAAATGAAAGACTTCCAAAATGTGAAGGACATTTCACCATTGCAAACATTCCTTTTATGTACATTGTAAAGGACTGTAAATATGATTTCACCATTGCAAACATTCCTTTTATGTACATTGTAAAGGACTGTAAATATGATTGTACTCACTTCTTCAGGAAGTACAGTTTAGATATGTTATCTAATTTGAAGTACGTATCACTACTTTGGATATTTGAAATGTAATGGTGTTCTATTCTTAATTTTACATACTAGGAAGTCATTTCTATTCAGTTTTCATGATTACACTATATTACATGATTTGGTAATTTTTAATCCCTGGAGAGTTACCATGGAGGTTTAATTTTATTGATTTTCTTTGTAAGCTTGACATATTGAATCAAATAATTCCAACTTATCTTGTTCTACAATAATAAGACAAATGTAAACCATATAGGTAAATCTTAAATCAACACTTACACAAGTATATTGGATTTGGCTCTAGATAAAGTAGCTTGTTTGATCCCTATGTGTAATATGATTGGGTATTGGAAAAGAAATATGTCACATTCACAAGAAACCTCTTTCATATACAATGACAATAATGTCCAACACATCCTCATATCGGTTATGAAGTTTATACTTGTAACATATAGTTGAAACATCCCAGTGATGTGATCTCAAAATCAATATGTACCAAAAGCCTTGAGTTTTTATATTACTTAATCTCTATGTTCCTGAAGTCCAAGGAGTAGGTATTGGATCTATGTGCAAGAAGTGCAACTATGTAGAGTTAGGTATAACTTGGCAGAAATGGAGGAGCATTGTATTCCGGGTAAGTATTATGGAAGCTTTTACCATCAATTATCGAAAGCAAGAGTTCTACAAGAAATGAGATGCTAAAAGGTAACAAAGGTAAATTCTACTATTGGAATCTACAGGGAATGAGGTACATATGGTGAAATATGCACAACAATTTTGGTAGGTAAGTTTAGTTATAGTGGGTTCAAAATTACCCAATGGGTGCAAAAATACCAAACTAGTAAAAACGAAGGATAGTCTAGCGCATCTTAGACTATCATTTGTTCCATTAGTTTGATTTGTCACTCATACATGCATACCAAAAGTAAGAGTTAAAGAAGAAAGAGAGGAGGAAAAAGACAAAGGTATATTATACTTCTCTAAAAGATAGCATTAATAAAGTTCATTTAGCATAGATAAACTAACTTAGGATATAACTTCAATATGAACTCGGGTAGACCTGTAGACTCGGGTTCCAACAATGTGAATATATCCATTCGCTAAACGCGAATGGATATATTTTGATATTTACACATCCTACATGTATACCGAAACAATCAATTATCACACCCTTTTTAGAAAACTTTCAAATCTCATTTTGAAATTTCCACACGAAGATCCAGCACCAGTTAGACCCTCTAGTAGCCCACTTTCTTGGGCGTGTAGTATCTTGCGCTATGAATCTTGATGCCGGGTGAGGTAACAAATTGGTTGAAAGCGGAGGGTGTGGAAGTCTCGAAAAGGAGTCTGTAAATATCAATTGCCTAGTTTTAGTGCGGAATTGAAGGATGCGTAACATTAAGATCTGGAGTCAAAGTGTCAAAGAAACAGAAACTTCGAAGTGATGTGACTCTAGATCGTGCGTGCTTCAGGTTGGAGCAAAGCGGTTTATTGAATAATCACAAAGCTGCATCACTTAGAAACACACATTTCTTCGTGATGCAGCTGAATTTGGAATATACAATTCAATTCAATATTTCAATTACATGACGGATAAACATGGTTCAAGGTGGGACGGATCCGGAGGTTGAACTTGCTTGGTCTCCATCTCGATGTTTCTGGGATGATGCAAACCAGCATTCTCCTTGCAATTTAACAAAGACCGATTCTAGTTCTCGCGGGGACTTTGACTGTCAGTTCTTCAGATTCGGAGTAGCAACCAAGATTTAAGTGCCAATCAGGTCAGGTGGGAACCCAAAAAGGTCGATGGACGTCATGGCGTGGGACAATGGTCACCGTCGCACATGAAAAGAAGTTTAATGAGTGGAGTAGAACATCTGACAAGTCTAAGATATTCGATTCAGTGTCTTCGGAGGACGAGCTTACTTCCTACCAATTGATTTCTGGTCCACATCTAGTGTCAATCGGTTCATTCGCTTCGTATTTATGGAACTCTTTGGATGTAACATTGAGCTAATCTAAGACTAAGTGCTAACTAAGATTCAAGTGATGGAAAATACGGTTGACTTCCAACCACGATGGGGCTTCTCACCTTGTGCTCTCCGTCCGACCAGGTGTAGCTTCCAAAGAAGTACACGTCCTCTGATAGCGAGACTTTCTTCGTTCTCTCGAGTTTTACAGTGAATGATTTTACCTCATAAGCTCTCGTGAACCGCAAAATTGAAGGTGTTATCGTAACTTCCACACCTTCAGGGGGTTCTATCTTGACGACATACAGGCTTCGGGCGGCCCCGACGTTGGTCACTCTTCTGGTGACGGTTACTGCTTCCATCGTAAGATTTCCCACGGACAAGGACGGATAATTGAGGTTGCTTGTGGAAGGGAAGTACTTTTCTGAACTACAAAAGCCTGCTTCACCGGTGATGACCTCCACGTCCACATCCGTGTAGCCAAGAGCACACAGAAAGAGCGTGTAATCTCGGGGGCCTGCTTCGTAGATCAAGCCAGGATCAGCTGCTTTGACAGGATTCACCAACCCCGATCCCAAACCGAAAGGGATAGCTGGTTTTCCCATTGAATCCTTGATGGGCTTTTTGGAGTTGTCGAGCACTCTAGCTGCGAATGTAGAATGAACGTCAGGTTATGAACACATTGGAAACACTGGTACCAAAATTCAAATTTGCAGAGGAGTAAGTGCGCTGGCCAGAAAGGTTGCATGAGGACTTTGCGTGAAATTGCTAGAAGAAGAAGATGAAGGCTTTTTCATGGTTAACGCAATGTTACCTGTAGTCATGATGGCGGATTTGATTGCGGCTGGGCTCCACCTAGGGTGGATTTGCTTCAGGAGAGCAACTATTGCTGCAATTTGCGGGGTTGCCATTGAGGTCCCAGACAGCAAGCCGTAAGGTTCAGTTTCATAAGGTAACGCTGCCAAGATGTACACTCCAGGTGCGGTAATGTCCGGCTGCAAAAAGGCCAGTCTGAATTTTAGTCTTCTTCCACAGAAGTGCTCCCAATGACAAAACAACCATCGCAGGTCGTGGGAAATTGCAGTAAGTCGACTGAGTATTGAAGGCGCTGCAACTACAACCATCAAATAGCTACAAGCACAGCATCGAACAAAAGGTTACTCCATTTGCAGACTAACCTTCAGAATATCACGTGTCACACCGTTAGGACCAAGTGATGAGAAGTCAGCCAATTTCGGCGTCTGCTTTACACTCGCACCCACCAACGTTTTCCCGGGGAAGATAGTAGCTACGCCCTTTCTGCTTCCACGAGCACATCAGTGAAACGCTATTGTGAATTCTTGTTCCATGAACCAATCTTTATGCTCTTATTTTGTTGACAAGTTTAAGCTATCTGTCCAGAGATGGTACACGTTGAAGTACGTTGAAGTACGTTTAGAGGAGAAACAACTTTTAAGCTTTTAAACTAGCGAGAGCACGAATGTACCTCAAGGGAATGGACATGTATTTTTGAATACGAACAGCATCGGCTGCCTTCACATGGACAGCTGGGAGTGAAAACATCGCAGCATATTGAAGGCCGAAGTCACTCGCCTCGTCTGTATTTCCAACTATCATTCCCAGTCCACCAGCTTCTAGAACTGTTTCACCCTTTTCAGTCACGTCTTCCTTCGTCAAGTCACCCACTAGACAGAAAACAATCTTCCCTTCCACTTTGGATGGCTCCAACGAATCTTTGAAACAATATCTGCAATCCATGCAAGGAAATCAGATCACCAAGCATTTGACTCCCTCGCTGACATATGTCGAAGATAAGGCAGGCCCGGCCAAATGAGACGGAAAGTACTAAACCTATTGCTTACTTTGCTGAGTCTTCGTCGGCAGACTTCAAGTCACTAGCTAAAGCCAATGGCGCGGAGATAGTGTCGAACTTGGCCAGAGTTGCTCCCTGCAGCAGGTTGATTCACTCGACTTGTATTACGCGATTGCGTATATCCGGAATCAAATCTAACTTACTACATTGCATGTTCGTCATCCTCAAACTTAAACATGCATTGAAATCATTCAATCAATCAATCCTCTGCATCGGCTTACTTGGGGATTTGATCAAGACAAACAAAGGGAAGAAACATCGTAACAGCCAAGAAAAATACAAAATTCATGCATTTTATGTTCAAGTTCGCTCTAATCATTCTCAAAGAGTAGAAATGAACTGAGCATTCATCAAGTCTAGTCCTCAACATCGTTTTGGAATGCAACCAAGATATTGAACAAATGGAAGAAACGTGGTAACATCCATGGAAAATAAATCAGCTAATTCAGACGATCTAGCTGGAGTATTAAACCGCTCAGGCAGTACTGCTAGAGACAACACTCATCCTCCAACTAGGGTGTTAAGTATATGCTGTGGAGAAATCAAATCACAACACAAGGTTACGTACTCTGAGTTTGAAAGAAGGGAGTTTATTGCCTGCTAGCCCGATATGAACTTCAGATCCTAGAAACCGATCCTGCGTACTAGCAGCAACAGTGAAGGACCATGGCTCCACATGGTTGACAGTGTAGAAATTTGGACCATCATTTCCACCAGCGAAGTTCACAAGAATGTTCTTACGCATGGCGTGAAATGCAGAGATGGCGTTGATGTCCTCGTACAAAGGTTGATCGTTGGAGCTACCGATAGAGATAGAAATGACATCAACACCATCTTTGATTGCATCCTCGATAGCTGCGGCAACATCCGCAACACTACACATAGCATCCTGCCAACAAACTTTGTAGACTGCAAGTCTTGCATGAGGAGCTCCACCTTTGGCTGTACTATTACAATAACCAGTTGTAGAGTCAGCTTGAACAAATGCTCCAACTGCGGTCGAGGCAACATGAGTGCCATGCCCGTCCATATCCCGTGGTGATTTATAATCTATCTGGAATGTCCTCTCGTTAACATTGGGGTTTCCTTGGTAGTAGTACTTTGCTCCGATCAATTTCCTGCATCAATAACCGTTTAATTCATACAGGAATGAGTATGATATAGAACTTCATTAGCAGAAATAAGCTAGATCCAAAACCTAAACATTCTGTGTTACTTCGTTATTCTGGGCTGAAGTACGGAGGCCTTAATCCCAACTTGCCTGTTGCAATTGTCCTTAGTAAACTGGTCTGCTTCAACGCACTCCCCCTTCCATCTCTCAGGGATTGGGCCCAATCCAGCATCGGAGAACGAGGGAGATTCGGGATAAACTCCTGCAACAAGATCGAGTACAGATTGCATGCATTACCACCACAACCGGAGAACAGACGGGGTATATTGCTACACCGGTACATTCTTTCGAGCAAGCCTTGATTCATGAATCGCCGACTTATTATCATCTAGCTAGAGATCAGCACTGAATTTCATACATGTTTGATTTCTGGAGCAGAATTGAACAAATGCAGTATAGAGCTGAATATACCTGTGTCGATCACCCCGATGATCATATCTTTGCCGAATTGCGCCTGCTCCCACAAAGGGCCTGTCGTTGGGTCATTTTGACTTTCTACACCTAGAAATTTCCACGTATTTGTCGTCTGAAGTTTGCCGTAGGAGTTCTTAACTACGGAAAGGACTCCGTCCATGCCTGTGAGAGGGGTGACGAGTTTCGATCAGTAACTTCATCTGGGGCTAAAGAATGGAACTTCTCATATGCTACGGAAGCTTAACAATATTTCAAGAGAAAAAGAATGCAATTAGCGTGTACTTGATCTACTTCTCATGAGTCTATTTGACCAAACTCCATACCGGAAAGTTTGGTTGCCTGCTCTGGTGTGAGCTTGGCAGCGAAGCCATCAAAAACATTCTCGTAGCAGTAAATTAGACAGCCGTCAACCGATTCAGAACTGCAGGAAGTATACCACAAGCACGACCACCAACAGTGTCAAGACGTCCCTCACGCAATTAGAGAAGTCATGAAGCTGCCATCTATTATGAAGTGAAAAATGAGAGTGGAGATACCAAAGTTCACCAAAGAATGGTCCGCGGAACATAAGTCCTGCACGAATATATATAGATAGAGAAGAAGATACACAAGTAGGTCGAGTCACTCTTCACCATAGTTCTAAAGAGGTGAATAGGTCTAAAGAGGTGACTAACGAGAAATGGTGCGTAAAGAATAACCAGCGACTTGCTCATCAGTAGGCATATACTGCAGATCTATTTCTCCAGCCAATACCTTTTCTCTAATGAAGTGATAATGGATTCTGCATGCAGAACAGAACATGCAGACGATGCATGTTCTGTTCTACCAAGCCAATTGCAGCATTCATGATTTTAAATCCCCACTTGACTACTTCGGAGTTCTAACTTCAAGACCGCATCTAATTCATATGAGTCAACCGATTCCCTCCATAAACATAGATAGTCACAATTATGAAGAAACTACACTCATGCGAGCAACATCCAGCAGATGGGTACGTGGTGATTCAATTAAATACTGTTATTGAAGACACTTCCGTGGGAGAAGGGAAATGTTCTAAACATTGTCATGAAGGGTACTGCCATACAGAGAGAATTACCTGCCCAAGGCTACTTCTAGAATTGCACGATGAGAATTGGAAGTCGTTTTATCAGGGCGGCCTTCACTCAAATGAATAACATGGATCTGTTGCATACAAGGGTCACTTCCATCAAGAGCTTCGAAACTTGAACTCACGATTGCAACCAGAGCTTTATACTTAGAGGGAGCAGCAGCTTGTCAGTAATTGACCTAGTCCGCCACACCGAAATAATTCGAAAAGCATACGAAATTTCAACCAAATTTTCTTTGGAAACAGAATATGAAACAGATCTCGATCTACGGGTCCACCCACTTCTTCATTCGGAAACAGATGCATAGGAATACTCATAGGAATTTCAGTAGTACTTCTTTTAACTTAAAACTGTTCGTCGTTCCACTTACGAGCCATCAATCCTTGCATTGAAATGGCTAAAGCGCTAAATTTAGGTACCTCTGAATTTGAAGTTACTGATACTGCAGAAAGGCAAACACCGAGGAGCACGCACAGAATTCCAAGCTCATGCTTTGAGACCATGGCCATGCCATTGATCTTCTTCATCCCCAGCCCGTCTATCAGATCCTCAACTGAATGGTAAACAAATTGATAAAGCTCTAAAAAGTAGTTTGGATCTGATCTACTGCATGTATGTCAACACACACACCCTCTGATTTTGATGCTGAGAACAAGAAGAATCGACACTTTGTCAATGCTAAGGGTATACGAACTCTCACCGCCGAGAGAGAGCTCGAAGCTTTGTTGCAATCGTGGTACAAAAGAAGAAATCGATTTTATACATCTCAAAGATCAGCTCAAGGACACATTGCAAGCTTACTGTTCAAGTGCATGGACGATTGGCCTTCATGATCATGCAGACGTGAATCGTTGACTGCTGCATCTGAGTTGACCCGATTTATTCCATAAAAGCAATGTGTCCAAAATTCTGTTTGTACATCATCATTTGCAAATAAAAGTTAGTGACTCATGCCATTTATGCCGCTGCATAGAACTCGCCAGAGATCTAGAGAGTGGTCACATGCTAACAAGCAAAAGGATAAAGCATTAGATATATGACTAAGACCTTAGATAGATGTTAATGAGGAGAATGTTATCATCCACTGGACAGATCTTCTCATTTCCCTCTCGAATTATGTGGATGGGTCACAGTTTTGAGGCTCTATGGAAATAAATTAATGTGCTGTGACCTGTCAAGTATGCAGTTAGGCAATCGTGGCTAGCATAGGTGACGGATAATAAGGTTACGTGTGATCTAGGCGAAACTCAGGCTAGTTGGCCGGATTGAGAATTAGTTGTTTAATTTTGGAATTGAATTGTATGTTATGTTACGTGTGCAAACGCTGTTCATGGTTGAAAATGAAAGATATCTCAATTTCTCCATGGCCACACATAACAAAATTGAATATGTATATTTCATTATTGACTTCCGTAATATACTCCGCGATAATCTAGTTATCACAAAGATAGCTAGCTAGATATGTATGGAACGTGTAAATTTTCTCAGAACGGCATCAGCTGAATAAAAAAACTCCATAAAATAATGGATTTCGTTTACAAAGGTGAGTGAGACTAAATCTTCACGGACCAAAATAGTATCACTGAATAAACTTAGAATATAATCGATATGATTCCTTGCAGGAATCATATACGTAGCTTCTCATGAGCTGTTTGGTGGTGATTGATTCTGTTTTCATTTTCATACATGGATCATTTAAACGGTTCCTCTCTCTTTCAAGCCAGTGAGAACCTACTGTCAAGTAAGCTGCCATTCATCAGAGTGCCGAACGTCCTGAGATATGATTGCTTTTGATTGATTGACCTGTTAATTGATCATTCTATGGACGGTTGGAAAAGGTTTCCCCTTGCTTGTGTCATAACCTGTGATGGATCTGGACGATGAACAAGTTCTAGTCAGCGTTCCGGAACTCACCAGTTACTTCAATAGTTCTAAGGATGATGTCTGTTTGAGAATTCACCAGTTACTTCAATAGTTCTAAGGATGATGTCTGTTTGAGAATTCTGTTTGAATACCAAGAACTGTAGTGTACAGAAGTTTAAGCTAGATCAGCTTCTCAGGTGAGGATAGGTTCTCATTGCCTCCACTCTACTCCTCACGATCATTTAAGCACAGGTTGTCCTGTCTTAACCTGAAAGGTTTCAAATAGCAGACTTTAACTGTTGAACGGGGCCCGGTACTTGAGTGTTTGTCGGGAAAAGGACTCCTGACTTAGAATTGACCTCGATGTGAAACTAAACCTGTCGATTGACACGCTTAGCTTCGAACTAAACAGCTGGACCGAGAGTGCCACCATGATGAATAATGATCGCATGAAGAGTAAAATGCTTGTAGAGGTCTATAATCCATCTACTCACCTACATCCTCAGTTTTCATGTAGCATTGACGGAGTCATATGATTCAAACCTGTACCACTCCTTGAAGCTGATCAGAGTACTAGTATGGTTCTATCTTTGGTTATCGTCTAAAACTGCACATGGCGATCACGTCAAGAATGTAGATGAACCTGACATTGAAGTAGATACTAGATTGAATGTATTCACAACCGGAGCCTGTCCTGGTTTCAGCCTTTCAGATGAGGTCTAAAATGTCTCGAAATGGGAGAAATGCACTAAATGTTTCCAGGTTCCAACAAGCTCCTATGCTAGCATGTGATCATGTCATTGAGCAATCTCCAGGAGCATGCTGGTTTAGGGTAGATATCATGTAAATGTCATGGCCACGGTATGAGCGTTGGGTGATCAAATTGACAGCTTTTGTACAAACTGACATGCGAGATATTTACTTTTGACGATATGGTATTTTCTTATGCATCCCCTTCATGCACTCACAGTTAACAATGACACTTAGAAAGTTTATTCAGAAAGTGTCAAGGTCGACTCGTTTTGAATAAATTTGGATAAAAGATTTGAAAACGTATCAATTGATCTCTAAAAGCAACGTGGAAACTCTCACTCGGTTCCTTCAAGTGAATCTTATTTCGACCATATTCGAGTAAATCATCTGTTACACGTGTTGTAAAGCACGTTCGAGAGAACTGTGCAAGCACCGCATCCGAATCAATAAGTTCCGACACTTCTCCAAGCGAAAGCACTGAAAGTATTGAGTTTCTATTACAGTAAAATTATAGAAGCCCGCATGCATCTTCACTGAATCCAAAAACAGGCAAGATGTAGTGACGATGCATGCGTGTTGTAAGGTATTGTGAAACAAATAAATACTAAATATCGAGAGTATCGTTTGACCAAAACACTAGTCCATTGATTGGAAGTGTACGGGGTTCAATGGAGACGTTAAACATAGATACACCTATTGCGATCGTTGCATATAGGTCTCAAGAATCTTGCCAGTGGCAACTATAAAACTTCACAAATTCATATCAAGGGATAGATTCATAATCTGGATGGTAACAATTTGCAGAAACAGAACGTATATAACGTTCTCAGGATGGAGAGCAGACAACGTCCATTATTTTGAGTTTTGAATTCCACCCAAGGTCATATACAGAGAGGCAGTTAACCCCTAAATTTATCAGCTACTAGCTAAGGAAGATACGTGAACATCGCTGCGGGGTGCTGTCTTAACTAGTGTATACTGGTTAATCAAGTGGATATGAAATTTGTATCCAGATCCCAGTTTTATGACGTACATGAATAATTTTATGTTAAACCCTACGAAAGAGCTGTACATAGTAACAACAACTACCGTAGCAACTGAGTGTTACAGTATCCCGTTGACAATGTTTTCAACATGGGTGTCTCCTACAGTTAAAGGTGCTCATCATGCACTTAAAAACAATTTGCAAGAGCCCATTGTCCCGTGAGGGGTAGATAGGTATCTCCTTTGAAGATACGAAGTTACCCAGTCGACAAGGAAAAAATCTCGGATCAGGCGTCTATGCATGTGCCCACTAATAGGTGCCAGAAGTTGGGGACCAACGATCCCAAACGTGGGCTTCTTTCGATTTCAAACCTTCTGAAGCTCACCATTCTTCTCCTAAGCATAGTTCGGCTACCGAAATCATGGATTCACGAATATACTATAGGAACAGATTGCACCAAAATCCATACGTGGCCCTGAGCTTTTCGTCTTCTGAAGGTCACTGTTCTCTCTAGCTTTCCCGGTACTATCGAGGACACACTAGCAATTGGATCACGGGTAATAAATAATTCAAGGATCAGTTTCATTTTCAACAAATTTAAACTTGGCTTGTTTTGTTTACAGTCTAAGACTTGTTGCTCATTGTTCTCTCTCAACCATAGAGGAGCAGAGTACTGGCTCTTGGATAAAATATAGTGCAGGTCCTGTTGCCGCTGTCCCTAAGCATGCGCCACCGCACTGCACGACGTGGGCCAGGAAACAAGCCTGGATCCTTCTGCGGAGTGAGTGCTCTTGAAGTTCCTTTCGGAAAAGATGATAATACGCTACGTATCGTGACGTTGTCATTGACCATACACGAATGATAGAAATAGAACACGAAATGAACCTGATACGACCTTCCTTTTTTCCCCCATGTCCCATGGAAATTGCACGATGTAGAATTTCCTTGAATTCGAGCATAGCTGGACAATTGAACTTTGACTCCACTTGACCTGACAAGATTCTGTCAACGCTACACTCAGGTTTGATCACGGTTGGAAGGAAGGTACTTTACAAGTGTGAAGCGATATGCGCTTTGTATGCTAAACTTGAGCTTCATATTGTCGAGTCAGTAACGGGATACTATCGGGATGTTTTCTATAATATTGCAAGTCTATAAATGCAAAAAAAGGTTGCGAGCGATAGAAGATCTTTAGGAGTATCCGACATTCTGTTTGAAGGACCTAGATTCATACACAAACTGTTAGCAGGGATGCTGAATAAGTCCACTGCTGGGAGTATGGAACTCAGGACCGCAAAAGTTACCTGTCAACTCAGTCAGTGAAATTTGGTGAAGCTTCCTGAAGTGCACTGCATGATACCAATTGAAAGTTATTCAACTCTGATCTTATCTGCAGGACGCACATGCGCATTCGGTGTACTACTGTAGTACTAGTGACAAAACCCATGATTACTTCACTTGCTGCCGATCATGAAGTAAGATGAGGTTTTCCGTATAGCAAAGACGAGGCGTGCTGAAAGGATATAGCGCGATTTTGGGTTATGTTCTTCGTATGAAAGCTATTAGGTATCAACCTAAATTACTGTAGATGCTCACGCTGAGTCTATGAAAGGTCGAAATCTTTGCTTTTCAAATTAGATTGGCAAAGCATCGTTGGGGAATTCACAGTTTTAAATCTAGCGTTCTTTTTACGGAATCCCAAACAAAGCACCATGCACATTATACTTTCGTGTTCGAGATGACATCACCCTGCAGAAAAATCCAAAAGAAAACTTCACGACGTTTATTAGATTACTCGAAACCTTTCTTATGTCGAATGGTTTCGATCTAGCCTCCAAAATGTTGTCAAATACCTGAGATCGAAGAGACGTGCGAATTTCATCGAATAGATTCACGATATGTTGTTGCTCTTCACCCTTAATACTCTACAGTAACTGTTGTAGTTACAAAGTGGGTTCCATATCTTTCCCTGTTTTGATTATGGTGAACCACAAAGCTCATGCGATACAAGTACAAATCTCATGGAAAAAGAATTCCTCTTAACCTTTACATAAAGAGGAATTATTTTTCCATGAGATTTGTATTGCTGCTGTAATTCACGTGTCACTGAGTTGATCAAGATAGTAACCAATTTTATTTAATAGAATGCTATTTAACTTACTAAGTATACCTCTCCAGTTATACATATCTTCAGTCAAAAACTCAAACTCGCCAAGCAATAAGAAATTCAAACCCAATGTAATGATTCTGACGTATGTGGAGTCTGACATTGGCTAGCAAATTTTTGACAACAGGTAGGTTTGGACGTCATTATTTCTTACACTCTAAAAATTCTAGTCTATCTAGTACAACGTTCAAAATGTCCACTTCTTATAACATGATTTCACTTCTTTGCATTGTTATGCTGAAATG
Organism: Lunularia cruciata; assembly: GCA_948567375.1. NCBI lineage: Eukaryota > Viridiplantae > Streptophyta > Marchantiopsida > Lunulariales > Lunulariaceae > Lunularia > Lunularia cruciata. The sequence continues at coordinate 74,925,466 of OX419757.1, read as the reverse complement.
AAACAAACCTACTCTAGAACACTCTATATTAAGAAATATGTTTCTGACTATCATTAAGGTAGAGTACATATTTACTTCCGAAGTCCTTCAAAACCATGCACGACCTTGTACAATGGCATGAATTGTTACTAATTTTTAACTAGTGACGTACCAATCTAATGCAATATACTCTCATGCAATTCTTATTTTACTCAATGCTGCAATACGCTGGTTCTAAAGTATGTACAAAGTACTTATGGTTTGCTTAGCTCATCCAATTTCGGCGTTAACGTTTAGGCTAGATTGACATTGCGTTTGAGAACTTCAACTTGTTTATATTTGGAAACTCAGAAGAAGTACCAATTGCAATACTTATTAATTTGAATTTTTAGTTTGTCAAGACAGATTCGTAAACAACTCATCTGAAAGCACTTAGTCCAAGCGTGCAGATATCTGAGAAGCTGATGAAAACCGAGGACACGAAAATTTGATCGTCTTGCGTTTGTCAATAATCAGCAGAAATTAAAGAATTAGATAGGAAATCCTTCAAATCTCATGTCAAATATTCAACCTCCTATGCGGATCCCTAGTTGTCATGATTGGGAACATTCCCCAATTTTCTACCATCGGGACGGAGGCAAATATACCTTAAAATGGAGTGTCATTGTCAGTTGCAATGCTTTGTGAGGCTGGTCATATCAGTCTTAAAGCATATTAGCAAATAAAATAATGTTAATCTATCGGACAATTTACAACATCTGAGTTTACAATCCTATTTGACTGAGTACTTCTTAAGAGAAGTATTTGAAGGAAATGTCTTATCATTTCCTTGAATTTTCCATCCTTCACCAATATTTTAACACTTTTGGAAGAGGTTGATTGGTTGCTTCAACTTCAAACTTCAACTTCAAAAGAGCCACATCAAGCAGCCAACCACATGGCTGAAAACGCGGTTCTGACAACCCGTCCTTAGATATATGGATAATCATGTCGACAATATGTCCTATTTCATGGAGTAAGTTTAGTAAGTTGTTTCTTAAATAAATGTATTTTAATGAACATCAGGTCTAACGAAAGTTGAAGAAGTAGAGTGGATATACTTGGGGGCTTTCGAGTTTGGAATGTGGATGATTTTAAGGGTATAGAATGTGCTTCTGCAAAACTTTATGCGTCACTCTTTTCTTTTCTCATAAATTTTATGGGTACGAGTCAACTTCAGTCATTAATTAAAGTTCCATAAACATTCACTGATTCCCATAAACATTCAACATTTGAAGCTTGCAACAAAGCAGCTATGGAGGTTTTAAAGCTTGAGGCAAGGCCAAGATGGAGGATATGGACAATCTTTTGTTCAATGGAAAATTGTAACAATACATGTCCACTTACTTAGAGTATAATCAATAAGAAGAAGTTTGTCCCACAAGGATATGGGTCCAATATGACAAAAAATGAATAGAATGTGTCACAAAGTGTAGTTTTTCTATTGTTTTCTATTTAACCTCTTGTGCAAGAACCACTACCAGTTCAAGGGTAGAGACACACACTGTGACACTCTACAACAAACCAAAAAGATCCTAAATCACTCTCAAAACTAATGTAACCAAAGTTACCCTAAAGATGATCCTTCACTTTTCCCTGAAGCCTTCAACCCTGATGACATGTACTACCCTTTCCAAAAAGGCACACCACCAAAAGAGTCTTTTTGGCAGTCAAATGTATCTGATTTTTGATTTTGTGTTACTTAGGATTGATCAGATCCATCATTGGGCCACTCTACACCTTCAAAAACCAATTGCCAATCCTTTTCCTGGGATTCAAACACTTGAGCTCCTACTGTAAGATTTGCACCACTACTCATGCAAGGCCATTTGCTGCTAGGGGAATAGGTGCATAGAGATTAATCAGATTGGACTTCAATTTGTATATCAAGTTGTCTGGAAAAATGGACTCTAAGATTCTCAGGCCAAAGCCATATATACAATTTCCTACTACTACTCCACTTTTCCCCAAAGGATCTCTAGTGGCTAAGCATATTCCTTGCTGATCCTAATTACTCTACCGCCATCAATTAAGGTCTTAATTCCTATCTTATCCTATTGTAACTGCCTAATTAAGCTTTTGACAAGTGTAAGAGAAGGTGTCAACTCTTCCCCAAAGTATGCATTTGAATCATCATTTCACCCCAAAGTTATTGCACCAAAGTGGTACTTGGCTTTACAACTTTACAAATAACTTCTTCTTCTTCTTGGTGGAGTTGAGAGTTTTGCAGTTATTACAAATTCCTATGTATAATTATTGGAGGAAATGGCTGAGTACAAAATAATCTAGCAATATGGTTTCTTCTTCTATTAAGGGGATTCTCTTTGACTCTATACTTTGCTGTGAAGAGCACACTTTGCCTTTAAGTTGCTAAAGAACCTCCTCAATGTGCTCCTTATAGTTTGTGATCTGTACTAGATAGTCCATAATTCCCATTATGGACTTTGTTGAACTTCATATCTGAATGCCCTTTTAGTCAAAGAGCTAACTAGTCCACTTGCTCTTTTTTTTTTCCTTCTCCTCCAATTTCTACACATACAACTTGAGTTTGTGTTTCTTGGTCTTCAATGCATGTCCTTCTTCTTCCTCCTCTTCTTCTTCTTCTTCTTCTTCTTCTTCTTCTTCTTCTTCTTCTTCTTCTTCTTCTTCTTCTTCTTCTTCTTCTTTGAGCAGCTCCACAAATTGGTTCCAGACTTCTTCTGCTTGTCAGATACTTTGATGCTTTGATTCTTCTAGTTGCTTACACTTTGCTTGAGAGTCCTCTTGGAATACCTTATGCATTTTTTTTCTTTCCTCTTTCTTCTTTGTTGCTAATTCCAACTCCTTTGCCTGAGTTTCTAACTGCAAGGCCACCTCCTTTTGATACTCAGGTCATCTGGATGTGAAAGGTGGCCAGCCAAATCTTGGCATTGTTCATTTTGAGGCAAAGGCTTTCCACTTCCTTGTCCCTGGCCCGCATTTGATCCTCATAATTTAGCTACATCTCCTTCTTTTCCATCCTTTCCACTTCCTTGTCCCCTTGCCTGCAATTGATCCTCATAATTTAGCCGCATCTCCTTCTTTTCCATCCATAACTTCCCTAGCTCAAGCTGCACTTGGCCCACTTCCTCTCATGCTCCATCTTGGTCTCATGGATGATCTCAAAGTCAGTTACATTGCAGTACCAGAGCAAGAAACCCAAATTATTGCTCTGGATCACTTCTTTTCTACAATACACTGCCCATTGGTTGATGTAGGGCTCTTAAAAATGGCTTTGGGGGACTTCCATATTGGCTTTTGAGCAAACATCATCTTCTTTAAGTGATAAGGTAATGAATGTGAAGGTGGGAATGGTGAATACTAAGATTCATGTAGACAAGTAGTTGCAACTCCAAACTCAAGACAAGTACTTGCTTTGTGAAATGTGGAATTGGCCATTCATCACTTTATTTTATAGGTGAAGTCTTTGGTCATTCAATGGCTAGGGATTGGTTGGGCACTCCTTCTCCTCTTTGTCACCCATTTAATGGGTGTAACATTCCACATATGCAAGACATCATTGTCACTAGTCTTGGTTATTGATGTTGGCCATTAGTCAAATGCCAACAATCTTCCTCTAAATGCAAACTACCATTTTGAAGATGCAATGGTATTTGGTGGTTGTCCTTGAACCAAGAGGTGGCACATTTAAATGTGTGTATGGTCCATGACACTTTTCAAATCTAAGGCAAAATCATTTTGCTGAGTTTTGGTCCCAACCAAAGTTCTTCCAGGCTGAAGTTATTCTCCACCAAATCTATTTGTCTTCAAGTGTCATTTGGTTTTGCATTTGATTTGGCATTCTTCCTTTAGCTAGCCCTTTAGCCTGATTCTACTGCTTAGGTTGCTAGCTTCATAGGCCCAACTCTAAAGAATGTTATATCTAAGAGCTTTCCTTACTTAATAGTGAAGTAGGTTATTATTTACTCCTAAACAAAGTTGAAATTAATAAAATAAAAAAAGAATGCAAAAGTGTGTGCACCACATAGTCTCCCCCCTCAAATGTGAGTGTCCCTGCAAACACACGGTTGGATATTCCTCAGTTGAGGTTAAGCATGATATTTCCTAACCCGCCAACCATTGGCTCAGGTGGCGACTAGGCTCATTTCCAGATTAGCAAGTTGTAAGGAACCGTTGTTGTAAACTCTCTCTATTTTTACGGTCCCATCTGTTGAGGTGTATTTTCACATGGAAGTGCTTGTGCTGACTGCTATATAACAACACCAGCTCTCCTTTTGCTACTTGCACATGCTTGATTTTGTTGTTGTTATGCTCCTTCCTTTGCAATTGAGTAGCCATGGTGTATTTATTGCAGTCATTTTGAGTCTCTTCTAGAAACATCAGTTGTTGCAATTGAATGTCTTGGCTCTCTTCTTCCAACATTTGCTTCTCCAAGAGGATCTGGTAAGTTGGTACCTTGAACTCCATTAGAAGGATTGGATGGAGACCAAAGGTCAAAAAGTATGGTGTTTGCCTTGTAGTGATCTTCTCAACGGTGTGGTAAGCCTAGAAGGCTGTTGGTACTTTCATGTTCCAATCATAGGCATAATTGAAGGTTACTTTGTTAAAAAATTTCACAAAAGTCCATTCACTTTCTTGTCAAGCCATTTGCCTTTGGGTTGTTAAGAGTGATCTTCCAATGCTTGATCTGAAAATGTGTTGTGAGTGAAGCCACCAAGCCATTCAGAAAGTGTACTCCTCTGCTGCTCAATAGCTCTAGGGGACATCCTTACTTGGAGATGATGTTATGGAATAGATATTTAGATATAGTTTCAACATCATCTTGTTAGGTAGCTTTGGCTTCTACAATCTTTGTGGCATAGTTGGTGCAGACCAAGATATATCTTTGGTGTGTTCCTTGTGTAGCAATTTTTATTGGGCCAACAAAGTCTATGTCCCATTTCTTGAAAGGTGCCAATGGTAGGATGGGTCTCAAGGACCACTACGTGTTAGGTGTGGGCTTCCTCATTTGTTGACATGCATCACATCTCTTGATCTATTCATACATATCTTTGTACATGGTCAGCCACCAATACTTGGTCATCAAAATCTTCTTCATTGTGTTTTTGAGTGCAAAGTGTCCTCCTATTGCTTCCCCATGCAAGGATTGCATCACTACTATTTTTTGTATCTCCAAACAAAGCCACAATCTCTTGTCATTACCTAGTTTGAACTGTAACACCCATTTGTGCATGTGTGTAGTATTATGATATTTAGCTTGGTATTACAAGTACTTAAGAGATATTGTTTATATAGAGAGAAAGAATGGTTTTATATTAGTCATGGTTAGCTAAATTTAGTCATAGCTAAGATAGAGTGGACCTTACTTTAGAGGAATTAGAAAAGATGAGCATCACTATTTTGGATTTTAGTGTGTTGACTTGGTATTATTCTTAAGTGTTTGGCTTTGAGGAAAGAGTTGAGAACTCTTGGGCCTGTAAGCCTTTTTATTTTGGATTCTTCTTTAGTCCAAGGATAGCCTATGTGAAGGAATCCTTGACTTAGTGGTTGGGTCAAGATAAGACCATATGCTTAAGGGAATATGCCCATGTGAATGGATATTCCTTTCTACTTTTTGACTTTACTTGACTTTTAGTCTAGTAACTTGAATTATTGCGGTAATTAGTAACTTTGGTATATAACTTTTCACAAGTATATAAACAAGGGGTGAGGAGGTACTCAACATCCTTTCATTTGCAACTATCTCTCTCTCATTGAGTTCTCTAGTGAGCAATGTCTTGAGTCTTGGAGTGTTAGCCTTGGAGGAGTATGATGGAGTTGGGGTTCCTTGCCTTCTTAGTCCATGGTGCGTTGCCATAATAGCCATCAAAGGCTCATCCTGAGTGAGAGATATGCCAACTCACATTTTTGATTCCGTTGCCGGGACCCCTCTAGAAGGCAAGATAATGTTCCGCATTCAATTTTACATTAGGCAGAAGGAGGCTATGAGAGCTCACTTGGAGAGAACATTAGGAGAGGAGAGAGCTGGACTTATGTTAGAGAACTAAGATCCATTTTTATACACTGTAGTTCATTATGATGTCTTTGAATTGATTTTGTACAGCTTGTACACATGAGAGGATTTGGAGAGATTGTGTGAGGTGGATTGTAGATTTTGGGGATTAAGGTGATAATCTCAAGTTTGAGATCTGAACTTGAAATTTCTAAACATGATAGCTTGGGTTAACTTTCAGTTAGCACACTTGGAATTATTGTGAGGGCTATTATGCGCATTGGGTAGAATTTTTGAAAGTTGATAGGGTAAATTGCTCCCGCAACTACATGCTTTATGGAAAATTGTATATAGTCTGATATTTCTTTAATTTTTAGTGGATTATTGTGAAATATTCCAAGAAAATTTAGTACATTATATCCTACCTGTTGACACAAAAATCAGAGAGAAATCATTCTTGAGCAGGGAGTTATGAGTTTTTGAAGTGAGGGGGGTGGTTTTCAGACCAAATCTGAAATATGTGTGCTTAATAGAAAGGTGTCTAGGCCAAATGGCTTGATGAAAAGATCTGAAATTTTTCAAGGAGTGACACCCTGAAGTTGTGATCATGTGTGCAAAATTTTGGAGGACTGTCACATACAAGTTGAGAGGTCTTAGTGAAATTGTGAGGAAATGTCAATTCTACAGAGTGGAGATCTCATGCATGAGGAGTTTGAGAGCAACAAAAAGCATGTTTGAGTATTTAGATTCATCTTGGGAACATGGGAGGTCACCAAGAGTGGAAATTAAGACCATGCAAGGTTCCCCAAGGCTTTGATGTGATTGTAGGGGTGGATTTGAGGAAAAGAGAGTTTACAATAGAATTTGAAGAGAGTGTTGAGAGGATCCAAAAACCTACACCACTTGGAGGAAAGAGTGAGTCTAAGTGCTTTTTATGTAGAGAGAAGAGACATAAAGCAAGTTCATGTCCATTGACCTTTGAGAGCAAGAGATTGAAGGAAAGGAGAGGCTTACTTGACTTGGGTTTGCATGTTGGACTTGCTTCACCAAGATTGGGAGGGAGAAGATCTAAGACCAAGGAGTTGTGTGAGGTTTGTGGAGTTGAAGGACTTCCAAAAGGACATGAGTGTAGTGGAGTAAAATCATTTTTGGAGACTTTGGTGAATGATCTTGGAGAGAGTTTTAGTACAGCTACAGAAATACTACCACCTTCATCAGCTAGTTGTCAAGATTAGTGATGGAGATAATCTTTCAACTTATGGATAAACTATCCATGAGGGTTTGATTAATATGCACTCTAGAATTTAATATTGCTATAGAAATCTTGGAACAACCTAAGCCTTTTGTGTTCCCTAGGGTGGATTACTCTCAAATGGTGTTAGTCATGTATATACTCTATTAGTAATAGAGTGAGAGAAAAGAAAAGAGAAAGACAAAAAATTTTGAGAGAAAAGAAAGATAGTGAGGGATTAAGATGGAGAAACTTCCGGTTTTCTTTGGCAAGGATGGAGAAGATGTGGAGGCCTTTGTGAGAGACTTCAAGAGAGCTTGCATAGGAAACAATAAGAGGATGAAGAATGAGTGGGCTTCATTATTACTAAATTTCTTTGAGGATGCAACACTTATATGGTATGAGTCAGAATACCAAAAGAGAGAGAGGAGAGATAGAGAAGAGGAGTCTTGGGAGACTTTGACTTCAGCACTCATTGAGAACTTTATTCCTGATGAGAGTTATGAGAGATTGATGAGTGAGGTTACATTTCTCAAGCAAGGAGATGGAGAGAAAGTGAGAGTCTATGTGGAAAGAGTGGAAAAGTTAGAGTCCAGATTTTGCATAGTGTTGAGGAAGGGTGGAGATGATGTGGAGACTACTATGATTGGCATAGGAGCCATGCTCACCAAGAATGTTTTGGGAGGATTGAGACCACAAATTAGAAGCAAGGTGAGATATGAGAAACCTTCTTCCAAGGTTGAAGCTATGAAGATTGCAATTCGTATGGAGCAGAGTTTAGAAGAGGATAAGAGTGATTTGGTGATGAAGGAGGTTGTGCATCCTCCTCAAGGCTACAAATATAGTGGAGCTTCTGATATTTTGGTGGCAAGGGTTGCACCACAAGCAGTAGTGGCTCTAGTTCTTGCATCTCCACCAAAAGATCCACTTCAAACCATCACAGAACAACTTGCGGATCTCAAGATCAATGTGGTGCAACTATGGGAGAAGAGAGAAGTGGATCAGAATATAGGGAGAGGGCCTAGGAGTTATAGAAACTATCCATATAGAGGAGGTCAACCCACCAAAAATTTCAAAATAGAAATTGTTTTGGTTGTGGAGGAAGAGGCCATATCCAAAGGAATTGACCAAATTCTACTTACCATGGAGGAAGGGGTTACGAGGGAGCCAATAGAGGGAAAGAGTGAGGTAGTGAAACCCAAGTGGCTCCTAATCCAAACAAAGATAAGGGGATAACATCCATAGATGTGGTTGAGAGCAAGTATGAGAAGGGAGAGTGCTCAAACTCCAAGGGTCTTAATTTGGAGCTTTTGGCATAAGAGAAGAAGAAAGCTCATTTTGTAGAGGATTTTAACTTTTCTCAAGGATTTACTCCAAGCAAGGATACTCCTATGTCTACTAGGAGCACTTGCACCTCAATACCATCAACAACAAAGACTCCAAGGAAGAAGTTAGGGATGGAGGACTTCTTGATCTCAAAGCAACAATGGAATTACAATGTGTTGGGGATATTGATAGTCACAAGGTTAACATCATAGTGGGCCAATTGATTGCTTTGAACCCTACCTTGAGAAAGGAGCTTAGAGGTGGTTTGAGTTCTACAAGGAGCAAGAGGAAGAAGAAGGCAAAAGCTCTAGTATCAATGGGGGTGGTGGATGCCAAGCCAACACCATGGGAGGCTTGTGAATATGCCTCCAAGATTGATGTGAGAGTGAATGGTCATAACATCAAGGATGCATTTGTTGATGAGGATCAACAGTGAATGCCATGTCAAAAAGGTTGATGAAGAAGTTGGGTATGATACCCTCAAGACCTTCAACATTTGTGATAAGCATTGCAAACAAGCAACAAGTTCAACCAATAGGGGTGATGGATAAAGTGGTAGTTTTAGTTATGGGAGTTCAAAATCTCATGACTTTCCAAGTCTTGAAGGATTCAAACTATGACTTACTTCTTGGGAGGCTATGGTTGAGAGCAACACGCACAACTGATCGATGGCACAAAGGGTACTTGAGGATTGGGTTATCAAACCATAGAGTCACAGTTCTTGTGACTAACACCACCAATACTTCACATTTAGATACACCATCTTCTGATTATTGGGAATCAGATTTTGAAGAAGGAGCTTCAAGTGTGGACACAAGCATGGAAGAGGAGACTTCCACATAGGTGGATGAATTTGAATCTGATTCAGATGTATATCCTTTGTGTGCTATGGATTTTGCACCTAAGCCAGAGGTTTTGAAGGACCTAGATAAATCACCATTGACACTTGAGGAGGTAGAGAGAAGGTTAGCTACCCTCAAGTATGGCCCAAATGTTACAAGGACTAGAAGGTGAGATTTGAGGAGATTTTCTGCAAGTTCATCCATGTTTTTGCTTTCAGTCACAAGGATTTGAAGGAAGTCACCTTGGAGGAGCACAAGATAGAAGTGGAGTCACATGCAAGACCAATCCGCCAAAAACAATGTCACATTAGCCCACCAATATCTTTGGTTGTGAAGGAGGAGATGCATAAGCTCAAGGAGGCTCGATTTATCTTTGAGGTAGAGAATTCAAAATGGGTGTCTCCAATTGTCATTGTGAAGAAAAATAATGGTAAGCTTTGAGTATGTATGGATTACAAGAAGCTCAATGCTATTACCAAGAAGGACTACTACCCATTGCCATTCATTGATGAGATCTTGGAGGAGATTGCAGGTCATGAGAGGTATAATTTTGGAGATGGTTATAGTGGATATAACCAAATCAAGATTGCACCAGAGCATCAACAACTCACCATATTCACCATACCTTGGGGAACTTACGCTTTCAAGGTCATGCCTTTTGGGCTTTGCAATGCTCCAGCCACATTCCAACGGTTCATGAACAAGGTATTTGAACCTTTCATTGGGAAATTTGTGAGAGACTTCATTGATGACTTTTTTGTCTATGGGAGCAAGGAGGAGCACTTTGAGCACCTAATCAAGGTCTTGCAACGCTTGGATGAGGCAAATGCATCACTCAACCCAAAGAAGTGCATTTTAGAATGTGAAGAAGGTCTACTTTTGGGGCACATCATCTCCAAGGATGGAATAGTAGTTGATCCTAAGAAGGTGAGGAAAATCTCAGACCTTCCATTCCCTTCAAGCTTGAAAAAGTTATGCCAATTCTTGGGGATGGTTGGATACTATAGGAGGTTCATCCTCTCATTTTCCAACAAGGTTTATCCATTGACCATCTACACGAAGAAGGGTGTAGATTACATGGTGATTTTGGAGGACAAGGAGGCTCTCAAAGCTTTTGAGGAGCTCAAGCAATCCCTTGTTGTAGCTCCAATTTTTGCTAAACCTGATTGGAGTAAGCCTTTCATCCTCTACATTGATGCTTCTAATGTAGCTATAGGATGCACTCTTAGTTAATTAGACCAAGATAGGCATGATCATCCAATAGCTTATGCTAGTAGGCAGATGGTTTCAGTAGAGAAGAACTACTCTGTCATGGAGAGAGGAGGGTTGGCAGTGATCTTTGGTCTCAAGAAGTTTAGACACTACTTGATTGGAGGGAAACATTGTCACGGATCACAAGGCTTTGAAGTACATCTTTAACAAGCCTAATGTTGAAGGGAGACTAGCAAGGTGGATGATACTCTTGTCTGAGTATGACTACACCATTGAGGATAGGCCAGGAAAGTAACATGCAAATGATGATTTTTTATCTAGAGCCTATGATCATGATGGAGATGAGCCAGTGGATGATTCTTTCTTGGATGAGGAGCTCATGACAATCTTAGTCACTCAAGATGTTCCAATGGAGTACAAGGAGATTGTGGATTTTGTGACAAGAGGTAACTATCCAGAAGGGATGCATGCTAGGGAGAGGAAGGCCCTTGCAGCAAGATCTAGACCTTACACAATGGTGAAGGATATTCTTTTTCACCAAGGAGCAGATGGTCTACTTCAAAGAGCAGTGGGTAAGGAAGAGTCTATCCTACTCATAAAGGAGTTTCATGAAGGTTTAGTATATGGAGGACACTTTGTAGGATAGGTGACTGCTTTCAAGATTCTAGATGCAAGTTACCATTGGAGAGGGATTTTCAAGGATTGTCTTGATTATTGCAAAACTTGTCATGTTTGTCAAGCTTTTGCTAGAAAGTCTACATCCACTCCACCACTTAGATCAATTCCATTGCTAGGACCTTTTGAGAATTGGTGAATTGATTTTGTAGGTCCTCTCAATAGAACCCCAAGAAATAATCCATACATTGTGGTAGTTACTGATTACTTTACCAAGTGGGTTGAGGCTAGACCATTGAGGGACAAGAATGAAGATGAAGTGGGTAGATTTCTTTATGAATGCATTATCACTAGGTTTGGATGCCCTTTGGAGTTGGTTTCTGATAGAGGAGGAGAGTTTATAGGAAGCATTACTACAGCCATGATAGAGGAGGAGAGTTTATAGGAAGCATTACTACAGCCATGCTACGACATTTCTCTATCACACATAGAGTAACTACATCTTATAAGCCAAATTCCAATGGCTTGGGAGAGAGAACCAATCAGACCTTGTGCATGATGTTGGCCAAAGATGCAGAAATGGAGGGGGCAAAACATCATTGGGACAAGAGGATTCATGCAGTTTTGTGGGAGTATAGGACAACCATGAAGACTTCCACCAGATATTCTCCATTTCAATTGGTATATGGTATTGAGTCTACCTTACCTATTCACTTTGATCTTCCTACCTTCCAAAGCATTCATAGGAGATTGAAGAAAGCATAAGGAGGTGATGTAGAGAAATCAAGGAAGGATCAACTCATGGAGTTGGAAGAGGCAAGAGCAATTGCTATGGTTCAAGTGGAGCAAGCCCAAAGGAAACAAAAGGAGAGCTATGACAAGAGGCAAGGCAAGAAGAAGGTGGAGCTTTTCAAAGAATGTGATTGCGTAATGTTGTTTGATTCCATTCGATTCAAGAGAGTGCAAAAGAAGTTTTTGCCTAAGTACTTTGGACCTTTCATAGTGGAGAAGGTATGGGGCAATTACACCTATGATCTCAAGGAGTTGGGAGGAAGACACTTTGATAGGATTAACCATGATAAGTTAAAGATGTACCATAGAAGGTAGAGAGACCTTCACTTTGAAGACAAAGTGAAAACTTAGTCCGGGGGTAAATGTAACACCCATTTGTGCATGCATGTGGTATTGTGATATTTAACTTGGTATTACAAGTACTTAAGAGATATTATTTATATAGAGATAAAGAATGGTTCTATGTTAGTCATGGTTAGCTAAAGTTAGTCATAGCTAAGATAGAATGGACCTTACTTTAGAGGAATTAGAAAAGATGAGCACCACTATTTTGGATTTTAGTGTGTTGACTTGGTATTATTCCTAAGTGTTTAGCTTTAAAGAAAGAGTTGAGAACTCTTGGGCCCGCAAGCCTTTTTGTTTTGGATTCTTCTTTAGTTCAAGGATAGCCCATGTGTAGGAATCCTTGACTTAGTGGTTAGGTCAAGATAAGACCACATGCTTAGGGGAATATGCCCATGTGAATGGATATTCCTTTCTCCTTTTTGACTTTACTTGACTTTTAGTCTAGTAACTTGAGTTACTATGGTAATTAGTAACTTTGGTACGTAACTATTTCATAAGTATATAAACAAGGGGTGATGAGGTACTCAACATCCTTTCATTTCCAACTATCTCTCTCTCATTGAATTCTCTAGTGAGCAATGTCTTGAGTCTTGGAGTGTTAGCCTTGGAGGAGTATGATGGAGTTGGGGTTCCTTGCCTCCTTAGTCCATGGTGCGCTACCATAATAACCATCAGAGCTTCATCCTGAGTGAGAGACAGGCCGACTCACATAACAAAATATTCCCCTTAAGTTGGCATGGACCCATTTTTTGAAAGAACACTACTCATTGCTCTATATCCATCCCTTTAGGGCTGAATATCATTTGAGGGTATTAGTACTCCACCAAATACCGGTTCTCCTCATTATAGAAATATGAAACATGGCTTTCTTTTGAAAATTGCCAACTAGGTTCTTGTCTTGTTTTGTTGTTTTGAATTGGATAGTAAATCTCCATTTTTATGATGCACTCTTTTTCATACATGTATCATGCAAATGAATTAATGCAAGAGTAATATACACTTTGCAATTCTTCATGATAGATTTGCCTTCTTCACTAGGTATTGTAACCTATGTGAAAGACAAATTCATATCCTAACAATAGTGGTGAAACTTCCTATTGGTGTAAATAATTTTTAACACTTCTCTCTTTGTGGTAGTGTATTTCTTCTCTACCTCAGACAACTGCACACTAGCAAAATATATTTGGTAATCTTTCTTCCTCTTATGCTTTTTGACTAAGTACTACTCCTATGGCTATGTATGAAGTATCTGCATACACATAAAAACATCTAGTTCCAATGAGGTTGCACATCATTTGAGCCTTCACTAAGCTAGATTTTAGGGCAAAGAAGGCTTATTCCTATTTCTCTATCCACTCATATCACTAAGTCTTCTTTAGTAATTTTGTGAGGGCTGCTGCAAAGATTATATAGTTTGGATATGAATCACTTGTAATACCACACATGGCCTAAAAAGCCTCAAAGTTCTCTTAGGTTCTTTGGTGCTTCCAGAGCTTAGATCACCTTTACCTTTGTTATCTCCACTTCCACTCCTCATCCCAAAACTCAATGACCAAGTAGGATTCCTTCCATCATAGTAAATAAACAATTCTCTAGGTGTAGAGATACTCTTATTGCACTACATTGCTCAAACATCTTCCTGAAAAATAAAAGATTTTCCTTCCTTTGTTTGAATATATAAAATTTGTCAATGAAGATTTCCATGAACTTCCGCAAGTAGTCCTTGAACATGGTGATCATCATTTATTGGAACATGATAGGTTCATTACATAGGCCAATTGTTATTTTTTATATGTGTAAGTGCTTCCATCTATTGTGCAGGTCCTCTTGTCCCTATCTTCTTCTCAATTGGAGACTTGATTATACCTCAAAAAGCCATATAGAAAGCTATAGCATTTATGTCTCACAACCTGATCTAGGATGGTTTCAATAAAAGGAAATGGATGATGATCCTTCCTTGGAAAAATCTTGGCACACTCTACTCCTCCCTATCTTCTTCTTCATTAAAGTTACAGTTAGAGAGACCTATTTGCTGTTAAGTACTGGAAAGATGACATCAACTTGAAGGTACTTATCAATTTCCTCTTTCACCAACAATGAGTACTTCATGTTGAGCATATATTGTAGTTGTTGTACCGGTATGGCTCCTTTTTCCAAATCAATGCAATGTTCTCCCATTGGCATGGAATGCCAAGCATTAGCTCAATTTCCATGCATAGATGTCATGGTATTCCTAGAATAGTACTTTATACCCTTCCTCATGGAACATCCTTTTGGATATCTTCAATACCTTTCCTTTAGCCCCTCTTATCTCCTGATAGTCATCAGCATAAATGATTCCTTCTACATGACTCACATGGCTCACCCCAAAAAGTGCAAGGTTTTCTTCTTCTTCTCCAAAGTAGATGTTGTCTTTGGCTTCATCTGCAATTTCATAGCTCTCTAAGAGATAGTTAACTTTGTCCTCTTCTTCTTTGACTAAAGCACAACCCTCCATGGTACCTTCAAGTTGTGCAACATAGAAGGAGAGAAGTGATATAAGTGATAATTTTATGCCCACATTTCCAAATCTGAGTTTTCTTTTTTTGTAGAGTTAGGAGCTAAATAGTTGGTTCTGTGTCCACTATCATTTTTCTCTCAAGATGACCAAAGTTCTCTTGAGCTTTTCCTCCTTTGTTTGCACTTTTCTCAAGTTTTCACTTCTGATTTCTCCAGTAAGCTCTCTCATCATGAAGAGTCTAAACATCTCCGCATATTAAAGTCTCCAACAACATTCAAGCTTTGTTTGACTTCATCTCTAGCCACTCCAAGAAGTGTATCCTTGGCAATGGTGCCAAAAGTAAATGTAACAACATAGTGTTGAAGTACTAATAGTATAATTGGTAAGAGTGAGTCCATCCCACAAGAATATGGGTTTGAAATTACTAAAAGTCAAGGGAATGTGTCACAAAATGTACTTTGTTTATTGTTTAACCTCTTGGGCAAGAGCCACTCCCTGTTCTTGGGAAGAAGCACCCACCGTGACACCCTATGACAAACCAAAAGATTCTAAACCACTCTCAAAACTAATGTAACCAAAGTTACCATGCAGATAATGGTCCACTTTGCCCCAAAGCTTTTAACCTTAATGACATGTACTACCTTTCTCAGAAGACACACCACTGAAGTAGTCTTTATGGTGGTCAAATGTCCCTAATTTTGTATTTCATGTTACTTGTGACACTTATGATTGATCAGATCCATCATAGTGCTAGTTTACACCTTTAGAACCAATTGCCAACCCTGTCCTTGGGATCCAAACACTTATGCTCCTACTATAAGATTTGCACCACTGCTTGTGCAAGGCCATTTGTTAGGGGACTGGGTTAATATAGATTAATCAGATTGGACATCAATTTGTATACAAAGTTGCATAGAAAAGTGAACTCTAAGATTATCAAGCCAAAGCCTTATGTACAAAGCCTTTGTATTTTTTTTTGGGTACTATTACAAGCCTTACTCCACTTCATCCCAAAGGGTCTTTGATGGCTAAGTGGATTCCTTGTTGATCCTAACTACTCCACCACCACCAATTGAGGTCTTGATTTCTATCTTATCCTATTGTAACTGCCTAATTAAGCTTTTGACAAGTGTAAGAGAAGGTGTTAGTTCTTCCCCAAAGTATGCATTTGAATCATCATTTCCCTCCCCAAAGTTACCGCACCAAAGTAGTAGTCAGCTGAGAAGGTGTTATAAACTCATAGGTATTTGTCTTGAAAATTCTTATAGGGGCCAAATTGTTTGGCTTCTTCATACCTTACAAACTTACAAACTTACAAAGAACTTCTTCTTCTTGCTGGAGTTTGGTGTACTTACAAGTACTGCAAAGTCTTATGTATAATTACTGGAAGAAATGGCTAAGTACAGACTAATCTAGCAATATAGTTCCTTCCTTTACCAAGGAGATCATCTTTGGCTCTATACTTTGTTGTGAAGAGCCTTCACCTTTAAGTTGCTGAAGAACTTCCTCAATGCGCTCCTTGTAGTTTGTGATCTTTAGTAGATAGGAATTATAGACTTTGTTGAACTTCCTATCTGAATGCCCTTTTAGTCAAAGAGCTATCTAGTCCATTTGCTCTTCTTTGAAGGCATTACCCTCCAATTTCTGCATCTACAACTTCATTTTGTGGATCTTGGTCTTCAATTCCCATTCTTCCACTTCTTCTTTGAGTAGCTCCAAAAATTGGTCTTGGACTTCTTTTCTTTGCCAAATAATTTTATGCTTTGACTCTTCTAGCCATTGGAACTTTGCTTGAGAGTCCGCTTGGAATGCCTTTTTGCATTTTTTTCTCTTTCCTCGTCTTTCTTTGTTGCTAATTCCAACTTCTTTGCTTGAGTTTCCAATTGCTAGGCCGTCTTCTTTAAATACTTGGTCATCTGCATGTCAAAGGTGGCCAGCCAAATCTGTGATTGTTCATTTTGTGGCAAAGGCTTCCCACTTCCTTGTCCCTGACCCACAACTAATCCTCATAATTTAGTTGCATCTCCTTCTTTTCCATCCATAACTGTCTAGCTTGAACTACATTTGCCCTACTTCCTTCTCTTGCTCCTTCTTTGTCCCTCCTTTGATCTCAAAGTGAATCACATTGTAGTCCCAGAGCAAGAAACACCAAATGTGTGCTCTAGATCACTTCTTTCCTTTGATACACTGCCCATACACTTCTTTCCTCTAGATGACTTCTTTCTACAATACACTGCCCCTTGGACAACCTTCCTTCTTGGAGAGCTATGCTTTGTGCTCTTGGTCTAGATCTACTACTAGTAGTTCTTTTGTAGCATATCCCTTCTGCATCATCTTTTGCTTGAAGGTGCAGTTCTCCTTGGGGTGGAAGGTTATCAATCATCTACCTTATATCTTTGTTACTTATTGACTATTTCAACACTCTTCTTATTTAAGTTGTACAAGAAAAAGAAAAAGGTGTGCTTTGGAAAGAAGTGAGGTGTTACAATTATGTGTTAGACTAGTGAAATTTTTTATTGGTGGCTTATAGGGGTTTCTACACTATGGTTGGCATGATCATGGAGAGATGGACAGTACTTTGCAATATGTACCAGCCATGAGTTAGAAAATTACTGCAGTTTTGTCTCACACACTTTGAAGTTATCATATAGTCCAATAGCAAAAGGAGAAATTTAGAGTTACTATTTGTGTCTATGTGAGGATAGGCCTTCTTACTTGAGGGAATGCACATAAGAAAACACCCTATGGGTTTGTTGAGTGACACAAAAAATTACATTGATGGGTTTAGAGAGTTTAGAGTGAGATCTTATGCTACCCTAACTTCCTTAGGGTTATCCATTTGGGATATTTTGATAGTGGATAGTGTTCTTTTGCCATATTGTAGAAATCACCCCATGGTGCTATCCACTCTTGTCACTTACATTGACTTATGCATCTAGGACATCACACTTTTCTTCTTTTGAAATTTTGGTAGCTCTATTGGCTAGATTTAGACATTGTTAACAACCAACTGACTATTATATTCTTTGAGGAGGAGTGGACTTCAGGATGTCTCTAAATTTATAGTGCCAACCCATATGTGAGATTAGCTAGGGAAATCAAGGATTTCTCCTTTCTTGACAAGGAGTGGGAATACATGTGGGCATATAATCTTTACTTGATACATTGCAATGTGCATAAACAACACCTTGAGGACACACTTTCACAACCTAGATGACATAGAGCACTACATTGTATATTTCTTCCATGTATATTATAGTAGTGTAATATCATTAGCTAAAAAAGTTAGCTATAAGTGGAAAGTGGCTTGGTAATATCTTCAAAGATATTATATATGATGGTCTAAGTAGATTAGATAAAGGAGTCACCAAAAGAAGGCTTCCACTAATAAGGTAGAAGTCTAAAACACATCAAATTTTTAGAGCCAATTTTGGATGCCAAAAAAAATGAGAATTAGGTCTCAAAAAATGGACTCTTACCCACCTTTGGAAAAAATGCATTGTTTTCTCCCCTCTTTTTTGTCTTGTTAAGATCTTTCCAATGGTACCTCATCTATGTTGTTAGGAGCTTCTTATAGAAAGATTCCCCAAATATTATCTTTGGTCAAACTTGTTTGACTAACCAAATAGGACAAGTATCAACATGTCACCAATCCATGCATTCAATCTAAGGGTATAGCTTGCTGACATATCACATGTCACCAATCTATTTATCTAATATAAGAATTAGCTTCTTTTGAAGGACCTTTTTGGTTATATAATAAAGACCAGGTGCTCCTTTGGGGCATCAGAGTTTTCTTAGAGTTCCAATGTTTTTTGTTCTTGGAGTTCCAATCTTGTATATTTTGGAAGCTATTATAATAGTATCACCCCACTTGGAGGAACATAGGCTATTGAGACTCAGTAATTTTGAGGGTAGAAAGAGTAGTGTAGATTGCAAGGTTGGGTGTTGTTGGACAAAGGATGGGATGGATCCTCTTGGAAAACAATTTCTACATCTAGTTTTCCTTTCCTCAATCATTTCCACATCAAGATTATGTAAATCCAGTGCAAGCAAATGAGAGTTTACCTTGTTTACCATTTTGGAATGAATTCATGGACATCATAATGAATTTTCCAAACCTTGTGATTCTAACTATTGTGATATATGACAAAGAAAGGGATTTTACAATTTACATTTTGTTATGATCCAATGGATTTGAATATACCAAATCCTCTTCCTTTCAACACTTAGATAGAAATCCATTATGTAGTTAAGCCAAAAGTATTTAGTGATTTTATGGTTTGTAATTTTGATGAGGAATATTATTGACAAGTGATAGCCTATGAGGTTCTAATGGTTGTCTCAATAGTCTGATAATCCTATATTGAAGTAAGAGATATTTGTCAAAAGTCCTTAGTGTGTACAAATCATGGAGCTATAGTTACAAGATCTAATGCAATAAATATAGGGGATGTTGATTGAGTTTTGAGAGATCAAGATGATAGTGGAAGCATTACAAAATCAACTACATCCATATAAGAATGATCATGTAATGCAAGAGGGGAGATCATCCCAAAATCCAATGACAATGTATCTATAGAGTCACCCACAACAATGACCGAAACCCTAGTCATCAATGAAGCCACATTGTTACTATGAATGAAAAAGACATGCAACATCAAGTCTTACAAGGGATAATGCTCCAGGAGTAATGGAGAATTGGATCTCAAGAATGAGCTAATACCTTTGATTATTCATAGCAGAGATCAAAAAAAATTTACAAGCATATTTGCATGCACTTGATTGATAAAGCTCTCCCTTGGTTAGATACTTGGGAAAAATCAATGTTGGCACAAGGAAAGGACATCATTTGGATAGTAATACAAGAAGGGTTGTTGAAAATTGTCCAATCAGTGGATTCTATGCAAATGGTTTGAATCCATTTATGGAGGTTGAGTACATCTACAGGTTGCCATAACTGATATGAGCCCAATAGAAGCTATTGATAACTTCAAATGGTGGTTAAAAGAGCATATTTGACAAGAAGTGATAGTAAAAAATCCTTGCACAATTTTTGAAGCCATTGCTTGTGCTCAAAGGATATCAATAGCACTTGGAGGCGGTGAAGGGGTAGCCCCAACACAATATCATTGGGCTGAACCACCACATTTTGGTAGACCAGTTCCTATGGAGTTGTGTAACATTTGTTTTTTAGACTACATAGCTTGACAATTCCAAGGAGAATGGGAACGTATCAAAGAAAGGAGAGATGGAGTCCCCAAGGAGCAAAACAATCATGTCACTAAAATTTTGATTGATTTGGGCACATAGCCATCAATTGTCATGTTTGCTTCCCTAAAGGCCTTGACCTTCATACAAGCAACATTTGAACAATATGGAAGGACAATCAAGTGAGAGGATTGATAGACCTTGGAGTAATAGAAATTTCTTGCAAGATGAGAGGGAGGAAGTAGAATTATCTAATGGTTAGACAGAGAAAGTTGAATCATTATCTAGAAAGGTAGCACTCTCTATAGGAAAGTACAAGGAAAAACTTGAGTGGCAAGTGATACAATTAGTTTGATATGATGTGATCTTGGGTAGGCAACATGGAGCCATGCGTGGAAGTGCAATCTGCTCCCACTATGGTAGTGAAGCCAAACATACCAAGTGAATGCACTTCCAAGATAGCCAAGATGTAGGTGGATGAAGAGGAGGACATCTCAATATTGCAATTGCAAAAGTCCGCTCCTCCAACACAAGAATTAGAGGTGGAGACAATGCAAGTCAATTGTTGTGCCATGAGAAGAATAGTGGATGACCACTCCATCCCAAAAAATAGTAACCAAGGATGCACAAACCACATCAGCTCAACTGGGTGGAGGAAATTCAAGTGAGTAGGGATGATCCTCAAGTGTGGAAAAAGGTAAACAACCACAAAGGAGAGTGTCCCTAAATTTGGATATCTTGTTTGTGATTCTAGTGGTTGTTATCAAGACTGTAGTAGCATTTGAAGCAGCAATGGTCAAATGAGTGGAGTAACAGGCTCCTAAGTAGGGATAACAATGGGGAGCACTCTGGTGGTCTCAACAACAATTTTGGATCACCCACCTAGAGAGGAAGAGGCGTGAGTTCCACAAGTAAGGGTAACTCAATCCGGGCCCAATGAGCAAGAAAGGTGATGGACGTGCACTAAACTATCCGCCATTGTTGTTGTGGGTCATTTAAGTGTTGGGATCAATGTTGTGTGCTAGAAGAACTTCTTTCCACTTACCAAGAGATAGACCCTACTTTGAGAGATTATAGATGATTGATAGATTTACATTGTCATATACAAACCATTGTTTGGGAGAAGTTGGGAGCGGAGAAAGAACTAACCAAAGAAAATGGTAGTATTGTGTGGTTGGAGGTTCAACTTACTATTACTTAGAAGTAATTCAAGTATCAACAATAATTTTTGAGCCAAGGAGATAATCATGAGCTCACATAGCTCTAAGAGCAACTTGAGATGGCTAAAGAGAAGTGTAGTTCATATGGCCGGGACATCAAGAATTTAATGATGGCATAGCTAGAGATGGAGAATGGCCTAAGGTCCATGAACTTGAAATAACAGTTTCAGCTAAGGAGAATGAGCTATGTTGTAAGAAGGTGAAGTATGATGCTTTCTCAAAGAGCTACAAAGTATGGAATCAAGATAGTGATGACTTTCTAGGGAATACATAGAAGAATTGTGGAGTACCAAGGCTGAGATCATGGTGCTCAAGCTTGGTGCATCCCATCATGAGAAAGCATTCATGGACTACAAGACAGCTCAAGAGAAGAAGCTAAGCAATAAGGACAAAGAAATTGGAAAATGAAGACAAAGGTGACTAGATCTCAATGGTGGATAAACCAACTAGATTCAAATTAATAATACATGGGAGATCCAAGAATTATGTTAAGGAGACAAGAAGAAGCACAAAGAGCAGCTAAATGATTGTAACAAGGAAGTGTTTTCCCTAAGTAAGAACTAGGGGCTCTCCACCTCCATGGTACTAAGGACCAATAGACCCATAGTGTAGATTTGGGAAAGGCCCAAATTGAGTAATTGACCACAATAGTCCATGATAATAAAGAGAGGGAGCAAGTTCTTTATGTGCAGATCAGGTAGGAAGTAGATGGGGCTGTAGTCCATTTGGGACACTTTGGATGCATGATAAACAAGGGTTCTTTCTCTAGTGGAGGATGCTATGAATTTCCTCAAAGCACAAGTGGAAATATCAACCATGACCTAGGATCACTACACAAGTTTGTGAGAGTTTAAGTCCAAAATTTATGCTTCGGAAGCTAAATCATACTTGAGCAAGAAATTAGCCAAGCTAGTTGATTGTAGAAGCATGCCAATGCCAAATTCAAGGAAGTTTTGGCTACTATCCACAAGGAGTGTGAGGAGTATAATGAGTGCCTTGAGAAGTTCATTAAAATATGTAAAGGAGAGGGCAGATTGGTACAATAGGAATCACTATATCCCTATAGCCCATATACATAGGTATAGTAAAACACAATCATTGGAGTTAGATATCATGATGGTGGGAGACCATCAAAGTCAAGCATCACTATGATGAGATAGAATTGTGATGATCAATCTTTGGAGTCAAACATCATTGAGGTAGGTTGTCATCAAAGTCAGATCATCAAAGTGGTATTACTCCCAACTATGACAATTGTGGCTACTTTATAGGATAGTACGGATGTACAATAGACAATTTTGTACTCCTGTGTCACCAAGACCATTTTCTTGATGCTTAGGTGGAATCTTGAATTGGGTAGAGTGTACATTAAATGGTTTTTGTAGGTTTTCCATCATGGCCATTAGTTAGCCCCACAAATAGGTACATTAGGGTTAATGTTAATCAGTCTAGAGTTACTCATGGTATCATGGCATTGCAAAACTGTGGATTCACCCCATCTTGTTGTAGTAGAAGGTATGAGAATAATCACCGCAATATAACAAAGGTTTAGTTCCAAAATTCCAATTCACATGATTTCTTGATCAACTTGTATATGCATGGTTTTTTTTTCTATTTTTTGTACAAGTTGTGTTCTATCTCAAGGGTAATGCATAGGACCTCCAAAATCCTAATTGTATCAAGGTTTATTGTTGTATATTTTGTAATAGTTGGGTTGAGTAGTGATGAGGAACTTGAAGTAAAAATGCAAATGCTAGAGTGCAAGTGTGCATTTAGGCTTGACCGGGGTAATGGATCCTTGGTGTTTCTAAAGGATTGGGATGATTTGTTGAATTGCCACAATGGTTGAGTATCATGAAGTACCACCTAGAACAAACTAATGTGTCTTGAACCTATAATATGGCAATGGGTATGCCTTTTGGGAAGGATAGAATGTTCTCATTAGCTCTGTGGTATAAATGGCATAGGTAACTGTGAGGGAAAGACCTTCAGGGCTGTTGGCTATCTGAACAGATTGAACTATCACCTCAAGAGCTTTTTGTAGTAAATCTTTTGTGGAAGTGATTTGATTTTTTTACCTGTTTGTAATGAGATGCTATAGGTTGCATTACCCTAAACTCTTCTGGGAATAGTTCATGCCCAAGAGGATAAATACATAATAATAGATGAACCATGACAAAGTGATATTTTCACTTCACATCTAACCAATTCCAAATTGTATCCTTGCGAGAACAACTTTCTTTTACCAATTATATTAGTAGTACATTGATATTGGGTTGTCATATATATACATTGGTTATTATAGTGCATACATGATCATATATTGGATATTATATTATCAAAATAACTGTATATCTCAAAATTACCCTTGCATGTTGCATGAACTTTGTGCTTTGAAGTGGATTGTTATCCATAATGTAAAATTTGTATGTTAATCACTTCATTGTTATACTCTTTACACTAGCTAATTGCTCCTAAATATAGTCACCCATAACATGATGTTTGCAAGTCACTCACTCACTAAAAATAAATTTAGATGTAACCAAGAAATCATAGTGTATACAAGCACATTCCAGCACATATCAATGCATGCTAATGCATACAACAATGTCCGCTCAACAAACTTGAGCACATCTTAGTGCACAATAATATATTCTAACATAAAACCAAAAATAACTATAAAAGGACTCAAACACAGTCACTAAATTGACCTCAATGCATTCCAATGCACCTAAGCATATTTGGCATAGATGCAAATTGTGCTAAAAAGATTCTAGTGCATACCAACACACATGAACATATTTTGGCACAAGGATAGTGAATTTCCCACCACGCACTTCACCACATTCTTGTGTATACCAAAATAGTTTGACATAGACAAAGCATTTCAAGATGGTATTTTATCGTTTTAGCATACTATAGAAACCAACAACCACTTTTAATTCTTAAGTATTTGCAACATGCTTGAAAAAAGAGTATGATCTTTATTGAATTCTCATTGGGTGAATGTGTTAGTGCATTCTTACAGGAAATTCTCTTAGATCTTTGTTGTCATCCCACTAGTACATGTGTTTAATCTAGTACAAGGTCATTGTAAGGATAGGAATACACATATGAAAGGACTTTTATGACATTCCTAATCTACTCAAGAGACTTTCATGCTCTAGTTAATTCTAGATTTAATGAGTTCACATGCTAGGATTTGGCTTCCCTCTCAATGAATCAAAGCTTGTCAACTTTGGATCATTGTTTCTAAATGGACTTTCTCTTCTTTGCCGCAACCTTTAATTTCTTTGTTTCAACTTTAGCTCTTTTGGATTCCACTTTGAATCTCATCTTCTCCATTTTGGCAAGTTTCAATGCCTTAATCTAAGGTAATTTTCATCTCTCATATGCTTCAAGTGTTTCTATCTTCAAGTGGTTATCTTAGCTAAGTAATGTGAAAATGTTGAAGTTGGTGTCTTTGAATTCCCTTTTGAAACTTTCCCTTTCTTAATCTCTTGATTTTCTTATTTGTCTCTTTGAGTTGTCTCCTCCAATGGTATGGCATCACCTTGATTTAGGTCTTGAGTACCTCCTATAGTTGTATAGCATTATCATTCACATGGAAAGGAAAGTTTCAAGAGTGCACTTATTCAAGTTAAATCATCTTTGTCCTCATTTTGACAAAATATCTAGTCAAAATGAGGACAAAGATGATTTAACTTGTTATCAATAATTCTCCAACCTCATTTATGTTTCTTGTCAATGAGTTCTTACCCATGCATTTTTTTCTCCGCCCTCAAGTATCTTTGTAAGATTTCATATTTTGAGCTCATTTCTTGTTCAATTTATCACTAATCATAGATGCAAGGAACCTTATACCATGTTGTACTAAATAGGTAGCCATGTAATTGAAGGCAATGCACCTCTACACATTCTTTTTATAAGTTCAACCATGAATTTGTGTAAAATTATCTAGATCATCTAAATAATCTAAAACATGTCCATAATGGTGCACTATCATGCTAAACTGATCTTCATCTTGATTCTCTTTGCTCATCAAATGGAATTGATGATACCATATTCAAAAGATTGACCAACTTACCAATTGGAGATATATTGACTGCAATGATAGACTCAAGAATGCGGAGAGAATTTGATCAAATATTGTACTCCATGGTTTCAAAACTCTTGAATGGAAACTAGTGTATCCTCTCAATTTCTTACATAATGGCGGCGTTATGCAAAAATCTCCAATAACTACATTGGCCTTGGCTTTTCTGTGCAAAACAACTACTACTACCAATTTCTCCTAAGGCCTAAACTTATCAACACACCATTTTGAAATTATGCTTCATAACATCATTATTCAAAATTTGAATCCACTTGAAGAGAACTCTTAATTCCATGTGTCATTTAAATTTTTATTGGACATTTTCTAGTTTGGGGACTCATGTTGAAGCCAGCTGAAATTCAAGTAGTCCAGTAGTTTGGTAGACGGAAGATTTGTTTCTAAAAGGCACTCATCCATGTTTCATATTCTCCTTCCTTCCTGTTCCAATTGCACATTTCATTGGATACACATGGATTACCTAATACAGCCATAATTCATGTGTCATATTCTCCTTCCTCCTTGTTCCAATCACACATTTCATTAAATACACATGGATTAACAAATGCACCCATAATTCACTCCTTGATTTTATAACTAAATGCTCCTCAAACACCTCGTTCCCATAAATTATTTTACGGGTGATTTAGTTCACATTCACATTTCTTTTTCCCCAAGTACCCCTCCTTTTATTAAGGGAGGAGCAGGTTTATTGGACATAGGACCTACTGTACTCTAATAAAAATTATATTTTTATTGATATTCTTAATTACACGTGAATAAAATCAGATCCCATTTGATATACATACAGAAGTGCACTACTGATTCCGGCTTAAGATATATATATTAAAATAATTGGTGACTTCTTTTAGTTAAAATTAATTCATTCATTCATATAATTATTTATAGAAAAAATAGCAAAAATTCTATTCTAGTTAATGTAAATTGAAAAGGGTTGTAAACACACACAAAGAAGTTAAATTCAATTTAAGATATAAAAATTTCAAAAGGAGATTTAATATTTACATGTGATAGTAGAGCATACATATTTTTTAATAATAATAATAAAATTACTAATTTCTTCTTTAACATCAATCTTATTCAATATCCCCTTTTATATTATTTTTATTCTAAATATTCCATAAAATTAAATAGCTTTCCCTATATGTAATTAAATAATATTTATATCCTAAAAAAGTCACAAATTTAAATTTTTATTATAATACACATCTAAGTAATAATGAAAAATCAAATAAATTTGTTATTTATAACGGGAACCATCTTTCAGATCCACCTATGTAGATTACAAATACTACATAAGCATAAACTATATGAAAACTTTATAAATAACTTAGGAGTCCAAGAGTGGATAATTTAAATTATAATCTTATATTTTTAATAAAATTTATATTTATTATTTTTTGGAATAAAATAATACTTCAAACACTAAGATCATATATTTTAAAAATCATTTCCTTTTGAGTTTTCAATCTATTGATTAATCTTGAAAGAAGAAAATATTCAATGTCATATTATTTCATGGAATGAAACTAAAGTTGAAATTATAACAATTTTTATTATTTTTGTTCTTATTATTTTCTACCTTGCCTTGTAATATATTAAGTATAGCTTTGACATGTATAATGTAAGTAATATTTTAGTGACCCTACAATTTAACTAACCAAAAACTATACGATCAAAAACAAAAATAAGTTTAGACTCAAAATTATTCTCTGCATGATATACAACAGTGCAAAATCTACCTAAGTCCATTTTGATCCATCTTTATATAATATGATATATATTCTAGACAAGCTTTAACAAGAGTTTCCATAGTAAGCACTAAAGAGTTTTAACGTTAGGTTAACAACATAAGAAGCTCTAGATCTAACGTTAATTAACGTTGAAATAATATGAATGATAAAATCGATCTCATTTTTGCTTGAGACGTGCATATTAAAAAAATGATTTATTATTATATTGAGTTATAATTATAATAAAAATTAGAGCGAATTTTAAAATTATCCTCCTATTTTTTATTTCATCCATTTTTTCTAGCTTTTAATAGTATAATTTCTTACTTAATATATTATCCAATCACTAGACTACATGTTACTTCATAAACTAGCTTAGTCATAAATGTAAATATATTTGCAATAGAGGTTTTATTAATAATTTTCAATAAGTATGGAAAAATAACTTTATATTTCCAGAAAATTATTTGAATAAATGTTCATGATTCATAAGTAATGTAGCACTAGCCCATCCACTGCATGGTTACCCAACCAATGTAAAAGATATAAAATTCGACTGGTAAGATCACGATGTATTGCTTTTTACCATAAAAATATTTTAATTTAGCTACTAGTTACTTTTGGTATTTTCTATTTAATTTTCTGAACTGAATGATGACGTCATAAATATACAGAACTTGACAAAAATTAGAGACCAATCATAGTCTTCACCAATAATACGGAATAGCTGTCTCAATAATGACTCTACTGTTATGACTATTAACTTTTCTCAATGACTACTTTACGTACGATTATAGTGGAAATTCTGTTACGAGTTGTATTGCATACATTGGGAACATCCTATCCTTATATTATTGACATGATCTTATGTTCCTAGATATGGACTCCGTTTGGTAATACCATCCAGAATTTAATCCTTTCTATAAAATTATTATTTTTATAAAGATCTTGTCACTGCTGTCATCATCAGGAAAAATATATATAGAGTAACAAAAGGAACGACTACTGCGGGTTTCGTATGGTAAAGAGATCTACACATCTCCAAAACTTCACGGTTGTCTTTGGCTTGGGGATAAGATAAAATTTGGAGGTTAAATCCGGCATTCGACAATACATTAATTTCTATAACCTTTTTCTGAGTAATCCAATAAACAGCGTCTATGTTTCCTTTAGTTTATGAGGAAGCAGGCGACCCCGTAGAAAAACGAAGGATGGGAAGACCCCATCAAGCGGTACAAGGGACAGACAAAATAGGTAAAATGGGGCTAAGCCCCAAAAGAGTCTACATGAGCAATCTGCCCTATTGCACCTAGGATATTTGAGCTATGCAAGTCGTACGGTCTACACACAGTTGGAGCATCCAAAGAAACATCACCTAATGTGATTGCTCTCCTATGAATTGCACCAGCCACTACACTCTTTAGAGCATTGGACACACGCTGTCCAAAATATGCTACAAAGTATGAGAGTGAGAGTGGCACCCTTGGCGCCTAACATGATACGCTCTCGTGCACTCACTGACAAATGTATCAAACGCCGTGTCCATGCTCCATATAACTCCAAGGCTAGAGGAACAAAGAGGTGACCTCGCTCCATGCCCCTATACTTGGAAACCTTGTGACCTACTACTGCACTCGCCGCCCATCCAAGGAGATGGGTAATCACTCCCTCCGAAACTGTATCTTGCGTAGGGTCCGTAACCACAACATCCGCTACTATCACCTGATCATCTCGGACCAAGTATAAGTCTACCCTGACACGTGTCATCTGCAAAGCATATGAATGCTCCTTCCAAGCCAAGTATCCACTCTCTCATGCCATAGCAAACACTATGTCCCTAATAGCATCATGGGTAGCTATCCTCTGTCCTCCAAAAGGACACTGTGTCATGTGGACTGCTATTGCATCTAGTGTAGAACCACACTCACAAGTGAGTAATGAAGGTGCATATGGGTGGACCAAACCTAGGCGAAACCTCATCGCTATAGAGAAAGTAGCTGGTGTGAGTTGGATGCCCTAATGCATGGTTGAGCTAAGATCCAAGAGCATGCACCCTTGCCGGAGCAAGAGCAAAGATGTGCTCTAGTAGCTTGAAGAATGGACGAGTCGACTAAGAGAGAATGTAGCATATGCTCACATTCTCGCTCCATCAAGGAAGACTGTAAACCTCTAGTCCAATCTGATAATAGTGCAACAAAAGGTGGAAAATCCTCTTGTGCACGTGGGATAGACTATCTCTCATCTGCCGCAATAACATCTGGAGAGAAAAGGATCCTCCCTCCACCTCTGTCACATAAGTCTCCAAAACCGGCCTATCAACAACCATAAAACAAGAGGAAAGTATAATGCTATAGGTGCAATCTCCTCCATAGATAGCAAGCAAATCCCACCACATTAGATCAGTAGAGCCATTTGTCTCCTTGCCAAATCCCCTATCACACACTCAAATGTCCCTGGTCCAATAATATCACCAAAGATTCCCATAATCCTCCTATCAAAAGCTCTTAGATGTGATAGGAAGGAAGGTGAGGAATGAACTGTACGGATGAGGTAGGATGGTAGACAAGCAATACTAGAAGAGATTATACCAAATGCCACCTGTGGATCTCCTATTAATGGAAGTCATCCACATGGACAACATACTCTGCCAGGGCAGCGTCTAAGAAGCGTGTGACAAAATCCTCCGATCCTACTGGCACTCCAAGAACACGAAGTCCATATGTGGATGTGATACACCCCTCTGGAAGCTCAAGGTGGGGAGGGATACCTAAAGGGGACCATGCCCTGCACTTTAACACCCTGACTTTCAAGCCTACTAGATGTAGCTCAATAGTCAAAGGCTTGCCTAATTTGATCTACTGGGCCTACAATGTGTGTATCATCTGCCAATGAGGGAAACACACACCCTAGCATGGCCAAAGTAGTAGATAGGAGAGCTTTAAAGGGAGCCATGGCAAATAATGTTCCTCCCAAAGGATCTCCCTGACATGTACCAATAGCTGACTCCAAGATGGTGACTCCCTCTTGTGAACTACCATGTTGGTAGTAAAGGGAAGTAGGAGAGCCATGAAAAGACTGCACAAAAGGTATGAGACTCGCCAAGGATCCACCAGCTTCCCTAAGCTCTCTAAAGATGGATGCTTGTGAGCCGCTATTAAAAGTGTTCTCAACATCCACCTATAGGACGGCCCACTCTGGATAGATATCTAAGAGTGCCCTAATGCCTAGGGATATAACCTCACATCCTCCAGGTGTAGCTACTCCAAATTGATGTGGACTGAAGTGCTGTCAAAAGTGAGAATGATGTTGAAGGACAATGGTACGACTGACCAAATGCAAAAAGATCTCTCCAATCATTCTAATGCCCCATGTGCCCTTCTCCATTGTGAGAAGTTGACTAGCACCTAACACCCGACTAAAAAACATAGGAATGTCTCCTCTTGCTACTACTATAGCCACCTGAAACAACTCGGTAAAACCACTAGAAGGATCATCTACCTAGAATTAATCTCTAAGGTACTCATAAACCATCCTTGACGAGCCTCTTGAGGAAAGGCGAGGGGTAGTGCACAATGCTTGTGCAAATAGCAACCTATCAAGACATAAAGGCTGCTCAAGCCAATAATCTAAGACCTCTAGTAGTAGTCCCTCTACTGCTATAGAATGTAATGAGCATAGGGAAGAGATAGTCTCATCAGTAGGACTTGCCATAAACAAAAGGTGTAGTGCTCATGTTGCTCTACTAAGCTCTCCCGCCTGACCCAATGTCCTACACTACTATAATCGAGTGGACTCTATGGTATCTTGTGGTGATGCCTGTCTCCTAAATCATGTAGCCCTAACAGAGTCCTCTTGAAGGCAGCCTAATCCCCTGCTTGAAATTGACAAAATCTAGCAGCCACCTCTCTATGCTCCTCATGTCGCCCTCTAACATAACGAAGACACCAGCGAGGTAGTAAGAGGAATAGGAACCATGCTAACTTGTCCAAGGGATCACGTGCCAAATGATCAAGTGGTAGGCAAAAAGCCTATCTAGCCTCATCATGGAGTGTGTGTGGTAGCCTATGGAATAGACGTGGACATGGAAAATTAGTCTCAAATAACCCTAAAATGCAACCAGCCTGAGAAGCTAGCCACTCTCACAACTCGATTGGTATCCCTAGAATGATCAACAACAAGATAGAAGAAGCATGCATAATCCCGAGTGTCACTGCTGTCGATGTGGTAGCTCATCGCATGTTGGCATCCCAAGTGGTCTAATCATAATCCTTGTGTATCTTTCACACATGAGTCTTTACCCCTTGCAAGGTAAAGCGTCGATGACACACCGGGCATGGTGTATCCTGTGCCACTCTAGGCGACTCCACACAGGAAGGTGTAGTCATGGCTAGCACAAAAATAATGATAGTAACACAGGATGCTACTCTCCATATCTTCTCATATCTGCAAACCACAACTCCTCACATCACAATTCACCTAATAAAATAATCTCTCCAAACCCTAAAAACTATAAACTCTCATAATTTTTAATTTTCATCTCCAAAATTTTAAAACTAAATTCCCATAAAACTTAATCATGAAATCCAAAAGAGTAAAAATGAAAATTCTAGACCCATCACTCTCAATGTATGATGATCACTCTAAACCCTAAAAAAGTTAACCTCTTCATAACTTTCTACTCGATTCTCCATAGTTTCAATCTAGGTACCAAAGAAACCAAAATTGGAAAACAAAGAAAATATACTATTCACTCAAGTGCTATGTGCTAAAGAGCACTCAAGAATTTAGGAAATCTTCTCATGCCTCTCCCTCTCCTCTCACGTCTCCACACTCTCGTGCAGCCCCCGCATCCTCGTGAAAACAAGATCACGGAGAACAATCTTTAGATTATGATGGATTTAGTTCTTGCATGATATCACTCTCTACCAGCAAAATAAAATTTGCGTGGTCTTTTGTTTTGGATTCAGCATGAACCATGTTGTCAATCATCCAACCATTATGTAAGGCTTTTAAAGATGTATACATTTTTCAGAACCTTACATACTAACATATATATTCTTACAATACATAAATATACATTGGACAGATGTGATAGATTATGAGGTTATGGTTATGAGATTTGAGATTTGATGTGTGCTGTACACTCCTTACTATAATGCACGTGTGTTGATTAAGTTACTGACCCATTTCAACTACTATACGATGCTAATTTTCTTACGACGTATACCTTTCCGGTCATGCATATTCAGTCAAAGACTAAAACAGTAAAAGCAAGAAAACCCAATAGAATGATTCTGACGGATGTGAAAACTCGGGTTGCCAGGCAAATTTAAACAACGATCTAGGTTTGGAAGCCTTTCTTTTTCTTACACTATAGACATTCAATTTTATTTGGTACAATATCTGTGCTTTTAATTTCAAAATGTCCACTTTGTAGTGTTGTTTCACTTCTTTTCAATTTAAGATTTAGATGAAATACACATACGAGTACGCTTTTCCTGGAGCATGGCATTGTTCCCTTCCCCGCAGAACATCTCGAGATATTAGGCAATTATGTCATTCTGCATTTACCAATATGGTGTACATGTTTACGTCCAAAGAGGAACTGACCATGCAATATGATCATGCCAACAAATGAACAATTTCACTTTTTAAAATAATTTTCTAATTTTTAAATTCTTGAGTTTCTATAAGATTCTCAAAACGAAATATAAAGGAAGATAGGATTTGAAAGAGCTCTTACATGGGAGAACGTATTTTTGTGGATTCTATACATAGAGAAAATACTTTTCACACAATAATCGAAGAGAAAATATATAATATGGCAAACGTGGGCAAACATTTAAAATGAGAATATATTTGTTTTACGTTTGTTTTCCTATTTTGAACCAACGGTAACATACCTGTTTACAAATATGTCCCAATATGTTACCAATCAGCTTTTTGTTCCTCTAAAATGATTTGTAACTCTTAAAAAGATCCAAAATATACTCTCAATCGATATGAGGCAAAGAGGTCATTTCTACCAAAATCTCCAAAAAAAATTAAAGTATACGTGGTAATTTTTTTCTTTTTAACGTCTCTATCCAAGATCTTCAACCAAATATATATTATAAGATAATCTATTTTGGACATGCTCAAACTAAACTAGGTTAAAACTATATTTGACTATCTCTTCTCAAATCTTTTCAATTTATTTTTTTCAATACTCTCATTCTATTTTTTATATAATTTGATTCATAGAAAAATATTTTTTCACAATCTAAATTATGATAAATTTCTTGAAAGTTAATTTTGGTCAAAATATATTGAAAAATTATATATAATTAATTATAATTATAATAAATCTTTAAAATATGCAATGGAACCTGTATCCATTATTTATCTTAGAAAAATGCTTTCAGTTAAATATATAACTTATTGGCAATCCAAACTCTTCCTAAAAGGGATGCAAGAGTGTATCCATAATATAAAGCATAACTATTCCATACTTTACGGCTTACTTTCACACATGCATTAAAATAAAACCTAAAACTCCCAAGAAATAAATTTATTTATTTATGTATATTTTATATTTGCAATATAAATGAAAACCTCTAATTCCTGGCTTGAATTCAATGTCATATCAAATATGTCAGGACATATTTGGTATATCTGATAATTTAGCATGTACTTTTTTACATGCTGAAACACTGGACTTGAAGTTATATTTAATTAACCGGTATTTACTAGACCAGAAAGCGTACTTTAACACTACAAAATAGAGTAACGAACATAACCCAATCGGGTGATATTAATGCAGGTCTAGACTGATGCTGAAACAGCTGCTCGTGCGTTGAAATATTTTCCTAATCTACTGGATCTTCATTCTGCGCGCAATTAAGAGAAACTCTAAAATTCTTATCGTTTGTACTATATATATATTGTTTAGGATTAGGAGCGACATTCAACCCTTCCTGGACTTGATCAGTCGATGCCTTTCATGCCGTGCATGAACCACTAAATCAGAGGGCCAGATGACTGAAAGTTTCATTCACACACACACTATGTGCAACTGGATCCGGACGAAGTTTACTTGTGGAGATCTAGATCGTACTCTTTGAGCTCCTAGAACCTCGGTTTGCTTTCCAGATGCATACATCAAGGCCATAAAGTTCTATATCCGTGCTCTTTCATGAGGATTATACAGAAACAGTTCTTAGTTTGGTGCTCAAATCTATGAAATATATCTTGTTTGGGGTAGGACGGTGGCAACGTGGGCACAGGAAACGTCAAGACAGTACTATACCCTTCACAGTGCAGCGAAAAGCCAAACGCTGTTCAGTAGGGATTATTTCCCTGTCGTACAATCTGGAATCCTTAACGTGAAGACAATAGTATACACTTCACAATGCAGCGAAGAGCCAAACGCTGTTCAGTAAGAATTATTTCTCTCTTACAATCTGTAATCCTTAACGTGTCGTTGCGGTATCATCTTCAGATATCTGGATTGAGGGACTTAATTGTCGGATTCTATAGCTAAACTCTCACTCACTTCAATTTCGATATTCAGAAGCATGCCTGTAATCTATATGCGGCCAAGTACGCATTCCAACCAACGGTAGATCCTAACCCTGCTTGCGATCTCAAAACCTTGTGCCTTGTGCAGGCGAGTTGACTAGATACTGACTCGAAGACCGCAGTGTGAACATGACAATGGTCGAGTCAGTATCAAGTCAAAGGCACAAGTCCTGCAGCAACGACACAAGTTGAATTGCAGCTATCATGAATGAGTCGATAAAAAAGTTGTAGAACTTTACCAGATCAAACGGCAGAAGTTAAGTCCTGAAAAAACGCTTTAGGCACTTTTTGCCCAAGCTAGCTGGGTCA
This sequence comes from Lunularia cruciata, assembly GCA_948567375.1. Taxonomy (NCBI): domain Eukaryota; kingdom Viridiplantae; phylum Streptophyta; class Marchantiopsida; order Lunulariales; family Lunulariaceae; genus Lunularia; species Lunularia cruciata. Next base: position 74,890,467 of record OX419757.1, on the reverse strand, counting down.
GAGCAAACCAATGTAGCTCACATATGTGAACAACAAAACTTTCCTCCTTGAGTGATATATAAGTGAAGTAAGCGTACTGCCATTTGCATTCTTTAGGTTGAAACGGAACTTCTTCTAGTATGTATTTTGTCTTTGTATAGACCTGGTACTTAAGAACTCCATAAGGAATGACGGGCTTTTAAACAATGTGGGAACTGAAACAACATGTGCTATATTTATGATCATCTTCAATCGGTATGCAAAACTTCCAGGACCTAGATCTCTATTCTACTCGAGAAACTTCCTGATCCATTAGCTTGACGATGCGGACATGTGCATCTGAGCAAAAAGCTCAATTTCTACTCGTAGCTCGTCCAATAACAGCGTCGATGGGATCGAGGAATCAAATATACCGTGCACATCTGAACAAGACTTTTCCCTTTTAACGCGCGTTGAGAATATTAAGCAATTCGTTCTCAACGATTTCATTCTCTATCCACAGGCGCAACTACTCATCTGCTCAGCTGGCATGCTAATTTAGACGATGGCATGTCCACATTTGGCTCCTCACTCTTCTCAGGATTTCCATATGCAGTAGCGCACTTAGTGCTAGCACTTCACATCATGCCAGCTTGCATGCAAGCATGTGTTCATCAACACGCTGTGCATTCAATCGCATCCATCGAGTTATAGATTTGGATTTGAGCCATTGCACGTCTCGATTTAGATCTCGATTGTGTTGAGATCTAGAAATATCACAAGCTAATAGTCCTGGCGCTTAGTGAACGCAGGATTTTAATCCTTAGTCACACTTGATTCTCTACCTTTCTCGATAGTCATCACTTTGGAGTTAGAGTTATGGTGAAGAGTGAGTCGACTACTTCTATAATTCTTCTCTAACTATATATTCTCGTGTAGGATTTGTGTCCCGCGAGATCATTCTTTGGTGAATTTTGGTATTTCCACTTTCATTATTCATTTCAGTAATATGGTATCATAGATTAACATGGTACATGAGAGCAGGGGAGAGACGATGAGTGCCTTTTAGTTTAGATTTGTGAGATGATCTCGGTTGCCAAGTGATCTGATTTTTTCGATTGGTTGCTAAGTGATCTGATTTTATGGATTTGTGCCATGTGTACTAAACTCGATACATATGGATGCGGGTAGCATCACGGGTAAGGCCTTGACAAAGATCAGTTATTCCGCAAGGAAAATAGAATGTATATTTTTCTGAAAGGCAAAAATTAATTTGATTTTGTGACGGGGGCTTGTCATGCAGGTGCTCCTTCAGATCTCAATGTACTTGCTCGGAAGAAACCTGCTATTCAAGATGTGCATTGTCTTTTACTTCGAAAGGCCAAGATAAATTGTTATCTTTTATCTATTGGAATCCAATTTTGTAGTTCATGTTTTTCATTATACCAACTACAATATAGTTTTATTGGTCATCTATGCTGATGAACTGATTATCATTGGTAGCAGGTAGCAGTCTGAAGATGATGAGTTGTTGGCTGATCCAAATATGTACAAACGAAGTCTCATGTATTTTACCCTTACTAGACCATATCTAAGATATGAGGTTAGTCCAGTGAGTCAATTTGTGCAAGCACCAAAGAAGCCACATCTTGATACAGTTCAATGGATTCTACATTATGTGAAGTTTACCATCCAATTTGGTCTTCACTATTCAACTGGTGTTACCCATTGTACAAGGTTGTCTTGATGCGGACGGGCAAGAAATACTCACGATCGAATATCAACATCGGTTTATATTTTCAACCTTTGAATATCTACAATTAGTGGGTCATCGAAGAAATAACTTATCCATTGCTTTAGCATCAACAAAAATGGAATACAGGGGTTACTAATGCTACATGTGAGTCTATTTGTAGAATTTTGTACAATGAGGGTCATATTCAGGAAGGAAGCTTGACACTTCATTTAGAAGATATGGAATATATATTCCATGATCCTATAATTTTTTTAGCAATCCAATATTTCATGTAACGAACCAAACATATAGAGGTCGATTATCATGTCATTAGAGAAAAATTATTAGCTGGAGAAGTAGATCTGCAATATATTCCTACAGATGAGCAAATCGATGATATTTTCACCTAAACTTTACTTGAGATAAATATTTCTGAATCTGAATATTTCAAATCTGATCTAGGAGTCAAAGATATTGACGTTAGCTTGAGAGAGAGTGTTGGATGAAGTATTACAAGTTAATACTCCTAGTGCTTAGTGAACGCAAGAGAGTTCATCTTTAGTCCACTTTATTCTTTACTCCCCCGTTCCGTTAGTCATCATTTTAGAGTTCTGGTGAAGTGTGACTCGCCTGCTTGTGTATTTCTTCTCTACCTATATATCCTATATGTATATTCGTGCAAGACTTGTGTACCGCGAGAGCATTTGGTGAACTTTGGTGTGTGCACTCTCATTATTCATTTCCGTGATAAATTATACTGTATCTGAAAGTCCAAGTGAGTCACTAGACAATGACAGCATTGTGATCTTGTACTCTTGAAACTACTCATTAGAATAATAACAACACATCTCCTGCTGCAATGGCTTTATCCCTTTGGCCTCCTCAACCACTTGTACAGTTCTACTCCATTTTATACTGTGCTCGCCTGCAGCTGGTATACATCGTCAAGAAACTTTCAAGAGCGGCGTGAATAGAGTGAGAAAAGCATGCCATCGCATTTTCAGGCATGGAGAGCGAGGACAATGTTTTACTAAAGAAGTTACACAGCTATGATCCCTTAAGAGCTGGTACGTTAAGATACTCACTACGATAAGAAAATCTTCATGTTCTTAATTGACAATATCTGGCATTCACACACCTAGAATGATTTCATTCTCGAGGATATTAGATGGAAAGGCTCTGGAGTTAAAATTAAGTTGTAGTTGTTTTTCGAGTATTTCATAAACATCGAGAATTCTTTTCTTTGTATCACCGTCTATTTTTATCTTCTCCAAACGTGACGTCCCTTTCCAAATGTAATTTTCATGGTGGTTGGTTTTGGAATTCGCAGTCACACTATAGTAACAGATGTAGTGCCAGAGAAAGACTTAACCGACCGCATATTTGGCACTTCGATCTACTGGACCCTCAAGTTGCAGAAAAGACTTCACCGACGACCCTCAAGAGCAATGTGGTCTGACGTGACATCCGTGAATAATAGTTGGCATAGAGTGAGTTCGTCCTGGAAACCAATTCATATGCTTGTATTTCATGTGTCGTGTTTGTGATAATGCCACGTAGGACTCACTCACCCTGTCACCCTGTTGGGCGATGAGGGGGTCGGTTAAGTCTTTTTGCCAACTTGGGGGTCGACCAACCCGAAGCGCCAAATATTGGGGGTCGGTTAGGTGTGGATGCATGTGTTTGTCTCCGAACAAGAACACGACCATCATAATAAAAATGTCAACCGGGATACACAAGCGGATGAAATTCAACCCCCTTGTTTCAATCCGGGATGCCGTCGCTTTGTTTTAGTAAGGGAATCCAAAAGGTAAAATCAGGGATTCTTTTCTCTGATCTTACGTTTTGAATTGAATTGGAATTTCCTGTCCGAAACTGTCGTAACCTTCTTGGAAGAAAAATTGTAATGCTATATCCAGACGTCAACCTTCATGGAAAAAAAATTGATTCTATATCGAATAATTTCTATCTTCCCTCAGATGCGTTTGGTCTAATTCCGTTTCTGAATAACTCGATTGAAGAAACTTGATACTGTTACGCCGAATGTGTTCTATCTTAGCTCGACATGCGCGCCTTTACTAAAAAACTCTGGAAAGGCGAATTCACGATAGGCTGTTGCGAAATGGATTGCGTAATTTTGTTGCTCAATGCGTCTTTGTCTGTCTTGAGCCGTGGCTCAGATTCTCGTAAAATACGAGTACAAACGGTTTACGCTGGTATAGCGGGATAGCTAGGCAGATGCAATTTTGTATCATAATTGTTACGACTTGTCATTTGATGTTTGTATTTGGCAAGAAGAGAAGAAGGCTCTCTTCCTCTTCAGACTCATTTGTCTGCGCAGTTCATTCAGCAATTGCTCTTGTTCTGAATGGCAGGAATCTGAGTTCCGCGAAAGGAACCTCGAGTTCGCCGGAGCCGCGTGGGATTTGCATCGCTCCTTGTCTCAATTTAAGTCCCTCCGTTTAGAAGATAGAGTCCTCAATTGACCTGCTTCAGACTTGTTTCTTGTTTAATCAACTGTCGCTCTCACATTCAAAACTCGTCTGCAGTATAGGGTTTCCGCTGTGCACTTATGGTACGCGCTAGTGATTCGTAAATCGATTTATGGGTGGTTCTGAAGGATATTACTGGGTAACAAAATGACCCATAATTTTCTGCTCTCAAACTACTTTTCCGAATTGTCATATGCCTGTGTGTTGATGATTCTTCCCAAATTTCTTAGAGATTTTCTGTAATCAGTTTTATGGTCCTGGTCATTTCCCGTCCCTGTAATCTCTACGAGATGGCCCTTAAACTTGTATAATACACTTCCATAGCTTTGTAGTAAACTCTAGAATTGAAATCCCCTATATTCCTTCTCTTCTTCAGTTTGGCAACTTCGACCCACTTCAAACCCTCTATTCGCTTGTAATTTACGGGAGAAACACAATCCCCTCGAATTTCATAGCAAATTTACTCCAAAGAACGCACATTCCAGCGAAGAAGAGCACGTAGGATTCTCTCTCTAAACAGGAATGTTTATCCGAGCACTTCAGTTCCACCTTGGCACTGTAGTCGGCCCACGATGACGTGCTTACTTTCATAAGCTGGCAAGGCAAAGGTTACATGGACTTCTACTGGCTTCACGGGCGGCGTCGTGAAAGAAAAATCTGTAGAGGTTATTAATGGCAATTGACAATTTCGGTGCCGAAGTGATTTGGACGTGAGAGGAGCACGCAATGCAGGCGTCCTGAGACCATGACGACAGGTTAATTACGGTAGCTAGGGCATGAGCTACTGTTGAGGAGCACTATGTTTGGAAGTTACTCAACACTATCTGAGTCTCGTTTTGCGGAGACCTTAGTCATCACCATCGTTACTGGGGGTGAACGGGCAGTTCGCTCGGTCCACAACAGTGGGCGGAGCGAACTGCCCGAAGGATTTAGCAACTAGATATTGTGGTTGGCTTCGCCAATTTCAGCTCTGGGATATGGCCGTATCTAGGTAATGTCAACGTATGTAACATACCTGCTGCAGCTATCATGTATCGATCTAGATCGAAACACCTCAGTATTATATACATACATGAGCTTTCAACACCAACGCTTCACACCAATCCTTAAGCGTGGAGCTCTAGTGCGAGAGTGCTCACAACTGAGCATTTCTGCATCCCTAGTTCACTCAGCTAACTCAACAAAGTGCCCAGGGTACTATACACGTAGAATCTGATAGTGTTTTTAAATTGAATACGAGCAATGATGGGCTCGAGGAAGATGATGTTACAGGCCGAGCTTGGGCTGCTCCTTGTTCTCTTTGCGAGCATTTCCCTTTCAGCAGAAGAAACTCAGGTAACTAAACATGAACCGTTTATCACTTTAGATGTGAGCTTCGGACTATCGATCGAGCTCCGATGGACATCTTGATCGTGTACGACAGATTTTTTACTCACAGAGAGAATGCCCCATTCTTATTCCCTGCCGGCATTGAGTAGAGCCCTTCTGTGATTATATGTATAACAAACTACCATCTTGAACTGTCATCCCACATACCCGATCGCTCCATGAGATCGCTCAAGATACGATCTCATGGAGCTAAAAACTCCTCGCTCGTGTAAGGACCCACTTTTCCAACTCAAAACCAATTCACTAGAGTCTTGAAGTTGAGAATCCACAATGTAATAAGTATCATTCAATGTCTCTATATCCCACGTATAGGAATTCATGAAGCTAGCTATTGTGACATAGCTAGCTTCTTTTTCCCTTACCATTGTGTACTCAATTCGTACACGCATGACGTTGGACTTGTTCGTCACAAACTTTGCGTTGCTGTGGAATACCGGAACTGATGGACGAATGGCTTTACTCAAGCAGGTATATCTTGTAAGTCTGAGTCCAAGTCGACCTGGTAAAGCTGACCCAGCTAACACGCATGGGGGTTATTTGGAAGCAGCTCTAGGCAGGTAAAGTAATCAATCTACTCCATACACAGATCTCACATGACAACTGTCTAATGTTGCTAGTTTTCATGCATTGAAACATCAAACTTTTCGTTCCTAATCACTATTCTGGAATGGTTCTGTAAAATTTGATTCTAAATATGTGATGCCTGCAGAGGTCGGTGCCAACTTCGTTACCGGACGTTCACAAGCTTAAGATTAATATTGTGATCAATTTGTTGTCGGACAGTGCCGAGAAGGTTGAAAGCTGTTTGATTTACTGCTATGAAAATGTGTTGGATGGTTTCGCTGCTATGCTTACAGCAGAGGAAGTTACCAGCCTTTCAAGTAAGCTTGAAACCAATCGAAGCCTTAGATTGAATTTGAATATATAACAACAGTTCGTCCTGTAGATTGTTGAGATACTGGAGTTCAATTTCGTTTCAATTCATTTTTCAAAACGCGTGCTCGAGCTATACGATGATGATCTATACGACTGCTGTTAGGTCTGTTTGGTATGTAAATCGTGTTACCATTGTCAATTGCTTTAGTTGAAAGCGGAGCGGAATTTTTGAAACCTTTTTGTTTTCTTCCGATCTGTTCATGCCAACAGAAATGCCAGGGGTACTTCGAGTGACCCCAAACAGAAAGTTTCAACCAACAACAACCAATTCATGGAAATTTCTTGGCGTAGAAAGCAGCAGCTCTTCCAATACTGGTGCTCTGTGGGAGCGGGCACATTATGGTAAAGATGTGATACTTGGGATCATCGACACAGGTACGGTTCGAGTCGCGTTTGGGCTTTGTATCAATTTGTCCATATCCAAAGTACATTTTAGTGAGTTGTGCTAAATAGCGTACATGTCAAAACGTAGCTAGAGTAATCACTTTACTCGTGTGTATCACATAGTCTCATATCAGAGCTTCCCTATTATCTACACTGCTTTTAGATTTAGAGGAATCTATCTAAAGATATTGATTCTCGAACAGGTATTACGCCAGAATCCGCCAGCTTCAATGATGCAGGACTTGGTCCAATCCCCGCGAGATGGAAAGGAGAGTGCGTAGAGGGAGAGAAATTCCCTAAAACCCTCTGCAACAGGCAAGCACCAATTTGGACTTCATTGTATTGGAGATGTCGTGAGGTTTGTGGATTTGCTCATGATTGTTGACTCCGGTTAACCTTCACTAATAATCATAACTTTTCTTTTAGCTTATTCGGTTCCACGGTAACTTTATATGATCCTAAACTAGAAAGCAGCCGGTTTCACAAAACATCATGTTCTGAAGTTAAATTCCTTCAACCAACCAACATCTAACGAACATGATTTTGACAATTGCCATGTCAATTCATGTTGGGGCAGGAAGCTGATAGGAGCGAAGTACTTTTCGAGAGGGAACGTGTTTGTGGACTTCGGTAGCGAATACAATTCTACGAGAGACTTCGAGGGACATGGGACACACGTTGCTGCAACTGCAGGAGGCTCCTTTGCTGTTGCTGACATCAATGGCTACGCAAATGGCACCGCCAAAGGTGGAGCTCCTCAGGCTAGACTTGCAATGTACAAAGTCTGCTGGCAAGGAGCTGGTTGTACAGCCGTTGACATCCTCGCAGCAATTGAGGAAGCCATAAAAGATGGAGTTGACCTCATATCCGCGTCGATCTCTGGATCCAACGATCAGCCATTCTGGGACGAAGTGATGCCAATTGCCTCTTTCCATGCCATGAGGAAAGGTATTCTTGTGACTTTTGCCGGCGGGAACGACGGCCCTTCTCTTAGGACAGTTTCCCACGTCGAGCCCTGGAGTTTTACCGTCGCAGCAACAACTCAAGACCGTTTTCTGGGTGCCTATGTTCAGATCAAACTCAGTGGTAGTCCACGAGCTCGACCTCTCAGATTCAGGGTGAGTCAGAAGTTCTACCATATGATGTGATGTGTGAGAATCAGGACTTATTTTCAACCACTATTCGAGTAGTGAAAAGAAATTTTCTTGGTCATCTTTCCCTTGTACGGTTTGAATTGACGGGTCTTTCTTTCCTTACTGTTCTCTATGTCGTTTTTCTAAATATAAAAATAAATTATTTTTATTTTTAAAAAAATTAATAAATAAATTTAACATTATCATAATCATTCTTATTAATAATATTAATTAATTATTTGAATATCTTTATATTAAATATTAAATTTAAATTTATCTTGTTAAATCTATTTTTGTTTTCTACGCGGTCTTTACCTTCTTCTTTTTTTCTCCCCCTTGTACGGTTTGATGGGGTCTACGCGGTAGCCTTCTTTTCTTTTTCTACGCGGTCCAAACCTATTCTTATTTTCTACGCGGTCGCCCTTTTTCCCGGTCGAGGGGAGAAGTGAGAAAAGAGGTCCACCCTTGGATATTCTCATCCATAATCAATCATAATATTATCAGTTTTACGACCTTTACGACCTGGCTGCTAAACTGACAAGGATGGAGATGGGGCCAAGTGGTCGGAGGGCAACTAACTCAACTTTTGTATTTTGCATATTGATGCTTCATGTTGGTGAAATTGCTTCAAAGAAGTAGATAGCCTAATCATGAACTCCTGCACCGATGAATCTCCTCAAACAAGGAAATTACTGAAACTCTCAACCAATTTAAAGCTCTAAAGTTGAGCACTCGATGTGATTCTTGGCTACCTCTTACACAATCTGAAATCCAAGGCTAATTGTGAGATTCTGTTGCGATCTAGTATATTACCAGCATCCTTCCGCAGGCGAAAGGGAAGTATCTGAATCGTTTGAGTGCACAAGAACAACTCTTCACTGTAACTACAAGACGAGACTTCTGATCGGATCGAGACAACAGAAGTACTTCACTGAAAACTTTTGCATGTGGATATGACGATTGACTTGATGATCGTTTGCAGGGAGCTACTTTGACGAAGTACTCTACCATAAGCGCTCCATTGGTCTTAGCTACCCAGGCAGCATCCACTGACCGTATCTATGCAATGTAAGTGATGTCACAATGCACTGCACTGCACTCCACTGCTTCAATAGTAGTTGTACATGCGAATCTGAATGCTGTAGTATCACCTCTTTTAACTTCATGACTGCCTCTATCTTTCATGACAGGTTCTGTTATGATGATTCTTTGGTTCCCTCACTCGTGGAGGGGAAGATTGTCTTGTGTATGAGAGGGCATATCTACGAGAGCATAGAATCGAAGAGTCAGGTAGTACGAGATGCTGGCGGGATTGGGATGATTGTCGCAAATACCAAGGAACTGGGTGATTATACTCTTGATCCTGCGGAGCATCTCATTCCAGCAGTTCATATTACGGCAGACGACGGTCAACAAATCCTGGACTACTTATCTAAATGCGACCTCGATTCGTGTATTCTTAGGTTGGCAGTTTCCCTCATATTGTTACCTACGATTTCGATTGCATTTCTCAGTGGGTGCACGCGTTCTTTTGTGGAAGGGTTGGAAAAGACTGAAATCTTTTAGTTTTTGATTGCCCAGAAAGACAACTGCGACCATCTACGCCGGGAAGACATTTACCGGAGTGAGACCCGCGCCTGTCATAGCTGAGTTCTCATCTTGTGGCCCAAGCGGGGTGACTGGTGATATATTGAAGGTACGTGCCTCTTCTTGAACTTAGATCCTGTCTTTACAGTCTGTCTTCAAACTGCGGCAGCAGCAGCGGCTTTCCATTCGAGATTATTGACAAACTGTTTATTCTACTACCACATTGGCAGCCAGACATTTCTGCACCAGGAGTAAACATACTAGCAGCATGGACCGGTGATCCGAAACCTTTCGCTACCATCTCCGGGACCTCCATGGCAACCCCACATATCTCAGGAGTGCTGGCTCTAATAAAAGCCGTTCATCCTCGATGGAGCCCGGCTGCAATGAAGTCTGCTATTATGACCTCAGGTATTTTAGCTGAAAAACTCCTCTAATCGTTCATGATCAGCTTTTCAGTCTTTTATACTTTTATACTTTTATACTTTTAAGTGTGACGTTCTGCCGTAATTTGTATGATCATCACGCTCAGTCTATGTATTATGTGTGCAGCTCAAGTGCTCGACAACACCGGCCGTCTCACCAAAAATCCTCTCTCGAAACCTGCGGGACCTTTTTCGACTGGATCTGGGCTGGTGAACCCAAATGTAGCAGTAGATCCCGGTCTGGTATACGAGGCAGGTCCACGGGACTATACTCTCTTCTTGTGCGCTCTAGGTTACGACGACGTGAACGTGGAACTCATAACGGGAGAGCAAAATGCATGCACCAGCCATAAGTACTTTCCAACTCCGAGCAACCTCAATTACCCCTCGGTATCCGTTTCTAACCTTCAGCAAACCATGACAATCACCCGGAGAGTGACCAATGTCGGACCGGCCAAGAGTGTGTACACTGCGTCCATACAGGCGCCCAAAGGTTTGAGGGTAACGATTTATCCGTCGAGGTTGTCGTTTAGTAGTATGTACGAGACGAGGTCCTTCACCATAACGTTGAAGCGAACTCTTCAGGTTGATGCTTCGCAGGAGGCATATGTGTTCGGAAGCTACACCTGGTCGGATGGGGTGCACAAGGTGAGAAGCCCGATAGTTGTCGGCCATCAAGCCCCACAGTAGGATGGATGGATGCACAACGACACTCCCCAGGGATATAACCCTCATTAGTCAGACACAACAGCAAATTTAGGAATTGCTGTAAATCCAATTCTGCTTAGCAACTAACCAAGATTGAAACTCGGTGCACATAGCTTAAAATTCACGAGATAGTTATAGGCTACAATTCAAAATGTGACTTCTTGGGGAATATTCTCCATGCGCAGCAAATTTTGAATGTAACCGTAGTTCTAATTTGGCCTTAGTGGCCCGATACAGTCCAACTAGGCGACAGCATGATGATGAGATAGCCACAATTTGATCTCACAAAATTTGTTATATCCCAACTTCACCACAAGTTGAGATAGTTTTCAGAATATTTCTGAAACAAGTTTTGAGTGTTTAAGATAACCTATTTGTGCAAGATCTCAATTTGTAGATCAAAGCAATAAGTTCTTGTTCTTCAGAAACCACAGAAGTTTCAAGCGAGAGAAGGAAACTAAGACAGTGCAAAAACAGGCATTACGTCCAACAGTTCAGAAACAATGTAGATCGGATAAAGATGCAGATAATAGCTTTTAAACTTAAGGAGAAGAGTCTGATGTATTAGCTACGCTAGTGCTGGTTCTCTTAATTGTATCTCTCCATCTCAGTCTACATCTCCAAGACCTGACTAAACAAACTTCCAATGTGCTTACCGGCTATTAAAGCTTTGAGTACTAATGAAGACTCCGTCTCGCAGTCTGTCTTGCTTCTTGACTGAAAATGAATTCATGTCGAGCAAAGTACACCAATAGCCTACAACAATAGAGTCGCTCGTCTCATACTCTCTTGCAGTTCCAGGCCTCTCCTAACCCCCTTACTGCTTATAACAAAGCTTATGATTCTTGCTTTCTTGTTCCCATAACACAATCAATATGAACCGACTTAATGCAGGACTAATTTCGGTTAGTCTCAAAAAATTGGGATAATGATATACAAAGATAGCTACTACCACTTATTGTTCATCCAACTTCATCGGATGGGTGACATTTCTTTGGACAAAAGGGCAGAATATCAGCCCCTCTACCATAACAACCACGCTTTGAGCTCCCCTATCCATGACTAGAATTCCACGATGCACTTTTGGTACGAGAGCAGGTCTACCAAGTTCTGATACACATACCGATGCCAGGTTATACAAGGTAACCCTTAGCTCCAAATCTTTACTGAATTCGCGAGAGAAAGATTTACATGGTTCTGCCTGTCTGGCTTGTGTTAGGCAGCCTTCCGAATTGCCAGTTAGAAGGAACGACCACCCGAGTATACTAAAGGCTAGACACCATTGAAATACTTCTACGTAGCTCTCTACAGAATGCTTTCTTGTAAACAAGAAACAGAACAAATTTTACAACCACCAGGTACTCTACAGGTCATTTCCACATTGTTAACCTTCTCTTTTCTCGTTTACCTCTACCTTTTACCTTTTCTCTTTCTAACCGCGCCACTCTCTTCGCAAAAACCCTAAACGTCGTTCCGGCTGAACGAAAAACGTCCAAGTAAAAACACAACCTATTCATCTGCCATAGCCAGCTCAAGGGCATAATCATCCCTTTCCTGCACGACATACAGGAAGAGAGTGGCTGCGTTAGAAAGTCCATGTATCAGCCTTCAATCTCAAAGTGTTAAGCTAGGGTTCATCAAATAGGGTACAACGACAATTGAGAGAAACTTTGAGTACTCAACTCGCAGGCTCTTCCATGTAAATTAGCTCAGTCTCCAGACGAGAGTGATCTAATAGACTGGGCGGAGCATTATACACGGTAAAAGAAGGACGAGAGAAAATTACTAGCATCGAATGCACTGTGCTATCAACTCTCATCTAATCCCGATCGCAGGCTACCAACCCCCATAGGTTTATGACAAGATAGACTTGAGGTTTCATCTCCCTGTTTGACTTACTACTCTAGCGACCAGTGAGTGACATTATTACCCTAGAAATTTGCAACCCATGTTTCGGGAACGATGGAAAGAAGATTGACGAAAAGCATTCCCTCATAACTCCTGAAAAGGATAAAACAAAGATCAATGACGTGGAATAGCACTCAGGAAAGGTATCTTTACCACTGGGCCCCGAGCAAAGTATCGACCAAATTGTAGCCAGTATACCTGCATATCAAGCATCAGCGGAAGTGAGCCCAAAATTCATTTGGAAGTACATCACAATGACAAGGAAACAGAGCAAATTGGCTCCAACGTTAACTTGTCGACCATACTCGAGTATCCAACCAGTATCTTTACGCCAACTATGATGACAGTTTTGCTGTCTATACCTCATCCTCATCTTGCGTTTCGACTTCCAGGTCAGACAGAGGGTAGCCTACACAGAGTAGTCCATATCCCTGCAACATTGAATGACAGGACCCAGCACAACCTGATTAGTGACTGAGCTCATTCAAGGAAAATTATCCAAATAGTCACACGAGGATCGCAGTTACAGCCAGTTTTATCGTGAAATAGTAATCAAGACGTTCACACCGTCCGTCTCATGCGCAAACGTTTTCTTTCAACGTACCTGATCTTTCAATTCGGCAGAGATACCCAAAGCTTCCGGCTGATAGAGCTGTCCTGACTTTACGCGAACAGCACATGCTGTGCAGCAACCTAGCAACCATCAGAGCGCAAATTCCTTAGCAGAATATAAAAACAGCCAAGACCCTCGGTCTACTGAGATTGTGGCGAAGAAATGTGCTCTTCGCTCTCATGCATTTAAGGTCACCATACAAAGCTTCAGAGGAACCTACCACAGCAGTCACATCAGGGTATTAGTAGAAGAAGTAGCTTCAGTTTGAGCCCACATTCACTTCAGTGACTCACCGTGTCTGCAGGAAAATGGCAGGTCTATACTTTGGTCTTCACCTGTGTGAAGGATGTATTGGTCCTGTACATCAAGTCGAGAACTTTTAATCTTCAATTCCTCAAAACCCTCCAAACCAAGAAGTAGATGGAAGCTCAATTTTAGTACATGGAGAAAGTTTGGAAACGTAATGCACTCCATATATTTGTACTTTAAGAACTTGGAAAGACACGTGAATAGCAAAACGTGTACCTCGGGGACATCGAATTTATGGGTAACACCACGTTGTCTATCAACAACTGTGACAGAATGAAGCGTCGACTCCGGTTTGTGAATTCCTGTTGTGGCCATCATACAGCTGACTCTCAACAAGTTCCAATTTTTCTGCCACAATCAAAAACATAACATCTTACATGGTCAATATTAGTGAACAACGTGGCTCCATCAAGACGTGGCCTTTGCTCACTGCTTCCAGAAAGAAGGTTCTGGTTCTCAGATCATGACCAGGAAGTAGAGATTTCGGTACACTGGTACCTCCACGAAATCTACACCATACGCACAAACTGGATATACGTCTCTGGGGGATAAACTCTTTATGGAAAGAATTGTGCTGTGTTCAACTGCAAGGGGTAAACGACACAAGTGAACTCTCTAAGCACCAGGGGCAGAGCAAATAAGTCGTAGATAATGAAGAACGGAATACGAGAATTAGAGCTCAGACGTACCGGTTTAATGGCGACGTTGTACCGAGACCAGGTAAGTCCATTTGCTGTTACGGCTATCACAGACAAAGCACATTCGACCAGAAAACTCGTCACCAATTTAGCAGAGCACGGCCAATTTAACGCTTGTTTCTGTGATTCTATACCCGTTCTACATATCATTCTTTTCACAACAAGGATAAATGTTTATAGCACATATATGGTAAAGGGAATTTAGAACACCTTGATTGGAAGATAAAGTGGATGTCACATGAATGGAACAGAGAATTCAGAATACCTTCACTCCCTCACAAACCTCAGGCAAATTCCTCAAAGCGAAGCTCCACAACACAGCTGTATGAAAGCAACCAAGATTCACACAAACCAGACGGATGGACGGATAAAACCAGAGCTGCTGAGTTTGACAGAACTACTCACTTGTTTGCGCAAAAGACGGGTGGTTCGAAATCGCTTGCAACCTACTAGTCGCCATGGCAACCGATTGAGCCAAATTGCAAGCAAGTAGATCTGTCCTCCCTGAACCAGCCCCAGAGAAGCTTCCAATTCTTGATTCCCGTCGATAAACTGGAATTGAGCCCTGGGATTTTCCTGTCTGCGTAGTAGTCTTTCCTTCCTCACCCTTAGTACCCTTGTTACCCTTATTGAACTGCAGTTGCCTGTCCGAAATTTCATTATCTTCACCAAAGATTGACACGTGTATATGTCAGCCAACTGCAGTCGGGGGGGTGGGTGCGGTTGCCATGAAACTACGTCGATGAAGTGCACCGCAGTTATGTTACCAACCGAACTACTATACAGTACTGTAGGCATCAAATGTGGTAGAACAGTACTTAGTGAAGAAGGCGACCGCGCGTGATAACAAGAAGGATGGGAAGAGCCCCTCAAGCCGCACAAGGAAAAGACACAGTACTTAGTTATGTACCATATTAAGGGGATGCGTTGCCAACGCAGCACCGTGAAAGAAGGGTTGGTAAGGAAGGAAGGACGATACTGGCAGGAAAATCCGAGTGCTCAAATCCCATTGTACGTATCGCAATTGGGAATTGAGAACTGAGAATTGAGAGGAGCGCTTGCTTCCTTGCCCGGACTGCGCTGCGGTTTTCGAAGCTTTTCTGGGGGGCTGATTGAGGGAGGACAGATCTCTTTGGTCGTAATTTGGGTGACCTGGTTGCTATGGCGACGAGTAAATTGCAAGCGATTTGGAACCACCCGGCCGGCCCGAAAACAAGTGAGTAGTTCTGTCAAACTCAGCAGCTCTGATTTTGCCCATCCCCCCATCTGATGTTTGTTCGTTTGAATCTTGATTGCTTTCATGGAGCTTCGATTGGGGAAATTCGCTCGTGAGATCTGTGAGTGAGTGAGTGAGTGAGTGAGTGAGCAAGCAGTGGATCTGCGGATTTGGGTTCTTGGGCTGTCTCTTTCGCTTCGTACAATCTGATTACGACCAAATTGAACGGTTTTGATGACAACCCACAAATAATAAGATCATAACCCATGTGTATTCCATACAGTATCCAGGGATAATACCAAATATCCCAGGTCAATAAAATTCAGTCATCTGAGGAGTACAAGGAACACATTAAGACATTTTTGTCCTGTCTGGTTTCTGCTGCTCGATTGTGCCTCTACTTTTTTGCTGAGTCTAGTCCAGGACCATTGATACAAATCGTTTAAATGAATTGGGGTCCATTGCTATGAGCTACCAAACTTTCAATGGTTTTGTGATGGGATAAAAGAAAATTGCAAATTAAGGAGACCATTGCATCTGGTCTGCATCTGCAGTTCACTTCTGGGCTCCCACGTTCAAATGGGGAATATCTCTCGCAAACATTGCTGACTTCTCCAAACCTACGGACGTGATATCTTATCCTCAGCAAGTTGGTAAGTGAATCTCCTCCTCCTTCTCCCCCTTACTTCCTGATACGCTTAGGATTTTGTTAAAATTGTTCCTCTCCTTCTATCGAAAGCCCAGTGAAGGTGCCTCTAAATTTTTTTCCCTTGTATGTGCCATACACCATTATCACTGTTGTGATTTGATGAATGATCTGGAGAACGGCTATAGATCCGAAGACGCTAGTGTAAAGCTGGCCTTGCTCTGCTAGATAGGTGACGAGTTTTCTGGCTGAATATGGTTCGTCTGTGACAGCCGTCACAGCAACTGGACTTATCTGGTCTCGGTACAGCATGGTCATTAACCCGGTATGTCTGAACTCTCTATCCTTATTGACTTCTTCACTATCTAGGGTCCATTTTCTCTGCTCCTACCGCTTACTTGTGTGGGTTTATCCCATGTGGTTGAACGCGGCACAATCCTTCTTACGAAGAGTTTATCCCCGAGTATATCCAGTCAAACATATTACACACCATACACGTGTGTATGGTGTAAGTTTCGTGGAGGTATCAGTGTACTGACAATTCCTACTTCGAGGTCATGATCCGAGGACCAGAACCTTCTTTTCTGGAAGAAAGAGTCACAGCCTGATGATACTGTAGGTTGTTTACTAATATTGACCATGTAAAGTAATATGTTTTCCGTTGTGACAGAAAAATTGGAACTTGTTTAGCGTCAACTGTCTGATGGCCACAACAGGAATCTACCAACTGTCCCGGAAAATCCAGTAAGTTATGACCTATCTACAGCTCTGTGTGGACTTACGATACTGGTTTGTTGTGTCTATTGTTTCTTGCTAACGGATTCGACCTAGCAAGAATGCGGAAGGAGTAAATGAATTTCAACTTTAGTGGAAAATTAGGTTTTTCTCCAAAGAACATCAACAGAGTCGACGCCGACACCAGCAATTGCAGAAAGCTCCCCCACAGACGGCCACCTAAATAAGCATTATGGTCCAAGTATTATCAGTCTTACAAATCCCAATCTGGCAAGTATGATCGCTCTTTAAGGATCTTAGAAAGCATCCCTGGTAGTGAAAATAATCGGAAGACAAGGTTAGCTTAACTACACAAGATGTCTCCTGAGTGGCTTGCAGTTTGTTACCTGGTTGGGACCGCACCGCCGAAGTATGTTCGTATCGAGGATGATTTTGAGGCACTGAGTGACATTTACCACACGAGAGACTAAACTATTACCGCTCCATGTTGACATGACGTATGATGCCTAGTATTTTCCTAGTATTCAAGTTTGCCCCATTCACTATATCGACTAACAGGATTGGGATAGTAAAGTAGCAGATGTGGATCACCATCGACGTTGCTTACCTTTCAAGAACAGCTATATTAAAATCTGATTTATAAACTCTCAAAGAAACGTGGCCCTCTTGTGTCGTGATTTTAAATGGTAAGAGCACCTGTGAAGGTATCTCCAGCTTCAAGAGAGATTGATGTACCTGGCCATATGCTAAGGAATGACTTGCCATGTGGTCCAGGAATGATTATGGAAGCGGAAAAGGAGTAGTCAAAGAAGTGGAGAAAAATGTAGCCTAAGGAGAGCTCACCAACCCTCCATCTCCGTGTAAAGCAAAGTAGTGACCTACAAAGATGAGGAAGTTTTGGTTTCCTCTTTCAGGTGTAGTCTTTGCCGAGCATTGTGCTAGAGATCTCCAGTTTATCAACTTACCCCATCTCCAGTTTACCATATCACCCATCTCCCGATCTCTTTTGGACATACGTCTTCCTTGCCATTGTT
The DNA here is from genome assembly GCA_948567375.1 of Lunularia cruciata. Classification (NCBI taxonomy): domain Eukaryota; kingdom Viridiplantae; phylum Streptophyta; class Marchantiopsida; order Lunulariales; family Lunulariaceae; genus Lunularia; species Lunularia cruciata. Next base: position 74,872,561 of record OX419757.1, on the reverse strand, counting down.
CTCCCAATTCATTTCCGAAGAAATCATTTAGTCTACACTAGTGCAGAATCTGGGCGGTGCTGCTCCCTAAGCATACATAGGTGGGAACTACATCAGTGAGCTTTTTGCTGTTTTATTGTACTTCAAGAGAGGTGTGAAACTGAGTCCTCGCATGTAAAGTTGACTGAGTTCGATTTATCGATCCATTTATATGAAATGGTGAAATATGAGACTGTCAATGGACAAGACCATTTCAAGCACCAACAAGAGTAGACTCTGCTGAGAATGCCGACTGGTGGCTTTTGAGCCAACTAGAATGTTTGCACCTTGTTCTTCACGCTTACAAAGCATGATAGCCGAAGACCGCTTGTGGTCACAGGTGATGATTGCCGACGATATACGTCTCTGGGACTCTGAGGTCGAAAATCAGTTTGCTAGAACATAAGGAGTGGATGAATGGAACATCTGTCAGCGACGATTTATGAATGCCCTCACGCCACAGGTGATTGGTTGCTTTGCATGGAGTATCGGCAGAGAGGGGATTGCGGGGCATTCTCTCTCCTCTGTCAACTTTGTCCCAAATAAATTCCACTAGAGCACAAGTTCATGTCAACCAACAATTGTATTGAGATGTTCATAGCTATTGTGGGCCTGGAGCGCGTTCTTTGTTGAGCTTTGCGCGTGAACCGAGTGTCTACGATAAGCTCCTCGGTTTCGTGACAAATGTTCTCGATATTTATCTAAGCACCTGTTGAGTATGATCGTCACTTTAGAGTCTGTTGTATGAGCCTTGTGAGGAAAAGCTAGTCTTGCACATCATTGTAGATACAGACAAGAGTTCTGTTAGCAGGGGGAATTGTACGGCTTGGAAGTTCAATGTTTGGTATATCTTGGAAAGGGTTTTCTGATGTGGGGCATACCAACAAAAGTAGTCATTGCTAGATCGCTGATCCCGTCAGTGGAGATGAGAAACGGGCGTTTCAAGGAGAGGGCAAGTCCCTCTGTACCTAAGAGATATTGGCCGTCTTACGTACATTATTTCCCATCTCCCTTCATCATCCAGTTAGCTAGCTTGTATAATGATTATTCGCTTACAAATGATGAACTGCTAAAATCCATATAAGAAGCTGGAGATTGCGTCTTACTGGAAGAAACACAAGTCACAAACAACGCTAATTTTACAGAAACACTACGCAGATTGAACAACACGTCTTTCAGGGATGGGGGATCCTTTTCAAAATTGGTCGGTTGCAGCATTGCGTGGGTAATTCGCGGATTGACATGCGGACGTGGTCCACAAGCGCTAGACGAAGATCTTTTGAATCTAGAGCAGCCATCTCGTTCACCGCTGCCATCGACTCAGCAAGTGTAAAATATTCTGTCTATCTTGTACACTTTCTGGGTCCCACTTAACCGTGGGATCTTCCCTGTCATGTGTTTAGAATGCTGCATACGCCCACAGTGAATGTAAAAGGTCTCTTGGAGTTTCCAAATGTAATTTCTTGAGCACGTTTCTGATCGTGACATGCAAATCGACCAGGAGGAGACGAGTAAGGTCTGCAGCTACAGGACTACAATATATGTTTGGGTGTTGTTTGCTGAAACGACTTTCTACCAAAGAAGTAGTGCGAACTTCTGGATCCTTCTACACCCATTCTTATCACCATCTTGTCCACCGCCGAGATGTCGAGACGTTTGCTTTACAGACACAGGTGCTATCTTGGTGAACTTGGCCTCTTTAGTTTTCGGGACTACTATCCTTGTCGCCCATGCTTTCTTCGGTAGGTTGCTGGTTTGTTAAATCATATGAAGAGCATTGCATGCATTTGGTCGGACTTTCTTTCTTCATGCATACAGGTGAAGGTAAAGGTTGTGCATGCTTTCACAGTTGGACCACCCTCACCTTTGCTCTGCAATGAGTCAATCTACTGGTTGTCTTTCCTCTTGGGATACGCCCTGTCCTTCACAATCGATCGAGTCAGGTTCTTAGCTCGGAGCTCAAAGACCGGATCATTTTCCCTGTGAAACAGTAGTGGCCACAGGGCTCTGATGTGGAACAAACTGCTGTGGCGGGGTGGATATGACTTGTGACCATCTCAGCAGTAATATCCAACCATCCTCAGCACATTGCCCAACCATCACCTCCTTCTGAGGAGATCTAGCGTCATGCAGGGAGGCAGAGCAGGGGGGTAGACAAGCACAGCTTAAGATGACGTTTGAATGATTGAATGACGAAACCTAATCTTGGTACCAGTGTTCAGAAGGGGAAGCACGGACGAGAGCATCCTGCTACCTTGCGGCTTTAGTGGGCCTACAGTGGAGAAATGGTTGGCAAATTTTGCTTCTTCATCATCTAAAGGTGGGTACTCTTACCGCCAGTCCGGGGCGGCAATTCACTCGGCAGTAATCCACTTGCGTACTGAGTTCAAACATCCATTTTCTGATTTTCTTCTGCTGTAGGTGGCAATCGACTTCTGTGTGCTTCTCTTACGGTTTACTGTATGCGAGCGAGTCTTTAGGTAAGAGATCTATCATCTGCCCAAGCAGAAGCAAAAGAAGCAAACTACAGCAAGTAGAGATGCGCTCGAGAATCAGCCCCGGGCAGTGCCAAGTTGTTCTTGGACATAGCACTCGCCTACAATCAAGAAATAAAGACTTTGCTTTGGTGTAATCTCAGATACTAATAAATGCCCATGTTAGTGAAGTTCCCTGATAGTGCAATAGTGATTCACAACCACAGTCACCATACGATATCGCTATGGTGATTCTTAACTGCGGACATGGATACGGTGATGATATCTCAGTGAAAAGAGACAACACAGTGGTCTCGGATTCAGGCATTTGAACACTTCATTGCGGATCTTTGCACAAAGTCATCCTCACTTTTAGCCTTCTAAGGTGAGCAACCTGTTCATTCAGTACGTGTGAAGTGGTGCTCCGAATCTCTCCTCAGCGAGATGCAAAATTGTTGAAAACAGCAAGCTTGAACGTGGTCACTGGAAGTAGGATTCAAGGTTAGATGTAAGGTGATGTCTTTTCCAGTCTTTGGCATCTCAAACGTGTCATATCATATCACTATCTCGTGCAAGAATAGAGACTGACTAACGCTGGCTCTTCATAAGAACAAAGGAGAATCTTCCACTAAAAACGACAGTGACAAGAAAGAGTGTATTCTACATCAAACTTCACTGTTTAATCAGCTGAGAAGGGAAACTGGGCTGCATATTTGTTAAAGAATTGTGTGGGGACTCAGAAAGTATGCATGAACGTAACTGAACCACGGAGGCAAGAACTGGCAAAGTAAGAAGTGCATTATCCCGTTCATGGGTTCACATATGCAACAACATGAATCAATATCTGCTTTAGGGACAAGGTAAGAAGTACTTCAGAAAGGAAAGGAAGAAGCCAGAAGGATCAAACACGTAACTTGTAGCAAGACGCAGCAGAACGCTTAAAAGAATGTGGGAGTAGCGAGGGAAAGATTGTGAGATAACCTGAACTACAGTCCAGGAATATCGAACATAGTAATTAGGCAAAACTTGTTTTACACGTGAAGAAGTAATAAAACAACGGTTTGCACCATCCACATATATTATTCTTAAAGCTTGCTTCTAATATCTACCTACTTTGATCAATTTATTACACTATTTTCTCCTAATTTTCTATTTTCCACCTTCAAGTTTTCTTTTATGGAGGTATATTAGTTCTCGCGTGGATTTTCACGCCCATAGTAATTGTAGATGTCAAAGACGAGGCCCAATAAATCTTAATAACGTGTCGCTAAAATTTATAATAAACATTTTCATAATGAATGAGTGTATCACGTGATGGAATTTCATATAAGACTTATTGTCAGTGCTAGTAGTTGTGTATAAGTTAAACGCTTTGCCGCAATGATAATCCATCCTAAGTTTCTATTTCCATTGGGCATTAAGATTGTATACCCTATTTCTAGTCACTTAACATAACATGCACAATCAATATGCATAAAGGAATGAAACAAATCATGTTTGACAAGAACAATGCCAGCAGTGGAAAAGTAAACCGTTGTTATCTAGATTTCAAGTCTTTATTATGTTGCTTTATTGCCTCTCGACTTTATGAAATTGGTTTACCTCCTGTCCTTTTATGACTTGCCTCATCTTATATCACCTCCTTTTGCCTTCAATAGGCTTTAAATTAAAGCAGCTCTTAAAGCTTCAGGTAGAAGAAGTAATAACTCAACTCAAGAAAGGCAAGGATGACCAATTCCACTGCATTTGGTGAAAGTCATTGACCGGATCTATCTTGCAGTTAATGACAATCCTTGAAGTTGTTGATGATCTGTATATGAAGCTTACTTCACAATGTCATCACCAAATTGTGTTGCTGGATCTCTGGAATCCGAGCTGTAAATCGAGTGCTGAATAGTATGGCATTGGTTCGTGTTGCTTTAGGGATTTCTCAGTTTCTTATTCTGTTACATCAAGAAATGACTACCTCACTCGAACTTCATGAGTGATCAAGTTCAGTTATTCAACGCATGGGGGTATGCAATGATGATGAGAAGGTTGCGAAAGAGACGCTTACTCGTCCACTGAATTGCGATAACGAGTCGCATGTCAGTCGTCCTTCTGTCAACTGTCAATCGGAATCGCCATCCAGTGGACATCCAAATAATCATCACAAGAGCAATTGTCAAAGTCTTGAGGATATTGTAGCTTTTCATGTCAGATTAATTTGAACAAAACATTGAACCAAAAGTTACCGTTGACCAATTTCAATCAACAAATAACGCCCTTTTTCAGGTACAGAGTAGTGCTGGAGAAATTCTTCATACTTCTTGAATCACTAGAAGAAGCGGTGGCATTATTATAGGGGGAGCACAGACTGGGCTGCTTGAACTGCCTCCATCCAGTCAAGGTTCCTCTCACTCTGGTCAGCGCAACAACAACGCTCGAGATGTGTACCGGAGCTGCTGCACACCATGATAGCACCGCCCTGGTGGCAGACTGAGGTAGTAATGGCATGATGAATGTCCGAAACGTCCAACGGATTAGAATTCTGAACTCTACTACAAACTCGAGGAGGAAAGTGGGCTGTCTGTCACCACGTAGTAGTCCTCTCTAAGTCGAAAAAGTTGATATGGTTGGGCCATGTGAGTAGAGTACGTAAGAAGAGAGGCTTCTCGCATTTTGCAGAGCCTGGTCCACAAACAGCCTACTGTACGTACAGTTCAGGCGACCCAAAGGTGATCCATTCAGACGAAGTCCGTTGTTGTCAGAAATAGAAGCATGAAGAAGGACGGAGAATGACGTGATGCAAAAAAATCGCTTATACAGATGGGACCCAAGGCGGGCCTGCTCATAACAATATACAACTGGCACCATAGTTTTACAGGGAGAGATGCTGGCAGAGATGTAATAACCTATGCTAGGGATGGATCCCAATCGTAATAATTTGAAAGGGCAGAGGAATGGGATTGCATGAGCCGGTACGAGTAGTATATGCTCAGCCGTTCTCTACATACAATGAATGGCGGCTACAGTCTCTCTCTCACTCTGCTTGATTCTTCCGTATAGTATTTCAAATGCTGCGTCGGGAGGCTATCTATCACTGCATCATCTTATCACTCCTCTTCGTCATAAGCTGGTGGTGGTTGGTGGGTAGGTTGCCATATTGGGCTGTCCATTACACTTATACACCTCTCTAATTCATTGGTTGACGACCGACGGGGTGGTGGGGAGGAGGCCAGCCAGCCATATCGACAACAAGTCTAAAGCTTCTAGTTAGCTACAATGCTGTAGAAGATCATCGAAAGTTCAGTTGTTGCTGCTGCCTGTCGTGTGATTGATCCATATTCAAGGGAAAAACCTGATCAGAAGGCACCTTGAAAATGAGGAGTACAGACGAGACCACACCAAACTGAGGAAGGCTGGCATGGTGGGGACAGACTCATCTATGTACAAAGTCCAGCCTTGTGGAGTAGGTTGAAGGTTAACTGTGTCAAGAATTCTTGCTGTTGGGACAGTTAAGCGGTTGTCATGACAATCGGTTTGGAAGATGGTACAGAATATGACAGTGAATGGTGAAGTGAAGTTAAGCTCTTCCAAACGGAGAAAGAGGAGGGTCAGGGCAGACCAGCTGGTAGCTATTTAAGGGCTTTATGGAGAATGTTTCCTCGGACGGCCTTGTAGCAATTGCTCTCATGGTAGTAGATGTGTTGTTGGTGTCGGTGTTGGCGTTGGTGCACGCCTTCACGGGAGCCCGGCATGCTCCCCGCTTCTTCAGCTCTCCTGCAGCGACCTTCTTCATCACGTTCAGTGGATCTTTGCTGTGTAAAACCGCAACGGCCGTTGCAAAGGCGTGTAGGGGAGCTATAGGCGGTTGGAATCCCAGCGTGTAGCAGCCTTCCCGCAGGGCAGTCAACGTTAACCCCATAGTTTCTTGCTTCTTCCCCTACGCAACAAAAACGACAAATAACATGATAAATAACATGTTATCATGATAAATAACATGATAAATAACATGACAGTAACATTCAACTGCTTTTTGTTCCATCGTTACCCGCAGTTCGATTTGAGACAAGATGGAGCTATTAAAACGCTTTCTTCATAAAATCAGACTAGAGAAAGGGTAGTGGCAAAACTTACTTGAACAAAAAGTCTCAAGGAGTTATCTTGTGCCTCTGCGGCACTTTCAGCTCCCATGCTTGAAGACTCCATTTTCTGATTGCCAAGAACAGTTAAACCACAGCCCAAATCCCAGCTGCCACAATCACACTTACCACCAGATTTCCATCTTTCGACCAGGGGCTGGGGGCCATCAATGCCATTGGAACTACAGCCGTGGTTACCTGCCGGAAGGACTAATGTGACGCTCATTCCAGCCCTACAATATTCATTCACAGGAACACTCCCGCACGAACCACAAACTTGATCCCGGGTGGTGCTGTGACAGACTTCACTTGGAGGACTATCACCATCTGCAGTTTTGGTCTCTTTACTTGGAGATTGGACATCAGCAGCAGTAGCGGGAGAACTCCCCCCTTTCTGAGGCTTATCACCGACCTTGCGGAGAAAATTGATGCCCCAGCCCCACTTGTCTGTACTAGTACCCTTGTCCTGATCTCCTCCACTCCCCATAGGAGCTCTGACAACAACGGCTGCAAGTTCACTCTGAGACTGTGGAAGAAATCTTGTGATTCTGGACTCGCTGTCATCCAAGGCTTCAGAGTCACTCCAAGACTCTGAAAGCCCATAGTTGCTCGCTTTCGGGTTGTACTGCAGCGGACTTCCCAGAACCATATTCCTCTCCAAATTCCTCAACCGAAGCACTCCCTTATCTAGACTTGACGAACTTTTGTCGAGGCTGGATTGGTGAGTCCTCGAGCTTACAGCAGCAGCGGGCATACTCTGAGATACGTACCGAGATGAAGGAAGAGTCAAAGTGGGCATTGAAGTTGCTGCTGCACCACTTTCGGAGGTATTGAAAGCAGCACCAGCAGGAGAGGGCAAGCTAAAGTAGGTCGAGCTGGGAGATGAAAACGAGGAAGACGGCAAACGAGGTGATCTCAATGGAGTTGCATCCCACGAGGAAAAACTCGACCTCGGACAGCTTGTCGAGGTCGGAATGGAAATAGAGATCTCCTTAACCTTCGCGTCCAGTAGCACAAACTCGGACTCTACAAAATTTTGCACTCCATTGCAACTTGTCATGGGACTGATGGTCGAAGTGACCTTCATGTTCCCAGCGAAATCAGAACTCGGCTTCTCTTTCTTACCCCACTGTCTCCAGTGAGTGATTTTACCCTTCCCTTTCCCCTTGTACGAATGGAAAGTATAAAGATGTGTCACCCCTTCTTGAAGGCCGACATCCACTCGCTGCGTTTTCGCAACGAAGATCTCCTCCGATTCGTCCATTATGAGGCTGTAGCTCGGAAGTCCATCTCTTGTGAGAACACACTGTAAGCGCCCATACTGCAGTAGGGTGGACGTAATATTGACCTGGGTAGACGTCGATAAGGACGATACCTGCTCAGGTTGGTGAAATTCCCCTTGATAGCTTGAAAAGAATGGGGGTCCTCCTCGAGAAACACCTCTTTTGGCCGTGGGTAAGCAGCGCACGCCTTTCAGAACAGGACCGAAGGGTCGGCACAGAACTTCTAGCTCCAGGGCGAGGTTCTTCGGAACGTGCCTGGCGAGTCTGCTTCCCACCTTGGTAGAGGGGCGAGGAGAAGCATTGCCACCATTTACACTCCTTTTCACAGGAGTACCAGATCTCCCCACCTTCTTGGATGAGCCTGAAAGTAGAGCGACTTTAGACGACGATTTGGTGTGGGTCCTGATTTTGTCAGTGGAAGAGGAATCTGTCAAGCCGTAGACAGCAGACCATGAAGCCAGAATTGACGCTCTCGACTCTTTCGAAGGATCTCTCCATGTTACTCGCACAGGACTGGCACCACTCCTGGCGGGTCGTCTCAGGATGTCAGCCCCCACCCCCTTCTCCACACCATGTTGGATCTTCCGAAGAACAGAAGATGCTTTCGACTCCTTGAAAGCGGCCTCCAAGTTTCTCACAGGTGGACCACCGGCAGCAGGCGCAGGATCCACCACCACTGCAGCAGCAGAATCCCCCCTAGCTTCTCTTTCCTTGGCTGCAAGCTCTCTCTCTTTGGCTGCAAGCGATCTCAACGACTGCATCGGTTTCATATGACCTTTCTCAGCCCAAAGCCACTCAATGCAAGCGGCGGACACCTTGGCAGGACTCTCCCCGTCCCAGGGAGCGCCAAGGGGTGGCTTTTTATGAGAATCTGAACTCCTTCCCAGTTGGGCTTTCTGGCGCAACGAAGGAATCGCAGTGAATGCAAGATGTTGGCTCAGAACAGATCCTAAGCTCCGTACTCTTCTCGACGTTGCAGGGGACTTACTGGGCTTCTTTGGACTATCAAAATCACTAGGTTTACCAAGCGAACGAAAAACATCACGATGTTGTTTCGATGTTCTGTTAACAGTCGACATTCTGTCTTCTGGATAGAGCTGAATGTGCTCTTTACCGCCGGAACCCGCAGATGAAGATTTCTTCGATGCAGATGTAGAGTTTGCATCGAAGAATTGAGCCTCGCTGTTCAAGCTCCACTCTTCAGTTCGATCTTCCGTGTAAACACTTGCCAAGTCATCTTCACCATCGCCTCGTGCACTGACCGGGCCTTGTTCTGTGCTAACGCTATGAGTCCCAGACCAGTCCGACTCGTGAGAGCTTCCAAAGAAACTCTCACTATCAGGAGATTGCGTAGTGGCGGACTGGTACACAGTCGGAGTAGCAGCACTCCTCTCCACAAATTCCTCTGAGCTTCCATCCTCGTCTTTCAACCTGATGGAAAACTTCTGCTCACTTTGCATGGCACCACTACGACTCTCCACCTCTGGCCCATCCTCAGGGCTCTCCACCATCCTCCCATCAAGGAAATTGAACTCTAAGAAGTTCCCGTTTTCTTGCTCTGCGGCCTCCCCCTCGGACTTGAGGTCCGTGACAACATCCGGGTTCGTAGTTCTCCCCAACAGAGTGAGCTCTACAAACTGCTGCTGCGCGTCACCGGATGCCTTTCCCCCTGCAACACTAACATTACCAATACCATCACCAGACGGCCGTGCTGCCCGAATTGAAGGAGGATTTCTGACAGTTGAGTACCCAGAAGCCGTCGAATAGTCTCCTTTGGCGAATGAACTCCCTTCGCTTCCGCAGGAAAACGAAGACGACTCGAGAGTGGAAACTAGGCTGGAACTATCGCTCCCAGATGGGGAGTGGAAAATCCCCCTCCTCGAAGACCGTCTGCTACTCTTCGACTCGGTGTGAGTACTACTCCACTTCTTACCCACCAAATTCCAGTCTTCCGCCCCAAAGCGAAGCGCACGTTCTTCAAATGTCTCTTCTTTAGTCGTCGTAGTAGTGCAAGTTTCCTGCTTGTAACGCATAGATCCGTCCCGGCCACCATTCTCCTTGGTGCTCGGTGCATGAGACTTCTTTTCACACAAGACGTAACTATCCACAGTTCTGTCGAAGTGATACTCGAAAGTATCTTCCGATAAAAACCTTGCGTGCCTGTGAACACTTCTACTGCTCGTCTTCTCCCCGTGAGCAGAAGACTTCTTCGTCAACTGGCACCCCCGCGACTCCTTGCGTTGTTGTTGTTGTTGTTGTTGTTGTTGTTGTCTGGTCGATAGGTCCTCGAATGTCGAATTGTTGTCACGGGAGATTCTGTAATTGGAAGGTAGCTCGTGACCGAGGAACTCCTCATCCCACATAGCTCGCTCCCGGGGGTTCAGTTCTGTAAGGTCCCGCCTACTACCACCAGAATCCTTGCGCTTAGAGTGATGTTCATCTACAGATCCTTCCCGTGAAATTATGAAGTTGGGCGGTAGATCGTGCCCGTAAAACTCCTCGTCCCACATAGCCCGGACGTGGGAGTCGTCTCCTCCATCACAGGACTTGGCACCTACGCGGTACTGAGGATGAATGCTCCTCAACGAAGAAGCTAATTTTCCGCTGCCTGTCTTCATGAAACCATGAGAGCGAGTACTCTCGCGCATCTTTGAGTTGAGTCGGAAGTTTGCGAGGTCAACTTATGGATCCTCAGTCAGTAAGCAAGTGTGCGTTCCATGTAAGGGGTCCAACCTAAGGATTAGGTGACGACAGACAAATTAGATGACGAATGGAACTCAATGTGCCATATTTTGACAGAAATTGGTGATTAATGGCACAAGCAAACTACGGCTGTAAATGTTTTGAAATTCCCAACTGCTGACACTCAATCTTACGCCAGCCACTGCAATCCACAAACAGAAATCCAAACTGCACCAACAATGTAGTGGTTCTCTGTGATGCGCACATATAATGACATACAACTTGCGATGGGAGTAGAGTTAATGATAATAGGTGAAACACTGTGGTGCTGTTCAATGATGAGCATTTATATGACGGTAATAGTAAGTTCAGAGTAAGCGCACAGAGAGAGCCGGAGAGCTCGCACAAAAATGACAATCTTACTCACGGAGGGGTTGGGCTGTAATACCTGAGCAAGAAATGGAAGAGTCAGCTTCCGGTGATCCATAGAAGCATAGATCGCGTTCACTTGCTGACGACCGAACAACCTCAGGCTTTCTTTCTGCCAGGTAAAACTACTAAAAGTTCACTAAGATGTGGTACCAATCTCTTCGCCCAGCCTCAATCCTGATGTCGACTCCCGAGGACCAACATTCCCCTTAACACGGGGTTAACTATCTCTACCGCTGATAGTAATTGAGCACATTGGCTCGTAGGTACTCCGCCAGAACACAGGTGTTATTCCCCATAGGAAGAGGGCAGGTTACGCTTGTCAACACAAAGAATGGGTGTCAAATCCAGGTGCTTTCGGAGCTTGAGCTCACCGCCGAAAGGGAACCTGCAATAGGTGGGCTTGAGTCTCCTCAAGCTAACATGAAACCGAAGTTGCAACTAACTCAAACTCAGATCAGCCTTCCTGCATGCAGATGCATGTCTTCTTCTCCATTCTCTCTCTTCCCTCTTCTCCTCTTTCTCTTCTATCGCACGTCTGGTACTTCCTTCCGAATACCTTCCCAGACAGTGATTTCTGTCTTCCTTCGGATTGCGAATGACGTGCCCGAATCGACTAGAGGATGGTAGTAGTTCGACAATGGAGTATCAGATCATCGGCAGTTGGTAGTATTGTGACCCGATCTTAACTATCTTCTTCCGCTACCTTCCCGTCCTTTCTTCTTCCTGTCTGTCTGTGTCTGGTGCGTCTCCTTTCGTCTCGACGACCACTCAATAGGCCGGGTACTCGGGGATCGCAATAATAGCCATTGTTGCAGCAGAGGCGAAGGAACAACCTTTTTCCCTTCCCATGGAGGAGTCCATCAAAGGGAGGGGGGCATAGAAGAAGCTCCTCTCTGTGATCTGTGCATGATTTTGCCGCGTAGCAAGCAGCTCCTCGCTTCGTTCACTCCCCAAACGGCAGCACAAGGCACTGCTCTGCTCTGTCCACTCCACTCCACTTCACTGCAGTAGTGAATTTCCGCCCGTAACCAAATCTCATTCTCGCCCCGGAACGAGAAACTGTTTACTTTTACCTCCGTGAACCGCTCATCGCAGTTTCGGTCAATCCTGTCCGTAGCGTGGATCCATCCTCCTACCCTCTGACTTACCGTATCTTACCCTTTCGGTTACCCCTTATGTCCCCTCCGTCAAAACTTCCCTAGGCCCCTACTTTACCATCTCCTCTCATGCAGCAGCTTTACCTCCAGGAGACCAAGGTGTGGCAGTGGTGTACGTACGTATATACAGTAGTTCGTTGACTGGTAACCTGTAGCTGGGGTCTGGTTGAGTAAGTTTTGATGATGTGGGTCCGAAGAAGTCCCAATCAGACTACGGTGGCAAGGTCTGATCGAGGGAATATCTGACTGGACATGTACCTACTGCGCGAAATTAGCTACTGATCGGGGATATCCGGTTTACTAGACCGGTATAAAGTCAAGGCTAACTAACTGCCCGACCTTTAACCCAGATTTGGCGAGGGGTTGAAGATCAGGTATAACTAACTGCCTTTGGAACAACGAGGTCAAAACATCAAACACCAGCAACAAGTATGATCACGAGAATTATAATACAATACCGTTCGATCCGGTTTCATTTTGCGGGTGTCCGACGGAATCAGTTTGAATTTCGGAGAATGCGGCGCCTAACCTGGCACGATATTCAATACGTATGACAAACCAGCGGGTTTCGACCTCTGGTGTAGCGGGTTGCAACTTGCCCGTTTTCTGTGCAGACGCAGTTTTAACGGTGGTGCGTATCGCATCTTTCATGCCCTTCGCTCTCCGGGCGAATCTGTAGGGTATGTGGCCGGTGTATTCCGAGCATGTCCGCAAAATCGGACGAAGCGGAAGTTTTCGGTAGAAGGAGAATCAGACGACCTGACAATGGCAGACATGCGCGGAATACACTTCTTTTCCCGGACGATTCTCTAGACGATCATGGTTACGCGGTGCATACTGAGCTTAGTTTTCTATAATTAATCAACTACTTAGTTTTCTATAATTGATCAATGACTGGAATTCTTTAAACTAAACTCTCAGCCGTCCTTTCTCATGTTTATAATTCAGAGTCTTACAAAACGCACCAAATAACTTCTCGGATACTCCCTGGCGAATCCGATTATCTTACTAATTTTCAATCTGTAGTAAAACGGTCTAAAGGATTCTGGCATCCAAATCTACGACAAGAAATCATTTCCTATGCATATGTCTGACGATCTTGCTTGGGACTGCGGTGTGGATTCATTGAATTCTCTATAATAGTTATTCTGCATTGCAAACGCCACAATAAATTCTCATTGATTCCTACTTGTTTAAAGACCCACCGCATGCAATCAAATATACATATACGGCTGGGCCCTTAAAATCTTGCTCCTATCTTGCCACTTTGTCCTGCAATGCGCAACAACTTGACAAGCTAGGTAATATTTTCAGCATCCGCTTTCAAGAAACGAGGAATTTCTCTCAATGTTTGTCATGTCTTCTGACGGGCAATATGGAGCAATGGTGCTTACTTCTAAAGTGATGGAGAATTTTTCCAACTCTCGATGCAATAAGTGAGTTCCATACTAGATTAGACTTCCGAGCGTACCATAACGGTATGCTTCGATAGCGGGCCCAACAAGCAAGCACGAGTTATAACGGGTACTGGTGATGAAAGAAGAAAACCTTAAAAGCAACTCGTGAGGGCTACAGCAAAACACAACAAAACGTCAAGGTTCAATGCTACGATTTAGATCACAGGAGCACTATGGATTTAGGGTCGTCCTAAATCTCGCAATCTGTGGCGAGTTCGATGCTACCAGTTGTCATAGGGTGGGGTTTTCCCTCTCATTGTGAAAGGGAGAATCAAGGCCCCAGCTAATTGTTACTGGATGCACAGTGAATACTGCTAATTGTTACTGGATGCACAGTGAATACTCCTTCTTGTAATCAGCCACGACTAGTTTGTTTGGAACTGCCAGACATCCACATAACATCTGGATAACATCTTCGGAGATTAGTAGACTCCCAAACGACTTGGGACCAGAGTCCACTGGAACTGCCAAAAGACCTTTCTTTCTCATTCGTTACCCAAAGTCAAACATGGCCGCGGAGATTTGCACATTACCATGCTCAAGCAGTCGAAGAGACAAACCTCATGACAGAATTCTGTGTCTCTAATAGTTCAAGTACTGTAGAAATCAAGGCATTTTGACCGCCTGGTGTTGTCCCGACCATCCCACAAGAACCCCAATACTTGAGGAGCTAAGCATGGCTGATGAGCATTCATAACACGGAGTCACCAGATCATGCTTATGCAAAAATTTAGGAACTTAGAAACTTTAAACATTAGAAGCTCCCATGCGTGTGCTCAATGGGTGCCTCGAACTTTCCTTTTGGATACGTTTTCCTCTGGTCTTAGATAATGCTGTATGGACAGTGTGGCAACTTGCAGGGAGGATGGAAGATAATAAACAAGGGTCAAGCTTGGCTCCAAAATCGTATGAAAAAGTATGCTGTCTTCCTCTGCTGCTGAGAGCTATAGGTCTCTGCTTCAAAGGTAGTGGGCCGCGCGTGGTATATTCCATCGTTCTCTTTCGTTTTGATAAAATTTGAGCTGGACTCGATATTCAAGTTGGACTCATGTAGTATAGTGTCCAAAATATGTAAGTTATGGTCTGTAACAGCGACTGAGCCATAATGTGATGAAATAATCATGCCTTTCCGATCGACATCATGGGTGTAAACTCTCAATTATTGACGCACTTCCCTCCGTAGTCCTTGCCAGGATTACTTGTACATTTTACGAGTAAGTAACTACGATCGGTTGAACAGTTGCAAATACTAATAAGTAACTCCGTTAAGCATAGGAAAGCTGCAGCAAACGTTGAAGTTCTTTACCTGTTTAAAATCACTTTCCATCCTTCATGTGTTCTATGTGCTCGCCTTTTTCCGTTTAAAATCACTTCAGAGTAATAGCGGCAGACCCAGTCTTGTCTTGTTAGACAATTAAATAATCGTCGTACTATTGAGTCACCACTTTGCTTAGTATATCCGTTACTCGTAACGAGGATGACCAATGCTCGTCGACAATATTCATAGAAAGCTGCTGTAGACAGATCATGCTCCTCTGAGCGCAAATGTCTTTTACATGTGCATTCTCCATCAAGAGAAAGAGAATGATGTTGTTATTTGTAGCCTCACATGGGCTTTTGTCTTGCTCTTTCTATATTATTTGTCTTCATGCAATGATAAAAGAAGTGGCATGTACTCTAACTGTCAACGAAAATCTCATTTCGCTGCATGGATCTTCTGGAAGTACTATAAGATGACACCCTGCTTTACATCATTTCTAATAAGCGGTGGCCGCTGATTGAGACGTCAATCCATCTACTGATCATTTATTCTTAAGTAGGAAACTGAACAGTAAATTTCATATAAGGATACAACTCAATGGTAGCAAACTCAATAAAACTCGTACACTTTCAGAAAAGAAACATTCTTATCAAACGTATCCATGTGCAGGAGTTTCAGTCGGACTATATTCAATTGGAGGTAAGGGTCACTCATATCACAGATGCGCTCATAGAGAGTGAAATTAGATCCTCTGCGTTGGAAGCTTATCTTAAGCTTTCAATCAAATATCCATGTAAAATCTAGTTTTTGCGTAGATGGGAATGCACTCATTTGTAGTAGAGGGTATGAGGTGTCAAATTTTTGACTTTTATGCCTTGCCATCACATGAACTATCTTCCATTGGCAAGGATGTGACTCTATGCGATTTGTTGATTCGTTGTGAGAGGACGAGTTGTGCCGTAGTGCCTCAATTGGCAGGGTTGCTTCAAGATGGCTACAACAAGATTAGGCGATCTCAATTCTGCCTGTTCTAAGTCCCACAAGGATGTTGTAGGGTACCGCAAGTGGTCGGAATTCCATGGATAGGAATTTACGTTCATCCACAAGTCCTTGTACGGTAATGATAAGAATTCTGAAGTCCTTTGGTTTCTTTTAGTTCCAGCCAACTATGTATCGCGGATCTGGGCTTCGAATGGCCTGTGGCTTGGTTTCCATGGAGATTTGGGGCTCATCTCTTTCTCTTCCATAAAACAATGGGCAGGAGGTGAGAGGTGGAGAGGTGGAGACGAACGTTTTCATAGACACACGGTATGTAGATGACTTTCTGGACGGATGTCGTTAAATAAGTTTACTGATAATAACCCTATTGATTTGCTGAAGACGATGAGGGGAGAATGTAAGACAAATATAACACGTAGGTGAGAGGTGTAGAGTCCCTTTCGGTCCCCCCTCTAGACGGAGGAGAAATTCACCTCTACACTTCGCCAATGACTATCTGCCAAATTGAATTGCAATTCATACTTACTCGGAGTGGGGGCCGTTTCTCCTGTCATGGAGAGCGAGCCATAGTTGATGAGAGGAACTGACGTTTCGGCTAGTCAAGATCCCTCCAACGTTCACTAGAGATCTGCAAATGACTCAAATTGATTCAACAGCTGATTGCCTTACTGATTGCTTTAACAGCAATGACTCGATTTTATTCACCTTTCTGTGTAAGTTGAACGTTCTCTTTTCTCTGATAAGAACCTGTTTATGGCTTGAAAGTTGCCTATCCAAGCTGATTCCTTTGTGAAAACCAAAGGTCGCTCTGGAGGTGTTCAATCACAGCACAGCACACTACAGTTGTAACCAAGTGCTGTAGCAGTTTTGCCCAGGTTGTACACTACGCGGAACATTGGTGTTATCAACCGTAATCAATGTTTTGAATATCATAGCTCTCTTTAAATCTATTGCAGCACATTCTTAAACCTAGTCTCATGCCGAATGGTGATACATTTCCTCACGGCAAAGCAAAGATAAAAGTTCCCTCAAAATGGGAGCTGATATGAACCACGATATATATATTTTGATATTTTGACTTAGATATTTTGACTCAAAAAGTGGCTCTCATTCCAACAAAATGAGTTGGAACGAGAGACACTTTTTGAGTCAAAATATCTAAGTATTAACAAGTCCCATGGATTCCCAATCCTTCACAGCGTTGCAGTCATATCACCTTGTATACCTCTTTTACGACATGAGGATGTTCAAAAGTGTCCACGCTCATGATCTCCCTTTTACTTCTCGGGTCATAACTGGTCTTTTACAGTACCGTAACGAACTGATATTGCTTAATCCTATCCTGCTTAAACGCCTAAATTTGAATCATTTCAATTAATAGTTTGCTCTCCATTAACAGTGTCATGGTGATGTGGGTGACGGTACTTACCTGTAGCCGTTCCTAGCGAGAGATATGGAAATCATCGAAACCCCATATTACGAGCATGTGTAAATAGCAACATGATTCGAGTAGAACAATCCGTCGTCATATCTACCAGACTTGTAGAAAGATACAGCACGAGTACTCCACGGAAGAAATTAAAATCAACAAACGACTTCCGTAGTTCTCCTTCGAGAATCTAAATTTAGTTAAAACTCAAAAAGTTCCGTGCCTCTTGTTTTGGTTTCATTAACATAGACATCTTGAAGAACGAATACCGTATCTTCTCCTCCTAATTCTAGATTGAATCGGTTTCATTAACATCGACATTTTGAAGTATGAATTTCTCCCTTCCGCTAATTCAAGAGTGAATCCAAAACGCCTACGGTATCACTCACACCTTCATCTCTTCTGAAAGCTCGGATGAGGTCCAAATTTATGCAACCCCAGGACACTTTCACTAATCGCAGCCATAAGAAACACAAGATCTAAGAAAAACATGTCGGTGGTGACGTTTCTGAATTTCTCCATGTCGTAACTCCGTCTTTCTTCACAACAAATGCACTCGTGTTGAAGCACCAAATTTTCCTCAGCTTCACCTCCCTCCGTCAATTATTCTTCGCTTCTGGAAATTTAAAGCACAAAAACTCTGCACATTAAGTCGTTTGCAAACTGTGGTCGTGAAGTATGATCTTTGGCTAACGACGATGAAGTCCAAATGTCCTACTTTAGTCAAGGAAGAATTCAAAAACTCGAAATCTAGTGACGACCGCGTAAGATAATTAGAAGGATGGAAAGAGCCAATCAAGCCGTACAACGATAAAAACACACACATTTTAGCCCCATGGGGCTAAAATGGGGCTAAGCCCCAAAAAATTCAAAAACGAGATATCTGTCAGCTAAAAGATCCTAGTGGCTCAGACAAATAATATTACATAAACTGTTCTTAGGCGAAGTACGTGCTTTGCAAGAATCAGGCAAGACCAGTTCAACAGTCAAAGCGAAATTTCTTTTAACCATACGGTAGTAGTCGACCATACCCTGTACCGGACGGTTTTCCAGGATTACCAAGAAACGCGGTGGTCGGAGAAGCGCCAACAACGGCGAAGGACGAGCATCGCCGGGTCAAACCTCAGTGGCACGAGTGACGGGCCTGACGGGAGGCTAGGTAACCCAAACACAACAACCACCACCAGGATTTCAGGAAAGTACTTGACTTGACTTGACCTGACCTGAACTGACCTGAGGTTGAAGGGCTCGCTGTCACGTGGAAGCAGCCAGAGGTCGGGGAGAGGCAATCCGCTAAGGTAGGACTGTCGAGGATTTAGTAGTGGTGGAGGTGCACTAACCTAAGTAAACCCCATCGGTGGTTAGTGCATTTAATTGCGACTGCCTCCAGAAGGCGTAGGACCCTGTTGTTGTCTTATCCTAACTCTGACTCATCTACTCTTCGATTATCCCTTCCGAAGCTTACTTTAACCTTGGAAGCTCCTTCTTACGCGCCAAGGATTTCAAGGCGGGACCTCTAGGGACAGTTCAAATTAAGTCCAGCATCCTCTGAGTTTTAGCATAAAGTAGGTTCCAGCGAGTCACCGTAGATCCTTGTCCTTGAATACACGTTTTATTAAGCATTAGTATTTAACATTCTAGTGTATAAATTCCCACTACATCTACCTTTTATTATCTGAGTTTCATGCATAGCCTGCTCAGAGAGCTTTACTATAATATGCATTTAAATTCCTATGAGAAGAATGCTAGACTGAATTAACCCCTGGATTAAAAATCAATACTTCAAATAGAGATATTTGAAGTATTGATTGAAGAGATCAAGGTCACATTTTAGGACTTGGCTGTCTTTCCAGACCTTTCAGTCGGTGTAAATAATATATTTGATTATCTTGTAGAAAAAGAACACATGTACTTAAGTACCTTGCTCCAGATTGCTGCAGATTGGAAAACAAACTAAATTTATTTACTTTACATTTTAATGCAAGTTCAATTTTTATGTATAAATCAGGAAAAAAATTTAATGTTCCCTTTATAACTAATGTAATAGTAATAATCAGACTTTTTCATATTAATAGAACGTGCAAAGTCAATAAAAAGACTAGTGATATCGCAGGGTACTCCAAATAAGTTGTCGAGAGGTCCTAAGAAATACCAAAGAACATGGTTAGAATATTGGATATATCTCTTAGTAGACCAACCAAATAGTCTACTTAGTGAAATATCTAGTAGTACAATGATATCAATACTGTTTACTATATAAAATATATTCACCCTTAACATCATATTCAATAAAGTGACCCCTTTAGATTGCTTATGACTAGCTTCCTAGATAAGCAGGTTAAATTCAAGATGAGTCCCTTTCAATTCCATTATCATAATGTTTGAGGTAGAAGATTGATATATTGACCAGTAATAATGAACTTCACTCTAAACATATGTACTAAGTTCACAAAGAGGTACAAAGAAGTACAATCTGAGAAATGCAGGTTAAATGTAGAATAATAGATGGATATAGAGACTTATTTGCAATTAATTTACAAAAGATTCAAATCAAATTTAGAAATACACTTTATCATGCACAGTGCACTGTGCATTTATAACAAAAGTTTCAGTGAAACTAAAATCATTTTGGTAAATATGATCTAGTGTATGATCTAGTGATAATTGTGAGACCACTTTGTATTTTCTCGTTTGTGCTTCTTCGTGACTTGTAGATCAATTTATAATTTAACTGACTGTGAAATAAATTTAAAATATAACAATATCCAACATTTTAAGAACGGATCTCAAAGATCTCCTTTGAAAAGAGACGAAAGAATTGAATAGAGGAGGGCCTCTCTAATTTATAGATACACCAAGTTAGAACTCTTGGCCCTTTGCACACACTTCCTATGTTCCCTTACTCTAAGGTTTTGATAAGAATCTATTCATCGATCTATGCTTGGTTATACATATCTTAAGGGTATACCTATCACCTCAAGAAAATATAACATAGATTCTTTTGTAAACATTGTTGTAGGACGGTACTTTCCAAGTGATAAATAATCCTTAATTTGATAAATTTGATCCTGGTTAAGTAACTCTATTTTATATTCTCCAACTAGATATTATGTTTTTGAAAGTTCTTTTTTTTTATTTCCAACAAAGAATAATCAAGTATGCCACAATCCACCTATCAAACAGATTAGAGAACAAGTCTGAAAATTATTATCTAGCCATATAAAGGAATAAAGAGGAAGAAAAGGGTGACCATGTGGAACACATGGATGGATGGGAAGACCCATCAAGCCGTACAAGGAGAAGACAAAAAGAGGTAAAATGGGTTAGGCCCCAACAATATTGATATGAGAAATTTGCCATACCAAACCTAAAATGTCTTAGCTATGCAATTCACAAGGTTTACACACTACTGAAGCATCCTAAAGACCATCACCTAGTGTGATTGCTCTATTATGGATTGCTCCGCCAATACTATCTATAAAAGAATAAAAAGCTTCTACTTACAAATATTAACTCAATGAGAAATAATAATTTGGGATATTCTGTTGACGTTAATCCCTTATTAGATTCTGAAGTAGCATTTATCCTTGGGATATATATTCCGCTTATTTTTCATGGTCGGAATACGCATATCATCCACAGTAAGTTTATCAAATTAATCTGATGAAAAACTCAATCATATATAATAATATATATAATTGATTCAGTGGAAGTCCTTATCTAACTTAACTTGATTATACCTTATACGTAGCTGTATGTCAATATGCAAAAGGACTGAAATGAATCATAGGGTTGTTGTACCGGTAAATCAGTCAAAAAGATCTAAGTTGATTAAATTTTGAAGTCTTTTAATGCTTTCGGAAATATGCTAGAAATCCTCTTATATTTTATTTTATTTTATCTAATATTGGCGTTCGATGGTACTCAAATACGTACTTTGATGTAGTGTATTTTACAAATGATGGAACAAATAGATTAAAAAAATCAATAATATTTTCTGAAGAATAATATATATCAATAAGCAAGCTTCTAGAACCAAATCTTCTACCATAAAGAGAAAATCTGCTTTTTATATATAAAGACTAAACTTACTCTTATAGCATTGCTAAATTTTCGTACTTAAAAGAAATTTTATATTATATGTAGTACAGCAATCCAAGGACGCGTACCTAAACGGTAGCTAAGATCCCATTGATGGCCCGTGGGCTTGGTGTAAAGCCTGAGGACGAAGGAAAGACAAAGTCTAGACCCGCGGCCAGGTTCCAATCTTAACAATGTTTAAAATATTATAACTTTTATTTTATGAAAAGAAATCTTCAAAAATGCCGAAATGGACCGGAATTTAATGATCATAATGAAGCATGAGTCATATATTTTGCAGAACGAGCGTTCTTGCTAAGGTTGAATAAAAATTTTAATTTACTCCCAATTTATTTTAAATTTAAATTAATTTACTTAAATTGCATCAAACATTATTTAATTTTAAATTTACTATGAATTAAAAATTTTGGGTTTTGTTTAGAAAACAAACGTTGCATATGAAAATTATTTTGGGGAAAATTAGACGGAATTATATGAATAAGAGGAAACGTAGACTAATTCACTTTAGATAATCAAGTTCCAATTAATTTTCATATTTTGTTAATTTTCTTTTATATATATCCTTCATGTATTATCTGCAAGATGTAATTTTAGTATTATGTAAATAACTTTTATATTATAGTATTAAAATTTTCGAAAAAAATTTATTATAAATTATTGGTAGACTAAGATGTATTTTTCTTTGTATATGAAGTAATTTATGAGATTGAAAAAACTTTATTAATATAAACGTCTGGATATTATATTATATTTTGTTTATCCTCATAGTATAATTTACTCCTTTAAGGTTGAATTTCTTCTTATCTATATTGAAGTCCAAATGAAGAGATAATATTATACATACTAAGTACTAATCAACCATATTATTACTTTGATTGCACCATATATTTCTAATGCTTGAGAAATCATTTATATTTTTAATAATATGACTCATTATATGAATATGACCAATTAGCCAAATATGATTTATTTTAAATAAAATAAATCTATTTGAAGACCTTCAATTCAAGACAAGTAATATTGTAGCATAAAATATACATCAACATATAGTCTTTGCATTGTCATGATTTGATTTGATTATTACTCTTTTCAATAAGAGAACTCATAATGGAGAAACTTCTACCAGAGTGCTTCTAAAAAGGTTTGAATAATTTTTGTGAAATTTTTGTATAAATATTTTTTTTCTTGTATACATACATAAAATTTTTTTTTTACAATATAGATTTTAGAAAGAGTTCAAACTACTTAGGGGGACATTAATTTTGTATAAATTTGTATAAATATTTATATGTTTGGTAGTATCTTGTTAATTCTTTTAATACATAGTGTCAAAGATAGTTATATTTTTGCATAAAAATGTAGACTTCTTTTTTAAATTATCTTACTTGCAAAATTCCTCATTTTAAATAATTTTTATTCAAGCTTTTTAAAGATAAATTGGTCCTTGATTAGTAATCTCATGGGTAAATGGTTGGATCTGAATGATATTACAAACTATCTATATAAGAAATTCAAACTAGTCAATTAAACACTCAAAATTAGAGTATTCTATTATCATGTTTATTCTATTTTAACTTCTAAATTTATAAAACACATTTTTACTTAAAGTATTGATGTTGTAATGGAGTTGTTGTTGTTTTCTTTAAGATCTTTATTTCTTTTTCTTTATTTAAGACATCTAATGCACATGCATAGGCATATGCTATTGTGAATTATATAAAGAGAGTAAAAAAATATCTCATGTTTGGAAATCTATCCTTTATGAGTTCTATGTTTTACTGGTTTGCAATGTTGTGTTCTCTAGTTGCTTATCTTATTTGTAGAAGATTCTAAAATTTTATGGTGCAAGTATTCTTTTACCATGCTTATAATAAATAAATGAATATAGTGATGTACATGTTTTGTTGACAATTCACATAATTTATAAAGTTATAGATTAATGAGAAGGGTAGTCAAAGTAATAGTTTCATTTATATTACTAATATAAACATAAGACGAGTCCTAAGGGAAAAGACTAAAAAAATATTTTAATATATTATCAAAAGATATGTACATTGACTTCTTGTGTATATCTTTTTTTGTGTCTTTTCTCAATGGTTTGCATGATAGTTTAGGTACAAGATGTGTAGATGGATGAAGGGATGGATATTTAAATGATGTTTATAGTATACACTATTCAGGATGCTAGAATCATTGGAATATAATTCATGCTAATTGCAAAGCTTCTAAACTACTATGACCACTGCACTTAACTTATAATTCCAAGGCATATAGGCGTTTATTAATAATATTATGAAAATTAGCGAGAGAGGAAATTTGATATAAAAATAACAAAGAACCATTATTTCCTTTTTTACTGATCATATTATCTTATTAAGAGTTTCTATAAGATACAATTTACAAGTTGCAGCTCAGAAATTTTATGAGTAGCAGCTTTGAAAGTAAAAAAAACTTGGAAAAAATATATAATCGAATTCCATAAATTTTAGTTTATCTAAATTTTTGGGCAATGATATTTTATCTCTCTCTATATATAATATTTTAACTTTTTATAAAGGGCTTAATTGACACCCTTTGGCTTTAAAGATTGGAAGTTGAAAACTTTGTTGATTTTTTATTTGATATTTAATAATCAAAATCCAGTTTTGATTTTGTAATTAACCAAACTAACTCAATCACAATCATACAATTGTTTCCCACTCTTAATCCTTAATCCTCTAACCACTTTTAACTCTTAATTTTGTTTTCAAATAGTTTGATCTTAAAAAATTTAATTTATACTGTAAATGTTTGAATGCTGGACCACATAGTAATTCTCCGTGGCTCTTTCATAAGGATATGTCTATTTTATAGTTTAATACAATCATACTAATAAAGTAAGGAAGTTGTATTTGTTCACTATGTTTTTGTACTTGGAAAGGCTCTTTTTCCTTTTGTCTTCTTCCTCAAGAAAATGCAAGGTAGTGATCAACTATCCCCAAACATCATCACTACAACTATATAGGTTTGACTCCTTTCCCTATAAATGCAAAAAGGACGGACCGCGTAGAGAAAATGAAGGATGGGAAGACCCCATCAAGCCGTACAAGAGAGAGATGAAAAAGGTAAAATGGTACTAAGCCCCAATAGAGTCTATATGAGAAATCTGCCCTTTACACCTAAGATATCCGAGCTATGCCAAGTCGTGTGGTCTACAAATAATTGGAGCATCCAAAGAAGCATCACCTAGTGTGATCCCTATAGATGTATGAAGTGTGAAAATACTTGGAGACACTTTTATTCATTATTGTCTGGATGTGCATACCTTCAATTCCTCCATGAGAGGACACCACAAATGCACATGTTATGAAGGCTCTTTAACTACAATTGGTCCGCTTGAATTGCATCCCGCTTAATTACAAACCTGTACTTGTGCAAAGTTTCCCTCTCACCTTACAATTAGCAATGTAAAACTTGGAGGTGCAAATAAAATTCCCACCTCTTTGCATATTAAATTAACAAGTAACACAAACCTTTTCAAGTGCACAAACTACATATGGAACGTCTAAGCACAAGCTATATGCATATTAAGATTCCTGAAGGTGACAAGAGCTTCTTCTTTAAGGAGAAATTAACATTGGGTATAACTAATATAATAATCTAGCAATGATTTTTGAATATCTGTCAGCTATCTTAAAACATTAAAAACTTCTTATATCAAGTAAAAATGGTTGTAGACATAAGAAATCACTCAAACCATTAACATTTATCATGCAAAATTCTTTATTGACCCATAGGTGCAAACACTCTTTGAAAGCAGAAATAGTTTTGATGTATATCTACGTGATAAATAACAAACTTTGTAACTATTTTTAGTGAATTCTTTAACAAGATGAGATGATAATAAATGAACACACCATAAATTGTGGTATGAGGTATTCCATCTAGGTTGTGTTCATTTTTACAAATCAAGTGCTATATTATGGATGTTTAGGAATGCCATATTGAAATAAATGATTGTAAGAAGAGGTGATATGGTTTCTTGAGAGGGGGCTACGTGGTTTGGTGAGAAGGTTTTGGAGTGGGATTTATGAAATTCTTTGGAGGATCCAAAATGCCACTCTCTCCTATTCAAATTCTCAACTCAAATTCTTAACTCAAATTCACCATCCCAGGTGCAAATGCTCCTTTTGTCAATCAACTAAATGGTGTTTTTGTAGTTTTGCATTGGTGTGTTGGTTCATTTCCAAAGATAAGTGCGGCAAAGGATAGCGTGAGTTATGGAAAATGATCCACACCGCACCATGACCACCAAGAAATTGATTGGAGATCAAGGAATTTTACAACTAAAAGGCAATGAAAAGTTAGGAATGGGAGATCAAGTACCTTGTTGCAGTGCAAGAAGCTCACTTTGGATGCAAATCCAAGACCTATAGACTCACATTTGGATTTGCAACCTGAACAATCATTAGGGAAATTTGGAGAATTGTTGAGGATGGCTTCTTCCGTGCTTGGCAAAAAAGAAGAAGATGAAAGGTTTCACATGGCAACGTACCATTATGGCCATATACTAGATTATTTGGAGGACCCAAGCATTTTGCATAAATTCATGGTGGGAATTGAAAAAGGCCTATTCAAAAATCCATTGCTTTTATTTTCATGGAAACATTTTTGATATAGGATTTCCTACTTCTATGATAGGTGACATTGCTTTACAAGAAATGGTTGAGGTGTATGAAAAAATACAAAGAAACTCAAGAGCTGAAGAACAAGTCTACTAGAGAAGAAATATGGCAAAGGGTGGAGAACTATAGAAGATAAATTGAATGGAATATGCTTTCATTTTGCTAGAATGGAAGCCATGTTTGGGAACAGAGCAAACATTAGTCCACATGTTATGGTAAGTTTGGGAGATTTAAATCCCAATTCAAGCAAGGTTGGCATGGAGGAGGTCCATGAGAGTGTAGAAGAGGGCTCTCAATTCCCATCAACCTCAAAGGTAGTCCTCTTGGACTCATACTCTCAATTTGTCCCAAACACCCAAGGGGTGGCAAATATACCTAATGTTTACATGGATAATGGAATCCAATCACCTAAGGAGGAGTCACAATTTGTTGCATAAGTAGAAGACTCACCTTTTGTTACACCATCTCCACTAACTTCTACAAGTGATGGGTCTGAGTGCACCTCTCTTGACAAAGAAGGAGAACATGACCCAAAGAGGAGAAAAAGTGGAATATCAACAAGTAAGGTATCTTGGATGTTACCTAGTATGTCATTGTCACAAGATTTAGCAAAAATCACCATTTTGAAAGCATATGTTATAGAATCCAGGGAGAAGTTATGACTAGCTGAACTAGAAGCCACCAACATGAGGAAAAGAGAGAAAACATTGATGAAATGAAAGCAAAGCATGTTAGATAAGAGACAAAGAAGATGAAAGTTGAAATTGAGAAGAAATTGAGTGCCGATAAAGGAAAGCTAGAGCAAAAAAACTCAAGTTCAAGGAGAAGAGTTAAGAGTCAAAGGGCAATCATGAAATGAAAATGAGTCTCCTAAGGGCATGAAAATCTCTTGAGGAATAAGCCAATATTTCAAAGTGGTAACTCAAGTTCAACATGAAATCAATTGTTCTCCTTTGGAGCAAAAAACATTCCTACTCCAAATTCATCATACTCTAGTGATATGAAATAGTATGCCACAATGTTACCTAAGTATTTTTATAATAAAGATGAGTTTATTTGACTTGATTAAGACTTTGTATTATAAAATGACTATGGAGTTTAGCTGTTGTGTAAAAGTCCAAGACCAAGCAGAGAAATTAGGAGAATGGAAACTCACATTGGGACATTTGAATGAAAGAAAACTCCAGATTCCTAGCATGAGCTTTGGCTCTTGTATTTATAGGGAGCAGCTTCTCAAGACGTTTCCTTGAGCCACTTTCTTGGCGTGCAAGCCAAGTTAACTGGGAAGCTTCTCAAGAAGCTTCTTTCTAGAAACTACCTACTTGGGATGCAAGTTAAGCTAGCGGAGAGACTTCCCAAGAAGCTTCCTAGATACTTCAATAATATTATAGGCTAATTTGTCTTATTTGCTACTTCGTTAGCCCTACTAACTTAGTCGCTAAACTCCATATTGTTACATATTTCCCCACCGCTAGTTGGTGACGTCCACATTGCCAATGAAGCTTCAAACTCTTGGATGGCTAGTGAATTTTGGAGATGAGAAAGAGGTTCCATGTGGCATCATGAAGGCGATACCCTTTCCAAGGGACCTTGTATTCCGTATGTTGTTGACGGCCTTAAAATAGCAACCCAGAAGGATACGATCAAATTTGTACTCCTCATGATAATTGATAGGGATAGGAGGAGGGGGAGGTTGGACTCAAGAGGAAAAAAAGAGGGGTTAGGAACAAAGGGTTTCAACTTGAAAACATGAAAGACACGATGGATGTGAATATGACAAGGCAAGGCAGGTCGATAAGCAATAGGAGAGAAAATTTGGGTGATATCAAAGGGTCTTATTCAATTAGGGGTGAGTTTACAAACTTGGGTATCCAGTGGGAGAGGGAGGTTATTGGATGAGAGCATGACCGTATTACCAACTTGAAAGTTGAGATCACGACGATGATGATCTGCATATTATTTCTACCAATTTTGAACAACAAGGAGATGAGATTTGGCTTGTTGGAGAGATTGGGAGATGGTGGTCAAGAGGGTGGAAGTATGAGGGACTTGAGATGGAGGAGGAGCAAGAAGGGAATCTAGAACAAGTGGGTCTTGGCCAAAATTGAGAAAGAAAGGAGAGAATATGGTGCTTGCATGTTTAGAATTATTGTATGCAAACTTTGCAATTGCAAGACATTTATCCCAATTGGTATGATGAATGTTGACAAAGGCACAAAGTATATCTTCCAAGGTGCAATTTGCACATTCAATTTTTCTATCAATTTAAGGATGAGAGGCCATGGACAAAACAAGCTTGGTGCTGAGTATTTGGACAAGTGCTTGCCAAAACTTTCCAGTGGTCGGAGATGAGTACACTTGATATCCAATGATGCTTGTACATTGTTGAGGTAGATTTACGGCAAGGTTGGAGCATCCACAATATCAACCATTGGTGCCAAATGAATTTGCTTACTAAGCTTATCCACAAACATCACAATTGCTGTGTGACCTTACTTTGTCTTGGGCAAGGAGGTGATGAGATCTAAGCTCACATGTTCCTAATGAGTAGATAGAATGGGGAGTGATTGAAGGAGTCCACTTGGCTTTTGGTTATTGGCCTTGTTGCATTGGCAACTCTCACATGATTGGAAAAACTCCTAAACATCTTGTGTCATGTTGGGCCACCACCATTGGTGTTTGAGGGTACCTAAGGTCTTGTCCACACCCATGTGATTGGCAATTAGTAAATAATGGGCTTCTTGAAGGCACACAAGTTGGAGATCACCTTTGGCTAGAGCATAGATCCGGTCCTCATGGAATAAAAGGCCTTCCTTGAAGGAGAAGGTGTTGTACTCCTTGTTGTATGCTGTTAGACAACCATGTGCCATTTGGAAGAAAAGATCTTGTTGTAGAGCTGACCAAAACTTGTTATGGACCTTGGAGTCAATTGACACCATTGTAATTGCCACCGTGATGAGAAGAAGAGATTTCAAATTAGGTCATCATGATAGAGCATCAGGGATGACATGGAACCGACTTGGTTTGTACTCAAGTTTGATGTCAAACAATTGGAGTTGCTCCTCCCATTGATGATGTCTATTCTTAATGTGTTCCAAGTGTAAGATCTACAACAATAGCTTGTGATCAATTTGCATGATCAATTTTTTCCCCAAGAGATAATGACTCCATACCTTTGTAGCATATACCATTGCAAGTTGTTCCTAATCTCAAGCAAAGTAATTTCTTTCAACTATATTTAGTTCATGAGACACAAAGGAAATGGGATGTAGTCCATCTAGGAATTCTTGGTGCAACACGGCTCCAATTGCAAAGTTAGAAGCATCAAAATCAACCACACAAGGTAGATGAGTATCATATGGTTGAAGAATGGGTCTTAAAGACACCATATGTTTCAACTTCTAGAATGTTTCTTTGTGCTTGGTGGTCCATTGGAAGCTCAAGTTCCTCCCCAAGAGGTCAATTAATAGTGTAGCCATATGAGTATAATAGGTGGATGAACCGTCGGTAAAAACTGGGAATCCATTAAATGCATGTACTTTTGTAACATCCTTTGGAGTAGGCCAATTAGTAATGGCCTTGATTTTCTCCTCTTCCATCTTGATCCCTTCCAATGAGATCTTGTGACCCATGAAGGTAACCTTGTTCTCCCAAAAGGCACACTTCAACTTCTTGCAATAAGATTTCCATTGTTGTAGTCGTCTTAGGACTTCTTGCACATGATTCACGTGTTCTGCCTCAATCTTGCTATAGATTAAGATATCATCCAGTAACACCACCATGTACCGATCCAATAGTCCATCTAACACTTGATGAATCTGATCCATGAAGATTTTTGGAGCATAAATGAGCCCAAAAGGTAAAACTCTCTACTCAAAATGCCCATACCTTGTGCGAAAGGTAATCTTTTACACATTCTCCCTATCAATGGGGCTTTTCCAATAGCTAATGCAAAGATTCAATTTGGAAAAATATTGTGCTCCATTCAATTGATCAAGCAAGTCATCAATCTGAGGCAAGGGATATGTATCTTCATTGTTTGATTATTGAGCCTACGATAATCGACACAGAAATGAAGTCCTCCATCCTTTGGAACAAATAGTACTAGTGCTCTCCAAGGAGAGGTACAATGTTATATGAAGTCCTTCTCTATTAACTCCATAAGTGTTGTTTGCAACTCCTCCAACTCCTTTGGTGAGAGCCGATAGAATGGTCTACTCACAGGAGTACTCCTGGGCAATAACTCAATCTTGAAGGGCATATCACAATCGAAGTGTAATCCCTTTTGCAGATCATCCAGAAACACATCCACAAACTCATGAACTATCTGATCAACCATTGATTGATGATGCTCTTGGCCCTCCTCAAATTTTACTTGTGCAATCTGCTTGATCCACATAGCAAAAATGGACTTATCTTCCTCCAAAGCTTGCTCTATGACTGCTTCACTAACAAACTTCCCATCTAGGGACTCATCTTTCTTCAAAGCTTGCTCTATGGCTGTTTTCTTGGAAAAATTTCCATCTTGGGACTCATCTCCCTTCAAATTTTGCTCTATGGCTACCTTCTTGACAAACTTCCCATCTTGGGACTGACTATTCTTAGGTGTCTTACTTAGAGGTGCCAAACAACCTCATCAAATATTCCTACCTTGGTGCTGTACTTGAATTTATTGTTGGTTCCAATCAAATTGAACCTTATGAGTTCAAGCCAAGGGAGTCTTAGAATGATATCATAGTGTAGAGGTTCCACTACAAACCTCATACATTCCAAATACTCCTTCCCAATCTTGACGGTAAAAGGATATGAGGTACAAAATGCAAAACCTTTCTACCATCATCAAGCTACTTCCAATTATTTGCTTGATAAAAATACCCAATTCTTTTGCTACTTGCATAGATATGCAATTCTATGAACTTCCAAAATCAACCAAAATCCTATACTTGCAAGGTATGATTAGATATCATATCTTGCAAGTGAAGCAAACTTGCATAAGTTGAACCTTTAATCCCATTGGAACTAATCAAGCTCCTAATAGGTGGATCAAAATCTCCTAATGGGATTCCTTATTTCCTTGATCATTTCAATCCACAAACTCCATCTTGGCAACTTGTCAAGGTCGCCCATTCCTAAGTAGACATTCAAAAATATGATGTCTAACTTGGCGACAATAAAACAACTACCATTTTGTTGCAATCTTCCTTTATCCGCTATACCAAGTGGTCTGTGTTGGATATCATCAATCTCTAGTAGTGTTGGTTCCTCTATTTGTGCGTATTGTATTGGTAGGCTTTATATAGGTCAAGGTCAAGATCAAATTGTTGCAACCAAGGAATCAAAACGCTCAGCAAATTGCATGCTTTCTACCATATTTTGTGGTTCTCACATGGTTACCTCCAATTTGGTTCATGACTTAAATCTCCTCACAAACTGATCCAGACCTTCATCTTCTTTTATATCTGAAATCAGCATGATGATGTTTTGAAATTGCATGATATAGCTCCTTTTAGAGCTAATCTGCTTAAACTCCTCCAATTTATCTTGTGCAACTTGGGTGACATTTATAGATTGAAATTGACCAAGTATTGTCTCCTTGAATTTTGCCCATGTCAAGATTGGTGCAAAAATTTAGCATTTAGCTTGCTCCACTCAAAATCACCACCAAAGTTTTGCCACACCATCCAATTGGCTAAAACCCAAGAGAATCTATTTCAGTTCATCTTGAAGATTGGTAGCTTCAAAGTAACATTTGTAGTCAAACATAAAATTCTCTACTATGCCCAAAAGATTCTTACCTTCAAATACCTTGGGTTTTGGAAATTGGATTCAATCTTCTCTATCTCAAATTGATGCTCTCTCTATATGTTCTTGTTGTTGTTGGTCTCGTTCATCCAACAATCAAGTAAGGTGCTCAATTTGTTGCTGCATAGAAATGATAACGTCTTGTATTACCGCCTTGGCTACTACAATTTACTCATTTCCCATTACTCCCAATTTATCTAATTTATTAACACATAGATGCAACACATCCATCGACTCCAAAAGTTACAACCGGAAGTATCAAGGGTTCCTCAGACAAAGTGATCATATGCAAAAAATCCTGCCCAAAGTGCAAGGTGATGGATTATGTGAAACTATGCTTGGGTAATACCTAGATATTAAAATCCCAATGGTTTGGAAAAAGTGGATTTGATGGTCCCTAAATTCTATCCATCCCATTCCTACTCTGATACCAATATAAAAGTCCAAGACCAAAGAGAGAAATAGGAAAATGGAAGCTCACATTGGGACACTTGAATGAGGGAAAACTTTGAATGCTTAGCATGAGCTTTGGATCTTGTATTTATAGAGAGCATACAAGGCCCTTGAGAAGCTTCTCAAGAAGCTTCCTTGAGTCGCTTTCTTGGAGTGCAAGCCAAGTTAACTGAGAAACTTCTCAAGAAGCTTCCTTCTAGAAGTCGCTTACTTGGCATGCAAGCTAAGCTAGTTGGAAGCTTCTAGAAGCTTTCTTTTAAAAGCTACCTACTTGGGGTGCAAGCTAAGTTAGTCGAGAAGCTAGGCTAGTAAGCTAAGCTAGTAAGGTTAACAAAGTAGAGAATACGCCAAATTAGCCTAGAATATTCCAAAAGCATCTAGGAAGCTTCTTGGGAAGCTTCCCAACTAGTTAACTTGCACTCCAAGCAAGTAGCTTTGAGAAACTTCTAACTAGCTTAGCTTGCATGCCAAGTAGGTGGCTTCTAAAGGGAGTTTCTTGAGAAGCTTCCTAGTTAACTTGGCTTGCACTCTAAGAAAACAGCTCAAGGAAGCTCCTTGAGAAGCTTCTCAAGGGCCTTGTATGCTACCTGTAAATACCAAAACCAAAGCTCATGCTAGGCATTTAGAGTTTTCCCTCATTCAAGTGTCCCAATGTGAGTTTCCATTCTCCTATTTCTCTCCTCGGTCTTGGTCTTTTATATTGGTATCAGAGCAAGAATGGGATGGATGGAATTTATGGACTACCATATCCACTTCCGCCAAACCATTGGGATTTTCATGTCTAGATATTACCCAAGAATCATTTCACACAATTCATCACCTTGTGCTTTGTGCAGGATTTTCTACATATGATCATCGTGTCTAAAGAACCCTTGATACTTCCGGTTGTAACTTATGGAGACTAGTGGACATGTTGCATCTATGTGCTAATCAATTAGATAAAGTGGGAGTAGTGGGATAGAGTAGTAGCTATGGCGGAAATACCAAATGTCATCCTTGCAATGCAGTAACAAATTGAGCACCTGACTCGATTGCTGGATGAATGAGATCAGCAACGACAAGATCATATAGAGAGAGCACCAATTCGAGATGGAGAACCCAAGGTGTTTGAAGGCAAGAATCTTCTAGGCACAATGGAGAATTTTGTGTTTGACTACAAATGTTACTTTGAAACCACCAATCTTCAAGATGAACAAAAACAAATTCTCTTGACTTCTAGCCAATTAAATGGTGCGGCAAAACTTTGGTGGCAATTTTGAGTGGAGCGAGCTGAACGACAGATTGTTGCATCAATTTTGACATAGACACAGTTCAAGGATGCAATATTGGGTCACTTTTAAACTATAAATGCCACCTATGCCACATGAGATAAATTGGCGGAGTTGAAGCAAGTTGGCTCAATAAGGAGCTACATCATACAATTTCAGAACATCATCATGCAAATTCTAGATATACAAGAAGGTGAAGTTTTGGATCAATTTGTGCAAGGATTGAAGTCACAAACCAAATTGGAGGTGACCATGCAAGAACCACAAAATGTAGAAGAAGCCATGCAATTGGCTGAGTGCTTTGATTTCTTGGTTGTCACATTTTGGTTTTGCCCTTGACTTACACAAGGCCTACCAATACACTATGCACGGGTGGAAGAACCAGCACCAATGGAGATGGATGCTATCCAATGGAGACCACTTGGTATAACGAATAGAGAAAAATTGCAATAAAATGGTTGTTATTTTTTATTGTTGCCAAGTGGGATATTGCATTGCTGAATGCCCACTTAGGAATGGGCAACCTCAACAAGTTGCCCAGATAGAGATTGTGGAACAAAATGATCAAGGAAACAAGGAATCCCAATAGGAGATTTTGAACTGCCTATTGGGAGCTTGATTAGTTCCAATGGGATTGAAGGCTCAACTTATGCAAGTTTGCTTCACTTGAAAGGTATGATATCTAATCGGGGTTGTAGGATTTTGGTTGATTTTGGAAGTTCAAAGAATTGCATGTCTATGCAAGTAGCAAAGGAATTGGGTATTCCTATTGGGAGTTGGAGGAGTTGCAAACAACACTTACAGAGTTGTTGGAGAAGGATCTCATACGACATAGTACCTATCCTTGGGGAGTACCGGTACTATTTGTTCCAAAGAGGATGGAGGGTTTAGGGTTTAGGGTTTAGGGCTTAGGGTTTGTATTGATTACTGTGGGCTCAATAAGCAAACTATGAAGAATGCATATCCCTTACCTCAGATTGATGACCTGCTTGATCAACTAAGTGCAACATGTTACTTTCCCAAGCTGGATCTTTGTAGTGGCTATTGGAAAAATCCTATTGATAGAGAGGATGTGCAAAAGACTTCCTTTTGCACAAGGTATGTGCATTTCAAGTGGAGAGTTCTACCTTTTGGACTCACTAATGCTCCAATAGTCTTCATGGATCAGATGCATTGGGTGTTGGAGGGACTATTGGATTGGTCCGTAGTGGTGTTCTTGGATGATATCTTAATCTATAACAAGATAGAAGTAGAACATGTGAATCATGTGCAAGAAGTCCAAAGACAACTATGACAATGGAAATTTTATTGCAAGAAGTCAAGGTGTGCCTTTTGGCAAAAGGAGGTTACCTTCTTGGGTCATAAGATTTCATCAGAGGGGATCAAGATGGAAGAAGAGAAGATCGAGGTCATTACTGATTGGCCTACCCCAAAGGATGCTACAAAAGTACATGCATTCAATGGATTGGCCAGTTTTTATCGACAATTCATCCACTTTTATGCTCATTTGGCTGGACCATTGATTGACCTCTTGGGAAAGAACTCAAGTTTCCAATGGACCACCAAGCATGAAGAAGCATTCCAAAAGTTAAAGCATATGGTGTCTTCAAGACCTATTCTTCAACCATATGATCCTCAACTACCTTGGGTGGTTGATTTTTATGCTTCTAACTCTGCAATTGGAGTTGTGTTGCAACATGAATTCTTAGATGGATTACATCCCATTGCCTTTGTGTCTTGCTGACTAAATATAGCTGAAAAAAGTTACTCTGCTAGAGATTGGGAACAACTTGCAATGGTATATGCCACCAAGGTATGGAGGCATTAGGGCTAAGTGGTCATGTGAACTGATCACAAGCCATTGTTGCAGACCTTACACTTGGAACACATGAAGAGTCAACATCACAATGGGAAGAGCAACTCCAATTGCTTGACATCAAACTTGAGTACAAACCAGGTCGGTTCCATGTCATCCCTGATGCTCTATCACAATGACATGATTTGAAGTCTCTTCCTCTCATCATGGCGGCAATTACGATGGTGACAATTGACCCCAAGTTCTATAACAAGTTTTGGTTAACTCTACAACAAGATCCTTTCTTTTAAATGGTACATGGTTGTCTGACAACAAGAGACAAGGAGTACAACACCTTCTCCTTCAAGGAAAGCCTTCTATTCCATGCGGACCAGATCTATGTTCAAGCCAAAGGTGATCTCCGACTTGTGCGCCTTCAGGAAGCCCAAGATTTACCAATAGTTGGTCACATGGGGGTGGACAAGACCTTGGGTACCCTCCAATGCCAATGGTGGTGGCCCAACATGACGCGAGATGTTCAGGAATTTGTCTGATCATGTGAGAGTTATCAACGCAACAAAGCCAATAACCAGAAGCCGAGTGGACTACTTCAGCCACTTCCCATTCCAACTACCCATTGGGAACATGTGAGCTTAGATCTCATCACCTCCTTGCCCAGGACACAACAAGGTCATACAACAATTGTGGTGTTTGTGGATAAGCTTAGTTAGCAAATCCATTTGGCACCAACGGTTGATACTGTGGATGCTCCAACCTTGGCGCAACTCTACTTCAATAATGTATTCAAACATCATGGGATGCCACATGTACTCATCTCCGACTATGATCCTTGCTTCACCAAAAAGTTTTGGCAAGCCCTCTTCTAGATAAGTGGCACTAAGCTTGCTTTGTCCACAGCCTATCATCCTCAAATTGATGGACAAACTGAACGTGCAAATTGCACTTTGGAAGATATGCTTTGTGCCTTTCATGTTTCCAAGTTGAATCCTTTTGTTCCTAACTCCTCTTCCTTCTCCTCTTGAATCCAACCTCCTCCTCTCCCTATCTCTATCAATGACCATGAGGAGTACAAAGTTGATCATATCCTTGCACATTGCCACATCCAACAAGGATGCCATCAACATATGGAGTACAAGGTCCTTTGGAAAGGGTATCCCCTTCATGATGCCACATGGGAACCTCTTTCTCACCTCTAGAATGCATAGACGGCCATCCAGGAGTTTGAAGCTTCAATGGCGACGAGGACGTCACCAACTAGCTATAGTAGAATATGTAACAATATGGAGTTCAACGACGTAGTTAGTAAGGCTAATGAAGTAGAAAATATGCCAAATTAGCCTAGAATATTCCAAAAGCATCTAGGAATTTTCTTGGGAAGCTTCCCAACTAGTTAACTTGTGCTCCAAGCAGGTAGCTTTTAGAAAGAAGCTTCTAGAAGCTTCTAACTAGCTTAGCTTGCATGCAAAGTAGGCGGCTTCTAGAAGGAACCTTCTTGAGAAGATTACTAGTTAACTTGGCTTGCAATCTAAGAAAGTGGCTCAAGGAAGCTCCTTGAGAAGCTTCTCAAGGGCCTTGTATACTACCTATAAATACCAAAGCCAAAGCTCATGCTAGGCATTCGGAGTTTTCCCTCATTCAAGTGTCCCAATGTGAGTTTCCATTCTTCTATTTCTCTCCTTGGTCTTGGTCTTTTACATAGAGGAGAAGATGGTGAAGAAGAAAAGGGAGATGAAACATGTTGTCCAAGTGTTGCTACTACATCCTCAAGTCTACGATGGTATACATGATGTTGAAATGGACTCAATGACCACCAAAGACACCAATTGCTCTCATCCAATTGTTGGTGCCTGATTTTGCTAGCAAGAAGGGAATATGGGTCACTAATATAAGAACTAAATCTAATGGATGTCCACGCCTCTTCTGCCCAACTAACAACAAGCCTATCATCATGGAAAAATCTATCCAAAGCACTCATCAAAAGGTCAAAATGACCAAGTATATGATGTTCTCTCTACCCTATAAGGATGGAAGTGGGTAGGATGGATAGCACCATGTGGATGGTTCCTATAGTAAGAGAGTGCATAACTATTTAGGATCAAAAGATTACTAAGAGGTAAACCTAATGAAGTGAGATGCTTATATGATCTAATTCTAAGTCCTCTAAACTCATCATCTCATTGGACATTTACAAAAAAAAAATATGCCATGAAGTGAGACCCGGTGTGAACTCCCACTGGGAGTTCTGACCACTACCACATGCTCCATAGCAACACTACACTCCATCCGGAGTAAGATCTATACACAAGATAACCTCAAAGCATAGCAAATAGAACTAGATGAAACAGCAAACACCAGGATGTGCTACCCACCCTACAAGCCATGATTGTGTGTGAGAGCACCAACTATGCTTAGCAATCTAACTCTCCCATGCATGGAGATTGGTGCTACCATGAAGCCATAATGATGCCAAAAAAGTAACATCCATAAAAATAATCTTTCTTTTATAGGAAGCTTAGGAAGATAATATGTGAAATATACTCTCTTGATAGACAAAACATCTCTCTAAACTCAGTTTTAGTCCCCTAAGTCTCCATACTGTGAGGTAAGGAATGGGAGGCAAAATTTTAGGTCTCTTGAGTCACAACACATGGGTGGCATCTATCACAAGGGTGGCATCGGTCTAGGTCTACATCTCATTGGGGGTTTAGGTTTGGGTCTCGTGAGCAATAGTGCATAGTCTCAATTCAAGATAAACCACACAAGCCCTCACTTGAGCTAGACTACTCTCACTCTCCTCTACTTGAACATGCGCACTCTTGCATCTCTCCATAGTAAATGCTAACTCTCATGCCTGACTCTGTAATTGGATCCTATAACCCTCAGCCATGGCAGTGGCACCTAAGATGTCCAAATCCAAGTCAGCTTATCTTGCTCTCTCCATCTCATAAGTAATAAAAGTCATATGCTTCTCCTCCTCTGCAACAAGAGCATCATCTTGCTTACAAAGGAGTCTCTCTTTATCTACTAACAATCTACCTTGCTTCTCAAAGCTCTCCAATCTACTCTCACGCTCAAGCACTAATCTCTCTTGCTCTTCTACAATCTCAAATCTACTCTCACTCTCAAGCACTAACCTCTCTTGCTCCTCTAGACTCCAATTGCCTCTCCTGCTCAACTCAAAGTCTCAACCACTCAAACACAATAATCTAAAACATGTGTGATGTTAATAAAACAAGAAGAGGGTGAAGGAAATCTGAAGTGCGTAGGTGAGGTTCCTTGTCCATGGATTGAGAAAGGAGAGAAGAGGAAGAAGAGAGAGAATGAGCTATCTCAAAGGATGAAGATGGAGAAAGAACTCTCTCCCTAAAACTATTATGACATAACCTCACTACTAGTAAGGCATGTGTCTCAACACAAATCTGTTGAACACTTGTTCACAAGTAGGTACATGTAATCATCTATCAAGTAAACCTCACTTTTGAGTCAAGTAAATACACAAGTTCATTAATTAAGAGATGTTAAATTAACTTATTTATTTAAATTTAATTATGGTATATATGATAGAACTTTGTACATTTTCAAACAATAAAAACATACAAAAATATGCCAAAACTCAAATCTAATCAATCACTCACCATCCTCATCCTCCCCATCATCAACGCTCTTGTCCTCATCTTCATTCTTTGCATCCATTCAATCTTTGCATCCATGATAATCATTATCCTTTTTATTGCGTATAATCTCCTCCTTTCCATCACTCATACACATCACTTCCTCCTCAAGAATGAAACCTCTCTCCACAAAAAGATGAGTGGGTATCCATCCAAGGAAGGTGACTCTAAACCTGCCCTTTAGATCTCCTCAATTGGCTTTGTAAACTCACCACCTCAGCAATGATAGCTCAAAATGCTAACTCCCCTCAATTATAATCCTCCATACCAAATATCCTCAACTTTGTCTTGGTGTTGAGAACCAAATGCCCATGTACAATCTTGGGCCAAATAGTTGGTGCCACAAGTGCACCCATCAATTGGAAGAAAGCCCTAAAAGCAAGATACACACATTGCCTTGCAAGATACCTCTTTGCAACCCTATCCCTTTGTGGAAACCAATCTGAAAGACTTGTGTAAGGAACAAACCTCCATCTTTGTATCCTCTCCCTTGTCATGGCAAGGGCATCTCTAACTATATCCATTGTCGATTGAAATTGCCTCCCTTTGACCAAACTTGTGCAAGAATTCTTGTCCCAAGAACTCACAAACTCAATATATGGAAGAACTTGCAAAAACCACCAAGAAAAAAAACTTAAACCTCATTCTTCATACACAAAGATGTTGGTGCCACCCAATGGCACCCTTGGACAGAAAAGAAGGGGAAGGATGCCACTCCAAAACAAGCTTTTCAGGAGAGATTACTATGTGGTGATGCTCACCGGTGCTGGTGGACAGTTGCTGTGGCGCTTGGCGTGGTGACGTAGAGCATGGAGTAATGCCCAATGCTATGAATGGGTGCCCGCCAATGCTACAAAGTAGGTGCAGCAGCTCTGAGCACCATTGCAAGACAAGTAAAATTCAAAGAATGTTGCAGCGGTACTGAGTGACACTCTTTAACACTACGAGACAAAAGGCTTGGTGATGCAAGGAGGCATGGGGAGATATGAGGAGGCATTGCAAGACAAACATAATTGGCACCGAGTGATGCACATGGGTACTAATAACTGAGACTCCTAAAAGTGAAAGAAAAATAGAAATAAAGATTGAAAATTTTCATACTAGAGGAAATAGAGAAAAATAATTGAGGAAGGAAAGAATTATACCTCTAGACGTGGGTACTATAGGTCAAGGGTAATTTTGAGGCTAATTATATCAAGATTGACCTCCTTGATTCCAACTAGAGTAGTTCAAATTTGATGTTTATCCATCCAACACTATTTTATGAAGTCCATTGGGTGTTGAATGGTATTAAATCCAATTAGTTAGTCTCCTTCTTGAGTATTCTTCATGTCTTCACCATCAACAATCTTCTCATAACCCTAGATTTCTCTATGGATACTATAGGAAATGTAGGAATTGGGAGGAAATTTGTTTAAGAGAATTCTTGTGCACCTTGCTCTCTTCTCACTTGCACTTGCGCTTGCTCTCCTTTCACTTCTCACTTCTATCAAAAACTACTTTTGCTCTCAAAAACATGCAGCATGCCACGTTGTCAACCGGCACACCTGACCATTACTTTAGAGAAGGAGCGCCTCCAATCACCATTGCACAATGACAAGACAAACACAAGCCAAATGTTAACCCCAAAACCGGTGGCTCCCAATGCTTGTCGGCATTGACCGGTGCCACCCTTACCAACCAATATAAAAATGGCCATGTAGCGCTATCCAATGTCTTCTAGAGCACACTAGGCATCACCCAATGCCATCCAACGACTTCCAATTTACATTGGTGTAATACCAATAGCTAGATAGATGATCTAGAGATGAAATTTGGTTTGTAACATCTGGAAGGATGTTATACAAGATGGACTAAGTACATCAGATAGAAGTATCACCAAAAGAGTATTTATACAATAGGCCAAAACCCAAACATGCTTGGAAACTTAGAATCAATAGCTAGGCATATGATCTAGAGGTGAAGCTTGGGGTGGTGATATTTGGAAGGATGTTACACATGATGGATAACATAGATCAGATAGAAGTATCACCAAAGGATTACTTCTACTAATAGGGCAAAAGCCAAAATAGGCTTGAAAACTTTGGAGGCAATTTTGGAGGCCTAAACGGATGAATTAGGCCTTAAAAAATGTGCGAATTCTCCCTATCAATAGAGGAAGGGCTGGCCTTCCCTCCCCCTTAGTTTGTCTTGCAAAGAGATTTCCAATGGTACCTCACCACATGATTCTATGATTCTTACAAGAAGATTCCCTAAAGATTCCCTATGATCAAAGCCTGTTTGACTAACTAGATGGGACTAGGGCCAACATGTCATCCATCTAAGCAAGTAATCTAAGGGTGGAGCTTGCTGACAGGTCACGTATCCATGCACCTAATCCTATGGTGGAGCTTTCTTGGAAGAGATACTCTTTGGCTTTATAATAAAGAGAAGGTGCTCCTTTGGGGCATTGGAGTATTGAGTGTGAAACCTGTGTTTTCTCTCGTGTATCTCTCTTGAAGAGTTTTCTTGTCCTCGGAATATTACAATTGGGTGACATTGAGCGCCATCCGACAATTTCCAGTTTTTATTGGGCAACACCAAGTGCCTACAAGTGTACATCGGGCATCCCCAAGCACCTTCTTGCATTCTTACATAAGATCCTATCAAGGTCAAGGGAGCAACATAATCTTTTGCAAACTTGGTGTTTGTCAAGGGATATGCATATGAAAATGGGAAATTGTTTTAGAAACATTACAAGATATGAAGAATTGAAGAATGATATTTTCATTATAGAGAAACATATTCTCATTTGAGTATATCATTGAGGTGGTGAATAAGGCATTGTTGCATCACACTTGACCTACTTTCTTCTCTATTGAGTTCCATTCCATTCAAAGACATTTCTTAATGTATTAGAGTTTCCTCAATAAATCCACTATTGTCTTTTGACCAAAAATCTGACCTTTTGATTAAAAAATTATGTAATAATACACATTGAAACACATTAAAATAATAAATATGCATTTCTTCTATTGTCTTGAAGTTGCACTCTTAGCTCACAAAGAGAATACCATCTAGCTTTCAATTCTCTTATATAATGCTCATTTATCACCCTTGATTTTGCCAAATATTGTTGAACTCTTGCTTGTCCTCTATTTGGGCCTGCTTGAAATTTGGGACTGGGTGATGCATGGGTACATACCTTGAATCACGTAAAAGGTACTATTTGGCCTCAAAACTACTACATCCTTGTCTCTAATTCAAATCATTCCACTATGATGATTTTTTCAAACAAGTCATGTTGTGACATGACATGTCATTCTTGCAAATAAAAAGAATCAAATCTAACCTTTAATAAAATCTTGAAAATGTACAAAGAGGAGTGCCAATGCAAATTAAATTTAAAAGAAACAAAGCAAAATATAAAACATTTACCTCTTGTAAAATGTATAATTCTCTTTTTATCATCACAAATCATTGGGCATTTATGGAATATGAACCTTTTTGGGTGAAAAGATTCTCCATCCATGGTGGGTTGAGCAACAAGAGGAAATGGGTTCCATCTACCAAACTAACACAACCAAAAACAGCAAATATCCTCCTCCTCTCCTAGTGCTCAAGCCACACAACTTGCATCCTCATCAAATCTAATATGGCAGTCAAAACTCTATCTATAAAGGCAATTGTTGAACCTGCACTAATGCCCCAAATATTTAACCCTTGTGCAACACAAGCTCCATTATATCCAAAGCTAGAGCTACTTGGATCAACAACGGTGTTTGCTTCCTTTGGTAGTTTTTTTCAAAAATAGTGTGCGCTTTAATCAAATCTACTAATGTTTAAAAGGAATCAACATCCATTCTAGTAAGTTTGCAAAAGTCCTTTACATCTAGATTTTCAAAATACTTTCTCACAAGTTCTTGACTACAAGGATAAGTAACTTGGTGTTCCAGATATCTATGGATATGTGCATATTCCCATCCACTAATCAATAATTGTAGCATATCTAAATCTCCTTCTACTTCCTCATCTTCATCTTCTAGTCTTTGCAGTGAGATCTCCAAATCTTATTATATAATCCATTGTATACATTTTTTAATGTTTCTAGTTAGTTCTATACGAGTGCTCCTTCTTGGCATGTTCTACTTGACTCAATTCTTGAACCACCAAAGATACACCTGCTCGGCATGCTCTATAGTTCTCACTTGAATTTCTATTCTCAATTCTTGAATCACCAAAGATAACACCTGCTCGGCATGCTCTACACTTCTCACTTCAATCTCGCTTCTCTACACACTAAACAAGAGAGCAAGATAAGAATTTCATTTTGTAACTTGTAGTAGTTGAACAAAGAATTTTTGAATAATGAAATTGAGGATTTTGGGTCGTGCTTCAAAAGAATTCACTCCCCCTTCCAACCTTCACACAACCCGCACTCAAATCTTCCCACACCATGGTCAATTTTCTCTTTCTCGTCCTCCTCACTCATTTTGTCCTCCTCATTCATTTTGCCATCTTGCACGGTTCATTTGTGTTCTTGTACATCAACCCATATTCATCACCCCCTTCAGTGGCCACCACATTCACCCTAACCTAAACAAGGCACCTTATTAACCCTAAAGTGTAATTAATATGTTTGGGCATGACGAGGGAAAACTCCCCATATCCTTTATTTCATACAAACCATCTCTTATGGAGTTTGCTAATAATAAAGAACTTCACCATAACTCCGTAGTGGGACCTTTCTCCTCCGGCTCGCACCCCTTATCTTTTTAGTCAACGTTTTATAATAATCTATATGAAAAATATAAATAGGCTCACACCCTTTATCTTTTTAGTCAACGTTTTATAATAATCTATATGAAAAATATAAATATTTCTGCAAATTTTGTAAAACTATTTCTGAAACCCCCTAATATTTTACCAACTCGCGGTGCTCCCCGTCTAAAGAGGGCCGACTGTAATTAGATTTTGGCAGATTGAAGCTTCAAACTTCAAGTTCTAGACTGTTGCGGTTCCTCGATAAGGACACGAGGAATCTCACGTATGTTTAAAACGAATGTCGCCCTACGATGGTGGGGTTAGGTACCTGTAGTAGTAGTGTAGACAATGTAGTCTGTTGTCTCTGTCTGTCCCAAATTGCCTCTGGAGCAGGATGGAAAAAATTGCAACATGAGAATGGAAAACTTGTATGTAATGACAAGAACGCAATAGTAATATACTGGGAGCTTTTGTACCGGTGCATGATGCACGGGGCTTACCTAGTGAACATTTAAGGATGATGGGAAGTGTTACCATCTCTATGAATTCCTGTCATCACTATTTAGATCACAGGCCAAATACACTGACTTCGCTTGCGGTGTATAAGGCGCTACAGAGGGAGTAACTATGAACAACAACTCTTGAAGAAAAAGTAAGCTGAGTAAGCTGTGATTGGTCGTATACTTATCCTTGTCCTTTAATTGTTTCAAAGAGATTAAGAACGTCTAAATTTGGACCATTCCGGCAAAA
Source organism: Lunularia cruciata (assembly GCA_948567375.1). Lineage (NCBI taxonomy): Eukaryota > Viridiplantae > Streptophyta > Marchantiopsida > Lunulariales > Lunulariaceae > Lunularia > Lunularia cruciata. The sequence goes on along the minus strand of OX419757.1, from coordinate 74,827,977 downwards.
TAAACCCCACAGAGAGAAATTGCTCTCAAGAGTACCTGGAAACAAACCAGAATTAACATTTTATCCTAACACCAAGTTAAACTGGATGTAGACCTTAGCGAAGCTCTATATTTGGAGTTCGATTAGAGGAGCAGTTTTTTTGGATATGGAACAGGCGACAGAAACGACTTTAGTCCTAAGTAAGGAAAGATGACCTTGAAGCTACGTACTTGTACTGTGCTGAGTTCGTCTTTCTTCGTCTCCGGGATTGAGCGGAATCTCATATTCCGAATCTTTCAAGGATGACACGAGATTCTTGTGTTTCTAGAAGCTCGCTGTTGTCATATACTCTTCAATGGAAACATTCCTTTCTCAGATGTGATATATATAGAATACTAGAGATATAGAAGAAGGTAGAAAGCTTTGGAGCAGGAAATGGTGCTTATTCTAAAGATGTTTAGATAATTATATAATACAACAACCCTCTTCTTCTTCTTCTTAATTTCTTGATGGCATGATGGAACACTGGAACTAGAAGCTGATAATGACACTAGAACATGGGGGAGGTTTTCCAACTCTAATTATGATGTGAGAAAGAAAAGCCTCACATGTCGATGTCTTAGGAGATGCTGGACATGTACTTGAGGGGATATTTTCAATCTTGCAGCAATATCACTTACAGTACTTGGTACAAGGCCTCCCCCATTGATTAAAATCTCAAAAAAACCATGGATCCAATGCCATACCCAGGGAATCTTAATGAGAGAACAGAGGAAGACGGCGACCGCGTAGAAAAACAAGAAGGATGGGAAGCCGTACAAGAGAGAAAGGATGATTGAGTTCCCCCTCTCCAGCATACTGTATAACCAAATAAGGGAAACTCCTTAGCGATCTCCCATGTTCCTTCTTTGCCTTCTTTCTGGTGCTTAGAGAATCCATTGTCCCCTTTGTTTGGTAGAAGGTACGGCGACACATAGCTTTATTAAGAGAAGGCCAAACAGGGACCGAAAGCTCACAGCCACAAAGCGCGCGAAAGAGGATAAACACAAAAATAAGATTCATCTTTATGAACTCTAAATTGCTTGTGGCCAAGCTTCATGACTCAACCCTTTGATATATCCGCACTTAAAACCTTTTCGGCATGTAAACTAGCCGATTTTCGAACACGGCAGCACGTTTGGCGGCTCGCCCCTGGAAGATCTGCTGTTCATAAATATGTCTTAGAACGATGACATAACCTGGGTGATAAGTTTCGAGATCGGGCTTCTCACTACGTAGGACTTGAACTCTCCAAACATTCAACTCGCGATCAGGACCAGTAAAGAGAAAATTTCCATCAAGACACAGGCACTAATACCGCACTGTGCTCAAAATTAGCATGTGTGTTAACGTGAGCAAGCCGCAAGGTGAGCAAATGGGTTTCAAGAAGGCCGTAAGAATGTGTTGATGGCGCTTTATAATTTCATATCAGGTGTTATGAGATTACACAGGATCTTCTGTGAAACGAGATTGACATGCTAACTGTAAATAAGACGTGTGTGCACTATTTTTAGGATCAGATTCACCAATCTTTGGCACGGTGGAGAAGAATGTCCAAGTTCGTGGAAAGTCATAGGAGTGCCCGCATCCTCGCCGAACAGAATATCATCAAGTCATATTTTTTGATACTTGAGTCAAAACACGGGAGGTGAGAAGTACACATTCCTTCAGAAATAGAAATCCTACTGGGGATTATGGCGAGCTCGTATTGATTATACTGTACTCATTCAAAAATCATCGAACAAGTTATCAAGTCCGTATGCAAGCCTTGGGATACGTCATAAATACTAGAGTCCTTATGGCTCACTTATGTTTCATTCGTTTCATTTGTCCAAAGCTATCGATCCAAAGGACAATATCATTTGGAATTAAAGAGCCAAGGGCAATTAAATTCTAACTCGTTCATTATGAGTCATACGCACTCATTTGAAAGACACACTGCCGCGACAAACAAATCTACAGCTGATAAAGGTCTCACCATAAATTTCACTCTCAAACTAGCAATAGCAAGCACTTTCTACTTGTTTACTGACATTGACCTTCAAGTCCAGTTCGGAGTGAATCAACTCAATTACTAGATGATCAATTCATTTTGTTCGGTCAAATGTCTATGGGCTTGGTTGCGAGACTTCATAAATCTCACTCGGTTTTCATCGATTCAAAATCATTCAACAATTTCACTATGTCTTCTGCTCTTAGAGCGTGATAATGAGCTCGTGATAAAGTACTTAAGAATCTCATTACCACTTCTTTTCTCTGTACCCCTTTCAATAATCATCGACATGGGTAGGCCTTCATTTCGTGATTATTAACTGCACCCATATCGTCAAGAATCTGTTGTTCGCGAGTCCTCATCAATCTATTCTTGTTCTCTCTATAAGGTGATACTGTCTCACGATTATCGTGTACTTCAGTAATTACTTTTTGTTCTCTACTGCATGCGATTGAGCTCATCGAAGGCAGATTTTGAAAGTTCTTTGATTGTGTTCTTGAGCATTCTTGATTTGTCCCCGCTTGAATCTCACAGTATAATTGGAATCCAAAGCTAGGAGAGTGAAATATTGTATATCGCATCTTCTTTAACTCCAAAACGAAAGGGGAAGAACAAGAACCTCAAAGGTATGTGATATTCAGCTACAGCAATCGCATTCAATATCTACTATACTCATGAAGCAGGAAGCGTGTAGCTTCTTCCATAGAAACCGCTGTTGCCGTTGCCGTAAATAGGCTTGGAGCAAGCAGTTATCTTGACGGTCAAAAAGACAAGTATTCAGAGCCCAAATCAAGTCTCAGGCCATGAAAACAACAGGAGAGTATATATTTCCACTTGCTCAATTCTCGTTAGCGAAGACGCAAAGTCGGTATGATATCGGTATGATTGGTTCGTGAGATTTCTAGTTGAAGGTGGGAGAGTCGTAGATTTTGGGTTGAAATCGAAGGGATTGAGGTTAATCAAAAAAGGGGACCACCGAGAAAAGACGAAGGATTGGGAAGACCCCATCAAGCCTTACAAGGGAGAAAAAAAAAGAGTAAAATGGGGCTAAGCCCCAATATAGTATGTATGAGAAATTTGCACAGCCGCACCTAAGATATTCTGAGCTATGCAAGTCATATGGTCTACATACAATTGGAGTTATCGTGCATATGTACATTGCTACATTACATACATCGCTGTATTACATACACTATAGAAGCACAATTCACAACTAAGTCATATATAAACTCTAAAGTGTCACAATAATCAGATTGTTTACAATTCTCAAATCAACTCTTCTCAAATCAGTACTTGATTTGTCACTCTATAAATTACCAATAATTGAGTACTAATTACAGTCAAGTCACTTTCACTCTAGCTAAGAGAATCCAGATGATGCTTATCGGTCTCTGTCCATTATAGCCATGAACTCAAAGGCTCAACATCCGAGAAGTGAGCTCTCTGGAGTTGCACTTCAAAAGTATACCCTTGGACTTGAGCTAAGTCCCATACTCTAACGGTCCCACTGATGGCACACTCAACGGTGTGAATGGTGCAAAGTGACGGTGGACCACACCGTGAAGTCAATACCCCGAACACAAAATCTGACCGTCGGAAAGTAGTCTATGGGAAACTGCTGAAATACCTCTAACTACTATCACTACGACTCCAATGTTTAAGCAATCTAGATGCGACATTACAAATGGCGTGATAGAGTATCCAAAGAAACATCACCTAATGTGATTGCTCTCCTATGGATTGAACCAACCGCTGCCATTTGTAGAGCAATGGACACATGCTGTCTAAAATATGCTACAAAGTATAAGAGTGAGAATGAGAGTGGTACACCTTGGCCCCTAACATGATAAGCTTTTGCACACTCCTTGACAAATGTGCCAAACGTTGTGTCCATCACTCCATATAACTCCAAGGCTAGAGGAACAAAGAGTTGCATGCCCCTCTACTTGGAGATCTTACGACTTGCTGCTACACTCCCGCCCATCCAAGAAGATAGGTAATCACTTCCTCCAAAATTGTATCCCATGTAGGGTCCATTACCACAACATCCGCTATTGTCACTTGATCATCTCGGACCAAGTATAAGTCTGCCTTGACACATGTCCTCTGCAAAGCATACAAACTCTCCGCCCAAGCCAAGTATCCACTCTCTTGTGCCATAGCAAACATTATGTCCCTAATAGCATCATGGGTAACTATCCTTTGTCCTTCAAAAGGACAGTGTGTCATGTGGACAGCTGTTGCATCTAGTGTAGAACCACACTCACAAGTGACTAATGAAGATGCAGATGGGTGGACCAAACCTAGGTGAAACCTCATCACTGGAGAGGAAGTAATTAGTGCAAGTCATAATGCTCTAATGCACGGTCAAGCTAGGATCCAAGAGCCTGCACCCTTGCTGGAGCAAGAGAAATGACGTGCTTTGGTAGCCTGAGGAATGGATGAGTTGACTAAGAGAGAATATAGCATATGCTCACACTATCACTCCATCAAGGAAGACTGTAAACCTCTAGTCCAATCTGACAATAGCAAAGCAAAAGGTGGAAAATCCTCTTGTGCTAGTGGGAATAGACTATCTCTCATTTTCCACAATAACATCTAGAGAGAAAAGGATCCCCCACCTCCTTTGTCACATAAGTCTCCAAAACCGGCCTATCAACAACCACAAAATTGAGAGGAAAATAGGGGTGCCGATAAAGCCCAAGTACCAAAAAATGCTATAAGTGCAGTCTCCTCCATAGATAACAAGCCAACCCATCCACATGAGATTGGCAAAGCCGTCTATCTATGTGCCAAATCTCCTATCACACACTCAAATGTCCTTGGTCCAATAATATCAACAAAGACTCCCATAATCCTCCTATCAAATGCTCTCAGATGCAATAGGAAGGATGATGAGGGGGAACTATACGGATGAGGTAGGATGGTTGACAAACAATACTAGAGGAGAGTATACCAAATGCCACCTGCGGATCTCTTAGTAATGGAAGGTCATCCACATGGAGAACATCTTCTGCAAAGGCAACATCTAAGAAGCATATGACAAAATCCTGGGATGCTACTAGCACTCCAAGAACACATAGTCCATTTGTGGATGTGATACACCCTCTGGAAGCTCAAGGTGGGGAGGGATAACTAAAAGGGACCATGCCCTGTACTTTGATACCTTGACTCTCAAGCCTACTAGATGTAGCACGGTAGTTAAGTGGTCAAAGACCTACCTAATCTGATCTACGAGGCCCATGATGTGTGTATCATCTAGCAAGGAGGGAAATACACAACTTAGCATGACCAAAGTAGTAGATAGTAGAGCTCTAAAGTGAGCTATAGCAAATAAGAGTCCCCCCAAAGGATCTCCCGGATATGTATCAACAGTTGACTCCAAGATGGTGACTCCCTCTTGTGAACAACCGTGCTGGTAGTAAAGGGAAGCATGAGAGCCATAAAAAGGTTACACAAAAGGAATAAGACTTGCCAAGGATCCACCAGCCTCCCTTAGTTCTCTAAAGATGGATGCCCGTGAGACGCTATTAAAAGCATTCTCAACATCCACCTATAGGATGACCCACTCCGGATGGATATCTAGGAATGCCCTAATGCCTAGAAATATAACCTCACATCCTCTAGGTGTAGCTATTCCAAACTGATGTGGACTGAGGTGTTGTCAAAAGTCAGAATGATGCTAAATAACAATGGTACAACTAACCAAACACAAAAAGATCTCTCCAATAGCAATTGGTCTAATTCCCCCATGGTCTTTTTCATTGGGAGAAATTGACTTGCATCTAACGCCTGACTTATAGACATAGGGATATCTCCTCTTGCTACTACTGCAACCACTTGAAACAACTTGGTAAAACCACTAGAAGAATCATCTACTTAGCAAAAAATCTCTAAGCTGCTCATAAACCATCCCTGACAAACCTCTTGGGGAAAGGCAAGGGGCAGTGCACAATGCTTCAGCGACCTATCAAGACATAAAGGTTGCTCAAGCTGATAATCTAAGACCTATAGTGGTAATCCTTCTACTACTATAGGATGTAGTGAGCATAGGGAAGAGATAGTCTCATCAATAGGACTCGCCATGAACAAAGGGTGTAGCGTTCATGTTGCTCTACTAAACTCTCCCGTCTATCCCAATGACCATTATAATCGAGTGGAATCTATGGTATCTTGTGGCGACGCTTATCTCCTAAACTGTGTACCTCTAATAGACTCCTCTTGAAGGGCCACCCAATCCCCCGCTCAGAATTGATGAAATCTAGCAGCCACCTCTTTATGCCTCGCACATCCCTCTTTAGCATAACAAAGACACGATTGAGAGAGTAAGAGGAATAGGAACCATGCTAACTTGTCCAAGGGATCACATGTCAAACAATCAAGTGGTAGGAAATTTTTTTAATAATATAGAGTTTAGCAACATAGTTAGTAAGGCTAATGAAGTAGAGAATAAGCCAAATTAGTCTAAAATATTCCAAAAGTATCTAGGAAACTTCTTGGGAAGCTAACGACTAGCTTAACTTGCACTCCAAACAGGAAGCTTTTAAAAGGAAGCTTCTAGAAGCTTCCAACTAGCTTTGCTTGCATGCCAAGTAAGCAACTTCTAGAAAGAAGCTTCTTGAGAAGCTTCTTGGTTAATTTGGCTTGCACTCTAAGAAAGCGGCTCAAGGAAGCTTCTTGGGAAGTTTCTCAAGAGCCTTGTATGCTGCCTTTAAATACCAAAGCCAAAGGTCATGCTAGGCATTTAGAGTTTTCACACATTCAAGTGTCCCAATGTGAGTTTCCATTCTCCTATTTCTCTCTTTGGTTTTGGTCTTTTACATTGGTATCAAAGTAAGAATGGGATGGATGGAATTTATGGACCACCAAATTCACTTCCACCAAACCATTGGGATTTTTGTGTCCAAGTACTACCCAATCATTGTTTCACACAATTCATCACCTCATGCTTTGGATAAGATTTTCTACATATGATCACCATATCGGAGGAACCCTTGGGGCTTTTGGTTGTAACTTATGGAGAACGGTGGACGTGCTGCTTTATGTGTTAATTAATTAGATAGACTAGGAGTGGTGTGATAGAGTAGCAACCATGGTGGCAATGCCCGAGGTTATCCTTGCTATGCAACAACAAATCAAGCACCTTACATGATTGTTGGATGAACAAGAGCTTCAAAGACAAGAGCACCTAGAGAGAGTACCAGTTCAAGAAGGAGAAGATCAAATCTGGTTCTCTAAACCCAAGGTATTTGAAGGCAAGAATCTCTTGAGTGCAGTGGAGAATTTTGTGTTTGACTATGAATGTTACTTTGAAGCTACCAATCTACAAGATGAGCAAAAATAGATTCTCTTGGCTTCTAGCCAATTGGATGGAATAGCAAAGCTATGGTGGAGATTCCAAGTGGAGCAAGTTGAAAGACATATTGTTGCACCAATCTTGATATGGGAAGAATTCAGGAGTGCAATAATTAGTTGGTTCTAAGCTATAAATGTCATGCGAGCTCCATGGGATAGGTTGGTAGAGTTGAAACACATTGGCTCTGTAAGAAGTTACATCACGCAATTCCAAAACACCATCATGCAAATTCTAGATATATTGGAAGGTGAAGCTCTATTTTGATTTGTGAGTGGCTTGAAGTCAAGAACCAAATTTGAGATAATCATGCAAGAGCCACAACACTTAGAGGGAGCCATGCGGTTGGCCAAACATTTTGATTCCTTGGTTGCAACAACTTGGTCTCGGTCTCGACCTCCATAGCACCTATTGATACACTACACACAAGTGGAGGAGCCGATACCAATGGAGATTGATGCCATTCAATAGAGACCACTTGGCACTACATAAAGAGAGAAACTACAACAAAATGGGTATTGTTTTTATCATTGCTAGTTGGGACATTGCATCACTGAATATCCACTCAAGAATGGGCAACCTCGACAAGTTGCTTAGATGGAGTTTGTGGAGCAGAACATTTAGGGAAATGAGGAATCCCAATAGGAGATTTTGAGCTGCCTATTGGGAGCTTGATTAGTTCCAATGGGACTAAAGGCTTGACCTATGCAAGTTTGCTTCACTTGCAAGGTATGATATCTAATAGGGGTTATAGGATTTTAATTGATTATGGAAGCTCAAAGAATTGCATGTTTATGCAAGTAGTAAAGGAATTGAGTATTCCTATCAAGCTAGTAATTTGAAGTAGATTGATGATGGCGGCTAGTAGAGAGAGTTTTGCATTCCATACCTCACATCTTGTTACCTTCAAGATTGGGAAGGAGTATTTGGAGTGTATGAGGTTTGTAGTGGCACCTCTACACTACAATGTCATTTTAGAACTACCTTGGCTTGAACTTCATGAGGTTCAATTTGATTGGAACTGATAACAAATTCAAGTACAATACCAAGGTAGAAATTTCCAATTAGGTTGTTTGGCACCTCTGAGTAATACACCTAAAAATAGTCAATCCCAAGGTAGGAAGTTTGTCAAGAAGGTAGCAATAGAGCAAGCCTTGAAGGGGGATAAGTCCCAAGATGGGAAGTTTACCAAGGAAGCAACTTTGAAGAAAGATGAGTCCCTAGACGGGAATTTTGTTAGTGAAGCAGCCATAGAGCAAGCTTTAGAGGAAGATAAGTCTATTTTTGTGGTGTGGATCAAGCCATTTGCACAAGGAAAATTTGATGAGGGCCAAGAGCCTCATCAAGCAATGGTTGATCAGATAGTTTAGGAGTTTGCGGACGTGTTTTGGATGAATTGCAAAAGAGATTACCCTCTGATTGTGGTATGCCTTTCAAGATTGAGTTATTGTCAGGGAGTACTCTAGTGAGTAGACCAATCTATCGGCTCTCACTCTCAAGGAGTTGGAGGAGTTGCAAAAAACACTTACGGAGTTGTTAGAGAAGGACTTCATATGACATAGCACCTCTCCTTGGGGAACACCGGTACTATTCATTCTGAAGAAGGATGGAGGACTTCATTTCTATATTGATTACCGTGGGCCAAATCTCACCACTTGTTGTTGAGAATCATCAGAAATAATATGCAGACCACCATCATTGTGATCTCATCCTTGAAGTTGGTGATAAAGTCATGTTATCTTCTAGTAACCTACCCCTCTCACTTGATACCCAAGTTTGTAAAATTGCCCCTAATTGAATAAGACTCTTTGATGTCACCCAAATCATCTCTCTTGTTGCTTATCACCTTGCCTTACCTTTTCATATACGCATCTACCATATCTTTCACACTTCCAAGTTGAAACCCTTTGTTCCTAACCCATCTTCTTTTTCCTCTCGTGTCCAACATCCTCCTCCTCCCATCCCTATCCATGATCATGAGGAGTGCAAAGTTGATCATATCTATAACAATATGGAGTTTAGCAACGTAATTAGTAAGGCTAATGAAGCAAAGAATAAGCCAAATTAGCCTAGAATATTCCAAAAGCATCTAGGAAGTTTCTTGGAAAGCTTCCGACTAGTTAACTTGTGCTCCAAGTAGGTAGCTTCTAGAAGGAAGCTTCTAACTAGCTTAGCTTACACGCCAAGTAAACGACTTCTAGAAAAAAGTTTCTTGAGAAGCTTCCTAGTTAACTTGGCTTGCACTCTAAGAAAGAGGCTCAAGGAAGCTTCTTGAGAAGCTTCTCAAGTGCCTTGTATGCTACATATAAATACTTAAGCCAAAGTCATGCTAGGCATTTGGAGATTCCACTCATTCAAGTGTCCCAATAAGAGTTTCTATTCTCCAATTTCTCTCCTCGGTCTTGGTCTTTTACATTGGTATAAGAGCAAGAATGGGATGGATGGAGTTTATGGACCACCAAATCCACTTCCATCAAACCATTGAGATTTTTATGTCCAAATATTACCCAAGCATCGTTTCACATAATTCATCACCTCACGCTTTGGGCATGATTTTCTACATATGATCATCGTGTCTAAGGAACCCTTGGTACTTTTGGTTGTAATTTATGGAAAACGGTGGACGTGTTGCATCTATGTGTTAATCAATTAGATAAAGTGGGAGTAGTTAGATAGAGTAGTAGATATGGTGGCAATACCAGACGTTATCCTTGCAATGCAACAACAAATTGAGCACCTGACTCGATTGCTGGATGAACAAGATCAGCAACAACGAGTATATATAGAGAGAGTGCCAATTTGAGATGGAGAAGATTGCATTTGATTTCCAAAACCCAAGGTGTTTGAAGGCAAGAATCTTTTGGGCACAGTGGAGAATTTTGTGTTTGATTACAAATGTTACTTTGAAGCCACCAATCTTCAAGATGAACGGAAACAAATTCTCTTAGCCTCTAGCCAATTAGATGGTGTGGAAAAACTTTGGTGGCAATTTTGAGTGGAGCAAGCTGAATGACAGATCATTGCACCGATTTTGACATGGGCAGAGTTCAAGGATGCAATATTGGGTTGCTTTAAAACTACAAATGCCACCTACGCCGCACGAGATAAATTGGCAGAGTTGAAGCAAGTTGGCTCACTAAGTAGCTACATCACAAATTTCAGAACATCATCATGCAAATTCCAGATATACAAGAAGGTGAAGTTTTGGATCGATTTGTGCAAGGATTGAAGTCATGAACCAAATTGGAGGTGACCATGCGAGAACCACAAAACATAGAAGAAGCCATGGAATTGGCTGAGCACTTTGATTCCTTGGTTGTGACAACTTGGTCTTGCCCTTGACCTACACAAGGCCTACCAGTACACTATGTACGGGTGGAAGAACTAGCACCAATGGAGATTGATGCTATCCAACGGAGACCACTTGGTACAGAAGATAGAGAAAGATTGCAATAGAATGGAGGTTTTTTTTATTGTCACCAAGTTGGACACTACATTGTTGAATGCCCACTTAGGAATGGGCGACCTTGACAAGTTGCCCAGATGGAGATTGTGGAACAAAATGATTAGAAAAATGAGGAATCCCAATAGAAGATTTTGAGCCGCCTATTGGGAGCTTGATTAGTTCCAATAGGATTGAAGGCTCGACTTATGCAACTTTGCTTCACTTGCAAAATATGATATCTAATTGGGGTTGTAGGATTTTGGTTGATTCTGGAAGTTCAAAGAATTGCATGTCTATGCAAGTAGCAAAGGAATTGGGTATTCATATCAAGCCAATGTTTGGAAGTAATTTGATGATGGCGGATGGTAGAAAGGGTTTTGCATTCCGCACCTCACATCCTATTACCTTCAAGATTAAGAAGGAGTATTTGGAGTGTATGAGGTTTGTAGTGGCACCTCTACACTATGATATCATTCAGGGTCTACCTTGGCTTGAATGTCATAAGGTTCAATTCAATTGGACCCGACAAAAAATTCAAGTACAACACCAAGGTAGGAATTTTTGATTAGGTTGTCTGGCACCTCTGAGTAAGAAACCTAAGAATAGTCAGTCCCAAGATGAGAACTTTGTCAAGAAGGTAGCCATAGAGCAAATCTGGAAGGGAGATGAGTCCCAAGATGGGAAGTTTGCCAGGAAGGCAACCATGGAGCAAACTTGGAAGAGAGATGAGTCCTTGGAAGGGAAGTTTGTTAGTAAAGCAGCCATAGAGCAAGCTTTGGAGGAAGATAAGTCTGTATTTGCGGTGTGGATCAAGCGGATTGGACAAGAACAATCTGAGGAGGGCCAAGAGCCTCATCAAGCAATGCTTGATTGGATAGTTCAAGAGTGTGCTAACGTGTTTCCGGATGATCTGTCAAAAGGATTACCCTTCAATCAAGGTATGCACTTTAAGATCAAGTTATTGCCAGGAAGTACCCCAATGAGTAGACCGATCTATCGGCTATCACCAAAGGAGTTGGAAGAGTTACAAAAAATACTTATAGAGTTGTTGGAGAAGGATTTCATATGACATAGTACCTCTCCTTGGGAGCATCGGTACTATTTGTTCCAAAGAAAGATTGAGGACTTCGTTTCTATATTGATTACTGTAAGCTCAATAAGCAAACCGTGGGCTCAATAATCAAAACGTGAAGCATGCATATCCCTTGCATTGGATCGATGACCTGCTTGATCAACTAAGTGGAGCATGCTACTTTTCCAAGCTGGATCTTTGTAGCGGCTATAGGCAAATTCCTATTGAGAGAGAAGATGTGCAAAAGACTACTTTTGCACAAGGTATGGGCATTTTGAGTAGAAGTTCTACCTTTTAGACTCACTAATGCTCCAACAGTCTTCATGGATCAAATGCATCAAGTGTTGAGGGACTATTGGATCGGTCCGTAGTGGTGTTCTTGGATGATATCTTAATCTATAGCAAGACAAAGGCAGAACACATGAATCATGTGCAAGAAGTCCTAAGATGACTACGACAATGGAAATTTTACTGCAAGAAGTTGAAGTGTGCCTTTTGGCAAAAGGAGGTTACCTTCTTGGGCCAAAAGATCTCATTAGAGCAGATCAAGATAGAAGAAGAGAAGATCAAGGCCATTACTGATTGGCCTACCCCCAAGGATGCTATAGAAGTACATGCATTCAATGGATTGGCCAGTTTTTACCGATGGTTCATCCACTATTATGCTCATATGGCTACACCATTGATTGACCTCTTGGGAAAGAAATCAAGGTTCTAGTGGACGACCAAGCATGAAGAAGCATTCCAAAAGTTAAAGCATATGGTGTCTTCAAGACCCATTCTTCAACCATATGATCCTCAACTACCTTGGGTGGTTGATTTTGATACTTCTAACTTTGCAATTGGAGCTGTGTTGCAACAAGAATTCCCAAATGGACTACATCCCATTACCTTTGTGTCTCATCAACTAAATACAGCTGAAAGAAATCACTTTGCTCGAGATCAAGAACAACTTGCAATGGTATATGCCACCAAGGTATGGAGGCATTACCTCTTGGGAAAACAATTGGTCATGCAAATTGATCACAAGCCATTGTTGTAGACCTTACACTTGGAACACATGAAGAGTCAACATTATTGATAGGAAGAGCAACTCCAATTGTTTGACATCAAACTTGAATACAAACTAGGTCAGTTCCATGTCATCCTTGATGCTCTATCACGACGACTTGATTTGAAGTCTCTTCCTCTCATCATGACGGCAATTACGATGGTGTCAATTGACCCCAAGGTCCATAACAAGGTTTGGTCAGCTCTACAACAAGATCCCTTCTTCCAAATGGTACATGGTTGTCTGACAACAAGCAATAAGGAGCACAACACCTTCTTCTTCAACGAAGGCCTTCTATTCTATGCGGACCGGATCTATGTTCCAGCCAAAGATGATCTCCGACTTGTGCGCCTTTAGGAAGCCCATGATTTACCAATAGTTGGTCACATGGGGTTGGATAAGACCTTGGGTACCCTCCAACGCCAATGGAGGTGGCCCAACAGGACATGATATGTTTGGGAGTAAGTCTGATCGTGTGAGAGTTGTCAACGCAACAAGGCGTGTAACTAGAAACCAAGTGGACTCCTTCAGCCACTTCCTATTCCAACTACTCGTTGGGAACATGTGAGCTTAGATCTCAGCACCTCCTTGCCCAAGACACAACAAGGTCACATAACAATTGTGTTCTTTGTGGATAAGCTTAGTTAGCAAATCCATTTGGCACCAATAGTTGATATTGTGGATGCTCCAACCTTGGCACAACTCTACTTCAATAATATATTCAAACATCATGGGATGCCACGTGTACTCATCTCAAACCGTGATCCTTGGTTCATCGGAAAGTTTTGGCAAGCCCTCTTCTAGATACTTCGCACCAAGCTTGCTTTGTCCACAACCTATCATCCTCAAACTGATGGATAAACTGAACGTGCAAATCGCACCTTGGAAGATATGCTTCATGCCTTTGTCAACATTCACCATACCAATTTAGATGAATGTCTTGCAGCTATGGAGTTTGCATACAACAATTCTAAACAGGCAAGCATCAGATTTTCTCCTTTCTTTTTCAATTTTGGCCAAGATTCGCTTGTCCTAGATTCTCTTCTTGCTCCTCCTCCGTCTCAAGTCCCCCATACTTCAGCCTTTTTGACCACCATATCCGAATCCCTCCAACAAGGCAAATCTTACCTCCTTGTTGCTCAGAATTGTCAAAAGCAATATGTGGACCGCCATCAATGTGATCTCACCTTTGAAGTCGATGATAAATTTATGGTATCCTCTAGTAATCAACCCCTCCCACTTGATACCCAAGTTAGTAAACTTGCCCATAATTGGATATGACCTTTTGATGTCACTCAAATTGTCTCTCATGTTGGTTATTGACTTGCCTTGCCTTGTTATATGCAAATCCATCTTGTCTTTCATGTTTCCAAGTTGAAACCCTTTGTTCCTAACACCTCTTCTTTCTCTTCTTGAGTTCAACCTCCTCCTCTCCCTATCCCTATCAATGATCATGAGGAGTACGAAGTTGATCATATCATTGCATGTCGCCCCATCCAATGAGGACGCCATCAACATATGGAGTACAAGGTCCTTTGGAAAGGGTATACCCTTCATGATGCCACATAGGAACCTCTTTCTCACCTCCAGAATGCACAGACGGCCATCCAGGAATTTGAAGCTTCAATGGCGACGGGGATGTTACCAACTAGTGGTGGGGGAATATGTAATAGTATGGAGTTTAGCGATGTAGTTAGTAAGGTTAACAAAGTAGAGAATAAGCCAAATTAGCCTAGAATATTCCAAAAGCATCTAGGAATTTTCTTGGGAAGCTTCCTAACTAGTTAACTTGTGCTCCAAGCGGGTAGCTTCTAGAAAGAAACTTCTAGAAGCTTCCAACTAGCTTAGCTTGCACGCCAAGTAGACGACTTCTAGAAGGAAGCTTCTTGAGAAGTTTTGTAGTTAACTTGGCTTGCACTTTAAGAAAGTGGCTCAAGGAAGCTTCTTGAGAAGCTTCTCAAGGGCCTTGTATGCTATATATAAATACCAAAGCCTAAAAATACCAAAGCCGAAGTCATGCTAGGCATTTGGAGTTTCCCCTCATTCAAGTGTCCCAATGTGAGTTTCCATTCTCCTATTTCTCTCCAGAATCCACAAATGGCCATCCAAGAGTTTGAAGCTTCAATGGCAACGAGGACGTCACCAACTAGTGGTGGTGGAAAGTGTAACAATATGGAGTTTAGCGAAGTAGTCAGTAGGGCTAACGAAGTAGAGAATAAGCCAAATTAGCCTAGAATATTCCAAAAAAAACTAGGAAGCTTCTTGGGAAGCTTGCCAACTAGCTTAACTTGCACTCCAAATAGGTAGCTTCTAGAAGGAAGCTTTTATAAGCTTGCAACTAGTTTAGCTTGCATGCCAAGTAAGCAAATTCTAGACGAAAGCTTCTTGAGAAGCTTTTGGGTTAACTTGGCTTGCATTATAAGAAAACGGCTCAAGGAAGCTTCTTGAGAAGTTTCTCAAGAGCCTTGTATGCTGCCTATAAATACCAAAGCTGAAGCTCATGCTAGGCATTCAGAGTTTTCCCACATTCAAGTGTGCCAATGTGAGTTTCCATTCTCCTATTTCTCTCCTTGGTCTTGGTCTTTTACGGAAAGCGTGTCTAACCTCATCATGGAGTGTGCGGGGTAGCCTATGGAATAGACATGGGCATAGAAAACTAGTCTCAAATAACCTTAAAATGCAACCCGCTTGAGAAGCTAACCACTCCCACGACTCAATCGCTATCCTTAGAGCGATCAACAAAGGGATAGAAGAAGCGTGCGTAATCTCGAGTGTCACCGTTGTTGATGTGGTCGCTCGTCTCACGTGGGCATCCCAAGTGGTCCTTTCATAGTCCTTGTGCATCCTTCTCACATGGGTGTTTACCCCTTGCAAGGTAACGCATCGGCGACACACTCGACATGGTGTATCACAAGCCGCTCTAGTTGATCCCACATGGGAAGGTGTAGCCATGGTTAGCACAAGAATAATGATAGTAACACATGATGCTCCTCTCCATATCTTCCCATATCTGCAAAACCACAACCCCTCACTTCCCAACTCATAGAAGAAAATACAATCTCTCCAAAACCTAAAAAGTATAAACTCTCATAACTTTCAATGGCAACATGGGGCTTAGCCCCATGTTACCTTTTTTGTCTCTCCCTTGTACGGTTTGATGGGGTCTTCCCATCCTTCGTTTTTCCTACGCGGTCGCCTTTTCTTTCATAACTTTCAATTGCCATCTCCACAATTTTCAAACTAAATTCACATGGAACTTGATCATGAAAACCAAGAGATGAGAAATGAAAATTCCGGACGCATCACTCTCAATGTGTAATGACCATTCTAAACCCTAAAAAAGCTAAAAATCCTCATAACTTTCTACTCAATTTTCCATAGTCTTCAATCTACATACCAATGGAACCTAAATTAAAAAGTCAAGAGAATTGACTATTCACTCTAGTGCTATATGCTAGAGAGCACTCAGAAATTATAGATATGTCTTCTCACTTCTCTCTCCCCCCTCTCCTGTCTCCACACTCTCCCGCTCGCGAATCTCTTCACCAGCCAATCCCCATCGATAAATTGAGGAACTGAGTTGAAGATTCTGCCTATCAACTTGTAATAAGTTAATGTAATTTCCCTTGGCAGAGATTCTCTGCAAAGTGTGAACTCTCTAAAGAGGAAACTTATGTGTTCGTGAACAAGGTTGCCATATACACCGATATACCA
Source organism: Lunularia cruciata (assembly GCA_948567375.1). Taxonomy (NCBI): domain Eukaryota; kingdom Viridiplantae; phylum Streptophyta; class Marchantiopsida; order Lunulariales; family Lunulariaceae; genus Lunularia; species Lunularia cruciata. The sequence goes on along the minus strand of OX419757.1, from coordinate 74,811,331 downwards.
CGTCAAGCTTGCATATTGTAATGTTACTTCGTTTCGTTTGGCTCACTTTAGTCGAATTGCCAATATGGAGTAAAGGCATATTATAACAAGAAGGATGGGGAGAACTCATCAAGCCGTACAACGATAAAAGATAAGAGGTAAAATGGGCCAAACCCCAAATAGTATCGGAATGGAATGATTTTAAGTCTTTTTCTGCCAAACAGATAGTAGGTGTTAGCTTCTGCAGCTTCCGTTTTGGCTCGGTTACTCACCAATTTACTTCACTCGTGTACCTACTCAAATCTGTGTCTATCTACAGTACAGTACCCAACTTTCTCTCTCTTTCATCGAATGAACAGGCCTACAGTAGTCGTTACGAGTACAGACCGAAGTTTGTTGAAAATGACCCCACCATCATTACCGGTAGTGTCTTGCAAATCTTGAGTACCACCGTAATACCGATTACTATACTCAAGTTTAAACTCAGCACGCGCGCACAATCATGATTCCGGGGGAAACCATAGACATCAAGGTTACAGTGCCCATGTGGCGTCGCGGAGAGAAGAATGCCGGGCCGGATGAAACAACGTTACACTGTATTTTGCACGCCCGGGTACTAGGAACCCCCGCGGTATTTAAGAGGGTTCCCCGGCGATCCCCAGTTCACAGGATCTGTGATACCCGGATGCAAGTCCTGCCCATAATCTCGAGGTGCCGTCCCTTCAAATGCGCCGCGCACAGAGGAAACGCGCCAGGGACAGCCGATTCGCAATCGTGTTTGCTCGACTCCTTGATTAAGCGCTGCCTCGTTATATTTCCTCGCCGACTTATTTGGTGCAACCTTTTGTTTTCGTACCTTTTGTTGTTGTACGTACATCGATTTCTCTCTTCATGTTTCGTTACGCAAGGTCCTGAGGAAGAAAAGAAAGTCTCTCACCGCAATTCCTGAAGATTCAAAGTGTACGAGACCCGTCAGCGACACCGATAAAGCAACGCAACGTTTAGGTGACAGGGAAACCATATTACTCGTTGTGTACTTTAACTCAAAATCTCTGCAGTGCAGTCGTCACATATGCCTGCGAGTCTAGCAAGTTCGAGGTTTAGAAGGAAAATTCATAGTCAGGAGGCAACGTCATGCTCATCCAGACTATTGCTCCAGGCCTATGTCTCTGTTTGTCGGTTCCCGCGAGTTTGAGTGCATTGTATGTACGCTCATGTTCCTGAATCCTTCTGGTATACTTTCAAAGAACGAACTTGAAGCAGATACGATCAGATCTGCATCCGTTGGTTCCAAAATATTCCATCAGGTAAGACATTCAAGGTCGAGTACGAATAGAACACTGTGAGCCAGCGTATCTTCACAGCTGTAGAAAGCATGAGCTTACTTTTGGGGATGAAAGGGAGGAGGTAGGAGAAAGAGAACTTGTCTGACAGGCGACTTAACAACGAATACCCCGTGGGGACCAAAAAAGTTCTCGGACGAAAACTAACACCTCGAGTTAGAAATTTGCTCTGTCCTGCTGTTCTTAGTACACTGGGGAAACGGTCGTGTCTACATGCAACGAACAGGAAAAAGTAGGGTTGTCCCAAGAACTTGATTTAAGGAGAGATGGATGGTGTATCCAATTACCTTCTCAACCTCCATTGTCCATAAGTTTCTTCCTCGTACCCCACGCATTTGTGCCCTCCAACCCCGTTTGCTTTGTCTCTGTACCGTAGCGCCTCTCCGTGATATTTTGATAGAGTTTTCAAAGTTGTTTTCGGGAGAAAAATATTACAAATCTGTACCAGACGTTTCTTCCTTCCGACAAGTGACGAGGATCGATGCATTCATTCACCTGCCAGTTCCAGTCTCCTGCGAAACATATGGGGTAGTTGCTGTTGGGGGATTTCCCATCTTCGGAAGTATCGCCATGGTCAGTCAAGTGACCAAACCTCATCTCAGTTGCTTGAGATGAAGAATCCACGGAGATGGACTTTACAGTAACCTAAACTTGTAACCAAGATTTTACGGTATCCCAAGTTGGCAGGAAGACTTAGCAGTACCCCTTGTTGCAACGTGGTCCGACGTGTCACACATGTGGTGTAATTTGCCGCCGTGAGCTGATGTTATTAGTAAAATGTTTTAAAGATTTGGAGTTGGTAATCAATGTTTAAGGGATAATTTGTCAGGAAGACTTAGCAGGACCTTTGGCACATCTGTGGTATACTTTGCCTCGGTGATTTGATGTTAGTAAACAATGTTCAAAGAGACAATTTGTCAAGATGATTGAGAGACTCCGATTGGGATGGAGAATCACCGATGGAGTTGGTGATTTCCAATTTGGATCAGTGGAATAGATTAGAGACCGGGGAGTTTTGGTTGAGATAGAAGTACTCGAATAAAATTAGGGACGCGATTTTAGCAGACTGCTTTCATCATCATAAAATATAATATTGACGTTAACAAAGCTGTAATTTTTTCGCCTAAAGTCGAGACTGCCTTTCCTTCCAGAAATTGACAATATGATTCTCAATACTTACAATCAGTACTTATATCTTACGACATAATCGACAACAACAAACTTCCTTATGAAGTGAAATTATTTTGAAGAATAATCTCTCGTGTCCGTGGAATGGGTTCCACATAGGATCAACATGCCACGTCAGGCTCACAAGAAGTACTGTTAAAGTCTTTTGGCCAACTTGAGGTTTCAATAGGCGAATGCAAAATTGGAGTGTTTCTCCGGACGAATCCACTTCGTGAGTTCTCACAAAGGTTTTATCCATTCCGCATCAGGTACCTTCCGTAAGTGAAACTATCTGTGCGCCCGACACGTGTCGGAATCTATAGAGCACTAAACATACCAGGATGGTCAACGTAGTTGTCAGAGCAAGTGCACGGTTTACTGTAGCACACCATGGTAAGGGCAGGAAACTGGACGTGGGACGTATTTTTACACTGTTTAATGTGTTAAACTTGATCAGTGTTAACTACTATGAGGCTATTATTTACTGTACCTTTTGAGTTGACTTGATGTGAAAATCATAAAATCACAGTAACGAATTGGCAATGATAGGCTCAACTTGCATTGAACTCCAACCTAAAAGCTAGATCTGATGCATAGTGTTAGATGATCGTTTGTAAAAGGTGGGTTTCAATTGCTGTTCTCGGTTTGCATAGGATCCGCATGGTTTGGTAGAAGTAAGTGCGGACCGAGAAGGACCTCTCTTTCTCTATAGGTCTCCAACTTATCCACGAAATTTAAATCGTGTTTGTCAGGTTTCGCCGAAAAGAATAATAACTATAATAATGCTACACCTGTGGAATTACGGTATACAAGTCAACTTATCAAAGGTACAGGCGCACCATTTATTGAAAGATAATGGAAAGCACAGAGAAGAGTGAGAAAAGGGCTACTATGGTTATCTCATCTCCTTTTTGATGTAAGGGGGATCAACTGCAACATATGTAAGACAGTAAAAGGGATAGATTATGTTTGCTGGCCTTATGGCGTTAACTACACAGAAGCGTAGAAAAGAAAGCCTTGACCTTGTTTACTCAACAAAATCTCAACTTTACTAGGCTGGGACACCGTAGGTATATCGTGTGGATTCAAAACTTTGTGTCTTGTCTGTTTGCTTGTATAGACTCTATTGGGGCTTAGCCCCATTTTACCTTTTTCATCTCTCCCTTGTACGGTTTGATGGGGCCTTCCCATCCTTCATTTTTTCTACGCGGTCGTCCTTTCTCCTTTTGCTTGTTTAGGGTAAAGGTTTATTGAAAGTAGACAGAGCTCCACGTGAGAACACTTTCGCTGTTCTCAAGGATGTCTGGAAATTGGTCGTACAAACGTCAGCCCAACTATTGACAGGAAATCCGAGCAGTAATCAAATATTACTTGAAATATTGGAGGAAATTTACTTTAATCTTGAACTCAAAATAGTTCTCCTGGAGAGTACTTGCATATTGTTTCTCAAGATTACTAATACGGAAAAGGGGACCACGTAGAATACTTTTGTTGGTCCCATTGTCCCACTGGTACTTCGCCTTTCCTTCTGCTCTTAAAATTTGCTGGCGAGTTTATAGCTCTCGCAATCTATATATGACAAGTCAATCATACAGTGCACTATATCACCTCGTAGGTTTTATCCTTGTTCGGCTTGATGGGGTCTTCCCATCTTTTTGTTATCCTGTGTGTCATGTCCCTGTTGAAATGTGATAATGCAAACTATTTATCTATGGCAGGTTGACACAGTCAGGGGTATTATTGGTGACCACAGATATATAGCCATATTCACCTTCTATTTTGCATCCGCCATACCGAACTTCTACTGTAGGTATCTTCATAACATCACGAATTCATGATCATATATGCCAAATCTTTTGAGTTTGGATCTATGGTTGGTAACCATTCCATAGGTAGACATATGACTCTTCTATCGATTTGATAAACATGCTGGTCAAAGTACAAGTGTTCGAATCGTTGCTGATCCTCCTGCATCAAGTTTCTAAGAAAAAGAAATACCTTTTCTCCTTGGGGCTTAGCCCCATTTTACCCTCTATGTCTTTTCCTTGTACGGCTCGATGGGGGTCTTCCCATCCTTCTTGGTATCCTACGCGGTCGCCTTTTTATCCCTTTTCTCCACGATGTGGAAGGTTGGAAGGCAACGCCGAGCCTAAACTACCCTCCTGAAAATCGTTGTTAATCTACATAAGCGCGTTGGCAGCTGACCGAATACTGGTGTAAACAATAGCACGTAATCCAAGAAACGGTTGTTTGTGAGTTTTGGAGTTTTGGAGGTTTGTACATGAATTTGAAATGAAAGAAGTGTGGGGATTGTGGTTGTGTGAGCTTAGTGCGTTCACACAACATCGACTCCAATCCACACGGTGCCCTTGAGCAGAATCTTTCCAGTGCAGTTTTGGAGCTTTGCGCATGAATTCGGAACCACGAAAGGTGTTTGGGAGTGCGGAGTGCACCACCACAAAATTAACTCATACCAACTAGATCCCGTTACCAGAATCTTTCTGAAACGCACGAACACGAAGTCATGTGTATTATCCTAGGTGTTGCCAGAACAGAGGCTTATCGTCTTGGTCATAACTAGCTTGCAGCTGGGCATTCTCCACATGGGGTGTCTCTCAAACAAAGAGAGGAAAAGAATGCATGAATTTTGAAGACCTAGCTGATCACTCACAGAACGGGGATGTTATTCCTTGTCATGTTTCGATACTTTAGCTGTCGAGACATTGCAGAGACATCTGGCTTTGTGAATACAACCAAGCCCTGATTAGTCCAGGTCGATGAATTTGGAATCCAGGCAAATCATCCAGAATCAGACATGCTGTAGCTATCAAGTAGATTCTAAAAGCAAAATCTCGCTCGAACAGTTGATTCCAGAAGGTAATATAGAGTCGTTCAACTAATATACGTCAGGTAACGTTTCCAAGCGTATCCATGAGACTTATTAACGATTTCAGCTTGCCGACTTAAATCAACTACAGTGTTAGCATGGACTCTTTCAGACAAGCAAAAGGAAGTTGTGTCTTATTGGAACGCATATCTCGACCATCACATTCAGTAAAGACAGCACACTTGTCGTCATGTTAAGCATGCTTGCTAGCTTGGCTGCCTTTCATTGTTAATTTGAAGAAATTCTACTTCAAAGAAACGAGGATTATATACCTAGCACGATCATGGAGAAAGATATGAGGATTATACACCTAGCAAGATCATGGAGAAAAAAGTGAAGACTATGCGATAACGTGCAGTCATGGTGATCGTGTAACTAAAGTAAGAACAAACTAATTCTCTTTCTCTATTATTCTTCTTAGGGATTGGACAATGGATGCATGAGCCCTTGAATGACCACTTTGACATAAATTCACGCCAGATGTGTGTATCCTTTTGCCAAAAGCTATGGGGACCTTCCGCTAACCGATCAGCTTTTATCAAAAGCAGAACCGAGTCAAAGTATCCATGAGGTATATAACGTGTTACAACTCTGATTGTCATGGTAATGTCCTAAGAAATAATTTAAAAAGAAAAATCCAAGCAATACTTGAAATCATGTGACCCAAGTCAGATCCGAGGCAAATCAAAGTTTTGTCTACTCAATATACTGCACAAAGAATAGTTTGTGGCATGTGTAAAACAAATCAAAATACACAGTTAAGATTCAATACAAGACAACAGATCTTGATATGGTAGGTATGACCAACTAGCCAGATTACGACCTTTCAAATTCAAAGCGAACTAGACATGATACCAAGAGACAGAAGTTACACTATAAGTGACATTCTCATCAGAATCTTCTCATGGTGTTTATATCGACCTAAAAGCTTCTAGTGATTGCCATAATCATACATACTCAATGAACGGAGTTGACTATAAAGAAACCGCTCATCATACTCTAACAATCGCAAAATGCACGAAAAAAATTCTAGACCCAGCTACGGGCAAGGCCTTGGTGTTCTTGGCACCACGTCCTTCTCAACCTTGAATTTGCATCTACATTCCGCTTCTTTTATGCATCATACCTGCAACTCTGGAAGGATATGATTGCTGTGAAATTGAATAAAATAAATAAATTATAGTGACATATTCTTGACGTGAACATGTTTCCTAAAAGAGGTTCGTACTCTCACCCTGCATGTTCCCCACTTTATTTCTCATGTCTTGAGGATAGCCTTTCCTACTCCTCCATGCGTTTCTTCCACAATACTGAGTATTCTTCGTACATCGCTATGATATCCATCACAGAGAGAGCAAAGCGCGAACGCACAAGAAGACAGAGGCTACTGCAGCAACAACTTTGTGATATCCAATGATCTAAAACTGTGTGCATCCTGATGTTTCATTGCCTACAGACATCAGCTTACTTTGCGCATGGCTTGAGGACCGAGCGGTACTTTATCTTTCTCGCAATATTCAAATCAAACGACAAAGGGGTAACCCCCAAATCCAGCTTTCGGGATGGAGATTCAAAATTCAAGCATGTGGATCCAAAAAGTCCTTTTCAAGTTTCTCACCTCTAGATCCTGGAACGTTCAAAAGTCAGAGACAAGAAAAGTCTGTCAACTTCTTACACTTTCGAGTCGATTTCCAGAACCAGTGGATCTACTACTGTATGTGTGTTGGGGTTTTTGTTGACTAAAAAGACAGAAATAATACTATACGGTTTGTACAGGTCTTCTCTTTACATTCCATGCACTTACCGTACATGTGATTCCGTATGATATCTGACTTATTCGACTTGTATTGAAGGATGTGTAGTGACTAGACGACTAGACCCGTCTAGCAAACAACCGAAAGTATCCCCTGGAAAGCTTGCGTTTTCACGTCCACTACATTCTGTGAAGTTCACATCGAAATTCTATGTACGGGACCCTCCTAATTAGAACAATTGGGGGATTTCCAATTCCAGATTTTAGAATTTTACAGGAATTGGTATGAAATCCATAAAATATTTTATGGACATTCGTAATTAGGGTTTGGAAATTTAATAATAAAACCACGTTTGGATAGATTTTAATTTTACATCACTGGACTTTACAGGATCACGCGTAACCTGTAAAAAGCTACGCGTCATGTTTTCAATCTTCCATAGAGATATTTATTACTAGGGTCCCGTAATAACCCTCTGTACTCCTTCACGCTACCCATAAAATTTTTACATTCTACCCATAAACTCATTTACAGATTCCTCCGGGGTGCTCCAAAAGTCTAAATTAAAACCCCCTAATGTACACGAGGTTCTCAGAATGTGGATGTCATTTGCTTAAGCAGAAGGCCTACTTGTGATGCAGGAACAGGTTTCCATCTCTAGTTCCTACCGGCATATAAAACGCATCAAACAAGCACTTATCTTGCGGGTGTTTAGATCAAATTGTGCTGAACAGGAAGTCATGAGCAGAATGAACGCAAAAATCCACTACCGATAACGACGAGTCTCCAGTCATTATGGGGTAGTGTCGTATGTGAGCATATTGTAACTCCCTAAGCAGGACACATTTTGGGTGCCTTTCCCATTTTGAATCTATGTGGTCTCTTGGGGCTTTGGAGTTAGCGATTTCTATTTGTGACACTTGCTTGCTGATTCCAGTCTTTTTGAGCTCAAAACGACAAAATACCTAGATAGAGATGTAATTACATGACTCATATACATAGCCAAGAGTCGACGATGGGCGAATTCGTCAACTCTCAATACACATGTGTGTTTTGCCTTTTCAAAGTCCTCTAGATGGTCTATCATGAAAATAAATCGAGCTTTGATTACTCGAAAAGGCGAATTCCGAAGTCAGTATAGGATTCCATCATCAACCATTACGCCATGGAAAACTCGGGAAAGAAGAGAAAGAATCATTCGATTTCGTAGGTCTCCGCAAACACTCATAAACATCGCCTTCATTTCTCTCTCATGAATAAAATTCATACCTCAAAAGGTTGTTGGAATTTATTTTCCAAAAGGAAATCAGAAGATGTGTGAACCTGGCAAAAGCACTTTTGACGAGTTGACGTCGTGCCCGATTACGGATGGATGCTGTCACAGTTTCCTTCATTCAGATACCATTACTTTCCAAACCCACTCAAATTGTGGTTTCTCTGAGCAGATAAACATTAAAAAGCGATTCCTGTTCACCAAGCTTGTAGATTATGGAAAGGCAAAAGTAGCATAGAAGAGGGAGAGATTCTCTAAAAAATTTCGGCCACAAAGACTTCATAGGATACCCCTTTATCTTGTGACAGTAGGAATGAAAAAGCAAACTGTTTGGTGAAGCTAGTAGTGGAAACCAGTATAAGACACACTCACAACCTCTCCAGGCCTATCCTGTGGAAGTTTACGAATTTGTAGATGCAGTGGCAAACGACTAGTTCTCGTACCCATCTCACATTAACTCAAAAGGATGTCAAGTTGGGCAAGTAGGAAATTCATTTGATGCTATTGAAAGGGTGTAAATAGAACATTCGGTGAATTTATGCACATGAGAGTGCACCTGAAGAACCTAACTATGGGGAAATGGGTGATGCTCCGAAGCTTTACAACCCGTATATTTTATCACCATGATTGCAGATTTGAACCCGGTTCACTATAAAAATAGAATGGAGATAGCAACGCCAAGGTCAGTGGTTGCTTAGCACACTGAACTTGGTCATAATCTCTAAGCGTATTCTAAGAAATACCCAGAGAGCAGATTTAATGAATACTGTATCTGTTCCAATAAGCATGAGGTTGAGTGAAGAAAACGACCATCTCAGCAGACTGCTCACGCGGCCGTTCGTGGAGATTTTCTAGATTTTTAGATTTTAGATTCTAGATTCTAGATTTCTAGATTTCTGTCTGTACGGATGAAATTCAGTATTGGTTTCCTGGAGGTCCGATCCCACATCAGATAGATGGGATGCAGATTATGCATATTTTGCACCGGTATGGAATGACAGTTCTAGCCGATAGAGTGCAATACAAAACCGCTGGGACGTTTTGTGTAGCGTATACATTTGACGACGCAGTACACGGAGGTTGACTAAGGTATGCAATATTTTCCAAATTGCTGTATATCGTGTCCGTCAAGTACCTTGGTACAATGTACCTGCGGTCAGGAGTCACGTTAACTTGAACTCATGATTGAGTCAACGGGAACACCGTAACCTACACCAGGTCAGATGCGGACTCCGTAGACACTACACCAGTTGCCGTTTGAATGCCTGTTTTTCGGTCTCACTGAAAGCAGAAAGTTGGAACCGGTACTGCTCTATCCTACCGTCGCCAGACTTATCTGATCTGACCTTCTGATGCATCAGCGCTTGAATACAGTAGGAACTCTCTTCACATCAATATGCAAGATCACAACACCAGAAATACGATGATTATTAGATTGACACCGATACAGCTATCTTGTAGGGGTTTGGCACCAGTCTCCGTTACATTGCTACTCCACATATGAAATGTACTTCGAGATTCAAGTTGTGAGTTGGTTCCTGCAAGGACCCCCATGTCTAGGACTGAATAAGTCTCCCAGAAATCGCGGGTATTAACTCAGAGACGTCCTAGAGATTATGAGGCCTTGAAGTAGGGCTTTTGAAAATTCAAAATTATGTTCTGCATTTCATGCATTTGGTACCTTGCATGATTCCGGGGATTTCTATCCATTCAACTCGTCACTCTCCTGTCAAATGACGAACAATAGAAGCATTTCTAGTTCCATGTTGAAGAGGATTGGGTTCAGTGCAGCGTCCCAGACTGACGGAGCTTCGCGACAGTAGTTTCTGTCGAGGCACATCGCGTTCCCATCGAGACGGGAGGCATCTGACGGTCATCGGACGGCGTAGAATGGATTTGCTTCATCTGCAGCGACAGATCGGGATATTCCAGCGATAAGCGGCGCCACATGATTCAGCACGTCAGATAGTCACAACTTACCTCGACCCAGGTATCGAGTCGCACTTCATAACTGCAGTGGGGAATGATCTCTCACCAGTCACTGACGGTAACTGCCTTAGGTACAGGTGAACTGTACACCCGTTAGAAGGTTGAGTGCTACAACATGACTGATGGAAGAAAATGAACCATACTTGGGGACTTTAGGCAGCCCTTCAAGGTGCAGTATATGTATTATGTCGTGCATGGCACGGTGGAACTTGTTACGTACGGAGGTCTTCCACTACTGTGATGAGTGGATTGAATTCGCATGTCTGGACGGGAAGATTCCTACCAATAATGGCACTCGACTTTTGTGAGGCTTGTAGTACAGTATGTGCAGAACTAGAAATTCACTCAAGAGACTACACTTTCGCTACATAGATTTTCTTCCTAGCGCATTGTTTCGGTATGATTTTATTTATCGTGGATTACTTCCTGTTTGGTCGTGTTTTCCTTTGCTGGGAGTTGTGGAATGACTACAGTAGATTTCGGTGACCTACCAGTTTTGGTAGGTCTCGATCGTTGGTGAGGAACTTGGAGACCTTTCCCGTTTTTCAAGTATTATTCAACTTTGTCAGAAGGTTTTATTAAGAATTCACAGAGAAGGAAATCCACCAGTTAGAAAATGGTGTTGACTCCAAGCTCGATGCTATTTCCACCATTTGCATTTATTTGTTCAGAAACAGTAAGAATGTAGTTTCTATTAAACAGGCCCAGATCTCTGTGTATATGCAAAACTGATTGTTTGCTTTTTAGATATTTGGGGGAGACACAGCTCTACTGCAACTTCAGAGAATGTCCGTTAGTAAGCTTATGGCTTTTTACTATCTGTTTTGATTTGATAAAACACATGACAGTCACCGGTACTTCTCTTGAAAATATCTGTGGAGAAGTATCAGGGAAGGCCTTCCATGACGATCTTGCTGCGAAAAGACGATGGATACAATAGGGTCCATTCATATGAAGTCGTGCATGTGCAAGAACTTCATGACAAGTTCAGGGTCTTTGTAGTTAGCGTGTGGTTGTATAAGCATTTGATGAAAGCAAATTTGAAGACATCCACAAACTGTGATCCTCCTATGTTACTTACTGTTCCCCACATTTGATGATGGTTCCTTTTCAAGTACAGTACACTATTGAGGCCGAGATGGATCGCGTATACCCTGCTCATTCTATTCGTGTATTTAACCAATCTTATCTCCTGGTGAAATATCAAGGATCAGGGAATGCTTTAGCTTGAAGTCTTATAAATTCTCTGTCGATACAAGTGCGTTACCATGGTTGCGTGTGTACTAGTTATTTTGAATGACTACTTGAAGGTCATCACGAGCTCAATGTGGAAAGCCTATATATATGCTTACATTACTGTCTTCCATGCAGAGCAGACAGAACAAAATATAACTTTATGACCAGGTAAACGAAGAATCAGATCCATAAATGTTCATAGAGCTGCGACTATAAAATGGAGTACATGTATAGAAGAGAAGTACATAATTGTGAGAAGCATTTGAAACCTGGTGGATAACTCCGTTCATGAGGGCAATCAACTTTTAGCTACCAATTTGGGTAAAGCGCAAGGTCTACGGTACTCATCACCAGAAAGAACTTGTTCGGTATGACTCTGCAAGGAAATTCACGTTACTATATTCTTTAGCAGAAAGACGTTGTCAGTGTAAGATGAAATGATAACTCAAACTCTGCATAGAAACTCCAACTGTTTTATATATGTGCATGGATATAAAATGTACAAATTTGAATAGAGCAAATGATGACTCATACTTTTCTGTTATCAGCTAGGCAGCATAAAAGAAAACCTAAGCTAACGGAGGATTTGAAGGAAGCACAAGCATTTGAAATATAATTCTATCTGCATTGTGAATCGTTAAAAGTGACAAGGCACTCACAGCTTTATCAGGTGCACGTCTCTCAACACTGCAGAAACAGAACCTATTCATTCCATAATCGATTCAAACTTTCGAGGCAAAGAATCTCGGAACTCGTCATGTCTCTCATTTTTCTTCCACCTAATCATAGGTGGAAGAAATTGATTCTTTGATTCCTGTTGCTTTGCCTCAAAGAAGAATGTATACTGTTTACGTTATATTGGTGAATCTAAACCTTTTCAAGGCTTGTTTATATTCCATTTGTGAAGACGTGATATAATAGCATCTCATGTGGACGCGGAAGGTAAAATACATGTGTTTCATCCGTTCTTCTGAGGGCAAATGATTGTGGAGTCGTTCATGAATGAGTAGAGAAAACAATCAAAGTTGCATGCAGGCAAGTTGTTCATGAATGGTAAACTGACGTCTTTTGTTTCCCATGAAAGTGACCAACACATCACTAGGATATTAATTGTAATTTTCTTTTCGAAGAAAATGTATTTAAATAATTCTACTACTATGGTTGACAACTCAAAGTGTTCTTTTCCAGTTTTTTGCGCTTCTCTTGCATTTATGATGAATTGCCAACATCGCTTCGGTAAGGTCTACAAATTTTACTTTGTTCTTGAAGACAACCATACATATCGATATGAGTAAACACCATGTGTTTTGACGCGATTATGGGGTGATAACTTTGTTCTTCTCACCCTCGTTTCACTTCTTGTACTCTAGATTTTACGAAAAGTTTCCAAATATCCTTCTATTCAGTATTGAAAGTCTCTAAACATGCCTCTGAAGGGACTAAATTCGTAATTAAGAGAAAACAGGTGAGTCAATCTACTCTCTGGAGATAACATCCGTACGGTAATTTACCGGCAAGATCTCTGTCAGTCCACGTGATAGATGGACAACAGTCAGTCAGAGCGGTTGGTGCATTTAAACCCTCTTGTAAGCTACCTACTATTGTAGGTGGTATCCAGTAGCTGGCCCGAACTGTGCAATTGTCAGTCTGATTCGCCAGCGCCTTTAAACTAGCAGCCGGTTTTCCGTTTTACGGCAACAGTTTTACCACACCGCTAACCCCGGTTAGTCTGACCAGACTCCTTCACGGTAATCTGTCCTCCGGGTAGCTAATCTGAGTTAAAATTGATTCCACTCACATCTGCATGCACCCATGGTGTAAATCTGGGTCAAATAATATAATATGTAGTCTACATCAAGTATTAGTCATCATTGGGCTCATCTTACAATGTTTTTGACCAGGCAAATAACAGCGTTAACCTCACTACATCTTAGTCTAATGTCTGATTCTCCTATCTATTTTCACCTCAAGATTAGAGTTTTGTCCAATATGTACTCCTTGGATTTATACACGTATTTTGATCATATTGTATTCCAATTTACTCTAGATATGGGTATCACAGTGCTGTTAGAGAGAAGATTGTCGCATATTTTACATAAGTTTAGAGTCCTTGCCCGCTCGTCAAGAATGGGTTCTACCTTGAGCCCATTATTCGGATCTTATGTTTGCACCACTAAGAAAAGTCATGACATTATTGTAAGGATATAATATATCATGTAATATTTCTTTGAGATTATGCAGATATCTTCTTCCACCAGATATCTACATAATATCTTAACGCTTTGTAAAGCATCTCCTGTCCTCTTTGTCTCAATATGATCACTCTTTCGTAGAAGGAGATAGTCATTTCTCTCTATCAATTATGAAATATAATTTTTAAATATCAGGATTCCAATCATATCTTGGTATGATCATTTATGTTAATTAGTTCTTATCTTTAGAAGATTCCAGCGGTCTCAAACAAGCATAAATCATGTAATTGTACTAAAGATATGCTACTTTTTTAAGATCTGAAAAAATTACAATAGAAAAAGGCAGAAGGAGAGCAGCTCAATCTTAAATACATAGCTCTATTTTAGTTCATGATGTCTGACTGATTTTTTAAAGTAGCAGACAAAAACAAGAGAGGAAAGAGGAGAAGGCCAAAATATTTTCCTCATGTATTTGGTTATTACCTCTTATTGATAATTTTATTTGTGGATTTTGAATGACACTCGTTGATGTACACGTATATTAATGTTCACTTTTATTGAAGATGTTTTCTAATTATGTTTCTACCTTGGATGAGAACATCCCATAGGTGATCATGAAACGTCAAACTGCCATTATATTTAACTATTATAACCCTATCGTTCTAAGTGTAGGACATGAATTCCATGATCGATATATTATGATGTACCATGACTTTTGAGAAGGTGTAGCAAATATAATAGTAATTGTTGGACTTCTCAGATCAACGATTCTAAATTTTTGAAAGAGAAAAAAGTGTTATAATATTGGTGGATGGAAGAATGACCATGGTGGACTTAACATACCTCTTTGAATGAAATTCCTCCTATATATATTATCTTTATTATCAAGGAAAAAAATATCACTATGCTCTACATTATCAGATTAGTATGATAATTATAGTTGCAAAAGTTAACATATTTGAACTTATATCCTGTAGTTACTAACTCATACGTATGTACCACATGAAATTTTGCAAATATATGCTGAGTGAAAGTAAGTATAACAATCAACTCTCACTTTCTATTATTGGAAGCTTGTGTAGTAAATAAACACTAGAAAAAAACATGTTGAATGACTTATAGCTTATTTTGGGATATTTTATACATAAATAATCCTTTTAATTAAATATCCCTTTTATCTGAAATTTATTTAAAATATTGCTTGATATTATCAATAAATTCCATTTATTTCTTGAAGTTGATATGCAAATTAAGCCCAGATGTATGAAAATGATATCAAGAGAGAGAGAGATTACACTTGTTTTAAAGAAAACTTTACTTGAAGGGAATTCATTTTAGAGCATAATACAACCATAATACTTTAGAAGGTAATGCATACTACTCCTCTCAACTTCTATCATTAAAACTATCACGAGTTTTATACATTAGAATAATACAACAACAGTGTTCCAATATTGTTTATAGTTTAATTTATAGTGGATATATAAGTTATTCCAAGGGAAAATAATTTTTTAATAGAAACTTAACTAATCACTTGAAAACAGTAACTGAGTTATGTTTTGAATGATGCAAATCGGTAAACAAAATCTGGATTTGACTAAGTTTGATCTAACCGTCTGCATCATTATTACTTACATGTAAATATGGCATTCCTTCAGCTTAGATGTAGAAAGGAGGTGTATATGATTTATGGTGTGAGAGAGTGAATACTTGACAGGGATAGACCGCCAACATGCTTTGTAGAACGAAGATTACGATGAAACATGTTATACTTTTAGATCTCATACGAGATAAATTTGGAGGGAATAATTATCCATCATCTCAGAAAGTTGGTGAATAGAGCCTTGCCAACCAACGTCCTCCCTTATATGATATATATAATGAAATCATCTCTTTGTTCTTAAAGTTAAATGTAGTTAGTATATGGTATAAGGAGATCATTTCTTTGCTTATTATAGATTTTAGAAAAAGTTAAGAGAAAAAAGGCGACCACAGTAAGACACGTGAAGGGAAGACCCAAAGTTAATGGAACTAGATGTAATTTTTACTTCCCTCTGTTTTTATTTTCGTCTTTTTTAATTCACATTTATCGGTCGACATAGTGCTAGCTTACTGCAATGCACGAAAGAACGACAACCTTACGTTTCACTTTTCCATATATTTCATAAAATATAAGCTATAAGACTTAAAAAATTTATTAGCCCGATACAATAACACATCTATTATTCTAGTACTGTAAAGGCTTTACAAATGCTACCCCTTAGGTTTCCCTGGTGTGATTGATGGTTCTTCCTCTTACACGTGGAACTACTGGTCATTTTGCAAACGTCTTTTACCACTGCATATCAGTATCAAAAATGCGAGCGACTTCCACGTTTAGAGTCGGACACTGATCGATCGAAAGAACTTGATGAGTTCACTTCACTCAGCAAATAATTACCGACAAAGAGAGTACATAATTACCCTTCGTTTCCATAGAAGTATGGGAAGACTAAAATTTCCTCTGTTGGTTTGCCTTCAACAAATGTAATGATTGACGTGCACGTGTCTCATATGACCATCAGCCTTCACATGAAATGTCCATATCATATGCCCATAAAGAGACTGTAGTCCGAAGCTTAAGACCATCAGCCTTCACATGAAATGTCGCGACGATATTCACAAATTGAGCAAATCTCGAAATCATGCACGAATTTATCATTCATCGTATTTATTGACTAAGAACTTTGGTCCTACCGACAAGCCAGACGCTGAAGGAACTTAGATTGGAGAAGACTGGATTCTCAATTGGCGCAAATAACACTAGTGAGAAGAAAAGCAGTTCGGAGATCCGAGAACCCAACCGATGCAAACCAAATACTCAAACCGAATTTTGTTACACTTGGGACAGGCTCTTTTGCCCTCTTCCTAACAGTTCTGAAACAGATCGCTAACTCTCCAAAGACATGATTCTTCCCAACACTCTAACGTGACAGTGTATATAATAAAGTGCATGTCTACCGACTCAACATACCTACAATCCAAATTTTCGCAATGCGGATTACAAACGATACACAACTCCTTTCCTCCAGAAACCAAAGAGAGTCAAAAAAACGTAATCTGGCCTATTGTAGGTGATAAATTGCTCCCACTTTCGTTTCTCATATGAAATTATGTTGCGCCAATCATTCATTGTATTCCTCTCGGTTAAATCATCTTTACTCTCATCTTATTCCACTTCTCGCACTGTAACAAAGGAGGTTCTACGAGTGTACAAATCTACAAACGTAAACGGAAGCAGAAGTGCATTTGAATGAATTTAACTGATCGCAATCACTGGGCGGTAATACTCAAATTCTACCAGCCTGTCCCGTGAAATATGCAGACTGAGTACATAACTTCTTACCGTCAATGTGATCACAAACAGAACAATAGCTCATAAGGCGTCATCGCGTGCAGTAATCCTGCGACGCTGTAACATCCAGTTGCAAGAACAGAACAGCTGACGATCTTCAGACATAACGGGTTTAAGGCCAGTAAGCAACCAATCAAAATTCAAGGCACACCTCCCAACGTCCAAGAGGTAATTCTAGAGAAGTATTGTATATTAGTCAGCTGTCTATACGTGTATACGGGTATTTGGCATTTCAAAGATAAGGAGAGCATCAAACGCTTCGAAAAGGGGACGTTACAAAATCCAAAAGCGTGAACACCTCTTAACCTGGACGGATATGAAATGCCCTCGTATAGTCTCCAGCAAAAGGCATCAGCCACATCGTCTAGAACTTTATTAACCGCTAGTGAGCACATGTTGAATCTACACGTGATTCCAGCTGTAGGTAGGCACGTGACTTCCACAGTGTCCGCTACATTTATTAGTCATGGGAGAGTGGTGAAGCGCTAGGGTTGATATTATTCACCTGAAAACAGCAAAAAAGACGTCAGGTATCTATAGACGAATGGATTTCTTGTAACAAGTTTTTTAAGTTTCCACTTGGATCTGCGAATTTTGTTAGTGATCATATCATTTACCAGATACTCTACTTTCTCCGCATAAACTGTACTTCCTCAAACAGAAACATTATTATACATTAGAACTCTTTCATAGACAGAAATGATGTAACTACAATGCACCAAAGTGGGCCGAAGACATACAAAAACGAAAAAGCAGTACAACAGCTAGAATACTGATACTAAGTGAGGTTGACAGTACTTTCTCTTTTGCTTTTGGACTGATGCTCGGGCTTCTTAGTGCGTTGCTCAAACTCCTTGCCTGGAGACAGAAAAAGTTCAGGACAATTTGAAGCTGAATGACAGTAAAAAGGCATCTAAATAAAACCTGCTGTGCATCTCCTTCTCTTGAGATGCATACAAATCAACGGCGACTTCTATACATGTCTTATGAGCCACTTCATCAAATGGACTGAATCCAGCAGAGTTCTGACATACTCTTACGGGCGAGCGTGATCCACTGCGGCTCAAACTGACGCTCCGGCTTCGCTCCTTAGAGGCTGATAGCTACAAACATACAACCACTCATCCCATGGAAGTACATGTGAGAAACCATTTCAGACATCCACATTATGCTAAGGAGACATACAAGGCCTTTAAATCATAAGATGAAGAGAGATTGATACCGAGCGTCGTTGAGATCTTGATCTTGACCTGCGCAATCCAAAACAGGTCCAGGAGATAAAACAACGTTACTCAACAGTTGCAAGAACCAACGCCACTCCAGCTTCTAGCTATTATGCTGCATACAGACTAGAGGAAAGTAGAACAACGAGATAGACAATGCTCCGAAGTATAGAGAAAATATACACTGGGTAATATATAGGTAATGGATCGTTCTGGCCGTAAAATCAGCAAATTCTCAATATCCTACAATTCAAGTTCTTGAGGAGCTGCGCTCTGCATCACTCCCCTGTTACGTAGCAATTTGGGCGGCTGCAAGTCCAATAGTTCAAAGCCGAGGAAATACCGAGCGAGCGTGGTCTACTCTTAAGACCACTTACGAAGGAGATAACTGAGATCTCCAAGTGGGCTCTTCCTATTCTTGGCGAGGAAGCTAGGGCAATGGTGAAAGAATACTAAGAAATATTATCCTAGTCTACAGAGTAAACACAGTTATGTCTGGGAGAATTTAAATTACATGAGAATTTAAGTTCTGGTCAGGTGTGCGCTATTTGCATTATACATCCGTGCAATATATTGTCGTCGGCTAGGAATTACAACTTTATTCCATCAAGGATTCTCACGACTTCTCTCCAGACTGCTCAACAATTGGCAGAATTTCGAGATTGTAATCGTACTTTCATGACCTCGTGAACATAAAGTTGGCCCCTCTACATGACAAGAAGAGGTATTTGTGTAGTGGAATGTAAAACCTGCTCTAAAATCCGATCCCTGACTAAGGCATCGCACCCTCGGGACTGGACTGGACTGGACTGGACTTGACTTGATATATACCATAATATAATATTATTATACATACCAATAGAAGGTAGTGAGAATTCTTGAAATTTCCATCTTTTGAGGTGAAAAGGTATTATATCAAGTCAAAGGCGACTTAGTCCATGTCCACAGTAGTGAACTTGTTATCGCTGTATCAGACGACTTTCCTAGGTAAATATGTAGATATGTAGTTCAGGACTACCTGAGTTGATACTCGTCAACACACGTACATTGAGGTGAATCACTACCGTGCACGCTGGAAGTAATAGATTGCCTCAAGTGCAGCGAAAGTAAATTGTGTATTGGATAGATGCAAGAAAGGGTAGGTGCAGAAGGAGTTCAGGACGCCAAGAAACTAACCGTGAGTGCGATGGCGAACGAGTTGGTGATCGACTTTGCGGAGACTTACTAACACTTCGAGCACGTCCAGGGCTGCAAATTTCATGTTCAAGCATTAGTGTGAAAATGGTAAGAACGTCAAGAATGTAAATGAAATTAAACCTGTTTGCTTCTTTAAGACCACAGCACCAGAAAAAATATTTGAGTACTGGAATACAGAACCCACTGTAAACAACCGCGTTACAAACCCACTCCTGACCGGAATAACACTCTTTTTGAGAGTAACGTAGTAAAAAAAAATTTAGACAGGAAAATGCGTAATGAAATACAGAACCCGTTGTAAGAAGAAGAAAGAGACAACAGTAAGAGATTAAGAATCTGTCGTCGAAAGCAGAGGAGGGTCATCGAGCGAGTAGGAAAGTCCAAGCAGGGAAGAAAAGGAGAAACATAGAGGGAGTACGAGAAACATATCTTTAGTGGAGGATGGGTGGAGTGGAGCGAAGTGGGAAAGGAGTGGATGGTCTCTTGGCTGGGTTAGAGCGATGCGTCAGAGGACAGGTACATATTTGAGAAATCGGAGCAGAAGCCGTTCCAAGAACGGGTGGGGGATCCAGAACCCACTAAGTATGGAACCGAGAACGTGCACATGAACTGCATATGAAATGCAAGCATGAACGTGTGATGAGTGCGTCAGAGGACAAGTGCAAATTGCGTGACGAAATACAGAACCTGTTGTAGACAACCCGGTTCCACACCTTTCATAGGACAGGTACAAAGTGTGTAATGGTATGCAAAACTCATCATGCGAACTCAGTTTCATACCCACATGACGGACTGGACAGGTGCATGTTTTCAAATGAGTTCCAGTTCCGTTAGGCCCAACTCTTAACGTTCCACAGAGCAGTTCTGCCATAAGATCTTTCCTCTGAAGCAAGGAATTTGATTTGCGGGTCATACGTGGTCCGTATTTCATCTTAAGAAGAAAGTCAACGGAAGAAGTACCATGAAGTCGACGAGCACTCAAGGATACTTGGCATTAGAGGCCGTGGAAACGCCCACTTAACCACTACAAACCTCTTCTATATTTCTCTGTTCTAGCAACACGTCACTCTGGACACTGACCACATTATCATAGATCTACAAATTCTAAAAGCGACCTTCAAAACCAATTTACCTCCGGCTCCGACTCCGACTTGCACTACGAGATGCAGTCCTCCTGGATCCGTAACCTTTGTCCTCTTTCACCTGAATAGCACCATATATTCAGATCCGGGAACATACTCGATCTTTGTCGAGTTCCAAAGAACTAATACTGTCAAATTTTTCAGCAACCATCGCATCTTATCTGACACAAATTAGGTCGGGAAAACAAATGCGAATAGGAGCAGAAAACACGCTACTCATACAGCAACAGAGGTTTCGCTGATTCCGAAATTGGTGGCACAGTTAACACAATCGACATGCTTTAAGTTAGACATCTTCAAAAGCAGGACAAGACAATCCAGTTGAGTAAAGCACACAATCGTCTCAGTTAGTGGTCCAATACTTCTCCTAGTGATTTCAGTATTTTTGTAATGCAACTACAAGAATAATAAGCACACTTGAGGACATTTTGGTCAAGCAGGGCATCTTGGCATAGTGAACATACACGGATAAAGGAGCGAGAAAATGGATTCCGAAACTCCGAGTCATCCAACTTGCGGATCTGCAGAGACACAGAAGGTAAACTGAAAAATATTACTTTTAAGAACATCAAGAATCACCCTGCAGTTAATAAGACGTGCTCTTGAATGTTTATATTCATGTATATGATGTAACTCCTTTCTAGATTTCGGACTCAACAGGCATACGGGCATAAACCACATTGAGTAATGAAAAGTAAAACCCGTTATCGGAATTAGCTTTCACACCCACCTGACCAGATATTGACGTTAATTACAAACGTAATGGAATAAAGAACTCGTTGTACAAAACAAGGATTTAATTACATCTATACATTCTGTGAGATTCAGTACAACATTTCTATATAGCTGCGCTTGGAAAAGATATGGATTCAATTGTGATCCTGCCATTGGTGACCAGAAGTCTGAGAGCGAGAGGACAAAAGATTCCGATTCAGAGGTGACGATAACTATTAACTCATCCGGAAGGAACCAGAAGCTCATAAAATGATGAGAACTTAAAACCAGCTGTATGTACATATATACAGACATGAGAGCAGAAGCCGTTCAAAGACCGCGGGATCCAGAACTCAGTATGTGCAAATGGTGTGCATATGAAATATAAACATGATATGTGCAAATCGAGATGAAAAATGAAACCCTAAAGAAGGTAAAGAATCTAACAGATTAAATGAGAGGTTAAGCACAAACGAAATATCAACTATATCCTGATCAACAGCAGTAGAGAACATACATACATCATGTGATCGATCAGCGCTAAGTGAAGTATGTAGCGAAATAGACAAGCTGTAATTGAAGACCCACGAGTCAAAGCTAAACCAATCAAGAGAACTGAAATTGGCGGACTGGACAGAAAACGTGAAGCAAAACAACCAATGTGAGTTGGAGCAAAGGGGAAGAGAGTGGATGGTCTCTAGGCTGGATATAGAGCAAAGCGTCAAAGGACTGGATAGAGTATATCACAGCAAGTGCTATGGACGCTTGAGTCCTGAGACACTAAACGAACTGATGGAAGCGGAAGGCGGCCATAGTAAACCTCCACTAAAACACATGCAACTTCGTCAGTGCCTCAAGCAGTGTTGAAGTAACTGAGCAAGTGTCAGTACCCCTGGTTCCGAGTTTCTGCTTGAAAACTCACGAGCAGTATATTGGTATACGAGAGCAGAAGCCTTTCTGGGAATGGGTTATCCAGAACTCATGAAGTGCAAATGAACGATAACCAATATGTACATGAATCACAATGCTAGAGTACCGTGAAATCCATAAGGTAGAATGCATCGAATGTAACTTGAAGCAAAGGCATAATTGAAACAAATTGAGAATAACATATGGCTAACAGACTAGTAAACCACCTTGAAATGGAGAACTCTAGGCAAACGACTGCGAGAAATAGGCAACGCTATGTAAAAGACTGCCAGTAAGCAGTGCGGGAACGATAAAAATAAGAAACGTGAACCGGAGTAGGATAGGAACACTGTATACACAAGAGGTCCCATGAATCAGGCAAAGAGCAAAGGAAAAATAATAGGGAGGGAATTAGCTGGGGAATAGAGGAGTGGAACAATGCGAGAGCTATAGGATGGTGTGGCTGCAGAAACCAGTCGAAGTGTAACAGGGTAACGAGAGCGAAGCAAAAAAGGACAGGATATCATGTATATCACAACAAGCGCTATGGGCAGTATATTGGTAAATGAGAGCAGAAGCCATTCGGGAACGGGTTATCCAGAACTCATGAAGTGCACAAGTGCACATATTCGATAAACAACATTTACATGAATGACAGTGCTAGTGTAGTATGAAAGCTTTAGTACAAAATGCATCGAAAATAACCTGCAGCAAAAGTATAGGTGTAAAAAAGTAACCTGTAGCAAAGGCATAAGTGCAAGAAATTGAGAACACAGAACTGCTAATGGACAATAACGAACGTGAAATCGCGAGCAGCAACGCCAACGTTGAAATCGAGAGCAGCAAGGCCAACGCGAGCGTGGGTTAGAGAGCTGGATGTAAGAGAGCTTGATAGTAGCAAGCATTTCGCGATTATTGCAGCAGAAATGGGTAGAAATGTAAGAGTGTAACTATAGCGAAGCGTAAGAGGACAGGATAAAGTATATCACTCCCAGTGCTATGGACACTGGAGTCCGGATTCGCTAAACAACTGAAGGAAGCAGAAGGCGGCCATAGTAAACCTCCACGATAACACCAACGACTTCATCAGTGCCTCACGCAGTGTCGAAGTAGCTGAACAATTGTCAGTACTCCTCGTCCCGAGTTTCTGCTCGAAAACTCATGAGTGCCAAGGCAAACTCGGGTGCTTCCAACAGCGCCGCTATCAGCAGTAAAACAGCTAGCTATCAGCAGTGCTAAGTGAAACAACGAACCGTCAGGGGAAGTTTGCAGAAATGGAAGGCTACCGAAATGAGCAACTGGAGCTTAAAGTCTTAAAAGAGCCGAAATCGGACGAATGCATAATGTAGGCATGAACGAAATTGTGAACAAGGGAAAGAAGAAAAAGATCAAAACGCAGGAGAATGTGAGTGATGTGAGACATCCCTCGAAAAACACCTGCAAGGACAAAGTCTATCAGGGTGAGCAGTGAAATAGAGCGAAGCACAGAGAAACCAGGAGGAGATAGTAAGAAAGCAAAGGAATGAGCCAGTTGGAAGAGTCGGAAGCTGAGAGGTAGAGAGCAGAAAATGAAGCAGAGAGCAGAGAACAAGGCAGAACGAACAGGCATGAAGAGGTGGACTATCGAAGGAACGCACTATGAGCTAAGCAAGACCTAGAACCCAGATGAGTAAAAAGCAAAGGAGAAGGAGAGTGCTATGGGCAGTATATATTCAGACGTGAGAGCAGTATATTTAAATATATATATAGTAGTAGTAGTGGAAGGCAAATCCAGTCACGAAAACTCGGTATTCATTACTGCATTGATATAAATGAACCAACAATGAAAGCTCTGGTTAGATCTGCAGAAAACCCCACGTACGGCATATTTCATATCGTCATAGTTGGTGAAATCCACGATGCCCATCGTCCCTGTAACATACACCAAGTACCAGGATAAAGACACAGAGGTTAGGCGTGATGAACACAAACATGGGCTCTGACTTGCACAGAGGATCTATGTTCTTACCGATGCCCATTGTAAGATTGCGACCAAGTGAAGTGACGGTTATAAACCATCAAGTCGGAGAATCTCCTGGCATTTCACTCGATATATCTCGGAACTATCTCGGAACATCGGTGTGACCTTAGACATGCAAGATGCTGATCTAGCATAGCACAGCAGAATAATTGCAGGAGGACAGCGATGAGGAGAAAAAGGAGACCCAATATTTGAACCATAAAGCAAGTAGACGTGGCTAACCAAACGGTGCTCATCCATTAGTACTTACTCATCGATAAAAGATATGGGAACTTAAACATCAATGGTCGGACCAACTACTAACTAGTAGTCAGAACTGAAAACCAACAACCACAGGCGGTGGGTGGTACTGATGGAAGTAAGGTCAAGGAACTGCGAGTCTACTTGAAGACAAACGAAAAGAGTAACCGAGTGCAATTATCATAGCACAGGTAAACGCATTATACAATTCCACCATCTGTGGAAAAGAAAGGCAAATTTGACACTAAATTTTCTCAATCCATATGAGAATGATTATTAATGTATGGACTAGAATGTCAATGCAGTGTGTGCAATAATAAAAAGACCTAGTGCATCAGCACTGAGATTTGCACGGCACGGACCAGATGATGATCGACCGCATATTCTTCCCGAGATATATCCTTTCGAAAATCATAAGCTGAAGGTTGTAATATCATGACTTACCGTTCCCGTCGCGAAAGACCTGAGCAAAGCAGACATCTCCAGCTCGTCGCATGTGATCCTGGAAAAGGCGTCAAATATTGAAGACTCCATATTATAAAGTTCTGGATTAAAAACATGAGCTAAGCCCGTGAAAAAACCGTAACACTCTCAGAAATAAGCTTAAAAACAATTAATGAAGCGAGGAGAGGAGCAAAATAGCCAACCTTAAGGTCCTGCCAGGATGCCGAAGATGGCAAGCCAGTCACAATAACTGCAAATGCAAAAGCACATGTAAGATGAGTATATATTGCTCGACAACATACAGAACCCGTTGTAAGATAAATATATTCGGACATGAGAGCAAAAGTCGTTCGAAGAACGGAGGATCCAGAACTCGTTGCGTGCCAATGGAGTGCGGATGAAATGTAAACATGATAAGTGCAAATCGAGATGAGAAATGAAACCCTAAAGGAGGTAAAGAATCTAATAGATTAAATGCAAGGTTAAGCACAAACGAAATATCGCAATATCCTAATCAACAACAGCAGAGAAACCGATATTCATCATGTAATCAATCAGCGCCAAGCAAAGCATGTAGCGAAATAGACAAGATTAAACGAAGGCCAACGAGCCCAAACTAAACTAATGAAGAGAACTGAAAATTGGCAGACTGGACAGAAACCCTGTATAGGAACCATGAAACAGATCAACAAATGTGAGTTGGAGCGAAGTGGGAAGAAAGTGGATGGTCTCGAGGCTGAGAAGGAGCGAAGCATCAGAGAAGATAAATAAGATAAGATACATATTATTCAGACATGAGAGCAGAAGCCGTTCTTCGAAAAGGGGATCCAGAACTCATTACGTGCAAATGGTGTGCATATGAAATGTAAACAAAAATGTGTGCAAATCGAGATGAGAAATGAAACCCGAACGAAGGTAAAGAATTTAACAGATTAAATGCGAGGTTAAGCACAAACGAAATATCACTACATCCTGATCAACAGCAGTAGAGAACAGATATACATCATGTAATCGATCAGCGCTAAGTAAAGCATGTAGCGAAATAGACAAGCTGTAATTGAAGACCCAGGAGTCAAAACTAAACCAATCAAGAGAACTGAAATTGGCAGACTGGACAGAAAACATGTATAGGAACCATGAAGCAAAACAACAAATGTGAGTCGGAGCGAAGGGGAAGAGAGTGGATGGTCCATAGGCTGAGAAGGAGCCAAGCGTCAAAGGACTGGATAGAGTATATCACAGCAAGCGCTATGGACGCTTGACTCCTGAGACACTAAACAAACTGAGGGAAGCAGAAGGAGTTTTATCGCCAAAAAGCCAGGAATGAAGAGAACCAGAACCAAAACATGTCTAAAGGCCAGCAATTAAGTCGATGGTCTTCGTTGTCAGTTACCTGGCACCAAAGCTTGACAACTTATCGAACAGACAAGAAACTGACATACAAGCAACCCTGAAGACATGACTGGACATGTATTGTTCAAAAACAGGTAAAGATATGAGACCTACTCAGGAAACGGGAGAGGAACAACACGCATGGACGCAGGCAGGTAATGTATATATGAACCACTGGACATTTGCTTCAGGGACAACTTATAGGAGTAAATGGGAGCAGAAGCTGTTTGCAGAACGGGGCATCCAAACTGAATTAGGACCGAACCGAGGGCAAGGGGGGATGGGACAGGTAATGTATAGTCGAACTGAGAGGGACGACATTTAGACGAACTGAGAGGGAACCAAGATTAAAGACAAAATTGTAGAGACAGGAGAATTGGTTGTCAACAGTACAGAAACATGTGGACACAGGAGTTTTAGGTCAACATATACGAAGAAATTTAAGGAACTCATAGAGAACGACAAATGCCCTCTTCCTACAATAACTTATTAACTTATTACGATCTTCAAGGGCCACTCACCTCTGTACTCAGAACGCCTAGAAACACCCCCCGTGCGACCTCCATCGACCCCTCTACTGGCGCCTCCACCGGAACCGGTATAGCTATTGTAGCGGTCAACAGATGAAGGAGGACCCCTCCCACCGTGAGCAAGTTCGACCTGGAGATAGCAATGTTTAGAGGGGAATGAGACACATGGTATGTAAAGCAGGCTGTACTGTGGACTAATGCAACGCAATTCACGCCGATAAACTGGTGTAGGTGTGGAGACCTCACGATGGTCTCCAACAGGAAGACCACCTACCCGCAATCTGTTGCCATCAAAGTTATAACCATCTCGACCCCTGATTGCATCTTCAGCATCTCGAGCATCCTCAAACTGCATGATATGAGTATGAATGATTTTAGAGGTGTCTCAAATTCTGCTCATTCCTACTACGACAAATAAAAATAAGGGAAGACCATCCCACGGCGTACGATAGCTTAAACCTAACAATTGCAGATATTCATGCGAAAATTTTATACATTTTATAGGACTAATCGGAACAGAACCCGTTCATGGAACGGGTGATCTGGAATCCTTAGAATTTTAAACGTGTCATTGGTAGTTGTGCGCCAAGAAGAGGCATGCTCAGGCAACCGAAATAAAACGAAGAAAGTTGAGAAATCAAACCTCTATAAAGCAATATCCAGGAGGTCGAGGAGGAAGCTTCAGATCAATGTCAACAATCCGACCATACTGTATAGAATAAAGTGCCAAAGCCCTCACGTACATCAGCGATTTAGGTCAAATAGAAATCATCTCAAGCCAAGTACTCTAATTTTCAGGAGACGGAACTAGATACTTGCGGATAGAGTTGACGGCGTGCGTACAAAATGACATGAAATTGTTAAAAACTCCCCAAAGAGAAACAGTAAGGAGGAAACCCAGTCAGGTAGTTCAACAGTTTCTGAAAGGAAACATCTGAGCGATAGTTCAAGGTTACGCTAACTGTATCGTCTGGAAGTAAGAACCTTCGACAACACCAATGCATGCAAGGAGAAACTAAAGTAGAGGAGAGGGCTGGGGTACCCTGCGACGACTCCAGAATCCTTAACTCAACTCATGCGTGTACGTACACAGCCCTCAGGCCCTAAACTCGAACTACATTACAATGCGACTTGTAATTCAACATACACAAACCAGTGGAGCACAAATAGCGACAAAACAGACCTTGTAAAAGAGATCCTCAATTTCGCGCTCACGCACATCGCCTGGCAAGTTTCCAACATATATGGTGCGGCTGGCGCGGCTGCTCATTGCTTCCACTGGGGCAGCTCTTGTCCACTAGCAAAGGCTTCTGCCGATAAGACGAGGTAAATTGCTGGATAAAATTGGAAGCTGTAACAGCAAAAAGGTTCTATAAGATAAAATCTGCTTGCGTTCAAACTAGTAAGATAAAGGAATCCACGATAAATCAGCGGAGAGGGCTCCATTCATTTGAGGCTGAGCAGGAAAGCTACGAGGCAAACCAAGAACGACATCTTCGCTCCCAGCGAAGCAAGCTCCATCGCTCCCTCCTTTAGCTCCAGGAAGCTCCTCAGATAAGTGCAAAAGACTCAGGACAAAATCCCACTGAATCCCCAGTTTCAGCATCACTTTACGCATGTACGTGCTCCCTCCCTCATCTTGTTCGTTCATTGCTCGAGACCTTATCTCTCATTCAGGAGCACTTCCAGAAATGGCACATCTCACTATCCCTCCCTTGCCTATGACTTGATCCAGCTAGCCTCCAGCTTGTCCAAGCGCCACAATCTACCTCAATCACAGATAATGTAACGACAAGAGTGCAAAGAAACACCAGCTCGTTTTACCTTGACTACCTCAAACCAAATCAGGGCAATATCGACGCAGAAGCGGGCCTCGAGCTCGACGCTGCACATCAGCGAGGAAACCATCACGGTCTTTTCAACATATATCTGAACAGGAAGAGGACACACTGACGAGCGTCCGTGGCACTTTCCCAAGAGGAGACTGTTACGGTTTTAAACACAAGTGTTATGTGAACGAACTTCTACAGACTGCGCAGGGTGTTGCAAGAGCATACACTAAAATTCAGGCTATGGCAAAACGAGGGTAAAAAGAACACCAAAAAGGAAAAAATTTAAAATTAAAATTACTACGGTGTGAAAAAACGTACAAGACAGTAATACAGACTCTTCGTAACCAAGAGTGCACCTAGCACAGAATGTGCAGTAGCAAGAGCGTGCGATTAGGAACTTAGACAATCTAGGAAGAGGGAACAGACATTGAAAGCTCGAAGCATCTGGTAGGACAAAGTCTCAATTTCAACACAGGCTTTTGTATCGTTCACGCAAATTTCCGACTCGACCGTGGAGACTCCTCCGCAAATCTGACTTCTACTCCTCAAAGCGTAGTAATCGACAGTGCCACAACAGTCACAATAGTAGTAGGACAGGTACACCAGCTCGTGATAACTACCAGCAATTGCAGACAACGAGCATCTGTTCGACGATACGAACTGGCCAAGACTCTCTACGACTCGGCGAGATGAGGTTACGGTTTGCCCGTTCGCGGACACATCCTGGCATTAAAACGTAGGCAAGTCGGGAACCCTAGCTAGTACGCTCACGACAAGAGCGCAGGAGGGCTTTCTGTTCTCCATGTTACGCACGCATGGTGCCACTCCCCATCTTAATGGACTATGGGCGCCTCAATTCACATTATTTAGGCGATTCTCCAAGAGACATGGTTAAGTGCATCTTATTCGGGGAAGAACGAATGAGGATCACAAGCCTCGGTATTACGTACCATTAGAAGAAGAGAAAGGCGACCACGTAGAACACCATGTTATTACATGCCATTAGAAGAAGTGAACTATGACCTACACATTGTAATGTTTTCCTCTAGATTCATATCATCGTCAAGTGTAATGATTCTTAAAAACTTCTCGATAAATTCCTTGAGTTTCAACTATGGTTATTTGTGATTAATATGCCGATAAGCTATTATATTAGTTTTTAATAGTTTTTTAGCCTAAGTATGGATATGTTTCGTCAAAATGGTGATCTATATGATTTATCAAATAATATTCTGTCCTTTTGCACCTTTATCTGCTTGTTTTGTATTATTTCTAAACTATAATTTCAAAGTGTTATTTATTATTGACTGAATTTGTTTTTTATTGAATCATATTCTAACTAGGTAAGTGGTTATGACGTATAGTTAATTCTCACCACAATCATAAGCTAGTTAAAGATCAAGATTTTGATTTATTTTCATTTGATAAACAGGTTAGCATACTGAAATTTGATTACTTTTAATTTCAGGTGTGTATACATATAGATAGATCTATATATAGATATATACACACACAAAACATTAATATGTATGAAAGAAAGAACAATTCATACTCAATCAAGATCTTAAATGGGGTTAACTTTTCAGATGACGATGCAAGCTATTAAAATGTGTGGATAGTTTTGTTGAAGATAAGGTCCTATCACGAGGATTATTCAAATATCTTTTTGTAGATTTGATATAAATAATAGCTAAGTTGAACCATATATTTTTTAATTAAAAATTTGATTTTTATTATTACTGAAATAAAATTATTTTTTTCTTGAACTAACATGGTTGAGAGTAAAAAAGCTAGAGTTAGGCTTGTTCATGCTACTTTTGAGTCAACTAAGAATAGTTAAGCGCAGAGAAGATGTCTTTATCCTAAATCAATGGTTAGTCTTACCAGAATTTGAAGGATAATATGCATTTGGATTGACAGCAAAAAATAGTATTGACCATCCTTAAGTTTTAAATACAAACCTAACTATTTGATTTGTCCAAAGTCCAATGATCCCAAGTCCTAAACTCTTACCACTCATATAAAAAATAAAATGATAAAATTAATGTAAGAACATCCTTGAACTTTGTATCTTCTATACCAAAATAAAATTTATATGTCCTGTATCAAAATTG
Organism: Lunularia cruciata; assembly: GCA_948567375.1. Lineage (NCBI taxonomy): Eukaryota > Viridiplantae > Streptophyta > Marchantiopsida > Lunulariales > Lunulariaceae > Lunularia > Lunularia cruciata. The sequence continues at coordinate 74,780,360 of OX419757.1, read as the reverse complement.
AAAAAGCTACGTTCCAAGGTAGAAGATATTGTAATGTAATAGAATGTAATATACTATGCTATTTTTAAGTTTTAAATTAGAAATATTTAAATAATTAACCTAAAATTCTTCTAGTTAATCCAAATTTATTAAATGCTACAGTATCTTATAAATCAAAGGTAAAAAGTTAAATGTCAGATGATCATTTTATTTGACCAAGATATAAGATGGAAAGCCTATTAGCAAATCAATAATTATGTGTAGATGATCAATATTTGTATATTATTCATAATGATATACGATGAATTAATTATAATTAAATTAAATTTTTGTTATAAATCTAGTCTAGGATTTGATAAGCCATCCATCAAGAATGTTTGTATCATATAAATCAGGAAACTAGAATTTTATTTATTTATTTATTTTTCCTAAATGACCATATTAATCAAATAAAAAGATATTATGCTCTAGTTTCTTTCACTCTTTTCTTACCATATTTTTCTTTTAGCATATCTTAGAAGCCTCCACAACTAATTATTGATTTATTATGCTCTAGTTTCTTTCACTCTTTTCTTACCATATTTTCTTTTAGCATATCTTAGAAGCCTCCACAAGTAATTATTGATTGGAGACACTAAATGAAGCAATTTGTGAATTTTCACAATAAACAAGTTTAGTTTGAATCGGAACTTTAGAACTCATAGTTTTAAAGTAGCTAGAGAAATATCGTTAACAAAGCTATTCCAAAAAATGAAGTTTAAACATATTTCAACTTTTTACTCAATGATATGTAGAACTATTTAACAACAATGATTATATCATGTAATTAAAATTAAAATTAATTTATGAATATAATTTATGACTTGAAATTTTAATTCCACTTTCTAACAACAATTATTTATCCAATTTTCTCACTTGGAGGTTGATCAAGTAATAAAAGTAAAGATTTCACTTTTATGTAAATATTGAAGTAGTTTTTTTGTTAAAACTAAAAAAAAGTTACATTTCCTAAAATTTATTTTACATATTGTATAAAATTTTATATGTAATAATTTATAAATTAATATTTAAAATTATTTAAATATAAAATATACTATATTATTTTAAGGATTATATAATATTAACTATTATTTATTCTTTGAAATAAGAATTTATGTTATTTTTATAGATACAAAAATATAATAGTTGATTTAAAAATTTGTCTTACATCATGACTTATCCATAATCAAAGGTTTGCATGCTTTATTGGAAGGAATATTTTATTTTAATCTTTTGATCATGCTTTTTAGATCAATTCAACTTCCATAATAAAAGGTATGAGAAGATAGATTCATATGGAGTTTGATATTTAATCACTGATCTTGTGCGTGTAGCCATTTTAATCACTAGTAAAAGATTTCATAACCTTGTTGGTTATTGGTCAAAATCAAAGTACTCCTCTACATTTGAATTTGGGTCAATATTGTGCTAATCCCAAATGTCACATTTTAGCTAATTAAGGATTTAAGAAGCTTACTAAAGCTAAAATAACTTCATCAAGCCTTGTTGAAGGTTAGCAAACTAGCTAAGCCAAATTTAAGTACAAAATAGCTATTAAAATGGTAATTTGTAAAGTTATCATTTACATGTAGATTTATAAAAATGCATAAAATATCCTTTAGTGGATTAGCTAATTATATAAAAATAAAATAAAATGTCATTTTGTTATGCCATAAACATCACTTTAATTTTTATGGATCTTTAAATGCTTATAAATAACTAATAACTATGTAGTATTCCTTTTATATGACACATTTGGATAAGTTGATGGATAGTTTATATTATCTTGAAAAGAGTCTACATTTTATAATCATATTTACACTTATTGTTGAAGCTTGTAAAACATCAACAAGTCATATAATGAGAAGATCTACATTAAGGGTTTCAATGATGCATTTCTGGGGTCCATAAGGGTCCCATAAAGAACTTTTACAAAAGGTTTTGTTAAAGTTTATGAGGCGGAAGGGAGTGATACTAAAGAACAATTCTTGAGTATCATTCTCTTCAAGACCATTATGAGCATAACTTGTAGCCGTAAATAGGTTATGGGTCATATTTTTCATGACCCATAAGATCTTTGGGGAGTTAAGGGGATTAAGGGATACTCTTGTAATTCTTAATGACTCCTTTAATTCTATTTGAAACTATAAGACATGTGACATACTTTTAATGCAATCCTTCAATCTGTCTTGTTTTTTATTTCATTTGGGTTCCTATTATTGCTTGTTCTTGTGTTGCAAAGTGCTTGTGGTAGCAATTGCTATTGTTTTATTCAAAACTTTTTTTGCATCAAATTAGGAGGTGTTAAATACAAAAGTTTGCATTAGATTCAAATTGGAGTAGATCTTTGGAAGAGGGTGGAATTTGAGCAAATTGAGAATCCTATAATGCCTCACCTTAGTACCGGATCATTACTCAAGACAGAAGTAAAAGAATTAATGCATCCCCAAAATTGCACGTAATACTAATATGGAAGAATGGACAATGATGAGAGTGTATATTCCTCTTTAGGTTCTTGGGCTTTTGAGGACTCCTTGGATTTAGAGGAATGGAGTGATGAAGAAGACATGGATGATTGGAAAGACTTTGTAAATGGTGGGATTTTATCTATAGGTGGAGATATTTAAAGGATAGATTTGAAGCATCCCATAGAAACAAATTTGTGTTTAACTTTTTCTTTGCACTTGATCCTCCCATTTTCAAACAACTAATGAGGATAGATATGGACTCTTTAATTGCTTTAGTGGATCTTTTGAAAGGGCATAACATCTTTAGAAAACTTATTGTTATGGGTAGAAAACAAAACAAAATAAGAAAAGAATCATTTCATGTGAGAGCATGATACTTGACAAAAGATACCATGCAAATGCCTTCACATGTACGGATAGTTAGTGCACATATGCTCTTGAACTGCCAAAGGATTGAGGAATGAAAAAGGATCTAGACTATAAAAGGAGGAGTTTGGCTAACAATTGCACTTTTTGGAGATTCACTTGCTTGCATTGCTGATTGCTTAGCACTTGCACTTTACTTGGAACCGTAACAAAGCTTTGGTATGATTTTAGTGAGGTAGCAATTGGAGTGATGTATAATACTCAGAGTAGAACAATCAATGGTTTTTTTTCTTTTCTACTGTCAAGAATCATGGTGTTTGCACTAAGAACATATAGAAAGATTTCAAAGGCCATCCTTAGGTCTTTTGTAGTAAACAAATGGACCATTCATTGTAGGACTATAGTCATTCAAAGCAAATACTTTGGGTTTTTGCTTTAGAATTGGGAATTGATTGACGTCACCATGATCCATGAGATGAGGGAGAAGAGAGAAAAGACACCAAGGGGAATGAGAAGTAATCTCTATAATTGGATGAAGGACCATTGGAAAATGGTACTCAATATGGGTCTAAGAGTTTCAAGAGCAATGATCTTGGACTCTAAGTTTGCAAACAAGGATCTAACGGCCAAGATCAAGATCACCTTCAACAACAAGAGGTCAAAGAACAATAGGTGGAGTGTAGCCATTTACAAAGACTCTACATGAGGAGCTATAGTAGAGGTGATTATGAAACTTTTCAAACTCAAACAAACCACTTACTTGACAAATAGACAGGTTGTGTTTTTTGATTATATGTACTCAAGTAAGCCAATACATTGGGCACATATGTTTGATTGATAAGACAAGACCTTACACAAAGGATTTGAGACGGACAAAGGTGCTACCTACTTTGCTCCATTTATTATACACTATTACATGGGAACCAATCTCCTAACTAAAGAAGATAGGAAGAGGTTTCCCACTCACTTACATCTTGTAGGTTATTTGATAACCAGCTTGAAGGACAAGCATTGATTGCCAAGTACAAAGGGATGGATGCAAAATTTACTAAGATAGGACTTTTTATGCCCATAGATGAAGAATTGGTGGTACCAAAGGCTACCAAGAGGAAGAAAACCACCCCAAAGAAGCAACCTTAATTAAGAAGCCACAAGCAAACACTCAATTAGTAGATGTATTAGAAAATGACAAAGATGATGAAGAGGAACAATGATCTTTTACCCTACAAGCATCATATTCCATATCAAACAAGGAAGAAGAAGAAGAGACTTGGGAGGATGCACAATCTATTCCAAAATTGCAATACCAAGAAATGGAGGAATCTCCTATAGGACTTGAAGAGGAGATGAGAGGAGGGCTATAATGCTAAAACCAATGATATTGAGTCACATCAAAGAGGAAGAAGCTACCAAAGAACACCAAGATTGAGCCAAGTGCTCAAGTGCCCAAGAACTTCAACTTAAAGTTCTAGATGAGGCCAAAGTCATACAGTTAGAGGATGACCAAATCATTGAGCATGCCAAAGGGGAGTATATCAACATTCATATTGATGTACTAGATCTTGCAGTAGGGACATGGTCTACACTTGAAGGGGAATCAATACCTTTGATACTAGTGCCAATTTGAATTTTATGATACATTAAGTAGGAGTGACACTATAGTTGATGGAGGTATTGCCACCCTAGTACCAAGCCAAAAGTCCCAACATTGTATACTATACCTCACTTGTCTAAAACATATATAAACAAGTCTACATGTGGAAGGCTAGAGAAGATTTGGTCAAGGAGAAAGTAAGAAAGGCCAAAGACATGTACAAGGAACAAGCAACAAAGGTAAGCACTTCTTTATAGGAAAACCAAGAGCTCAAAATGTGGAGTGCCACCTTGTTGAATGAGCATGACCATCGAGCCAAGAAAACCCAAAAAGTGCAAGATGAATTGATGGCACTCAACATTGAGTACAAGAAATATAAGAAGGAAGTTGAGGACCAATTTTATGGCAAGTGCCAAGAGTTGGAGAGTACTTGGAGTGAATTGAAGGAAAAGCCATGATCAAGTTGTCACCTTAGAATTTCAAATGTAAGAATATCAAAAAGAGGTGGTATTACAATTGGATTGCTTGACCAAGGAATTGGAGGATGAGAGGCCAAGCAAGTAGAGAATGCTTGCTTTCAAGACATGTAGAGAATGCTTGCTTTCAAGACATACAAAAGGAAAAATGGGATACTTGGACAAAAGAGATGGAAGAAGATTAGCTCAAGACAACTCATCAAATAGAGGAGGCCCAAAATTTATTTGTTGAGAATCTAAAAGAGTAGAACAACTTCAAGCACTACAAAAAAGACATCATGAGCTAAAGTTCAAGCGTTAGAGATTGGAGGATCAAGTTTACAAGGAGAAGAGAATGAACTTGCTATCCTTGCATTAAGAGAGCAAACCAATTAGAATTCAAAACAACCTACCAAACCTATCTATTAGAAATAGTTAGGTACCAAGCTCAAACCAATTAGTTAATTAGGTACCTAAGAGGCAAATGTATTCCACTGCTCCAAAAACCAGCCAAAAGCACTCATCCAAAGGGAAGCCCTTCATGTACAATGGTACTCTACCATATCTAGCTAAATACTTGGAGTTGTATAGTAGGTGGCACTTGGAATTTTATATACTTCTTAAAGAATGCACTCAAATTTGTAAAAGATTTTGGAATTGTAGGTCCAAATGTTGTAGGATAAAATTAGATTAGGAGGGAAGACCTGACACCTTCCTTGAAATGTGTTAGGTGTTTAATCAACCTATATGTGATTTGGATAAGATAGGATTAGGATATTATGTGAGTGGTGTCCAATATAGATTAGGATTTTCAAGAGATCTACTACTTGGGCTCTTGATCCCTTTTGCTTAAACCAAAAAGGTACTTAAGACTAAGGACCAAAGTTACTTGTGTTTGTTTCTTCATACTTTGATTACCAATAAAGAGTGTGGTAAATTATTTGCAAGTTCTATGTTTTTCTATTTTATGTGTTGTGGTTATAGACCTAATGCAAGATAGAATTTTGGAAGGAGTGATTACCCATCCCCTTGGATGGGTAGTAAGCACAGTAGCAGGTTGCAAGGTCTCCAAGTATAGGGCATGCAACAAGGTCACATCTTTGTTCCTCTAGCCTTGGAGTTATATGGAGTGATGGACATGGCATGACACATCCATCAAGGAGTGCGCAAGAGCTTATCATGTTAGGTGCCATGGGTACCACTCTCACTCCCATACTTTGTAGTATATTTTAGACTGTGTGTGTCCTGTGAGCCGGCCTGTCTCTCACTCAGGATGAACCTCTGATGGCTATTATGGTAGCGCACCATGGACTAAGAAGGCAAGGAACCCAAACTCCATCATACTCCTCCAAGGCTAACACTCCAAGACTCAAAACATTGCTCACTAGAGAACTCAATGAGAGAGGGATAGTGCAAATGAAAGGATGATGAGTACTTCCTCACCCCTTGCTTATATACTTGTGAAATAGTTACATACCAAAGTTACTAATTACCGTAGTAACTCAAGTTACTAGACTAAAAGTCAAGTAAAGTCAAAAAAGTAGAAAGGAATATCCATTCACATGGGCATATTCCCCTAAGCATGTGATCTTATCTTGACCCAACCACTAAGTCAAGGATTCCTTCACATGGGCTATCCTTGGACTAAAGAAGAATCCAAAACAAAAAGGCTTGCGGGCCCAAGAGTTCTCAACTCTTTCCTCAAAGCCAAACACCTAAGAATAATACCAAGTCAACACACTAAAATCCAAAATAGTGGTGCTCATCTTTTCTACTTCCTCTAAAGTAAGGTCCCCTCTATCTTAGCTATGACTAAATTTAGCTAATTATGACTAATATAGAACCATCCTTTATTTCTATATAAATAATATCTCTTAAGTACTTGTAATACCAAGTTAAATATCACAATACCACACACATGCACATATGGGTGTTTCATTTACCCCCGAACTAAGTTTTCACTTTGTCCTCAAAGTGAAGGTCTCTCTACCTTCTATGGTACATCTTCAACTTATCATGGTTGATTCTATCAAAGTGTCTTCCTCCCAACTCCTTGAGATCATAGGTGTAATTGCCCCACACCTTCTCCATTATGAAAGGTCCAAAGTACTTAGGCAAAAACTTCTTTTGCACTCTCTTGAATCGAATGGAATCAAACAACATTACCCAATCACCTTCTTTGAAAGTCTCCACCTTCTTCTTGCCTTGCCTCTTGTTGTAGCTCTCCTTTTGTTTCCTTTGGGCTTGCTCCACTCGAACCATAGCAACTGCTCTTGCCTCTTCCAACTCCATGAGTTGATCCTTTCTTGACTTCTCTCATCACCTCCTTGTGCTTTCTTCAATCTCCTATGAATGCTTTGGAACATAGGAAGATCAAAGTGAATAGGTAAGGTAGACTCAATACCATACACCAATTGAAATGGAGAAAATCCGGTGGAAGTCTTCATGGTTGTCCTATACTCCCACAAAACTGCATGAATCCTCTTGTCCCAATGATGTTTAGCCCCCTCCATTTCTACATCTTTGGCCAACATCATGCACAAGGTCTGATTGGTTCTCTTTGCCAAGCCATTGGAATTTGGCTTATAGGATGTAGTTACTCTATGTGTGATAGAGAAATGACGTAGCATGGCTGTAGTAATGCTTCATGTAAACTCTCCTCCTCTATCAGAAACTAACTCCAAAGGGCATCCAAACCTAGTGATAATGCGTTCATAAAGAAATCTACCCACTTCATCTTCATTCTTGTCCCTCAATGGTCTAGCCTCAACCCAATAGGTAAGGTAATCAGTAACTACCACAATGTACCAATTGTTCCTTGGGGTTCTATTGAGAGGACCTACAAAATCAATTCCTCACTTCTCAAAAGGTCATAGCAATAGAATTGATCTAAGTGGTGGAGTGGATGTAGACTTTCTAGCAAAAGCTTGAGAAACATGACAAGTTTTGCAATAATCAAGACAATCCTTGAAAATCCCTCTCCAATGGTAACCTGCATCTAGAATCTTGAAAGCAATCACCTTTCCTGCAAAGTGTCCTCCACATACTAAACCTTCATGAAACTCCTTTATGAGTAGGATAGACTCTTCCTTACACACTGCTCTTCGAAGTAGACCATCTGCTCCTTGGTGAAAAAGAATATCCTCCACCATTGTGTAAGGTCTAGATCTTGCTACAAGGGCCTTCCTCTCCCTAGCATGCATCCCTTCTAGATAGTTACCTCTTGTCACAAAGTCCACAATCTCCTTGTACTCCATTGGAACCTCTTGAGTGATTGAGATTGTCATGAGCTCCTCATTTGGGAAGGAGTCATCCACTGGCTCATCTCCATCATGATCATAGGCTCTAGATAACAAATCAGCATTTGCATGTTTCTTTCCTGGCCTATCCTCAATGGTGTAGTCATACTCAGACAAGAGTATCATCCATCTTGCTAGTCTCCCTTCAATATTAGGCTTGTTGAAGATGTACTTCAAAGCCTTGTGATCCGTGACAATGGTGGCTTTCCCTCCAATCAAGTAGTGTCTAAACTTCTTGAGACCAAAGATCACTGCCAACCCTTCTCTCTCCGTGACAGAGTAGTTCTTCTCTGCTGAAACCATCTGCCTACTAGCATAAGCTATTGGATGATCATGCCCATCTTGGTCTAATTGACTAAGAGTGCATCCTATAGCTACATTAGAAGCATTAGTGTAGAGGATGAAAGGCTTACTCCAATCAGGTTTAGCAAGAATTGGAGCTACAACAAGGGATTTCTTGAGCTCCTCAAAAGCTTTGAGAGCCTCCTTGTCTTCCAAAATCACCATGTAATCTACATCCTTCTTCATGTTGATGGTCAATGCATAAGCCTTGTTGGAAAATGAGAAGATGACAAGTTCTCTTGAAGTCTCTTACAAAGGCCTCCATATCTTCTCCATCCTTGCCAAAGAAAACCGGAAGTTTCCCCATCTTAACCTCTCACTATCTTTCTTTCTCTCAATTTTTTTTTCTCTTTTCTTTTCTCTCACTCTATTACTAACAAAGTATATACATGACTAACACCATCTGAGAATAATCCACTCTAGGGAACACAAAAGGTTCAGGTTTCTCCAAGATTTCTATAGCAACATCAAATTCTAGAGTGCATATTAATCTAACTCTCATGGATAGTTTATCCATAAGTTGAAAGATTATCTCCATCACTAATCTTGAGAACTAGCTGATGAAGGTGGTAGTATTTCTATAGTTGTACTAAGTCTCTCTCCAAGATCCTTCACCAAAGTCTCCAAAAGTGCTTTTACTCCACTACACTCATGTCCTTTTGGAAGTCCTTCCACTCCACAAACCTCACATAACTCCTTGGTCTTAGATCTTCTCCCTCCTAATCTTGGTGAAGAAGGTCCAACATGCAAACCCAAGTCAAGTAAGCCTCTCCTTTCCCTCAATCTCTTGCTCTCAAAGGTCAGTGGACATGAACTTGCCTTATGTCCCTTCTCTCCACATAGAAAGCACTTAGACTCACTCTTTTCTCCAAGTGGTGTAGGTTTTTGAATCCTCTCAACACTCTCTTCAAATTCTAATGTAAACTCTCTTTTCCTCAAATCCACCCCTATAATCACCTCAAACCCTTGGGGAACCTTGCATAATCTCAATTTCCATTCTTGATGACCCTCCATGTTCCCAAGATGAATCTAAACACTCAAACATGCTTTTTGTTGATCTCAAACTCCTCATGCATGAGATCTCCACTCTGCAGAATTGACCCTTCCTCACAATGTCACTCAAATCTCCCAACCACTATGTCACAGTCCTCTGAAATTTGGCACACTTGATCACAACTCTAGGGCATCACTCCCTGCAAAATTTCAGATCTTTTCATCGAGTCATTTGGCCTAGACACCTTTCTATTCAGCACCCATATTTCAGATTTGGTCTGAAATCTACCCCCTTCACTTCAAAAACTCATTACTACATGCGCAAGAACGATCTCTCTCTAATTTTTGTGGCAGCAGGTAGGATACAATGCATTGAATTTTCTTGGAAAGTTTTAGGAAAATTCACTGAAAAGTAAAGAAATGGCAGGATTTGTACAATTTTCCAAAGAGCATGTAGTTGCGGGAGCACTTTACCCTATCAACTTTCAAAAATTCTAGCCTAGTGCGCATAGAAGCTCTCACAATAATTTCAAGTGTGCTAACTGAAAGATAACCCAAGCTATCATGTGTAGAAATCTCAAGTCCAGATCTAAAACTTGAGATTTTGCCCAAAATCACCTTAATCCCAAAAATCTGCAATCCACCTCACACAATCTCTCCAATTCCTCTCATGTGTACAAGATGTACAAAATCACCTCAAAGACATCATAATGAACTACAGGGTATAAAAATGGATCTTGGTTCTCTAACATAAGTTCAACCCTCTCCTCTCCTAATGTTCTCTCCAAGTGAGCTCTCATAGCCTCCTTCTGCCTAATGTAGAATTGAACGCCGAACATTATCTTGCCTTCTAGAGAGATCCCAGCAACGGAACCAAAAATGTGAGCCGGCTTGTCTCTCACTTAGGATGAATCTCTGATGGCTATTATGGTAGCGCACCATGGACTAAGAAGGCAAGGAACCCAAACTCCATCATACTCCTCCAAGGCTAACACTCCAAGACTCAAAACATTGCTCACTAGAGAACTCAATGAGAGAGGGATAGTGCAAATGAAAGGATGATGAGTACTTCCTCACCCCTTGCTTATATACTTGTGAAATAGTTACATACCAAAGTTACTAATTACCGTAGTAACTCAAGTTACTAGACTAAAAGTCAAGTAAAGTCAAAAAAGTAGAAAGGAATATCCATTCACATGGGCATATTCCCCTAAGCATGTGGTCTTATCTTGACCCAACCACTAAGTCAAGGATTCCTTCACATGGGCTATCCTTGGACTAAAGAAGAATCCAAAACAAAAAGGCTTGCGGGCCCAAGAGTTCTCAACTCTTTCCTCAAAGCCAAACACCTAAGAATAATACCAAGTCAATACACTAAAATCCAAAATAGTGGTGCTCATCTTTTCTACTTCCTCTAAAGTAAGGTCCCCTCTATCTTAGCTATGACTAAATTTAGCTAATTATGACTAATATAGAACCATCCTTTATTTCTATATAAATAATATCTCTTAAGTACTTGTAATACCAAGTTAAATATCACAATACCACACACATGCACATATGGGTGTTACAGTCCACTACTCTATAGAGGGTAGTGGCTGGTACAATCCATAGGAGAGCAATCACACTAGGTGATGCTTCTTTGGATGCTCCAATTGTTTATAGACCACAAGACTTGCATAGCTTGGATATCTTAGGTGCTATGGGGCAAATTTCTCATATAGACTCTATTGGTGCTTAACCCCTTTTTACCTTTTCATCTCTCCCTTGTATGGCTTGATGTGGTCTTCACATCCTTCATTTTCTTAATGCAGTCATCCTTTCTATCTATTTTATGTGTTGTCAATGTCTCTAAGCAAGAGTAGAGGTGAGGCCAATTTGAAGCGAGTCTTGTAAATTATACCTTTTGGGAAGGATGCAATGACAATGAATTTGGGATGGAGTGGCACCTGGAGTGAAGCAATCCCTCACATTCAAGAGCAATCTTGGTTAGAATTTAGAGTGAAAGTGATCCTTTTGTTTTCTTTTTGCTATAGCATGCTATAATGGATGACACTACCTTCTTTTGAGAGTGGTTCATGTCCAAGAGGTTAAATAGGAATCCTTTTAGAGTAGCTCCATAAATTGAGTCTGAACTTCTTGACTCATTAGATTCCTTTCTTCTTCTTCTCCTCCAACTATATACACCTTTCTTGAAATCCCTCCTCCAATGCCTTGTGCTTTTGCTCTTGTTTGGCTTCTTTCTCAATTGACAATGCTAGTTCCTTTGCTTGGGTTTCCAACAACAATGCCACCTCCTTCATATATTCAAGCATTTGAAGGTCTAGAGTGGCATTCCAAACTATGGTATCATTGAGATTATTATATAGGCTTTGCACCTCTTCATATCTTGCTTGCAATTGGTCTTTGTAGTTGATTTACATCGCCTTCTTCTCCATTTGAAGTTGCGCCAATTCAAGTTATACTTGCCCAAATTCAAGGACTTTTAGTTCTTTTGCTACTGGTGTTGTAGTATTCTTGACCTTGATATCAATCTTCTTATCTTTGGCTCCATTCTTATCTTTGAGCCAAATTTCTTCTTGAACTTCAACCCAAAGTTCCTTCCCTTCTTTTGATGGTGCAACCTCCTTCTCCAATGATAGGGGGTTGAGGAGTAAGATTAAGAGGTTCAAGTAAGGGATTGATTATCCTTTCTTATACTCCTTCTCCCTTGCTTTCTTAATTTTTTGAGGGTTTTGGATGGGGAGCAGATTGAGCATCCTCATACTCTTCTTCTTCTTCTCCTTTTGTGGTACCCTATCAAGTAAAAGATCCTTCTTCCTCTTGATCTTTTCTTCCTTATTGGTATCTTCCTCTGATGTCGCTTCTTCCTCTTTGTTTGAAGTCACTTTGACAATTGGAGGGTCTTCTTTGCTCTCTTCTTTGTTGGAGTGGTAGTTTGAACTAGAAGAAAATGCTTCTTCTTGGGTTTTGGTCATGCTACTTCTTCCTTCACAAGCATAAATTTGTGTGTCTTAACAAATTCTATGTTTGCTTCTTGATATGTCTTGATCATCAATTTCCCTTTGGGTTGGGAAGCAAAGTACCATGTGGAAGGGTAGTGGGCAAGAAATCTTATCCATTCTTCCTCTTTTAGTAATTAAGAAATATGTAGAAATGGATCATGAATGTGACTAGGTAGGTGGCTCTTCCTTTGTCCAAGAAATCTTGGTGAAGGATTTGGGCTTGTAGGTAAAACATGTGAGCCCAATTCCTAGGTTCACCATATACATTTTGTGGAAGAAAACTTCTTGACCATTGGTTAGGTAAGTCATCCATTTGTGTAAGAACAACTTTACAACTGCCTTGAATATTGCACTTTGGGCTGGATCCTTATAACTAAGAACCCTCCAACCATTGTTTTGGTTGCACAATTCTCCAAAGGTAGACTTTATCTATGGGGTCAACTCCTTGTTGAAGTACTTAGTATCAATAGTCATTGCCCTTGATAGGCCTACATTTGGGCTGAGAGCATTCTTCCAATGTCATTTGGTCCAAGGATAAGATTTCTCTCTCACATCCACACTATTCTTCCCTCCTTCCCATTGTCTCATGGATCATCTCAAAATCTATCAAATCCCAATAAAGACCAAGAAACCTAAATTCTTGCTTTGGATTACTTCTCTCTTATAGTACAATACCTATTAACTCACTATTGGACTTTTAAGAATAGCTTTGGAGGCCTTCCTCATGGGTTTATAAATAATCACCATCTTTGCTTGAAATGAGGATGGATGTGGTTTGGCCAGAAATTAGGAAAGTTGGGAAAATAATACTCAATTGCAAATTAGAGCTATCTAGTTGACCTTTTGGCTTATACTCTTTGCTTCATGTTGTTGGCTCATTAAGCACAACCAAGAAGAATGCTATATTTAAGAGCTTCCTCCTTGAGGATTGTAGTAACCTATGATTTTCTCAAAAATAAAGATGAAATTAAAGACAACATGATGCAAAAATATGGGCACCACATACTTCCCTCCTCAAATGTGAGTATTCCTACAAACACACATTGGTTGCCAACCATTGATTTGGGTGGTAAATAAATTTCCTTATAGATCAGCTACTTATAACAAACTACTATCATAAATGCTCTTTATTTGATATGGTCTCATCCATCTAAGATGCAATTTCCTAGATAATATAATACATTAATACAATAATACTAGATCTCCTTTGGCTACATGCAAAAGTTTGATTTTTCTACCATGATGCTCCTTCCTTTGCAATTGAGTAGCCTTGGTGCATTTGTAAGAGACATTCCATTTCTCTTCTAGAAACATCAATTATTGCAATTGAATATCTTTGTTCTCTTCTTGTGACATTTGCTCCATTGAGAGGATTTGGTAGGTTGGTACTTGAAATTCCACCAGAAAGATTGGACATAGACCAAAGGTCAAGAAGTATGGCATGTGTTTTATAATGATCTTCTCTATGGTGCAGTAAGCACACAATGCCATTGGTATTTTTTTGTCCCAATCATAGGTGTAATAAACTATAACCTTGTTCAAAATTTTGCATAGAAGTCCATTTGCCTTCTTGATCAAGCCAATCACCTTTGGGTTGTAGGGGAGTGGTCTTCCAATGCTTGATCTATAAATGTTTGGTGAAGGACTCCACTAGGCCATTCAAAAAGTGTACTCCTCTATTGCTTACCAATTCTAGGGGACATCCATACTTGGATGATGTTGTACACAAAAAATTTAACTATTGTGTCCTAATCATCTTGCTAGGTAGCTTTAGCTTCTACCATCTTCATGTCATAGTCGGTACAAACCAAGATGCATCTACAAAAAAAAATGGTACCCACATTTTTGGGGTGTGGTAGTTTTAGGATAGAAAGTGTATTTTTAAGTAGAAAGGTGAAGATAGATGAAGAGAAGTGTTGTGTTTTGGGATTCAAAGTAAAAAGTCTGATCTGATCCAAGGAAGTAGACTTTTGATCGGAGGAGATGAAGACTCAAATTGGACTTAGAAGGATAAAAGACTCAAAGTGAGGACACTTTACATTGGAATGAGTAACCCAATCTGAGTATCCTTAACAACCTTCACTCAAGCTGTACTAGCCAAGAAAGTACCTCTACAAATGGCTACTTTGTGTGAGGATAAATTCAAAAGTGACAAGAGTAAGGGATGTAGAAGATGTGATTCTCAACTAAAGTTAGACTGAAGAATGCTAGTGCATCAAGTGAGTATAAAATCAAGATTTCATTGAGGAGAATTTGCAATGTTGAGAGATTATCTTGTTCCTTTGCCCAACTTTGAAACTTGGGTTAGAATTGATAATCAAATTGCAAGATTCATTTGGACAAAACCAAGTGTAGAGAAGAGCAAGATACCAATGAAGAGTGGGAAATAAGTTTCAAGCATCTTGGTCCAAAACCTTATGATTATACAAATTGATATTCTAGCAAGTTTTGAAGTCTTAAGCTAACTTTGGATCACCTTCTTAGCATGGGACTAGAATCTTAGTTTTCCAAATTTCATAGTTGAGATTATAGCTAGTAAGTGCAAAGACAAACCAACTAAGGAAGGGAAGTGAGAGAAATCCTGCTTGTTGGACCAATGCAGACTAGAGATTAGTATTGGGGAAAGAGGCATGAGAGCACACTAGAATTCACCTTTGATTAGAAGTGTAATTTGTTAGAAGAAATAGAGGAATTGAAGGCTTCTTTTAGTCAACCTCAGAAGAAGAATGGCTACAAGGTAGATACTATGTAGACCCAAGGAGGCAAAGTATCATCAAGACTATGATGGCTAATGATGAAGCTGGATCAGACTACATATATCATGGAGCAGCAAGTGATCTTCTTCCATCTCATGTTTGCAGTAGAGAATGTGAATTGGGGAAGTTGTTTCTATCTGAGGATGAGGCATATGATTTGGAATTGGAGAACAATTGGACCTACAAAAGGCAAATTTGTAGCCCATTTGTGTTTGGGTTTGAATTTTTTCAGCTCCAAGGAGAGAAGATAAATGGTGTCTCATCTTCATCAAGACGGGCATCAAGATGTGGATGAGGATGAGCAAAAATACATGATAGAAGTGCAAGACAATTGTAAAAGATTGAGTCCAAGGAAACTCACATTGGGACACTTGAATGTGGGAAAACTCCGAATGCCTAGCATGAGCTTTGGCTTTGGTATTTATAAGTAGCATACAAGGCCCTCTAGAAGCTTCTCAAGAAGCTTCCTTGAGCCAATTTCTTAGAGTGAAAGCCAAGTTAACCAAGAAGCTTCTCAAGAAGTTTTCTTCTAGAAGTTGTCTACTTGGCGTGTAAGGTAAACTAGTTGGAAGCTTTTAGAAGCTTCCTTCTAGAAGCTACCTGCTTGGGGTGCAAGTTAAGCTAATCAAGAAGCTTCCCAAGAAGCTTCCTAGATGCTTTTGGAATATTATGGGCTAATTTGGCTTATTCTCTACTTCATTAGCCCTACTAACTATGTCGCTAAACTCCATATTGTTATATATTTCCCCACCGCTAGTTGGTGACGTCCTTGTTGCCATTGAAGCTTCAAACTCCTGGATGGCCATTTGTGCATTTTGGAGGTGAGAAAGAGGTTCCCATGTGGCATCATGAAGGGGATACACTTTCTAAAGGACCTTGTACTCAATATGTTGTTGGCATCCTCGTTGAATGTGACCACGTGCAAGGATACAATCAACTTCGTACTTCTCATGATCATTGATAGGGATGGGAGGAAGAGGAGGTTAGACACAAGAGGAAAAGGAAGATGGGTTAGGAACAAAGGGTTTTAACTTGGAAATATGAAAGATATGGTGGATGCACATATGACAAGGTAAGGCAAGTTGATAAGCAACAAGAGAGATGATTTGGGTGACATCAAAGGGTCCTATCCAATTAAGGGCAAGTTTAGGAACTTGGGTATCTAGTGGGAGGGGTAGGTTACTAGAGGATAACATGACTTTATCATCAACTTCAAAGGTGAGATCACAATGATGGTGGTCAGCATATTGTTTTTGACAATTCTAAGCAACAAGGAGGTGAGATTTGGCTTGTTGGAGAGATTGGGAGATGGTGGTCAAGAAGGTTGAAGTATGAGGGAGGAGCAAGAAGAGAATCTAGAACAAGCAGATCTTGGCCAAAATTGAAAAAGAAATAAGAAAATCTAGTGCTTGCATATTTGGAATTGTTGTAGGCAAATTCTACAACTACAAGATATTCATCTCAATTGGTATGGTGGACATTAACAAAGGCACACAACGTATTTTCCAAGGTATGATTTGCATATTTGGTTTGTCCATCAGTTTGAGGATGATAGGCTGTGGACAAAGCAAACTTGGTGCCAAGTATCTGGAAGAGTGCTTGCCAAAACTTCCTAGTGAATCAAGGATCATGGTCAGAGATGAGTACACATGGCATACTTGAAGACATTGTCAAAGTAGATTTGCGCTAAGGTTGGAGCATCCATGGTATCAAAGGTTGGTGCCAAGTGGATTTGCTTACTAAGCTTATCCACAAACATCACAATTGCTGTATGTCCTTGCTTTGTCTTGGGCAAGGATGTGATGAGATCTAAACTCATATGTTCCCATCAAGCGGATGGAATGGGGAGTGGTTGAAGGAGTCCACTTGGCTTCTGGTTGTTGGCCTTGTTGCATTGAAAGTTTTCACATGATCAGACAAACTCTCAAACATCTCGTGTCATGTTGGGCCACCACCATTGGCATTGGAGGGTATCCAAGGTCTTGTCCACACCCATGTGACTAGCTATTGGTAAATCATGGGCTTCTTGAAGATGCACAAGTCAAAGATCACCTTTGGCTAGAATATAGATCCGGTCCGCATAGAATAGAAGGCTTTCCTTGAAGGAGAAGGTGTTGTACTCCTTGTCACATGCTGTAAGATGACCATGTACCATTTGGAAGAAGGGATCTGCTGTAGAGCAGACCAAAACTCATTTTGGATCTTGGAGTCAATTGTAGTCAGTTGTAATCTTGGAGTCAGTTGTAATTGCTACCGTGATGAGAGGAAGAGACTTCAAATCAGGTCGTTGTGATAGAGCATCAAGGATGACATGGAACCAACCTAGTTTGCACTCAAGTTTGATATCAAACAATTGGAGTTGCTCCTCACATCAACAATGTTGACTCTTCATGTGTTCCAAGTGTAAGGTCTACAACAATGATTTGTCATCAATTTGCATGATCACTTGTTTCCCCAAGAGATAATGCCTCCATACCTTGGTGGCATATACCATTGTAGGTTGTTCTTGATCTCAAGCAGAGTAATTTCTTTCAGTTGTATTTAGTCAACAAGACACAAAGGCATTGGGATGTAGTCCATCCAAGAATTCTTATTGCAACACTGCTCCAATTGCAAAGTTAGAAGTAGCAAAATCAACCACATAAGGTAGTTGAGGATCATATGGTTGAAGGATGGGTCTTGAAGATACCATATGTTTCAACTTCTAGAATGCTTTTTCATGCTTGGTGATCCATTGGAAGTTCAAGTTCTTTCTCAAGAGGTCAGTCAATGGTGCAACCACATGAGCATAATAATGAATGAACCGTCAATAAAAACTAGCCAATCCATTAAATGCGTGTACTTTTTTTAACATCCTTTGGAGTAGGCCAATCAATAATGGCCTTGATTTTTCTCCTCTTCCATCTTGATCCCTTTCAATGAGATCTTGTGAGACAAGAAGGTGACTTCCTTTTGACTAAAGGCACAATTTGACTTCTTGCAATAAAATCACCATTTTTATAGTCATCTTAGGACTTCTTGCACATGATTCATGTGTTCTGCCTATGTCTTACTATATAGATTAAGATATTATCCAAGAACATTACCATGTACCAATCCAATAGTCCATCCAACACCCAATGCATCTAATCCATGATGACTAATGGAGCATTAGGCAGCCCGAAAGGTAAAACTCTCTACTCAAAATGCCCATACCTTGTGTGAAAGGCAGTTTTTTGCACATCCTTCCTATCAATGGGGACTTGCCAATAGCCACTATGGAGATCCAACTTGGAAAAGTACTGTGCTCTACTCAATTGATCAATGAAGTCATCAATCCAAGGTAAGGGATATGCATTCTTCATTATTTGCTTATTGAGCCCAAGGTAATCAATACAAAAACAAAGTCCTCCATCCTTCTTTGGAACAAATAGTATCGGTGCTCCCCAAGGAGAGGTATCATGTCATATGAAGTCATTCTCCAACAACTTTGTAAGTGTTGTTTGCAACTCCTCCAACTCCTTTGGTGAGAGCCGATAGATTGGTCTACTCACTAAAGTATTCTTTGGCAATAACTCAACCTTGAAGAGCATACCACAATCGGAGGGTAATCCCTTTGGTAGATCATCTAAAAATAAGTTATGCAAACTCTTGAACTATATGATCAACCATTGCTTGATGAGGCTCTTGGCCCTCCTTAGATTGTCTTTGTGCAATCGGCTTGATCTACACTACAAAAATAGACTTATCTTCCTCCAAAGCTTACTCTATGGCTGCTTCACTAACAAACTTCTCATCTAGGGACTCATCTTTCTTCAAAGCTTGCTCCATGGCTGCTTTCTTGGTAAACTTCCCATCTTGGGACTCATCCCCCTTCAAGGCTTGCTCTATGGCTACCTTCTTGACAAACTTCCTATCTTGGGACTGATTATTTTTAGGTGTCTTACTCAAAGGTGCCAGACTACCTAATCAGAAATTCTTACCTTGGTGCTATACTTGAATTTGTCATCGGGTCCAATCAAATTGAACCTTATGACGTTCAAGCCAAGATAGTCTTAGAATAATACCGTAGTGTAGAGGTGCCACTACAAACCTCATACACTCCAAATACTCCTTCCCAATCTTTAAGGTGATCGGATGCAAGGTACAAAATGAAAAACGCTTTAGACCATCCGCCATCATCAATCTTCTTCTAATTATTGGCTTGATAGGAATACCCAATTCCTTTGCTACTTGCATAGACATGTAATTTTTTGAACTTCTAAAATCAACCAAAATCCTACAATCTCGATTAGATATCATACCTTGCAAGTGAAACAAACTTGCATAGGTCAAGCCTTGAATCCCATTGGAACTAATCAAGCTCCCAGTAGGTGGCTCAAAATCTCCTATTGGGATTCCTCATTTCCCTGATCATCTTGCTCCACAAACTCCATCTAGGCTACTTGTCAAGGTCATCCATGCTTGAGTGGACATTCAACGATGCAATGTACCAATTGGTGATAATAAAAACAATCACCATTTTGTCACAATTTCTCTCTATCTATAGTGCCAAGTGGTCTCCAGTGAATGGCATCAATCTCCATTGGAGCCGGCTCCTCCACTTGTGTGTAGTGTATTGGTAGGTTCTATGGAGATTGAGGTTGAGACCAAGTTGTTGCAACCAAGGAATCAAAATGTTCGGCCAACCGCATGGCTTCATCCAAGTGTTGTGGCTCTTGCATGGTTACCTCTGATTTGGTTTTGACTTCAAGCCCCCACAAATCCATCCAGAGCTTCACCTTCCAAAATATCTAGAATTTGCATGATGTAACTTCTTATAGAGCCAATTTGTCTCAACTCTGCCAACCTATCTTGTGTAGCTCGTGTGACATTAATAGCTTGGAACCAACTTATTATTACACTCTTGAATTCTACCCATGTCAAGATTGGTGCAATAATTTTTTTTTCAGCTTGCTCCACTAGGAATCTCCACTATAGCTTTGCTATTCCATTCAAGTGGCTAGAAGCCAAGAGAATATATTTTTGCTTGTCTTGCAGATTGTTGCTTCAAAATAGCGTTCACAGTCAAACATAAAATTCTCCACTGCACCTTGGAGATTCTTACCTTCAAATACCTTGGGTTTAGAGAATTAGATTTGATCTTCTCCTTCTTGAATTGGTACTCTCTCTACATGCTCTTGTTGTCAAAGATCTCATTCATCTAACAATCAAGTAAGGTGCTCAATTTGTTGTTGCATAGCAAGGATAACATCGGGCATTGCCACCATGGTTGCTACTCTATCACGCCACTCCTAATCTATCTAATTGATTAATACATAAAAGAAGTGTGTCCACTATTCTCCATAAGTTACAACCGGAAGCACCAAGTGTACCGTAGATATGGTGATCATATGCAGAAAATCTTGTCCAAAGTTTGAGGTGATGAATTGTGTGAAACAATGCTTGGGTAGTACTTGGACACAAAAATCCCAATGGTTTGGTGGAAGTGGATTTGGTGGTCTATAAATTCCATCCATCCCATTCATGCTCTAATACCAATGTAAAAGACTAAGTCCAAGGAGAGAAATAGGAGAATAGAAACTTACATTGGGACACTTGAATGTGGGAAAACTCCAAATGCCTAGCATGAGCTTTGTCTTTGGTATTTATAGGTAGCATACAAGGGCCTTGAGAAGCTTCTCAAGAAGTTTCATTGAGCTGCTTTCTTAGAGTGCAAGCCAAATTAACCAGGAAGCTTCTCAAGAAGCTTCTCTCTAGAAGCCACCTACTTGGCGTGTAAGCTAAACTAGTTGGAAGCTACCTACTTGGGGTGCAAGTTAAACTAGTTGAGAAGCTTTCTAAGAAGCTTCCTAGATGCTTCTAGAATATTTTAGGCTAATTTGGCTTATTCTCTACATCATTAGCCTTACTAACTACGTCATTAAACTTCATATTGTTACAACAATGACCAATACTTTGCTAGGACCGATAAGGAGAAGACAATGATGGTATCAATTCCTTGATCAAAGAAGAGAAGCTGACACAAAGACACTATGTTGCCAGCCAAGTGGAGAGCTCCTTGGAGAGTAAACCTAAGTCAAGCTATTGCCGTGGTGGATTTATCATTAGGGGCTGAAGAAGAAGACAAAGAAGAAGCTAAGTCTAAGGATGAAGACTTGGAGGAGATGACTCGATAGAGTCAACTAGTGAAAGTGAGGGCAAACTCAAAGTTGAGCAGCCAATGGAAGAGGAGGCTGAAGAAGGTTTGGATTGTGAGTTCTATGCAAAAATCAATCACATGGAAGGAAGCAACAACCCTTGCATGGATTTGCAAGAAGAGGATATTTCAAAGAAGGAGGAAAATTTTGGGTGGTGTTCTAGAGGGAGGTGCAATCCCAAAGACTTGTCAAAGCTGCCCAAGTTGGACCAAGTGAACTTGAGGTGGAAGGAGAAGAAAGCTTAGAGGATGTTAGTCTAAAGGTGAGAAGCTCAAGACTTTAAGTTACAACACCAGTCATAGTGGTAGAAGATGAAGGAGATGTAGACAAGGACATGTTCTAGGGGGTAAATTATCTATCAAGTGTAGTTTGTCTTGTGAGCCAACTTTTCTTTCACTTAGGATGAACCTTTGATGATTATTATGGTAGCGCACCATGGACTAAGAAGGCAAAGAACCCCAGCTCCATCATACTCCTCCAAGGCTAACACCAAGACTCAAGACATTGCTCACTAGAGAACTCAATGAGAGAGAAATAGTTGCAAATGAAAGGATGATGAGTACCTCCTCACCTTTAGTTTATATACTTATGAAATAGTTACACACCAAAGTTACTAATTATTGGAGTAGCTCAAGTTATTATGCTAAAAGTCAAAAAGCTAAAGGAATATCCAGACTTTGGGAATATACTCCTAAGCATGTGGTCTTATCTTGACCCAATGTAATACTCCGAGGACAAGAGAAGAGAGAAAACACAGATTGCACACTCAAACAATCGATGCCCCAAGGGAACACCTTCTCTTTATTATATAGACAAAGAGGATCTCCGCCAAGGAAGCTCCACTATAGGATTAGGGACAAAGATAGGTGACATGTCAGCAAGCTCCACCCTTGGATTACTTACTTGGATGGGTGACATGTCTGGTCTAGGTCCTATCTGGTTGGTCAAACAAGCTTTGACCGGAGGGAATCTTTTAGGGAATCTTCCTATAGGAATCTCAAAATCACGTAAGGTACCGTTGGAAAGCTCTCAACAAGACAAAGCAAGGTGGAGGGAAGGCCAATCTTTCCTCTAGTGTGGGGAGGGGGGGGAGAGGGGGGGGGGGAATCTGCACATTTTTGAGGCCTAATTCATCCGTTTAGGCCTCCGGAATTGCCTTCAAAGATTTCAGGCATATTTTGGTTCCTACTCTATTAGTAGAAGTCCCCTTTTGGTGATACCTCTTTCTGATCTGTTTAGTCTATCATGTGTAACATCCTTCCAGATGTTACCAAACCAATTCTCACCTTTAAATCATATGTCTAGCTATTGGTTCTAAGGTTCTCAAGTCTATTTTGGTTTTTGCCCTATTAGTAAAAGTACTCTTTTGGTGATAATTCTATCCAATCTATTTTGACCATCATGTATAACATCATTCTAGATGTTACCAAACCAAATTTCACATCTAGATCATATGGCTAGCTCTTGGTATTACACCAGGTGATGCTCGCCGGCCTTTGTCCACCATAACCAGGAACTCGAAGGCTCAACATCAAAGAAGTGAGCTCTCTGGAGCTGCACTTTGAAAGTATACCCTTTGGACTTGAGCTAGGTCTGAACCCTAACAGTCCCACTAATGGCACACTTGATGGTGCAAATGGTGCAAAGTGACGGTGAGCCCCACCGTGAAATCAGTACCCCAAACACAAAATCTGACCGTCAAAAAGTAGTCTATGAGAAACTACTGAAATAACTCTATCTACTATCACTAGAAATCCAATGTCTGAGCAATCTAGATATAATACTACAAATGGTGTGACAACTATTGTGTGTATATACATCGCTACACAACATACATTGCTGTCAACACCATATACTATAGAAGCACAACTCACACATAAGTCATACATAGACTCTAAAGTGCTACAATCGTCCTCCTAGCTGGCGGTTAGGTCCCTCTAACTCTAGATAGCCATCTATTCCAAGTATATGGTATACCTTATGATGGGCAAAGATTAGGAGGCCGGGTGCTATGGAGCCCCATCGTTAGTCGCCTGTCTGCAATCTATACCATATAAAGAATGAACTAGCTATAGGTCAAATACATCTAGGACATAACCATTGTCCTTGAAGAACCACCATGAGGGGAGGAGTCATACATGCCATATGCCATCCTCTCAAACAACTATCACCCACTAACATAGTAGCAGCTCCACCAGAAGAGCCACATAACATACACCTCAAGCTTGCACATACAAGTGCCAAGCTTAGGTTCATAGTACCATCAATGTTTGGGAGGTGGTATGGCACACAATTGCGCACATGATCCTTCCAAACAACACCATCACGTCCTTCTAACACAAGGACTCCAGATGGCAAAACCTCACACACTCTCAAGATAGTGTGGCCTATCAAGACATCAAGTGTCGTTGGTGCGGTCTCCTGTAGATATACATAGTTGCTTGGATGAAATTGACGGATTGAGGGTCTATAACCTCCTCCTCAAATGGTAGCATAGCATAAAGTATCTCTATGTTGAGCAATCGCCAAGTTCTCAAAGGCCATCGGCATCACTCTCCGAAAGATCTTTGCCCATTGAGAACATGCGCTTATCTATACATCGGGGTCATCCAAGTCCAAAACTACAATAACATCTCGATGAATGGCTGCAAGTAAATCTGGATCTCTTCCATAGAGTAGAAAGTACGGAGAGAAGGATGCTAAGGAGGCTGAACCTATAGCCCATGGCCAACCAAGGTAACTGGAGATCCCAATCTCCCAAGTGGCCTCTCTACAAACCATACTTTCATAATCCTCTCTTCACCATTTGGACCACTCTCTCTGCTAAGCCATCTGCCTCAGGGTGATCTCGGGAGGTAGTACGGTGATCAATCAAAGCCTTGTCACACAAGACCCGAAACTCTCCCAAGAACTCTGTACCCTGATCAGTCAAAACCTCAACTGGTGCACCAAAATGACTAAGAACTCGATCCAAGAACAAGTAAGCTGTCCCTTCACTAGACTTGTCAAGAAGTACCACCAACTCAATCCACTTGGAGAAGTGCTCCACCATCACCAAAACATACCAATGATGTCTCACAGTCAGCGGTAAAGGTCTAGCAAAGTTGTCATGCCATTTGTAGTGTCGCATCTAGATTGCTCAGATACTGGAGTTCCAGTGATAGGAGTTAGAGTTATTTCAACATTTTCTCATAGACTACTTTCCAATGGTCAGATTTTGTGTTTAGGGTATTGAATTCACAGTGGGGCCTACCATCACTTTGCACTATTTGCACCATTGGGTGTGCCATCAGTGGGACCGTTAGGGTTCAGACTTAGCTCGAGTCCAGGGGGTATACTTTCAAAGTGCAGCTCCAGAGAGCTCACTTCTCTGATGTTGAGCCTTCGAGTTCCTGGCTATGGTGGACAAAGGCCAATGAGCGTCACTTGGATTCTCTATGTTGGAGTGGGTGTGGCTTGACTGTAATTAGTGCCCAGTTGTTGGCAGTTTATAGAATGACAGATCAAGTACTAATATGAGTTGAGTTGAGTTGAGAGTGGTAAACAATTTGATTATTGTGGCACTTTAGAGTCTATGTATGACTTATGTGTGAGTTGTGTTTCTATAGTGTATGATGTTGACAACAATGTATGTTGTGTAGCAATGTATATACGTACGATAAAGTCCAAACTCCAATGGTAACCCAATCCCATGATAGGTAATGGGTGTAATTGTGGCATAAGAGCATTGAATGATGCTCTAACTTGGTCACAAACCACACATCTGGCAACAAACTGCTATACCTCAGTCTGCATACCGCACCACCAATAGTGACTCTAGAGTAAGCTATATGTACGCTTGACTCCAAAATGTCCTAGCTCCTCATGAGCATGATGGACCAACTATGGTCTTTGAGATGGAAATGGTACTACTTGCACTCTACTATCCTCCCATACATGCAAAAGGTGTCTGCCCTCCAATCTGAACCGTCGAGCTCGCTGAAGAACATGGTCTCTCTCCTTGGCCCCAACTATGCCACCCACAACACCAGTGTGAAGTAGTCCATCACTAAGACATCATCATGAATGTCTCGCTGAACTGTACCAATATCTTCACTCTTTGGATCTGTGACCTCAATATCTCCTCCTGTATGCATTGAGAGAGATACCACAAAAGCCTCAAAAAATATACATAGAAAGGCAGATGCATGCCAACTTGGCACCATCTCCTTATCTGTCTCACCATGCCAACGTGCTCCAATCTGATCCTATTGGCTGGGACATGGGTTTTTACTCAACCAATCTACATCATGGTTCACCACTCCAAGTCTATGAACAACTGTGACATCATACTCTTGTAAAATCAGAGCCCACGTGCAAGCTTCCACGAAAGCTTGTCGGACTCTATCAACTACTTTAGTGGTTGATGATCAGTGAAGGGGTTACCAAATAGGTAACATCAGAAATGTGCTACTACCTAAAATGCTGCCAAGCACTCTCTCTCATATGAACTATATACTTTGCCTCCGCTAAATTGTTGGAGCTACTAGCATAGGCCACCACAAACTCCTTCCCCTCATCATCATGTTGGGTGAGCGCCGCTCCAAGCCCCAACATACTCCAATCAGTATGAACCTAAAATGGTCATCCTCTGATTGGTCTCCTCAAAATAGGAGTAGATGTCAACCTCTCCTTGAGCTCTACAAAAGCTCTCTCTTGCTCATCTCCCCAACACCACTCCTGTGTAAGCTTGGTCAGCTTCGTCAAGGCCTTGGCGATGACACTAAATCCTCTAACTTAGCGGTGATAAAAGTTTGCCAACCCAAGGAATGCTTGCACTTTGCTCACATCCGTAGGCCGAGGAATACGTGCAATAGCCTCCACCTTGGTCTGCTAAACACCAAGTCCTCCGGGGTAGATAGTGTGACCCAAATACTCAACTTGCTTGTAGAAGAACCTACACTTCCCAAGATGTAATTTGAGTCCATGAGATCTCAGCCTCTCAAATACCTCCAACAACTATCTCTCATGCTCCTCCATAGTAGTCCTATAGACCAAATGTCATCAATATCCAATATTGCATCGAGCAAAATCCAATCCAACTAGGATCCTATCCATGACCCTTTAGAACTCAACAAGAGCGTTTTTTAACCCAAACGGTAAGAACCTCTACTAATATAACACATCCTTACCTTGAGGATCAATAGCCTAAAATGCTGTCTTGGACTTATCCTCCTCTCTGATCAGCAATTGATGATATCATGCTCAAAGATCCAAAGTATTGAAGACATTTGCATGCCCAATTGCATCAAAAATCTCCTCCAATGTAGGCATGGCATACCGGTCAGCCCTGGTTTGTCGGTTGATAGGACGGTAATATCCACACATCCACCTATCTGTGTAGTTGCCATGCATATCCTTCTTGGTTGGCATCACTGTCGCTGATGCATACTCTCCATGTAAAATCTCCACCAAACTAGCCTCAAAAAGATCACTACTCCGGCTCTGAATCAATGTCCTCTCCATCTCACTGTATCGATAAGGACGTTGGAAAACTAGTGTATTGCTAGTCAGCTCAATCCGTATACCAGGTCCCTTTAAAGCACCCAAATCCTTTATACTAAAGGTAAAACAACTTGTTTGACTCCTCAAGAACCTCCAAACCTTCTGTCTTTCCTCTCTAATAAGCTTGGGTCCAAGATCTGGCTCCCAAGTATCCTTTGTAACTGTAGTAAGAGTGGGAGACGTACTGATTGGCTGCTACACTGGGCCCTTGGGAGCAATTGTGTCATGCCCCTGACCACTAGAGCTCCCAATCTCTATGTGAAAAACTCCCTCCACTTTGACTGCAAGCTCCACACATCCTCTAGCTGCATCCCAAGTGGACCAAGGATGGACTCCAAGTAGCCCACGCTCACTTGGATGGACTCCAAGTAGACCACTCTCCCTAGTAGCTACTAGTTGTGTCCCAAGAATACTATGTCTACTCGGTCCATTGCCCCCAGCATGTGCCTGAATCGTCTTGATTGGCATAGGGCTCACAAGTGTCCAAGTGGTGATGCCTATCAAGCACATCCTACGCTGCTTTGCCAAGCCAAGGCTCATAATCCAGGTCAAACAGTTTAGGTCCATAGCTTGACCTAACACCTGATGCTTCTGATACTATTGGAATAGTGGTTATACCGGTGCAAAAACCCATCGCTTGCTCTCTCTCATCAGCATTGGGCTCCACCAACTCTTGTAACTGTGAGTCCCAAACAAGTCCAGGTCCTCCCTCTCAAAACGCATGAGGGCTTGGGAAACTCACGAGTGTGGCAAACGTGGCTCTAGGCTATCCAACTAGGTTCACCATTGCCATAGATGACCTATCAGCCACTACTACTTGTATGAGACTAACATCCAACATCCAAGATGTCATCAACAAGGATGTGCTCAAGTTGCTGAATCCCATTATAAGCACGCTATAAAACCTCTTTGGGTAAGAGGTTCGTCCACCAAAGACAAAGACAATGAGCCCGTGATCCCACTCTGGCTGCATCTAACAATACAATAGATCCCATTCAAGAATAGACCTGATGTGTCCTCACCACCACTCTGGTGCGGGAATCACCCATCAAAGGCATGTTCTCCAAAAGGTAAGCTAGAGAAATGGACTGATGAACCTGGAGATGTTGTAGTATCTATAATATCTCCCAAAACACACCATAACAAGGTTCCTGAAGACCTAAACCACGGCCCGCACGTGTATGTCCCTAACATGGCCATCCAAAAATCACCAAGTGAATAGGCTCATGTCTCTCTAGATCATGTGCCCCCAGTAAGGAAATGTTTGCTGGTAGGGCCTTCTGGTAACCTCTGACTGCTGAC
This sequence comes from Lunularia cruciata, assembly GCA_948567375.1. NCBI lineage: Eukaryota > Viridiplantae > Streptophyta > Marchantiopsida > Lunulariales > Lunulariaceae > Lunularia > Lunularia cruciata. The sequence continues at coordinate 74,752,039 of OX419757.1, read as the reverse complement.
ATCGGTAATAACTCCGGATACCGATAGGCCAAGTGTGCCACATAACGTATAGAGTCTTGCTTAGCAGTCTTATCTCTCTCTACATACAAGTACCTCTGTACTCGTATACCCACGTGTAATACTGCAACTAGTCCGGTGCTAATCTCACCAAACAACTCCAATAGACAAATCCCCTCTACTAGATACTGCAAAGCAATGAGTGTGGTATCTAGAGGTGTCAAAGCAATTGAATTTGGAGGCTCATCCTCACACTCATCCCTTGATGGTACAAAGGCTCCACTCCAAGCCTGTTGCACCAACCAATCTGCATGCTACTGCAATGCTTCCTCTGAAATCCACAATGGAACATCCAAGGTGGATGGAACAATCCCACTTGTACTCCAAATCCAAGTGATCTCCTCTGGTATTGGAGTATCTTCTGCATGGGCATTCCCCTCAAACAAGTCACCAAGCCAAGTAACTGCACCATTGAAAGCTAAAACTGATGCTACCATGGTCCCGGACTGTAGTGAGCCAATACTGCTACTATTGAAGTGTACTGGTAGGCAACATACCCATCCCTCACCAGATTGCCAACTTGGTCTATAGGAGATTGTCTCCTCCCAATAGTCAATGCTGAAACCCATGGAGAATAACATTGCTCCCCCAACTAGCACATCATATGACTCAACTATTGTCGCAATAGCCTGAGCTCTCACCACCAAGCTATCAATCAGATGACCAGGTTGAACCTAGACAACAAGCTCCCTACGTGTGATGTATTATGTCAAACCACCACCTAGAGATGTCTGGATCTGAAATGGACACCTCTCCACATCGGTCTTCCATAACTCCAGATCGACAATTGCAACCTTCCCCAACATAAGGGGCTGCGCACCAAAGTCTAACAAGACTCTTTGTGGTGTATAGACCTTCCCTAAAGGTCTCACAAAATGGAAAATCCCCCTTTGGTTATCCAATAGGACAATTCCAGGTGTGAATTGTGCTCTCTCAAAGGCCGGTCTAGTTGGCAACTCCTCTAGTCTAGCCGCTATTGCCTGCCATAAACCACTGGTCTCATGCTAAATGGATCTCATGCTCCTCAACCAAGTCAGCTCCACTACCAACCACCTCTACTCTAGTAGTAAGAATTGCATTCTCCCTACTCTCACAAAGTGTGGTAGCCAACCGGAACACTAGGGCTGGGTCAACTCCCAATGTGAACATGTCACTAGCTGAAAACAAAGGATGCCGCATAATCAGCTGAGCCGCCCCCAACATCATGCTAGACTTAGTTTGTGTAGTAGCAAGTGGTTGGCTAACAAGTAGTCCATCATGCACTCCATCACCACCCACCACACCTGCATTGGGATGTCTAGGAACTATGGATGTTGTCTGTAGTGCCTCAAATAGCATGAAAGACTAGGGAAGTTTGACTTGTCTCCCAACCTCTCCTCTATGTGGGTCCAACTCCACTAATGCTCCTCTAGGCTCTGGAGCATGTACTGCACTCCTAGTCACTACTGCAAATGCATCTACTTGTGCTGCTCTGCACATGAACTCCAAAGCATCTCTGTCACCAACATATGAGGTGGAAGCCTCAGCACCCAAATCTGATCTCCTCTGAGCAATAGCTATACTAGCCAATCTCTGCTCCAACTGCTCAATCCGAGTAGCCATAGTTGTATCAGAAGTAAGGGCAGGTATTGCACCCCTACTAGGTGTAGATCCTCTACTACCTCATGCTCCATGAACTGGAGCTCCTCTACTACCTGCCATAGTAGCCCTACCACTCCATAACTCCAGGTGTAGGTCAAAGCACCGGTCACTAGTGTGACCAAATTTGTGGCAATGCTCACATTGCCTTTGTGCTGCCTATGATGCACTAGAGGTATCAGGTCCACTACCCTAAGTACAATTTCTCCTATGGTGAGGTCCACCACAAGTCCAACAAGCAACACTACCACTCATTGGCTGCTATTGACCCAAAAATGAAGGTAAGGGTCTAGCTCTACTAGGCCCTCCACTCGCTCCATAGGATTTGGGCTGTCCACCTTGTCCTCAAAAGCCAACTAGGCGTGGTGCACTCTATTGCACTCTAGAAGAAGTCACAGCCGTGGATGAGGTCTTCCTACCAAATCCAAATGTCACCACTCTCTCCTCCACTATGCTGAGCTCAATATGCTCAGCCAAACCAAAGACCACTCCCAAAGTGAGCAAAGTCACTTGCAACAATGTAGCATCATAAACTCTACGTCGTAACTCCCTATCCAGTATCCCAAACCAAAATTGGACTGCTTGGGCCTCAATAACTCCTTGAGTGAAACTGATTAGCCGCCCCATGTGAGTGTATGCCTTGTGTAGGTTCTCTCTAGCCTTCCATTGGAACTCCTACAAGCTCCTCAGCTTGTCAATCTGCACTCCTTGGTAGTTCTACCTCAAACATAGGAAGAACTCCACCATGGGATTAAACCCCAATACCATACCACCTCTTGTAGCGGTATCTCCACTTGTGGTAACACTATCTCCAGCTAGTGCACCTCCACTAGCTCCACCAACACTACTTGAGCTAGAACTCGTAGGTACAGCCGATCTATTCTTGGCCACCAAACCTAAAGTGATAGAGACATAGTTTGGAGACCAATACTGTCTCCATAACTCAATCTCCTCCAAATGAGCTCTCTTGAACTCATGGTAGTCGTCCATCGATGGACCCTCCAAGTGCTGAAACAACCCTTTCCATGCCATGAAGGGTGTGAACAAAGTCGGGTTCCGCATCCACTACAGATCACACCAACTATCAAACTCTTGGATGAAGTCATCCAACTCAATGGTACCCATTATACCAGAGTAATGCCTAAGGCCTTTGGAGGCCCCATAAATCTCATCCATATCCTACAACAACGGTGCAGACACACCAAGTGCACTCTCAATTGAATTAACTCTTGTGTCAAACTCCACCTTAGAGTCAATCTCCTCTTTTATTGGGACTTGAGATACAGGCTGATACCGATCACCACTCTAAGTAAACCCATTGTGTACTGCAGGGCTAAATCCTCTAAAATCTCCAACAAACTCAGTCATGACAAAGTAACCACAATTGCAACCACAAACCGGAACCACAAACTGCAACTGCAAGTACCTCACCAAGTGCCAACACCCACGGAACACCACTCACTAATGTAACTCTAGCTAAGATAACTACACTAGGGGAAAGGGCAACCTATAACTTACCATCACAACATGCACTCTCACGGTCTACATGTCATCACTTCTTGCCTCACCGGAGAGAAACAAAGGTAGTCTGACTAGTCATCACTCTAGCCTCACTACAGAGAACACACCAGAGTGCCAACGCTCAAAAGTTAGGGCACCTCACACAAATATGGTGCACAAACAAGAAGCAAAGAATGGAGGGAGTCCAATCACAAGAAATCTAAACAAAAACCCTCCATCTCATAAAACAACATGGGATTGACTCTGCCACCATTTGGCATTTGACATAAGAGAAGTTTATATCTAAGTCCTAAGCTACCAAGATCACCAAGAATGGGATCAAACTGTCTCTCCTAGCCAAAGCTACAAATGCATAGATAACAATAGCACAATCATTAGGACAACAAGTAAGGGTGGACCAATTGGCTAGAGCACCAATCTAGGAACAAGAGATCTAGGGGTCAAATCTTGTTGCGCATAATCTAGCAAGATGGGTAGATTTTGCCAACCAATGACCAAGATCTACTCTAAACTAGCTAGCCTCACACCAACAAGCTAGCTTGTTGGCACTTTTAGGCTTTCGTAGCCTCTCACAGCCCACAGCCCTATGCCTCGAAATGCCAAAATGAGGCCCTTCTTCTTGCCACTTCAAACCTCCTCCAAAATTGGCAAAACTCCTCCAAACTTGCAAAAGTCCTCCAAACTATAGCTTTCCAACTCCCGCTTCAATTAGAATTTTTGAGCCCAACTCACAACAAGTTGGTCTTGCTTTCACCTCTTGAGCTCAAAATCACAACCATTTCTTTGAAATTTGCTCCTTCTTTGCTCAAAAATTGGCCAGTGCTTTCGCACACTGTTTGCTTTACTGCCAAATCTGCATCAATTGAATAAGCTTTTGCACACCAAGGAAAAACTTCTAGGCTTTTGTAGCTTCTCATAGCCCACGGCCCTATGCCTCAAAGCCTTGAAATGCCAAAATGAGGCCCTTCTTCTTGCCACTTCAAACCTCCTCCAAAATTTGGCAAAACTCCTCCAAACTTGCAAAAGTCTTCCAAACTATAGCTTCCCAACTCCCCCTTCAATTTGACTTTCTGAGCCCAACTTACAACAAATTGGTCTTGCCTTCACCTCTTGAGCTCAAAATCACAACCACTACTTCAAAATTTGCTCCTTCTTTGCTAAAAAATTGGCCAGCGCTTCTATACACCGTTTGCCTTACTGCCAAATTTGTATCAATTGAACAAGCTTCTGCACACTAGGGAAAAACGTCTAGGCTTTTGTAGCCTCTCATAGCCCACGGCCCTATGCCTCGAAGCCTTGAAAGGCCAAAATGAGGCCCTTCTTCTTGCCACTTCAAACCTCCTCCAAAATTTGGCAAAACTCCTCTAAACTTGCAAAAGTCCTCCAAACTATAGCTTCCCAACTCCTCCTTCAATTTGACTTTCTAAGCCCAACTCACAACAAATTGGTCTTGCCTTCACCTCTTGAGCTCAAAATCACAACCAATGCTTCGAAATTTGCTCTTTCTTTGCTAAAAAATTGGCCAGCGCTTCTGTACACCGTTTGCCTTATTGCCAAATCTATATCAATTGAACAAGCTTCTGCACACTAGGGAAAAACTGAACTGGAATTGAGCTACCAATGATCCACCGAGCTTGGAGACCACCACCAACACTCAAAGTTCTTGCACCTGATTTCCCCATGGCTTCACTTCTATGATGTAATCAGATTGTTTACCACTCTCAACTCAAGTCAACACTTGATCTATCACTCTATAAACTGCCAACAATTGAGCACTGATTATAGTCAAGCCACATGCACTCCAACATAGAGAATCAAGGTGACGCTCATTGGCCTCTATCCACCACAGCTAGGAACTTGAAGACTCAACATCAAAGAAATGAGCTCTCTGGAGTTGCACTTTGAAAGTATACCTCTTGGACTCAAGCTAGGTCTGAACTTGACGGTGCAATTGATGGCACACTTGACGGTGCAAACGGTGCAAAGTGACGGTGCCCCACCGTGAAGTCAATACCCCAAACACAAAATCTGACCGTCGGAAAGTAGTCTATGAGAAACTACTAAAATAACTCTAACTACTATCATTGGAACTCCAATTTCTAAGCAATTTAGATGCGACACTACAAATGGCGTGACAAATTTTGTTAATCATGACTAAGGTAGAACTATCCTTTATCTTTATATAAATAATATCTCTCAAGCACTTGTAATACCAAACTAAATATCACAATATCACACATGCACAAATTGGTGTTATAGTCTTGTGAGCCGGCCTGTCTCTCACTCAAGATGAACCTTTGATGGCTATTATAATAGCGCACCATGGACTAAGAAAGCAAGGAACCCCAACTCCATCATACTCTTCCAAGGCTAACACTCCAAGACTCAAGATATTGATCACTAGAGAACTCAATGAGAGAGAGATAGTTGCAAATGAAAGGATGATGAGTACCTCTTCACCCCTTGTTTATATACTTGTGAAATAGTTACGTACCAAAGTTACTAATTACCGTAGTAACTCAAGTTACTAGACTAAAAGTCAAGTAAAGTCAAAGGGTAGAAAGGAATATCCATTCACATGGGCATATTCTCCTAAGCATGTGGTCCTATCTTGACCCAACCACTAAGTCAAGGATTCCTTCACATGGGCTATCCTTGGACTAAAGAAGAATCCAAAACAAAAAGGCTTGCGGGCCCAAGAGTTCTCAACTCTTTCCTCAAAGCCAAACACCTAGGAATAATACCAAGTCAACACACTAAAATCCAAAATAGTGGTGCTCATCTTTTCTACTTCCTCTAAAGTAAGGTCCCCTCTATCCTAGCTATGACTAACTTTAGCTAACCATGACTAATATAGAACCATCCTTTATCTCTATATAAATAATATCTCTTAAGTACTTGTAATACCAAGTTAAATATCACAATACCACACACATGCACATATGGGTGTTACAGTCCATTGTTAGTGTATTTATAGGAGCAGATGCTAGAGCACAAGGAGTATCCAAAAGTAAAGAATGAGCTTTAGTTGGTGGAATTGTACAAAGAAGAGATCTTGCAATTGAAGGCAAGGTTGTCAAAGAGCAAAGAGGAAGCCAAAGTACTTTGGGAGGATGCAACAATCCAACAATCCAACAATAAAGCCTTGATGATCTATAGGAGAGTCTTGAGCAATGTAGTGGTTATCTAGAGCACCAAAAGGAGGAACTAAGAGAAAAGAAGGAGGAGCTCAAGAAATGGAAGAAGCACTTTGAGCATGGCCAAGTGGAATTGAATCATCATAAAGAGCAACTCGAGATGCATGAACAAGCTTTAGATAAACTCAAGCAAGTTAGTGTAAACAAGGATTGGGCCTAACAACAAGAATTAGCCAGTAAAGTGCAAGAAGAATAATGGTTGTAAGACTAAGTTAAGACTACTTGAGCTTATGTTGCTCATTAGATTGAAGAACCTAGGAAGTTGGAGGCAAAGTATCATGAGGAGTTGTAGAAGACGTGACTTGAAAGTCATGCTCAGAGTAGAGTGGTTTGGGTACAAAAAGTAAACCTGCTACACATCTAAAGTTAGTACTCAATATTGTAGCTGAGGCAAAATTGGAGGAGTCATACCTACATGAGTTGAAGTTACTAGTGCAAGAGACTCATAGATGTAAAGTAAAGGACACCAACTTGAATATTTTGTTAATCATCTTAAAGATAGAGTAGATAGGAAGATGATAGAAGTAGTAACTAATGTGTAACAACATGGAGCTATCAATGACTTAGTCAAGACTAATGAAGTAGAAAATAGGCCAAATTAGCTAAGAATATTCTAGAAGCATCTAGGAAGCTACTTAGTACCTTCCAAGAGTTGGGTAATGTGCATACCAAGAAGGAAGCTTCTTGGCTACCTTAGCTTGGATGCCAAGTAGGCAACTTTTAGCTTCTCAACTTCTCAAGAAGCTTCTTGATTAACTTGGTTTGTATTCCAAGAAAATGGCTTTTAGGAAGCTTCTTGAGAAGCTTCTCAAGGGCCTTGTATATTTTTCTATAAATACCAAAGCTTAAGCTCATGTTAGGCATTTGGAGTTTTTGTTATTCAAGGATCTCAAAGTGATCTTATATTCCAGTTTTCCATTCTCCTATTTCTCTCCTCAGACTTAGTCTTTTACAAATGTATATGTTAGCTTAGATTTAGTTAGTAGTGATATAGATAATCTCACTTGGACTTTGAGTGAAGGTAGAATGACCCAATCCAAAGTAATTGAGATCAAAGTGCAAGTGACTTTGGATGCGTTACCAAAGTTGTTTGAAATATTTAGGAAAAAGGGGTTTGTCGTGCTTTGGTTCCTCCTACACAAAGTGTGGACTTGGATCTTGGACAATCCTTTGTCCTTAAGCTCACTTTATGATTGAATTCCTTCCTTTGTCTAAAGTTTATCTTTGGCCCAAGGGCCTCCTTGGCCTAGTATAAGCTCACATCTTTTGCTACTTCTTCTATGTGATTACCTCTTCTCCTCTAAGTACTCTTTCTTCTTTGTAATTTAGCATCTCCTACAAGTGACAACAAAGGAGAACCTTCCATCCTAGGACTTTTGACTATAATCTTTGTAGGGCTAGAATGTCCAACTTCTTCATTAATTCTCCTTATGACAATCATCCATTCTTCTACCAAAAGATCACTCTTTGTTCTTGGAAGAGTTTTGGTTGGAGTTGATTGTACTTCTCCACCTTGATCCTTGGCCATCTCCTTGTCCAAAGAAATGACAATCCTAGTGAATGATTCCACACCCACTTGTTGGTGGTGGGTGTGGAATCTAGTTGTGATTTAGTGCTGCCTTTGTCCTCTACTTCTTCATCCATAGGAGTCCTCTTCATAGTCATCACTTTTGGCCTAGAAGGCACTGCATGTCTCTTCTTGATCATAGGTTCTAACATGATGTCTTGTTGCCTCTACTTTTTAAAGCCTGATGTTTTGTAGGCTTCTTCACAATAATGTACTTCCTTATGTGAGAAAACTATACATATGCTTTGGCATAATTCCTCACCATCATTGCTTCTTTAAAAGACTCTTCAAAATTTCCTATAGGTAAGAAGTGATTGGGATATTTCTCCTTCTTGGTTGGTTCTTCTAGGTAGAAATGGATGGCAAAGAAAGATTCCAAAGTCAACCTACCTTCTTTATTCATATTCCCACAAGCTCCTTTGCCCTTGCCTAGAACATTGCTGTCCAATTGATGGGCCTTCCGTAATATAGATACTCAAAGAACAAGGCTTGATTATTGTTCAAGTTGTTCATTTAGACTTGAATAACTTCATTACTGATTTGACTAAGATTCTTGTAGCAATATCATTGATTTTAGGGATAGACCAACTATTTTTGGTCTTTTAATCCTTGAATTTTGCCTTGAACTTGGCTTTGAGAGTCAAGTTAGGGCAAGTTCAATTATTTTCTAAAGTAGTGGTGTCTAGAGGAGAATTTCTAGGCCTAACACTCTCCACCAATGGTCCTCTATCTAGGCAAAGAGATTCTCTCTCAAGGTCACCATCCCTTGATCACAATTGTCCTTGATCTCATGCAACATTGCATGGTCTCTTAACTCCCAATTCCACAACAAGAGCTCCACCTTCTTGCTATAGACTAACTCTTTCCTACAATGCAATGCAGACTTAACCAATCTTGGGGACTTGATTATAAATTAAGATGCTCTTCTCATCTTCCTAGGCCTTCAAGGAGTTGCTACTCCTGTCCTTTTGATCTTCTCATTCTTCTCAATTCATCTTGCACTTCCTTATCCTCCTTGCACAATCACACACTCACAATTTGAATTCCTAAGTACTAGAACTTCTTGCTAAGGGTGAGGAAATCCTAAATAGGCTCATGCTAGTTAACTCTACAAAAAGTGAAAGGGATCTAAGCCCAATAAGGATTATTTAAGGTGATGTCCTGTAATACTCCAAGGACAAGAGAAGGGAGAAAATATAGATTACACACTCAACATTTGGTGCTCCAAAGGAGCACATTCTCTTTATTATATAGACAAAGAAGATCTCCTCCAAGGAAGCTCCACCATAGGATTAGGCACACAGATAGGTGACATGTCAGCAAGCTCCACCCTTAGATTACTTACTTGGATGGGTGACATGTCAGTCTAGGTCTTATCTGGTTGGTCAAACAAGCTTTGATCGGAGGGAATCTATTAGGGAATCTTCTTGTAGGAGTCTCAAAATCACGTAAGGTACCATTGGAGAACTCTCAACGAGACAAATCATGGGGAGGGAAAGACAACTTTTATTTCATTGGAGACAAAAACATGCACATTTTTGAAACCTAATTCATCCGTTTAGGCCTCCAAAATTGCCTTCAAAGATTTTAGATATTTTGGTTCCTACTCTATTAGTAGAAGTCTCCTTTTGGTGATACTTCTTTCTGATTTGTTTAGTCCATCATGTGTAACATCCTTCCAGATGTTACCAAACCAATTCTCACCTTTAAATCATATGTCTAGGTATTGGTTCTAAGGTTCTTAAGTCTATTTCGATTTCTGCTCTATTACTAGAAGTACTCTTTTGGTGATATTTCTATCTGATCTATTTCAACCATCATGTATAACATCATTATAGATATTACCAAACCAAATTCCACATCTAGATCATATAGCTAGCTCTTGGTATTACATGTCCTAACCATTATGAATGTTTGATATGTGCGCTCTTTGGTGAGCATTTGCTTTTCATACACATGAGTGGTTAGAAAAATTGAACTATCATCAATTGTAGTTCTTGATCTCTAATTTGTAGATTACAAGGAGAAGGTGGATATGTTGATTATGATCTTGAGTGCCAAAGGTAATTCTTTGTAGTATAAGGTAGTTCTTTGTAGTTGAAGACTTGTAGTTGGACTCATGTAGTAGAAGGTGGAGTAAGTGTAAATAGTTTAAGTGTAAAAAACCTTGTCATCTTCCAATAATAATAAGGTGCCAAACACATGAGACAATTGATTGAATAGTAGCTTAAAAGTGACAAGCTAGAGTTGCGGGTTACACATTGGTGGTGTTCATATCAAATAGGTCTTATTGTAAGCTTTATTAATCCCAAATCTAGGGTAGTTTTGATGGAGGTAAGAGAGTGCAATTTGGGAGTGAGATAATGAGTTGAAAGTGAATAATTGTTTGAGGTGGAAATCTATTGGGGTAGAGTTTCTTAGAGTCTATATGATGGTGCTCAAAATAGTCTTAAAGGGCAAGACAATGGCCTTGAAGCTTTTCACTTCAGTAATTGATAATTGGGAGATGGGAACAAAGGGAGCTTCTTAAGAGGCTCCACCTTACAATTCTCTAGTAGGATTAGAGTTAAAGATCTATGGTTGTCACCCCTGAGATACAAAGTGTGCAAAATTGACATTGAGATACTCTTGGACTGAAGGACATTAGCATAGCCCATAGAGATGATGTGAGAGAAAGAAGGTAGAGATATGCTTGATTTCCAATATGTTGAAATAGTGAAGAAGGACTCCTAGTTGATGGAGTCCATCTCATATAAGTATGATAACTTAGTGTCAATGTACTTATAATATAGTCAATAAAAACAGTTTGTTCACACAAGGATACTATTTGAAAATGCTTGGAAATGAGGTGAAACACATACTTATCACCAAATCTCAATTCATTTATTGTCTCCTATTTAACCTCTTGGGTAGAAACCATTCCCATAAGAGGTTAGTGTCACCCTCTAAGATGGACTACAACAATAAGAAATCATCAAACTAATCACTTTCACTATAGAATCTAGTTGGGATTGCTTTTGAAGGTGATGGTTCATACAACTTTGAGTGCCATTCCATTCCAAAGATGTAGTGTCTACAAATATGTTCTACCATTCCTAGAAGGCACAACTTGCAAGTCTAAGCTTTTTGCTACTTCTAGTCTAAAGTTTTTGATTCTATGGTACTGCATGCATGTTTAGCTTCCCAATCTACTCGTTGCACAAGTTCACTCCTTTGAATTCTTCAATGGACACTCTAAGCAAAGATGAGTACCTACCTAGCACTAAGCATTGAAGACCTATTATAAAATTCCTCACCTCTACTATGGATTAGACATTATAACATCATGCAAAATGTAGGACATAGAATTTGCAAAGAAGTGAATTGAACTCACTCTTTACTTGTAATTGAAGCTTGTATTGCAAAAGAATGAGTGAACAAACATGAGTGCAAACAACACTCTACCTTATATAAAAATTTGGCTCCAAGCCAAAGGGATCAGAATCCTAAGTGAATGCTAAAAAAATCTTAGTCTAAACTGTCCATCATTTATTCTACTATCATAATCCTATCTTATCCTAATCATTTGCAAAATGATTAGGCTCCTACATGTGTCAAGGGAGATATTACCCTTCCCTACTCATTTTTAGTATACACCCTTGAGTACTTATCCAAACTTGAGGCCTCCTTTGCAAGTATATACAACTTCAAGTGTAGTACCATTCCAAGTGCACTCTTCTAAAATACATGTGATGTTAAGTGCAAGTATGACCGGCCTACTCATAGTGCTTGACAATTGTCCAACTTTGTGTACCAAATCCTTTCTAAGCAATGCTTGTCTAATTGAAGGACTTCCTTTTGAGGAAATGCCTTGGGTTGGAGCTAGGAGATGAAGTGCTTCATTCACCTCTTAGGTATCTAATTAATTGATCTGTTTAGGCTTGATACCTAACAATTTCTAACAAGAAGGTTTGGCATACTTCATTAAATTTCTTATCCGAATGGTCCTTCAATGGCAAGGACAAGTTGTACATACATTCCTCCTTGTAGGCCTGATTTTGCAAGCACTAGACTTGCATTTTCAATTCATGGTATGTAGTCCTCAAGGCTTGCATTGATCCCTCTTTCAACATCTCCATGAACAAGGCCTACGTTTCTTCTACTCGGTGTAGTGCCTTCAATTTATCTTTCTCTCATTGTTTAAACTGCCTACCCTATTTGGCCTTTTATTCTTGGAGACCTTTTGTATGCTTTACTTGTTCTTTTTCTACTTCCTTGCTAATATTTTGTAGCTGAATTTCCACTTCTATCTGGTACTCTTGCATCTATAGTTTCAACATCACCACTTGGTCATGCTTCTCATGCAAGGGACTCCAAGTGTTGGCACTTTCTTTGAAGTCAATCTTTGGCTTCCTTCTTGAACTGCTCAAACTCAAGGTAGCGTACCTTCCAATCCTCCTCAAACTTCTTAGTCTCAAATGATTGAATATCTTGTTTGTTCTCAACAATGACACTTATCCTTTTAACTTTGGGTTCTCCTACATCAAGGCACTTACCTTCAATGCCTTTGCCTTGTATAGTTTCTTGGCACTCATTGCCTCCTTCACCAAGTCTTCCTTGGCCGTCCAAATGTAAACTTACTTGTGCATGGCCTTGATTAGCATGGTGTAGTCTAACACATAAGCGCACTTGGCCTAGTACTAGGGCATTAGTTCTTCCATCTAGTGCAATGTAAGACCTATTGAGTGAATGATGAAGTTTGTGCCACCTAGCACCTACACCAACTTGGATGTTATGGATGCCTTCTTTACTTTGATTTGCAATTCCGGTGCAGCCTTAGGAAGATCAAAGATGTCAAGTTCTTCTTCTTCTTTGGCATTGTTAGTGATGCATTCTTCCTCTTTTGTTTGATCATCAACACTTTCTTCTACTCTTGGCCAAAGTTCCTAGTCCTTCAAGCACTCAACCCAATCTTGCACTTCTGCTGCAATTTCTTCTTTTGGAGTTCTAGGGCTTAAAGGTGCTTGCTCAAGTACTCTCCCTTCTTCTTCAATGTTGTCTTCATCTATAGGCTCTCATCCATGTCTTGGTCCTAAACTTAGGAGCAGACTAAGCATCCTGCAAGTCTTTTCTCCTTCTTCATTATCTCTTGAGGTGTAGGTCAATCCTTGTCGAGTGAAGGAACCTTACTCCCATAGATTGCTTTGCTTTTTCTCCCATAGGTTGCTTCTTTGGGAGGGTATTTTTCTCTTTGGAGCCTTGGGTAGGACCAACTATTCATCCACATGCATGAATTGGCCTATCTTTGCAAACTTTGCATCCGCTAGTTGATACTGGTGATTTGGGTAGTTCCTTCAAGTTGTTCTTCAAAATAACATGGAGGATGAAAGTGAGTAGGAACCAATTCCTCTCTTCCTTGGTTAGGAGGTTCATCTCATTTAGTTATGTACTGCAAAGGGAACAAAATATGTAGCTCCTCCCTCAACTTTGAAATCCATTTGTAGGAGCTTGCATTGCTTATCAAACATTTTGGCCCAATCTACAAGCTCTCTTGCATACATGTAGTTAAAGAACACTGCCTAGCTATTGGTTAAATTGTAGTTTGTTTTTGTTAGAGAAGTTTCATCATTGCTTCTACAATGGCTCTTCTAGTGGAGTCTTTGTAACTAGCTACACTCTATTGTTCTTGGAGTGCTTACTATTGAAGTGACTTTTAACTTTGGAGGTCAACTCATTGTCTAAAAATTTGGTGTCTATTTTCATGGCTCTTGCAACATCCAAGGAGAGTACCATTTGCCAATGGACCTTGGTCAAATTCCATGGATTACAGTACATTTCCCATGATGTTTTCTCTCTCTTTCCTCTCATTTCATGAATCATGTGGAATTTTGATAACTACCAATTCTAGGGTAGGAATCCTAAGTGCTTACTTCTAATGACATCCATTCTCTATTAGAACATGGACTTGGATCTCTAATAACAATCCATTTTTTTGTATCAAGGGATCTAAGAAATGGCCTCAAGAGCCTTATTGTAAGTTTTGGGAGTGACTACCATGATTCTTGCACACAAAGGATGCTATGAGCTAATGATGTACTATGATGAGTACCTCTTTTCACACCAAGTACCTAAGGTATGCCAAGTGCCACTCTCAAAATTAACTCTAAGCACTCACTACTTCACCAAATTTTCAAGTCACTACTTGATCAGCTAGGAAGACAAGTTGGATTGCAAAAAGTGCCACTGCAGGCTAGGCACTTCAATTTATACACTTAGATCTTGGTCATTATTTAACAATTGGGTGGTTATAGAGCAGATAGGCACTCACCATTATATAGGCAAAAGGTCTTGCATGTTGCTCTCAAGTGAAGTCACTCTCCCACGTGCTGGAAAATCTGTTTGCCAACCACTTTCTCCCGTACCACACTTGTCCACCATGTGCCAATAGTTATCTTGTAGGTAAGAGCCCTTGGTGGCAAGTGCCATTAGAGGTAAGTGCTATTGGCGGCCATTTCAAATTTTGGCGGCACTTCCCTTTGAGTGCCATGGTGGCACTTGGCACTACACACTTCACCTATTGGCACTCTAAGTGCTTCAACTCCTACAAGCACTCCAATTGGTCCCCCAACACTTTGAGTACTATTCCATCCTCAAGCACTAGGGATTATCCTACATCACTCTGATTATCTAAAAATCTTTCAAGTAGGCCAGCTTGCAAGTACTTGGGATTAACCTACAATAAAGTTGAGTGCTTTCTCCCATTCTAGCTTGCCATGGCCACTCCTCCAAGTACCTCTCTTTTGAAGTACTTATCCCGATAATCCTATCATTCTCCATGGCTCTCTTTAGCACTTAAGCTTGATATAATAAATAAAAACAAATCTTGAGAAAGGGGAGCACCACAACAAGTCACCAAAGATGGTCTTTAGCATATTACAAAGATTTGGCAAAGAGAGCAACTACAATTGTGCAAATGAAGCTATCTTGACCACAATGAACACTCACTTATTGATAAACTAAGCAATCTTCTTTGAGAATCTGTTTGTAGGAGAGGTATTTGAGTGGGCATGCATCTTCCATGACTATATCCAGAAGATATACAATGCTATTACTTGGTTCTCTTTGCCATTCATTTCTATGTAGGGATGGGATTGTTTACCACCAAACAAGTGGATTTTTGTGATCATTTCATTTTGAATGGTTACTTTGTGACCCAACTAAGAAGAGAAGGTTCTCCAAGCAATCAAGGAATGTGATACAAAGTTCCTAAAGATTGGCCAAGTCAAAGGGGGAGGCATATGGAGAAATTTTGGCAAGAGTACTTCCCATGAGAACAAGCAAATGTTAGAAAGCAATTATTGAGGCAAAAGTTGAGATAAAAGAAATCTCTTCATCAATGGTTGAGTTGTCAATGTCTAAAGGCAAAGACGAGAACATTGACATTGACAAGGAGAAAGAAGCTTCTCAGATGGAAGTATTGGTGTCAAAGGATGATGTTAAGACCAAAGATATGGGCATCTATGACCTATTTGAAGGGCTAGAATCAAATTTTGTGCAAAGGTAGAGTTTGGCAAGTTAGACAAGTAGACCTTTGTTACTTAAGGGACTATCAAAGATGATGTTAGAAGTGTGTTAGCCGGTAGTTCAATGCAACATTTAAGGACAAAGGTTGAAAAATAAAAAAAAAACCTCCATGAGAGCAAGAATACAAAGATAGAGCTAAAGGAGAAGGTCTATGAGTTGCACAAGGAGAACAAATATCATGTAAGCATGGTGTAGGCACATCTTCTTTGGCTCAAAAAGTATACTTGAGGAGTTGGATCATCTTTGGATGAAGAGTGACATTTTGTAGAGGACTATGGAGATACAAATTTTTTAGTTGAGGAACTAGTTGATTAACAATGAACAAGAGCATCAAGTCATGGAGGAACTTAAGATCAATATAGAGTTTGAACTTCATCAAGTGTGACAAATGAAGGATGAAGAACTATGACAAAGGAAGAGCTAGAACTTACCAAGCTTCAAAATCCAAGAGTTGGAGGAAAAGATTACATTAGATAGAGTGGGAGTTGCAAGATCTTAGTGTGACAACCCAATATCAATGTACTTATACTATTAATGATGAGAATAGATCACTCTCCTAAGGATACAGGTTGGAATTGACTAGAAATGAAGAAAAAATGTCACAATGTCATTAGTTGTCTATTGTTGCATGTTTAACCTCTTGGGCAGAACCACTCCCAAAAGAGGGTAGGGATATCCGTTGTGGCATCCTATAGAAAAGACAAATTAACAACCACTCAATCTAGAGACATAATCTAACAAGCCTTGGATAGTGGTGGTACACTTCATGCTGAAGGCCTCTTCCTCCTGAAGAGCCTCTTTTACCTTAGTGGCTAGTCCCTTCCCATAGGTATATTTCACCCCAAAGGTTGGTGTTTAGGCCAATGGTCAGATTTTAGGCCAAAGGTTCTTTCACCCTAATGTCATTGATGATCAACCACATCTCTTCCTAGAAAACACAATCCCAAAAAATCCAAAATTGATTGCTTGCTTTTGTCTTCTATTCCATGATACTACCAATTCTCCATTGTTCCCATAACCCTTCCTCACATTGACTTGCTTGTTCAAAATGTCAAGGGTAACTTCCTTGATAATGTGCAAATTTCCTACCTAAGTACTCAAGCATTAATTCTTGTTGAATGTCAAGGGTAAGTTCCTTGATTTAGTGCAAATTTCATAATCATGTACTCAAACACATGCTCCTACTACAAGATTCCTCACCTCTACTTGACTAAGGTATCCAATCAAAGGTGTAAGCAAAAGTAATCCAACACAAAGACTCAAAAGAGAGGTTTGAGCTAAATACTTTGTTTATAAAAGATGTGTACATTGTTTCTATAGGTCACAACCCATATATATATAGTTTCATAACTATGAATTGAAGAAGATCAACTGGTTGAGGATTCCCATATTCTCCTAATTGCTCCTATTCCACTTAATGCTAATACTACCTATTGATCTTATCCAAATTGCAATTAAGAAGTGATTATGCCACCATTGCCTATCACAACTACTCCTTGTCATTTACTATACAAGTAATTACACTTCTGCAATCATTGGCTATAAAACTGGTCCTAAGTCAAAAAAGTATTTCTAGACAAAGATATACATCAAGGCAAAGAAAGAGTTCAAGGCCAAAGAGAATTTTAGGCTAAGGATGTATTCTATACTTAAATTTTTTTTGCCTCTTGCCCTTGCGCTAACAACTATCTTCCTCCTTAAGTCTACTACAAGGAGCTACCTTTGCCTTTGAAAATCTTAATCAGCAATTCTGCATGTTCCCAATACCTTGTGATTTCCAACAATAGCACTCTCATGGCTTCTTCAAATTTCTTGTAAGTGTGCTCCATCAACCTATCTGCTAATTGCTGCAATAGTTTGTTGGAGTAGGTCAAGGTATGTACTTGGGATTGGGGGTCCCAAGACTTCAGTTTCTCCAAGGAGACTTCCACTATCTCATGTGGATGGTCTTGCACCATCTCCATCTTTGCCAAAGGTAGTTGTTCTCTCCAAATTGAATTAGGTTTGTTGTTCTTGCATTTCAGCCACAATTTCCTCCAAAGTGGTGGCCTTCTCCTTCTTGTGTTTGTCCTCTATCTTTTCTAAGGCCTATGTGAGCTTCTTGACTTAGGTGTTTGCCACTCGTAGCTCCTATTGATGAAAAACTTCTATTGCCACAAGAGATACCCCTACCTTCTCTATTTCTCCCTTTAGCTCATCAATCTCTTCCTCTTGCACCTTTAGCTATTCTTTTAGCTTAAGGTGTTGACACACTTGCAACTCATACAAGGTGGTGAAGATGTCGGACAAGGGTCACATAGTCTGTGAATTCATGTTGGATTCCATTAGATGGTTAGAAGCTATCCCATCAAGTTGAGAGCCAGGCCCACCTTGTGCACTATTAATGAGGAAAGAGGCACTACTACCATATGCCTAACCTTCTTCCTGCTCAAGCTTTCTCCTCTGTCTATCTTGAATGAGGCCAAGGGCCCCCTCTCCGCTCTCTTTGATGTCTACAAAGACAATCTGCTCTCATTGCTCATATATTAGTTTGGTTGATGTAGATGTCTCTACCTTGGATGATTCTTGATTTTACCTTTGATTGGTGCTGACAAAGCTGTTCTTTGGCATGGGGATTGGCATTTTCTTGGCATTTTCTTGGCTTGAACCTGCATCTTCTGCCTTGAGTATCTCTTTGCATGAAGGATACACTCTTCTCTTAACTCTACTTTCCCTATGATCAGGAATAAAGGGGATTTGATCATCTCATGCTTTTCTTTGGGCTAGAAGGTCTGGCTTTGTGGTTGTTATGCCCAAGGGTATTTGTTCCTCCCCTTGAAAATGGATCACATGGAGAAAAGTTGGGCTAGGGGTGGATTGTACTTCTCCACCTTCACGACCTTCTACCGCATCCTTGTTGGATGAGATGACAATATGTGTGAGCAATTGTTTGCTTGTTGTGGGCGTAGGATCCCATTGTGGTCTTGTCTCTTCTTCTCCTTGGACTTCTGCTTCTTTGTCCTCCTCTTCCTCTTGCAAGAGAATTCTCCTCATTTTCTTGGTGGCCTTTACCTTTGGCTTGGCAGGGGTAGCGGGTCATGTTTAGATATTTTGGCTCTGTGGCAATTTCATCTTGCCTCTGCTTCTCAAAGCCCAAGTGTTGTAGGCTTCTTTCACTTCCACATATATCCTTGTGTGGGAAAAATCTACATCTACCTCAATGTATTTGCACATCATCAACGCTCTTTCCCAAGGCTCGTCAAAGTGTATTTTTGGGAAGAAGTGGTTGGCGTACTTCTTCTTCTCTTTTTTGGTTAGCAATCCCATGCCTAGGTAGAAATGGATGACATAGGGAGCAACAAGAGTCACTCTACCTTCTTCATTCATTGATCTTGCAAGCTCCCTTGTTCTAGCCCAGAACATTGCTGCCCAATCCACAGGTCTTCCTTGGTACAAGTACTCAAAAAGATAGCCTGGCTATTATTTAAATAAGTTGTTTGTTTGGACTTGAACAACTTAATGACTGATTCTACCAAGATTCTTCTTGCAAGATCATTAATTCCAGGCATAGACAAACCATTATTGGTCTTCCTATAACAAAAGGTAGACTTGAATTTGGCCTCAAAGGTCAAATCTGGTCTAGTCCAAATGCTGTCTGGAGTCATGCCATCTGGTTGTGAATTACTAAGCCCCATCACTTTCTGCCAATGCTCTTCTGTCCAAGAAAACATATACCCCCTTAAATTGATCAGCTTAAGATCCCAGTTATCCCAGTTTTCATGCAACATAGCATGATCACTCAATTCCCAGTTCCACATCAAGAATTTGAGCTTCTTGCTGCGAACTAGATCTACAGTACCTACCTACAGTCCAGTCCTCCCTTGACAAGTCCAGGGGACTTAATGATGAATTCTGGAGCTTTGTGCAAATGGGGTGGCTACTTCCTTTCCTTTCTGTCATCTCATCCTTCCTTGCTCTTGTTTACCCTTCCTACTCCTTTTAGTGCGGTCTCTCTTTCAAAATGCACAAGTCTAAGCAAAGATTTCTTGCTGAGGCAGAAGGTAGCATGGCTGATCTGGCTGAGATGAATTCTGCAAAATGTGAAGAGATTCCAGGCTCTAGACTAATATTTATCCTGTTGGTTCAACCATTACAACCTTTTGGTAAGCGCAGACTTTGGTGAGCCATCACTACTCGCAAATGTGAGAGGTTAGCCCAATCCAAAGGTCTACATTATGGTTCTTGATCTGTCGGCACTATCTTCAAGCAGGTTGCTTCAAGCTGAGGGTCTTCCTAAGACAAATGATATTTCTAGCCTAAGGTCTTCCCAAGATGAAGATATGCTTTCAGGGCGAAGACCTTCCAGGCCAAAGTGCTCCCTCGCCTAAGGTTGTCTTGGTGATCATTTTCTTCTGTTTGTTTACCAAATGACTATTCCTATGCTTCTCGTGGCTAGAATCTACAAAAAGCAAATAAAAGAAATGTACTGCGGCACACTTAGTCACACTTAGTATCTTGTAATCGTTTCCATAGTTACTGCAGGAGTAAGGGCAACAGTAGTGGAGGGTTGCTCCGGCGATGGAAATCTGTACTAGAGTGGTGTGTGACCAATTAAGAGAGGTAATCGCAGAATATCTCAAGTATACACTTTCAGAATCAATGCCAAAGGAGTTGAATAAGATTAAACACCATTTTCTACAAAGTGGAAAGTCTGAAGAACAAAAGGTGAAAAGAAGTAGCAGTAGAATTAGGAGATAGTGTTCACTGTAAAAAGAGGAGAAAAGATGCACGAAGAAAGAAAAATACTCGCTGGAGTCGAGACTATTCAATGATATTGTGGAAACCAAGATATGAAAATATTAGCGACCTCACTTAGAATATTTTCATTCCAAAAAGTTCGTCCCCGAAGAAAAAGGATGAAATATAGCCTAGAATGATTCCAGCATTTTGAACTGTGTCGCTTTCAGTCCATTACGAGATTAAGGATGGCCTAGAAACTTAATTACCACGCGCTGAAAACTCCTGTTCTTTCGGAACAATATCTCTGGAAGTACCTAACTCGATAGAGTCGATAAGCTTCCCCTAAGTATCATTGTGTTGTAATTTCTGGAACCAGTTCCAGATTTTGGTAGTGAAAATTGTCCTGTGTACTGTGTTTGTGAGACTTTGTCTGTTAGGATGAACGAGCAACGAGAGCAGGAGCTGTTTATCGGGCACGGTGTCTCCACACACTTAGGACAGTACCGATGCAGACTGAACGCATGCAGATCTAAGCGACTCTTTGCAAGTCTAAGCTTTTCGGAATTGGACAATACACACGTTGCAAATTGCTGCAACGCGTAGCTGAAGACTGATAAGATCTCATGAAGAATGAGTTTGGTATTCAGTATATAGCCCAGTATGCAACATCTAATGAAACAAGTTTTAGTCACAAGGTAGTCGAAGCGATAGAGCATAACATGCATTCCAAAGCAAAGCATCGCCATAGAGCAATTGCAAGAAGAACATGTAGTTCACCTCAAGGTAGTTTTTCTTTCTACTACATTCTCTATTGTTTCTCCCAAGGCTATTCCAGAATTGTTGATGCTTCCCGTTGCCGTCAGTTTGGCAGGACAGATTCGGAATATATGGTGTGAATATATGTGCTTTACATGTCGATCTGGTGGCTTCGTCCTTACGTTCATGTCTAAATGTAGATAATATGTGTGCAAATAAAGACCAACATGTACCATGAATGTGGCTGTTTGAGGACATGACTCTGACAGCATGTTGAAGAAAAAGCAACAATAGATTGCCCACAACCACTCAAGATCAAAACAATCAGTCAAAATTTATAATTCCATATGAAAATAGGCCATGGTGCTAATATGGTTGTGTTAGTGCAATTTTCATGACAGTCAGCTTTGGGATGCTAGAGAAGAACTTTATTTCAGATCATGAAACTTCGCTTGTTTCAGAAGCATTCCTAGTGTCTAGCTCGTACTGGAACTGTCATTCTCAGAAGAGAGTTTGAGAACCTAGTTGAATGTTCTCTCCAGACTCCAGGACCCATATGTACATACAACTGTTAATCACTTGCAGTTGCAAGGGTTGCATGAACAGTTGTCACCGCACTTGCATCCTTCGTTGGTACCTTCAAAGCTACACACCAGAAGTTGGAATGAGACTTAGATCAACCACGATCTCCTTAACATTCATTAGAATTTCTTGTGAGAAGATTAGAAATCTTCCTTACTCAAACCTATATACAATTAAATAAAACAGAGGATTGGGATTAGCTAATCTATTGGGAATCATTGCTAGGCCTACTTGTCTTACATTCTCGAAGTCTGCTTCTAGAGCTAGTCCTGGCATACTTCTCTCGGATAAGGATCTTTTTACAGTTTGTGATGTTTACGCACCAAAGTTGCAGATCTTATATATCTCTATCTGTATACTTGCCTCTGACTGCAAAAAATTACAAAGGACAGCCAATCATACCGTTTCATCTCCAAGTCGAATGTGTCCATAACCATCTTGGAGCAGCAACTGTTATGAAGGCAATAAAGAGCAACAAAATTAGAAACTTGGGTTATTTTATATGACCGCGTACCTACGGGAACACAATGCTTTTTTATATAGACCTTTCAGAGGAGATCTTGTGCGAGGAGTCCATAATCTTCTCATTGCTAGATATTCTCTTCCTGGCCGTAAGTGTATGTCTCCCGATCGAGTTTGGCCAATAATCTGTCTGAAGTATGGCCTTGTACCTGACGAGAAAATTATGATCACAGTACGATGACTGAGCACCACATACCTATTGCCGTTGCTGCATTTGCAGGAAGCACCGCATGAGCACCCAGAGTTACCGCAGCCAGACATCTTGAATTAGACAGTAGAAGTTGAAGCAAGCAGGCTAGAGCAAAGCAAATTGAATGGATATAGATGGAGTTAGCAGACAACCAGAAGGTGTGCTGTATTGCCGAAGACAGCAATATCCGGGCTGAATATATACTCATCAAACATCGATATGAAACTCCCCTGTAATTGCCGTCGAATCGATCTCGGCACATCCCTTGCCTTAATGAACGTGAATTGGTGGTCAAAGATACTTTATCTATACCCTTACCCAATTTGTGGGTTTTCTCCATCAATTATTCACAGTAAATAACTTGAACTGGTGGTCAAAGATACTATACCTATACCCTTACCCAATCTGTGGATCTACTCCACCAATCATTCACAGTAACGCCAACTAAAGCCTGGCTTGCCTTCTCGAGATGGCTAGAGGGCACCTTCGTAGTTATCAAGGCAAAGAACGACCTAGATTACCGCTCCTTTCCTTGGGTCCAACTACTTGTATCCACACATGTTTATGGTTATTCGACGCAGAGTGATCCAGTGGAGTTAGCGCTTGCGGCGATACGTTCATGACTCTGTAACGATAGTCATTAACGAAATAGATATCTGATATACATGGAGACAAGTACTTGTTCATGGACTGGAAACAAGTGCAATGTCATACGCCACTGCGAAAGTCGTCGATCTATGTTGAATTTCCTACATCAATAGGAAGGATGCATTAACATACATGAGCTATTTACCGCGGCTGCTTGCAATATACGGCAGTAAGAACTCCCACTAGCTCCCTGCACACTCGGAACAAGGAAATAGGTCGCAAGAAGTTAAAATGTATTACACGGACTGGTCCGATCAGGGGACACGACTTACATATCTCCTTATGAACCGGTGAGCTAAGTTAAGTTCTCACCCTTTCTGAATCATAAAATATGGATTTCGCTATGAGTTCGATCTCCACGTCGGCCGTTAGAGGCGGAGGGTGGACAGAGACATCTACGTCAAACGAGTACATAAAGACAGCGAAAGTGCACAATTTTCATCAGCACTCACCAAGCTGAAACCTTCTAGTCCTCCGGCTTGTTCAATCAAAATCTATTCCATTCAGATCTGTCATTTCGTTCCTTAGTGTCATCAAGTTTCCATCAAACATTTGAAGATGTCGGGCTGCGGAAACTCTAGTTGTTCATGTGGCGCTTCCTGCAAGTGCAGCAGCGGTAACAGGTATGTCATCTGTCCATGGAATCTGGTCGCAATGCATTCATGCGCGGAACATCCAGCAGAAGCTGGATGCATCTTGGCCTAGGTGGTAAGACAATCACATGTCTATATTCAAACACAACCGACCCGGAAGACAGAAATCACATTTTTCTATCTATTTCAATACTTTGCAGAGTGCTATGTCTCTTACGTCTCCAGATCTCGTCTGTAAACATAAGAGGCGGGAATATCATAAAGACAAATGCTTGTCTTTATGAAAAAATAATATATTATTGTGATTGTTCATTGCTGGCAGCTGCTGTTCCAAGAGGTCCATGGACATCTTCGATCACGAGATGACAGGGTACGGTTCTCTCAACTCAACTTATGAACATTGAAACATATGACAAAGGCAATGCCTGCGGCTATAAATGTTAATAACGTGCACAATTATGCATGGTATTGATTAATATTACTAATAGAGTTCAGAAGTGAATCTTCGCAGAATGTGTTTATTTTACTAACTCTTATTATACCCTATCATTTAACATGTGTTTGAAGTATTGGTTTTGCAGTTTTGAGGGAGCCAACGAAGGATGCAAGTGCGGTGAAAATTGTTCATGCAACCCTTGCAACTGCAAGTGATAGCGTCAGTGGTCTTGCTTATGCATACGTCTCCAGCTTATTGGGCCATATCGCCATTCTCATCACCTTGACTATGTCATGTGGCCTGGATAATAAGTACCGTTGGCTTTGCTGCTAGCCGTCTTTCTCGATTAGTTTTACATGGTGAACATAAACATCAGGTTGCGTTCAGTCATCTAGTTGAGAATCTGGAGATAACTGTCTCGCAGACTTGTACATGAAATCAAGATGTTTCGGTGTTGACCGACTGAAATAAAACATCAGTGTTCATTGACTAATAACATCTCACATCACTGGATTTGGAGACATGGTGTGTGTTAACTTCCGTTCTGTAAGACCAAAATCGGATAACAAGTCCTACCCGTAAATACAATACATCGGCAAAGCTTCGGAAAACATGGATTACTGGATAACAGATAAGGTAACAAGGAAAGTTTGCACAATTTTGAGATCATTGGTATGGATGCCAACTTTCCATATTCTTCTATGAATTAGTGTATTCTGGCCTCAACTGTATGGTTTGTGTTGGTAACGAGGATAGATTCATGCACAACACAACAAAATCTTTGGTTGCAAAAGATAAAAATTTCTGGCTCATGGAGTTGTCTTTTTTATAGTCCCGATCGAACCTGTCTGCCCTTCAGCCATTGTCATCGGCAGTTGGTGAAAGGTCACGGTTGAGTCCTATATGCATGTCATTGATGTGGTAGGGTTAAATATCCATTCATTGGTTGCGCTTTCATGCAGGACACATGGAGGCTCTTTGGAGGCTCTTTGACTAACCACAGAAATTGTATTGACCGGAACTTTGTATCCATGGAACTTCGTGGTGACTAAACATTGTAATAAACAAACCTTGTAATGAAATT
Organism: Lunularia cruciata; assembly: GCA_948567375.1. Taxonomy (NCBI): domain Eukaryota; kingdom Viridiplantae; phylum Streptophyta; class Marchantiopsida; order Lunulariales; family Lunulariaceae; genus Lunularia; species Lunularia cruciata. The sequence goes on along the minus strand of OX419757.1, from coordinate 74,726,966 downwards.
TATCAGCTTTGTATTCATTCACATTGTCTATGTTGTATGGTTTCACAACCTTAGTTTTTGTTGTTATACAAATACAAAGTCTCCTTTCTAGGAATTGTAGGATGGTAATTTTCTTTTGTATTGTCTCTCATATTGGCATCCTAGATGCATTTCAATCTGATTTTTTTTCCCTCTAAATGATCTACAGGATGCCTTTTTGTATTGCTTGACCAAGGTTGAACAAGTTTTGCCTCAGCTTTGGAGATTAGAGAACTCAATTGATGACTCCTTGTCTTATTGCATCTATCTCACAAGAAATAAAATGTCTCTCTCTCCAACAACCTAGACCTCAGGATTGTCAACAACATACATTGGTACTTCTTTCATATTCTTGAAATCTTGGAACCACCCACGTCTATCAAGCATGTGCTTTGAAGCTCCTCCATAACCATAGCAAACATCTTGCTAACAATGCTAGAACTAGAAGCAAATGCTAAAATTGGTGTTGTTAGAGCACTTGCTTGAGTTCTAGGGTTTGCTGCATTGTGGTGCTTTCTTCTTTGAAGGTTTTAGTCACCTTTTTATTCTCTTACTTAGAGCCCCTTCTTTCCACACTCAAAATAGCTTGTTGTCTTCTTTGGTTGAGAAATACTGGTCTCCTTTTGAGTCACACTATTGTAGCTACTTGATGTTCCATTGTTTCTTCTAGCAATAGCTATAAAGGCTCTCTCCCTTAAGAAATCTTACAAAAAGGCTCTGGATGGTTTGCTACTTCTTAGGTACATGTTCCTATGCTCCTAGTATATGGCTATAAGTTCATGGAAAACTACAAATAGTGTTCATGATGATTGAGGAATGGTCTATTCTTACACCAAGATTACCTAATTGATTACCAAGACTTTTTTCTTGGCTACTTAACTGACTAGCAAGACCTTTTACTTGGCTAAAATCAACTATTATGTCTTCACTGGGTTTCGTTTATAATTGAACAATATTTTTTGGGGAACATGCTTGTTCTATGAAGCATATTGCTATGTGATGTAAGCAATCTACTCCAAATCTGGTTTGTGATTTTTCAATTGATTAGTCTCTATAAGTATGTCTCTTTTATAGTTCCACAGCTATACATTTCTATAGCATTTTTCATGCCCTGTCTATCTATCTTTCGCTGTTTGCTATGGCTGTTTATTTTTATTTTTTATATCTATTCTTGGTGAATATTATCTAGAAGATAATAATCACAAGGAATTACCATATCAAGAAATCCTCTCATATCATTCTTTGTTCCTGTTGTGTCCCAATTTACTCTTGGACCCAAAATATCTAATCTAGTTTTTGAGATCTAAATATCTATTTTAGTCTCTCAATCTATCTTAAATTTTATTTTAAAAATAACCTTTTGTCACTCTTGACACGGAAAGAAATGTAAGCACAAAATTTATTAAAAAGTCATGAAATTGATACAAATCTACACCTCAATTATAAAATAAAAAGAGCACTACAAGATAATTAAAGCACTTCTACTGACTTTCTCTTATTATATATCTAATTATATATGAAATGAAGACTGGATTACGTGTAAGCTAGAATGCAGATCTTAAACTAATGGAGCACTCTGACTTGTTGCTTGTGTTGTCTTGCCTCGCTCTCTTCATCGCTACTCTCCCATCATTACGGTTCAATCCATCTTGACTACACACTAGCATCTAAATGAAATACTTCATTCTGACAGTTAAGACCTATATATAAATACGGGGTATTCTAAAGACCGTGTAACAAAATGGATTCAGAAGAAATGTAAATTTGAGATTTCAATTATCTTTTGCCCATAGGTTGCCCATAATAGACCTTGTAAAATTTTGATGTATGATTACCAAAAGTGAAATCAAGATCCACAAACTCCATCATTCCTCTGAATCATAAGAAAATCCCTATGTTAGATGACTTTCACCACAAAGAACAATCAAATGCGGATATTTCTTGACCAAGTTTAAACTATGATTTCTATCCCATGGAAAAGAGCCATGTCTGGGAAGATATGACTCCTTTTCCTCTTAATGCGCGTGAGATATTCTTCTTGTTGGAGACAGTATACAAAGGATAAATAATGACTACTTAGGGAGATAACAAGTGAAACGTTATGTTATGATTTATTGAATAAGTCAGGTAACACACTGAAAATACATAAGGACCTGAAACATCAGATCTATTTAGTTATGTACTTCGAAAGTAATAGTGAAAGGAAAATTTTTGGAGGTGATAAAATGCAGTGACTGGCTGGTAGGGTAAGTGTAATCACTAAAAGCGGGTGGTTCTCGGATTATTAAGGCGTTCTGACCCTTATAGCTGTATAAGGTTAATTGTGGTTGACTAATGTGGCCAGGCGGGATGTTACCGTTTGAATGGCCAGTTAGGGTTTACCCAGCCGTGAAGTCATTGAGGTGAGGCTGGGTAGCAAGGTAGCGGCTGACGTCTTCGGAAGAAATGGCGAGGAAGGGGCGTCGAGTTCCTGAGCCGTCTCCTATGGCTTGACAGCCTTGCTCTTAGGCGATTCACATGGCTCTTTTGGGCTCCGGCGGCCCACTAAAAGACAAAGTCCGGCAATTAGAATTTTGACGGAGCTCATGTGCACGTCAGGTCTGTCTGACGTTCAAAGCCTCAGCCGGAGTTGATCCGTGAGGCAACTCTAGTTCCGTTTGAACCTTTGCGAACCGGGAATTTTCTAGATTAATGGGTCGGGTTGATACAACGTGCAATAAAATTATCGGAATGCCCTTCCTCTGACAGGTTTGCCCCAGAATGAACCTGTCTACTTCGCGTCTTTGCTACATCGAGTCTTTAATCTTTCCAAGTAAATATATTTTCGATTTTAATTTTTGACTTTCGAGACTGGATGCAGATGTAATATGTTTTACCTTTTTTCATTTTTGGACCGTTATTCAATGTTGGTCATGAGTGACTTAAGAATGAAAGCATTTTATTAATATTCTTTTTTGAGATAGGAAAAGAAATGGTTTGTCAATGAAAACCAATTCCAATACTTGGGTGTAATATTTTCTTTTTATTCATAAATTTTTTTCCCGTTACTAATGTGATTAATTCCATAAGATTTTCTGTTTGAAATTCCATTAATCATGAAAGTATGAAATCATAAAAATTCATCAATATATAGGAAAACGAAAAACTAAATTTGATGATCACTCTTTTGTTGTATATATAGGAAAACGAAAAGCTAAATTTGATGATCACTCTTTTGTGTAAAACGAATGTGAAAATTTTCTTAGTGATTTGTAAACCCCGAACTCTTAACTTTACATAACCTAATTCGAGAACTGGTTATCTATTAACGCCAGTCAATCATCCAAAGTGACCCGTCATCACAAGTATACATATGAGGTTGACGTACGTCCAAATTAACTGCCGGACCTATGCACTCCCATGGACACATGATTATACTCTTTCCGTCAATGTTTTAGAGGCTGACGGACGTCAAAACTGACGTACATCATTGAGCCATGTGAAGTGGCCTTCTGAGTGTTAGTTCGACGGACCGGTAGGTAGAGTGATTGCTTCATGAGGGGCTGGAGCGTAATGAGGGCACATCGATGCAGTGATTCCGTGAGGTGGGATTCCTCTCCAAATTTGTGGAGTGGGAACTCCGTGCCGTAGACTGGAGTGGCTGTGTATGGTATATTCAAGTTGAGTGCATGCTGGGATGGGCTTGCTGAGAGGGGAAGTGTGTGTCCAAGCAGGTAGAGATTATCTTGGAGTGAACACTTGGCAATGATGTCTCCCTCTCCAACTGTGAGAATGCATTTACGGTTTTGGAGAGTGAGCGAGCCACCTTTCCTATTGAGTTCTTTGGCTGAGAAAAGATCTTTCGTGAGCTGCGGGACCCAATATACATTTATGATGTCTCAAGTGCTTGGAATTTGGACGTGCACATTGCCGCGCCCAGCTATGGCGACGGTGCTGCTGTCTCCAAGTAAGATTGTATTGTCCTGCTGTGCTGGGAGGGATTCCATCATGGTGAAGGCTTGCCGGTCGAAGGCAATGTGATGAGTGACACCCATGTCCACATACCAGGAGGTATCACCTTGATTCAATTGCCTTTGATTTTGTGAGACCAGGCATGTTACGAGAACCTTCTCTTTGCCTTTCAGTTTAGAAGAATTTTGCTTTTGAGTGTTGAAGCCTTTCTTTTTCTTCTTATTGCGGTTGGCTTCCCCATTGACTGGGTGCTCAAAGCAATCGGCACCCTAGTGCCCCATCTTCTTGCAGTGAGGACACGCGGTTTTAGGTTTTGGCTTGGATTTGCCTTGATTCTTCTTATCTGACTTTGAGGGCTTTTGGCCGGCGTATAGCAAATGGTTGCCGTCCGACAACCTTTGAGTTTGAGTTTCCTCTTCTTGGAGGAAGGTGCTCATTATCTCCTGTACTATGAGTCGGCTAAGTTGTGCCTGCAGTCCTTGAATTAATGTGTCATACGAGGGTGGCATAGATTTGATTAGATTGGCTATTTCATCCTCACATTCCACGGTTAAGTTCATTGCCTGCAATTGAGCTATTAGGGTCTTGAACGTAGTGAGATATTGGGTGCCTGATTGCCCTGCTTGCATCCACATGTGCCAAAATTTGCATTTAAGGTGGGACTTAGTGATTAAGTTGGACTGTGCATAATCGCGTTCAAGCATTTGCAAGGCTACATGCGCGGTTGTGCAGGACATGATGAGGTTGTCTATGAACAATCAGTAATGGCCATGAAGGCCTTCTTATCTTGTGTAACCCACGTGGTGCTTGCTGCTTGATTTGGGGGCGGTTGGCCTGCAGTGGCGTTAGGAATTGGTATTGGGCAAGCCTCTGCCCCATCGACAATGGGTAAGCGTGATTCACTATCAAAATTTTGCGACATTTTATATTTCCATATTGCGTAATGTTTAGGAATTGGTATTGGGTAAGCCTCTGCCCCATCGACAATGGGTAAACGTGATTCACTATCAAAATTTTGTGACATTTTATATTTCCATATTGCATAATGTGTGCCGTCAAATATGGGCCAGGATTTTGTGTCTAATGCATTAGACATCGGAAGTTCTTTGAAAGGAAGCTTTTGTGATTAAATGTCTTGGTTGCAGGAACCTGCAGTTGTCTCCGGGACAACTTTGAAGTCCACTGCGTGGGTGCAGGTTGCTGTTACGTGAAACAATTGAGGCAGGCCACTTCTTGGAGTGGCAATGTCTTGTCTGCTTTAACTTCAGTTCACGTGATTGTTGGTAGCGCTGCATGGATGAAAAACACTGGAGAAGGCCGTTGGGCGGCTGGCTGCAGATGTAGTGTGTATGCAGGGAAAGACCCAGGTCACTTCACACTCCAAATACGGTCGGCAATGCAATGGCGAATGGCTTTCTCGTGGAAAACTTGGGTGAAACTGCCATCGTGTGGTAGTTCTGCAAGAATGTGAACTTGGGTGAAACTGCCATCATGTGGTAGTTCTGCAAGAATGTGAATTCGTGCTTGTAAAATGTTAATGTGAAAGCTTTCAATGGTAATGCTAGCACAGAAGTGTGTGATTGTGCTTTGAATTCTGTTTTCTGAGGATGGCCGCTGTCATGTTAACAGGGGCCTCAGACTGCAGTTGGCCGACGGCAGCCTCCTGAGAATTGAGGATTTTAGGATTTTAGGTTGTCAGATTGAAAAAGAGACTGATACAATGTTAGAACAGAGAAAATATACATAAGTGTGCGTAGGCTAGCAGGCGATTCTCGAGAGATGAATATTTCATAATGATAGTGAAGGATCTGACCTTTCAGGTCATGATGTATCTCGAGATACCCTCGAGATACATAACTGAATAGATCTGACTTTTCAGGTCCTTGTGTCCTTTCAGTGTGTTACTTGATTTATTCAGTAAGTCATAACATAACATTTCATTTGTTAGTGACAATAATTAATTATCATTAAGTGGGAGTGTTGGAGACAATAGTATACAAAGGATAAATAATGACTATTTATTGTCGATAGCAAATGAAACTTTATGTGATGACTTACTGAATAAATCAAGTAACACATTGAAAGGACATAACTACTTGAAAGGTCAAATCTATTCAGTTATGTATATCGAGATATCGCACTCACAATCATTATGAGATATTCATCTCTTGAGAATTGTCTGCTAGCTTACGCACAATTGCATGTATTTTCTCTGTTCTATCACTTCTACAATCCTTGTGAGATATTCATTTCTGGAGAATTGCCTACTAGTCTACGCACACTTGCATGTATTTTCTCTGTTCTATCACTTCTACAATCATTATGAGATATTCATTAAGTGGGAGTGTTGGAGACAATAGTATACAAAGGATAAATAATGACTATTTATTGTCGATAGCAAGTGAAACTTTATGTGATGACTTACTGAATAAATCAAGTAACACATTGAAAGGACATAACTACTTGAAAGGTCAAATCTATAAAGGTCAATAATTAATTATCATTAAGTGGGAGTGTTGGAGACAATAGTATACAAAGGATAAATAATGACTATTTATTGTCGATAGCAAGTGAAACTTTATGTGATGACTTACTGAATAAATCAAGTAACACATTGAAAGGACATAACTACTTGAAAGGTCAAATCTATTCAGTTATGTATATCGAGATATCGCACTCACAATCATTATGAGATATTCATCTCTTGAGAATTGTCTGCTAGCTTACGCACAATTGCATGTATTTTCTCTGTTCTATCACTTCTACAATCCTTATGAGATATTCATTTCTGGAGAATTGCCTACTAGTCTACGCACACTTGCATGTATTTTCTCTGTTCTATCACTTCTACAATCATTATGAGATATTCATTTGGAGAATTGCCAGCTAGCCTACGCACACTTGCATGTATTTTCTCTGTTCTATCGGCTGCTAATGAACCGGTCAAGTCTGAGTTTAGCCTCTTGATGATTCCTTTGTCTAGGATGAACGTGGCCGTGTAATCTGATGCAACCTCAGGAGAAAGAAAGAAAAATGCAACAGAATTCTGATGGACAGATATTGCATTCCTATTTCATGGTGATTGTCTCGTAACCTCTGTTTCCAATCCGTCAATGATCAGTATGAAGTGTGAGATTGTGCTTATCAAATAAAACTTTAAGCATAATATGGTGCCAGAGCATGGGACTCACCCATTTCCACACAGTTGCATTAGCAGGAAATACCGCATGAGCATCCAGAGTTTCCGCAGCCAGATATTCTTGAAGTGGATAGTGACTCAACGTTGAAACTACAGACTGAAGCTAAGATAATGGACTTGAATCTTTGTAGAGTACGCAGACAAGCCAGAGGATTTACTTTGCGCATATAGATGGAGTTGGCAGACAACCAGAAGGTGTGCTGTGTTGCTGAAGACTGCAATTTCCAAGCTGAATATATACTCACCAAACATCAAGATGAAACTCCCCTGTGATTGGCGTAAAAGCGATCTCAGCACTTCCCTTGCCTTAATGAACGAGAATCGGTGGTCGAAGATACTATACCTATACCGTCACCCAATTTGTGGGTCTTCTCCATCAATTATTCACAGTAAATAACGTGAGCTGGTGGTCAAAACACTATACCTATACCCTTACCCAATCTATGGATCTTCTCCACCAATTATTCACAGCAACTGTAATTCACACTAAACCGCGCTTGCCTTCTCAGAATGGCTAGAGGTCACTTTCGCTGTGTCCGAAGCCACGAACGACCGGCATTACCAGTCCTTTCCTTGGGTCTCTACTTGTATTCACACATGTTTATGATTATTCGAGGCGGAGTGATCTATTGTAGCTAGCACTTGTGCCCATACGTTCATGACATTTCGGCGACGGGCACAACGAAATAGATCTCTGATATACATGGAAACAAGTACGTATTCATGGACTGGATACAAGTGCAATGTCATACGCCTCTGCGAAACCCCTCAATCTATGTTGAATTTCTTACATCAATAGGAAAGATGCGCTAACGTACATGAGCTATTTACCATGGCTGCTTGCCAAATACGGAAGTGGGAACTCCCATTAGCTCTCTGCACACCCGAAACAAAGAAATAGGTCGGAAGAAGTTAAAATATATTACACGGACTGGTCCGGTCAAGGGACACGAGTTACATGTCTCCTTATGAACAGTTGAGCTAAAGATAAGTCCTCACCCTTTCTGAATTATCATATATGGATTTTGCTGTGAGTTCGATCTCCACGTTGGCCACTACTGGCGGAGGGTGGACATAGACATCTGAGTCAGACGAGTATATAAAGTCGGAGGAATTGCACAATCTTCAGCAGCACTCACCAAGCTCAAACCTTCTAGTTCTCCGGCTTGTTCAATCGAAATCTATTCCATTCAAATCTGTAACTTTGTTCCTAGTGTCATCAAGCTCCTATCAAACATTCCAAGATGTCAGGCTGCGGAAACTCTGGTTGTTCATGTGGCGCTTCCTGCAAGTGCAGCAGCGGTAACAGGTATGTGGTCTGTCCATGGAATCTGGTCACGATGCATGCATTTCATGCGCGTTAGGAGAACAGTCACCAGAAACTCGATGCATCTGCTTTGAGGTGGTGAGACATCACCACCTCAATTTCCAATTTTCAATAGAACCAGCCCAGAAGACAGACGATCCCACTTTTCCATCTGTTTGAATATTTCCTTTGCACGAATATATGCGGAGTGCTACGTGTCCAGATCTACTCAGTAGACATTTGGGCGGGAATAGCATGCTTGTGTTTGTGCAGAAAATCATGTATTATTATGATTGTTCATTGCTGACAGCTGCTGTTCCAAGGGGTCCATGGCCTTCTTCGATCACGATATGACAGGGTATGGATCTCCCAACTCATAAACATTGATTCCAAAGAAATGGAAAAGGCAATGCCTGCTGCTGAAATAATGTTAATAACGTGCACGCTCATGCCTGGTATTGATTAAGATTCACTAAGACAGTTTGGCGAGTGAATCTTAAGATTGTGTTTCTTATTTACTCCTACTATACCATTTACCATGTGTTTGAAGCATTGGTTTTGCAGTTTTGAGGGCGCCAACGAAGGATGCAAGTGCGGTGACAATTGTTCATGCAACCCTTGCAACTGCAAGTGATAGTATCAGTATTCTTGCTTCTATATACGTCTCCACCTTATTGTGCTATATCGCCAGGTTCATCACCTTGGCTATTTCATATGGCCTGGATAATAAGTACCTTGCTTTGCTGCTAGCAGTCTTTCTCGATTTACATGATGTACAGGAACATCAGGCTGCGTCCAGTCATCTAGTCCAGGATCTGGCGATCAATTGTCACAGACTTGTATATGAAATCAAGATGTTTCGATGTTGACAGACTGAAATAAAACATCAGTGTTCATTAAATAATAATATGTCACATCGTTGGATTTGGAGACATGGGATGTGTTACCTTTTGTTCTGTAAGACCAAAATCGGATGAAAAATACTACACGCAATACAATACATTGTCAAAGCTTGGGAGACATGGATTACTGGATGATATTTTTTATATAGTTAGACACGATAATTAGTTTATGCGATAAGTTTATATTGTTTTCACAGATTTGAGATTATTGGTGTGGATGTCAACTTTCCGTTATTCTTGTATAAATCATTCTATTATTGCTTGTACTCTAGTGATTGCTGGTAAGTATTGTCCTCGTCCGCATCTTCTGTAACTCCTTTCTTTTATCTAGTTTAGAAATTTAATAAGATTTTTGGTATCAATTAGTCTATATCTGAGTGGGAGAAAGATTATTACATCATGTTAGTTCCTGTAGCAATAACTAGTTGCTCCAATGACCTCCCAATTTGGATACGCAGGACCTATAATTTCCTTCATACGTTCTATCACAATTTGGCACTACCATTGACTCTCGAATTCAGCAAGTGGAAAGAGTGGATCTTGGGCCTCATTCAGCCCTGTTCTTTCTTGGAGCCAATTTAGACATGCAAGAACTATCATTTCTTTCCTTTTTTTTTCACTATTTATCATTACAAGTGGCTCTCAAATTCTGCCAAGCGGAAAAAGTGGATCTTGCACTCCATTGAGCTCTGTTCTTTCATATTCTTTTTATTTGTAGTGATTTCTAAATTTTCTCACAAATTGAAACTTTAATGTTAGTGAAATATATGAGATAGATTAATTTATATCAAACCAATTTGTTACATATTGGTCAGATGCACTAGGTTCACATTTTATACGTGTTTTGTATTATATTTCTAAACCTTTTGACTCGTTGGCTCTTCGGGCGCTTTATATTTCATTTCATTATTTAAAGACTTTCTTCATTCTTCCAGTAAAACCATGGCTTCATCTTGGGAGCGTTTTGCATTTCACAGTGTTGCTTAGTTTTTCATACCTTATCGACCCACATTGACCTTTGCATTCTTCTGCCTGCTCCTTTTCTGCAGTTTCTTCCATTGTGGATGTCCTTTTGGTCTGCAAGTTGCTGGAGTTAGGCAGTTCGTAAACTGCACTGTTTCGATCCTGTTCAGCATGCTGACAAAACATCACACATTTTCGTTTGCATAAACTCTGGCTGTACATACTCGACATATCATTGTTTCCACATGCGAGTCTCATATACAGGTTACTCTCACTAGATTTTTTCTACTCAAGAAAGGGAGAAAATTGCTTCTACATATGGCACCAATAACTTGGTGCCGGAATTCGCTATTGAAGAGGAACCCTCGTCAGTCTTGCTCTCCTCTTCTTTCAAGGACTGCTTGAAATGCTGGGAGAAAACTGCTTCTACATATGGCATAGATAATTTGGTGCATGTAGTGATATGTGGTGCAATATAGTACTAAAAGGGCACTCTGCTCAATCTTGCACACTTGAGATGTACAAAATTTTGCCACATATACTACTGCACCCGAGGTGGAGGAGTTTACAGGTAGAAATTTATGCCCTGCCAGCGGGTCCATCAACGTACGGGGCAAAATTGAACTAAAATGGCATTTTCCGTCTCCCCTTTACATTCGGATTACCGGAGCTACGTCCGTTGGTAAGTTGAAATCGAGTTTTGATTTCACATTCTGAGATGAAATGTAAGAAAGACGCATGCAATGCTCATCAATTCATGTGTGCTTTCCTGCGACGTTCCAAAGCCTTAGATGCAAAAGCAAGGACATGCGAGCCCGAAAAGATGAGAGACACACAAAGAATTATAATAAGTATTCATTATAATTAGTAATCTATTATCTATGTTGGTGGATATATTAGACATTGAATCTCTTTTTTATTTAAATTTTATTCAATTATTTCAAAACCTAGTACATATCTATGATATATATACTTATAATTTTCTAAAAAGATTATTAGGTGCAATGAGGATCCTTAATAATGATAACAAGAACAATTTCAAAGTTACTGCTTGTAGATAAATCATAAATAAAATTATAAACTATATGAAATTTCATCAGTTATAATATATTTTTTAAATGTATATTTGGCTGCAAGAAAAGAAATGAAACGACATGGCTTAAATCTATCTGCACAATCTCGAGTGCTGCTATACAGCAGGGCAGGGTCTACTTAATTCGGCAACAGTGAAATACTGTGACAGAGTCAAGGAAATTTGAAACTGAATGTACCTATAATTACTGCAAGCGGCACCTGAACATTGAGGGGTTGAATTTTGATTTAGGTTTACTATTCACTATGCAACGGAAGAACATATTAATGTTCCAGCAATATGTTTCACAAAATCATTCAGGACTCGTTGCGGGTGACGGGTAACTCTTGTGAATGAATGTGCCAAGGAAATCCTCCTAAATTTAGGGTAAGATGTATGTTCCTGTGACTTGATTATAACTACGCTTGATTAAACTTGACTGTAACCTAGGGTTTGGGATTATAAGGTTTAGAGCAAATAAGAGTTATTATTATTATTGAATGATATTACACATCTACAGTTTCATCTCTTTTATATTCATTTAAGCCTTTCTCGATGAAATCGAGAAAGGTCTTGATTTCATCGAGAAAGGTCTTGATGAAATCAATTGAGAAACCTTAAAAGAGTTGATTGTAATAGCGATCATTACACGTATTAACATATAAAAATACCACTACCACTCACAATCATGTCAGCAGTACATGAAGTGCAGATTCATACGGTGTGCTGCGCATTTATACGAGTGAAGATGAGCATAATATATATGCATGCAGTCTTCCATAGGATTTGATGGTGATACAGTACACAGAATATTCTGCTTTCGCCTGATGTGAAGATGCTTTATTGCAGATTGTAGGATTGAAAGTTTACATCTTGGACCAGATTTCCTGGTCTCTAATTCAACTTAGGAATTGTCATTCTCGAAACGAAGCTCGAGAAACCATGAGGAATCTCCTGTCCAGACCTATATATATATACCTATACAAGAAACATATTTTATCACTTGCAGTTGCAAGGGTTGCATGAACAGTTGTCGCCGCACTTGCATCCTTCGTAGGTGTCTTCAAAGCTGCAACAGGAGTTGAAATCCGTATAATGTTAGATACAATAAACCTCCACCCTTGAGTGATTTGTTCCTTCTGTGGAGATCATGATCTCTCTGAGAGGAGAGTTATATCAGCAGACTGGACGAGTGGAAAACTTGCATCTCCTGAAATCTACTAGTAGAGGTAGTACTGGAACGTCCTGCCTTAGATGACTGCCTCCTGCACAATTCGTTGTATCTAGAGACTTCTAGATATAAGCTAAATACTCTGGCCGCACTGTCCGCTGGCTTCTAGCAGAAACAGAATGAGGAAGACGGAGAATCATACCCTCTCATTTCGGAATCAATGGTGTCCATGGCCTTGCTGGAGTAGCATCTTCAAGGAAAGAAAATACAAAAACAGGCCTTAGGGAAGAAGATTTGAGCCCACTTCGTTGTTATCAAGAACTGAACACTTATTACATGCAATTTCACTTTTCAAATAGGATGGAATTTCTTGAAAGTAGTTCTGCATCCTCAAATTGTAAAAAAGCATATACAACAGAATTCTGATGGACAGATATTGCATTCCTATTTCACGTTGATTCTCTCAAAATGTCTGTTTCCAATCCGTCAATGATCAGTCTAACCTGTGAGATTGTACCTATCAATAAAACTTTAAGCATAATATGGTGACAGAGCATGGGACTCACCCATTTCCACTGCTGCATTTGCATGAAGTACCGCATGAGCAACCAGAGTTTCCGCAGCCAGACATTCTTGAAGCGTTGAAACAAGCAGACTGGAGCTAAGATAATGGAGTGGAATTTTTTTGAGTAAGCAGACAAGCCAGAGGATTTGCTTTGCGAGCGTTGCTGAGGAGTGCAATGTGCAGGCTGATCTTATATACTCGCTATGAAGCTTCCCTGTGATTGCAGACGGATCTCCGCACTTCCTTGTCCTCAATTACAGAAAAGAGTTTAAGGTCAAAGGTACTATCCACTTGATACCCCAAATCTATGGATATTATCCACCATTATTCCTAGTACTCTAAAGCTTTGATTTGCTTTGCCCTCTGAAAGACCTAGAGGGCAACTGCCATGTGTTCAAAGAACCACGTGCATTACTAGCTAGACCAAGTTTCCCGTTTCTCGAGTCCAAGTATCATACCATGTGTACGGTACGTGAAACTCAGTGATTCACTGTTGATAGCAATAGTGATTAGTTCTCCGTAGGTTTGTGTTGCACGGTCGATTTCATGTAGCGATAGTATAAGTTAGCTTTAGCTTTGTCCGATTTGGCTAGTCAAGATCCAGCTATTTAGGTTATGATCCTGTCCAGTGCCAAGAGTTGTGTGTCCTTTTGTCAATTCAGCAGCTGTGGGTCCTTACCTCCTTTCAGTAAATCTATGTGGATATTGATGGGTTCTCACGTCTCATATAGCGACCGAGGGCAAATATAGAGTGTTAGTTGTGATAATCTCTAGTTTAGTGACTAGATACATGACTAGGCTAGATACATGATTAGACTAGATACATGATTAGGGTGAAGTGAGGGCGCAGCCTCAATTAGGGCTCTGCAAAGCAACCTGCTAGAGCTTGCTTTTGTATATATATGAGTGCTCTCTGCTCATGTTAAGGTAAGTTCTCATACAAGGATCATTCCCAGCACCTTGTACCTTGTTTAGGGTGTGTTCTATGCTGCTTCCCACTGGGGTACCTTTCATGCTGCGTGAGTGCTGTTGTGTACTATCTTTGAAGGCTCTGAGAGAGAGAGTGAGTTGAATATTGCCGAGTGCAATTAGGAGTGTCTACTCTGGTGAGACTAGGAAAGCTGAGTGCTAGGATGTTTGATACATCAGAGTCAGAATGACTGAGGATAGACCATCTACTTCAAAGACTAGGAAGAAAGGTTCTCATCAGGTTATGGGCCCACAATCACCATTGGGGTTGATAGGAGAACTCAGAGACCTAGAGAAACTAGGAAACACTAATTACAAAGCCTGGGCTTTGGATGTGAAGTGTATCCTAGACAGTTATGACTGTTTGGACTTGGCATTAGAAGCTCATGATATAGATGAGCTTGAGTCCAACAAGGAGGAGAGAATCAAGCATTCTACTACTAGGAGGTTTCTGCTAAGGGCTATGCAAGAGCCAATCAGAGACCTAGTAGACACTTATGCTTGGAGTTGGGAGATCTGGCTCAAACTCAAGAATTTTTACTCTATTGAGAGGCTGGAAAGTTCCAGTAGGATCTGGGATGGGATGTGGAACACTAAACTTGCAGATGGTGAAGACTTTACTTTGCACTTGTCAAAGTTACAGAAGGTCTTCAAGAGTGTCAAGGAGGATGGGTGTCCACTTACAGAGAAATATGAGATCAACCATCTCTTGAGGACTCTCCCTCCAAGCTACCAGCCTATCAAAGTAGCTCTAAAAGTTCTACCTGTTGAAGTTGTCACATGGGACTATGTGATAAACAAATTGCTGGTGTTTAGCAGAGATAGAGAGGACCTAGAGATGAAGTTTAATGATTTGGGAGATTCTGCTCTGTTCAGTGCTTCTTCTCAGTCAAGGAGAGTGCCAGATAGAAGAGTGAGCAAACCAGAGCAATCCAAAGTGACAAATCTGGTAAAGGGGTTAGTAGTGTTGCTAACATGATCTGTTATTTCTGTCATGAGAAAGGTCATGTTGCACCTATATGTCCCAAGAGAGGAGAAAGGAGAGAACAAGAGCTGAAGAAGGTAGGAAAGGGACCTCAACCAATAAGAGGTCAAAAATTTCCGAGTTTAGCTTACAACACAGAGGAGTGCAATGAGATAAAAAGCAATGAGGAGGGGTACTCAGCAGAAGAGCTAGATTGTGGAATGTTGGCAGAATTGCAGTTGTCCACAAACAGTTCTGGATGGTTCTTGGATTCTGGAGCCACCTCTCATATCTGTTACCAGAAGGAGTTGTTCTCAACTCTTCAACCTTTGAAGATTCCCAAGAGTGTTCGTTGTGGGCCTGGGATTCTAAATCCAGTGTTAGGAACCGGCAAAGTTCCTATTGCCTTCATGGGAAGATCTTACACAAGTTCTTGTAAGAGCTATTTGGAAGATGTGCTCTATGTTCCAGATTACACCAAGAACTTGATATCAGTACATCGCCTCATGGAGCATGGAGTGGATGTTCTGTTTGAAAGCAACAGAAATCAATGCACTTTGAAGAAAGGAGAGCTGGTCCTTGGATATGGCACTGCCAAAGAGAAGCTGTTCAAGTTAATGGAAGCTGATTGTTCTAATTCTGCATTGGTAGCAGAAAACAGAAATGATATCCATCTGTGGCATTTGAGGTTAGGGCACTTGTCATCGCAAAACCTATATGCTTTAGAGAAGGTAGTGGATAGGTTGAAACTGGATCCCAAAGGAAAACTCTAGTTCTGCATTGGGTGTGCAGAAGGTAAGGCACACAAGGCTCCTATCCCCAAGAAATCTTCATCTAGAGCTTCTGGTGTTCTAGATGTCATACATTCTGATGTATGGGGATACATGACTGAGAAGTCATTGAGTGGAGTAGCCTACTACATTTCCTTTGTGGATGATTACAATAGAAAGAGCTTTATCTATCTCATGAAAAGCAAGGATGAAGTGCTGCAAAAATTCCATAAGTTTGTAGCCATGGCTGAGTTGCAGACTGGGAGGAAAGTCAAGCGATTGAGAACAGATGGAGGCAGAGAATACAGGAATGAGGAACTCCTCTCCTTTCTGTGAGAGAGAGGAATCCTTCTTGACTGTACAGCCAGAGACAGTCCTGCACAGAATGGAGTTGCAGAAAGGTTAAATAGGACACTGGTGGACAAAGCATTGGCCATGCTCCAACATGCCAAGCTGGAGAGAAAGTTTTGGGGTGTTGCAATTAGCACTGCAAATTACCTTAGAAATATCAATGGTACCACAGCATTGCAAGGAAGAACTCCTGAAGAATGCTGGAGTGGTAAGAAACCTAATCTTTCAGCTTTGAAGGTTTTTGGATGTCCTGCCTATGTTCATATTCCCAAGGAGCAAAGGAGGAAGTTCACGAAGAAAGCTGAGAGAATGCTCTTTGTAGGATATGAAGAGGGACTGAAAGGATATCTTCTATACAATCCTAAGTCTAGACAGATCATCAGAAGTAGAGATGTACTCTTTGATGAATTGAGGACTTGGAGTGAGAACAGTGATGAGTTGCAAAAGCAAGCTGATCAGTATGATCAGCCTGATCGACCTATCTTCCCAAGCTGCAGAGTCAGTTTTTCAGATAAATCATCAGAAGAGCAATCTCTACCTGAAGCTAATGGTTCACCAAAGGAGAGTCTGAAGGTGTACACAAGAAGGCCTAAACAGACTGTGGTATCTGATTCTGATACTACAGAAGAACACTCCCAAAAGCAGACTGCAGATGCAGAATCTTTGAGTGAGATTCCGGAGATGTCAAAAGATGACATGAAACTTCTCGGCACAGAGCCAAGAAGATCACAGAGAGATAGAAAACCTATTGACAGACTTGGCTTTCTATCAGAAGAGATGTTAGATGAATCTTACATCTGTCATGAAGATTGTGATCCAGACACTTTACAGCAAGCTTTGCTCAGACCAGATTCGAGTCAGTGGGAGTTGGCTATAGCAGAAGAGAAGAAGTCTCTTCAGACTAATGGTACATGGGTACTAGCTGATTTACCACCAGGTCAAACATGGAGCTGAGAATGAGATCCTGAAGTACAAGGCAAGACTTGTTGCAAAGGGCTTCAATCACAAAGCATCAATAGATTATTCAGAAACTTTTGCACCAGTTGCCAGGTATGGATCTATTCGCATGCTTCTAGCTCTTGCTGCAAAGAGAGATTGGGAAGTGGAGCAGTTAGATGTGAAAACCTTTCTCAATGGAGATTTGAGAGAGACTATCTACATGGATGTTCCAGATGGATATATTGAAGGCAAAGGAAAAGTATGCTTTCTTAAGAAGGCCTTATATGGTCTTAAGCAAGCTCCTAGAGCCTGGCATGAGAAACTAGACTCATACTTGAGAGAGCAAGATTTCAAACGAGCAGATTCTGACATGAGTGTGTATACTAGAGATGATGTATACATAGCTGTATATGTAGATGATCTACTACTGTTGGGGAACAGTGAATCTATCAAAGGAGTGATAGATTTCTTGTGTTTTGTTTTTGAGATGACTATTCTTGGTCCTATAAAACTTGTTTTGGGAATTAAAGTGAGCAGAGATAGAGAAGCAGGATGGATCCAAATTAGTTAACCACAGTATGTGAGATCCATACTAGCTAAGTATCAGATGACAGAGGCGAATCTTGTCTCTACACCTCTTGATCTAGGGTGGAAGCACAGCAGAATCATAGATGGGGAGATGAATCTCTGTGACAAAGTGTTGTATCAGAGTGCTCTTGGTTCTCTAATGTTTATCATGGTCTGTACAAGACCATGGTCTGCTATGCAGTGGGAGCACTAGCTAGATATACTAGCAACCCTACACAAGTACATTGGAAAGGTATAAAGAGAGTATTTAGGTACTTAAAGGGTACTCAAGATGCATTCTTGGAGTACAGAAAGCAAGGAAACATACTTGCTTCTACACTTGAAGCATATAGAGATGCTAGTTGGGGAGATGACACGGATAACAGTAGATCAACTAGTGGATATGTTATCATGCTAAGTGGTGGAGCAATTAGCTGGCGTAGTAAACAACAAACATCTGTTGCACTGTCTACTACTGAGGCAGAATTTATGGCTGCCTCAAATGCTACTTAAGAAGTCATCTGGAACAGGAGACTTCTTAAGGAGTTGGGTTTTGAGCAGGAGAGTCCTACTACATTGTAATGTGACAATACAGGAAGTATAGCACTTAGCAAAAATCCTGTACATCACCCAAGGACTAAGCATATT
The DNA here is from genome assembly GCA_948567375.1 of Lunularia cruciata. NCBI lineage: Eukaryota > Viridiplantae > Streptophyta > Marchantiopsida > Lunulariales > Lunulariaceae > Lunularia > Lunularia cruciata. The sequence continues at coordinate 74,708,611 of OX419757.1, read as the reverse complement.
GAGATTAGAAGAAGATTTGTAGAGGAGAAAGGGAAGGAGAATGTAGTGAAGTTAGTTTACTGTCCTACACAGGAGATGACAGCTGATGTGTTTACAAAAGCATTACCTAAAGATAAACACATAAAATGTGCTGCAGAAATGGGAATAGTACTAAACTCTCATTAAGTGTGAGTGTTAGTTGTGATAATCTCTATTTTAGTGACTAGATACATGACTAGGCTAGATACATGATTAGACTAGATACATGATTAGGGTGAAGTGAGGGCGCAGCCTCAATTAGGGCTCTGCAAAGCAACCTGCTAGAGCTTGCTTTTGTATATATATGAGTGCTCTCTACTCATGTTAAGGTAAGTTCTCATACAAGGATCATTCCCAGCACCTTGTACCTTGTTTAGGGTGTGTTTTATGCTGCTTCCCACTGGGGTACCTTTCATGCTGCGTGAGTGCTGTTGTGTACTATCTTTGAAGGCTCTGAGAGAGAGAGTGAGTTGAATATTGCCGAGTGCAATTAGGAGTGTCTACTCTGGTGAGACTAGGAAAGCTGAGTGCTAGGATGTCTGATACATCAAAGTCAGAATGACTGAGGATAGACCATCTACTTCAAAGACTAGGAAGAAAGGTTCTCATCATAGAGTATATAAACTGAGATAGGAGAACGCCAACTTCAGCAGCGGCTCACATCTGAAACCTTCTCGTCGTCCTGCTTATTCAATCAAAATTATTCCATTCAGACCTAAATTCTTCTTCCTAGTTTCACCAAGTTTTATCATTCATCCAACATGTCGGGCTGCGGAATGGCTGCTTGCTCATGCGGCGCTCCCTGCAACTGCAGCAGCGGCGACAGGTAAGTCAAGTCCTCATGCAAATTTTCCCGTCATGCAATTCGTCTGACTGAACTTATTTATGTCATCAGAGGTATAACTTATTTATGCCATCCAGTAGAATAATCCAATCTGCTTTTGCTGACTAATGACCAGCAAAAGCAGAACGGATGTCCGTGGAAAGGTGATAAGATCACTGTCTATTTTGAATAGAACCAGTATCTCTATACGGGTTCTTTACTAGTGGTTCTGGTTCTGGAACAGCATATTTCAGTTTCTTCTATCGCTCTATCTATGTTGTGATTCATTTGTATGAAAAGCATGCACTTCTCTTATGCCAAGGAATCTAACAGCATGCCGTTCTAGTTTCTGTGCAATTGATAAGTTTGTTCGCTTTTTACAGCTGCTGCTCTAAGAAGTCCATGGGAATCTTCGATTCCGAGATCACAGGGTATGATTCTCATATAGCAGTAACAATCATTTGATGTATATGGCAGAGCTACGAACATGCACCAATGATTCAACTCTGAAACAATACTGGAGTGAAGCGAGGACCTTCTCAGGCTCTGCTTCGTTTACTCCTTACTGTACTCCAGGATTTAACCTGTATCAAACCATTGATTTCGCAGTTTTGTGGCGCCAACGAAGGGTGCAAATGCGGGGACGACTTGTTCATGCAACCCTTGCAACTGCAAATGATAACAAAGATATGTTTGTATATGTAAATCTCGACCTTGGTGTGAGACGGTTTGGCAAATCTTGGCAGCCTTGTAGGTTCTCAGCAGAGGTACATCGTGTAAATCATTTCTCGTCTTAGTTACACGTGATTGACTTCCTATCGGATTCGTCCGGTCAGTTAGATGGATCAGATGGAGAAAAATCTCGGAGATTTGTGTAAGAAGCACGGTGTTCATAAACTTGATACAATCTAATAAATTCATACGTTCATATTACAGTTCGCCCACAGAAATAGATATAGGATATGTCTTGGTTTCAGTACAGCGATGTCAGAATCAATGACAGAGCAAGTTCGTTCGAAGCTCAAACTCAAAGCTTCAGATAACGTGTAAACCTTCGAACTTACATAGTCATGGAAATTAGAGAGGATTGGACGCTGTCGACAAAGCTTAATCGATTGGTGGAAGCTATCCATTAAACGTCCCGACATCAGGAGAATGTTGTAATGAATCGGGGCAAATACAGTTCTTGCTGAATTGCGGTAAAGGCAGTAGCGGTTCTACATTGCTGATGCATGTCAGCGTGGCCCAGTGTAGTATGATTTCGTTTTTAAGGCTTCGATCTGAACAAACTGCGAAATGATTGTCATTCGATTTGTGAGACCGTCCGCCAAACGGCCAAACCTCAATGGAATTTTCGATTTAAACATCTGTCCGCCGGAGCCCTCATAAACAGTGTTCTATCTAACGTGTTGATAACGAAAGAAGCGGGAGATTTCAAAGTTCGAAATATAATCACTCCTGGCATTCGCATCACACCTAAGTTAGTTTCCTTGTTTCATTGCTATCGATTAGAATTTTACCTGTTCCCATGAGAATCTGGGACAGCAGTTTTGGCTAGTGTACCAAGTGCCAGGATCAATTATTTCTGCGAGACGTTGAAAATCTATTCCAAAATCCCAACGACCAATTTCTGGTGATCTGTAATTCGATAGGTCCATAATCTATAGTTCCACGAGATCAACGACATAGTCTCGAAGACCATTGTACTATAACAACACTAAAACAACTACAATTGCGATACTTCATAGACAATCTTAAACACATCACAATCTTAGACACAAGAAAGAACGGAAACATAATTCGTAGCATACTTCTGCGACAGACAGTTGAATCAGGCAATCACTGGTTCCATTTTATTGGTCAGTTCAAACTGTTGGGTACATACAAGATCTACGCGAGGGAGTCATCGTCATATATGCGAGCGTAATTAAATCCTTGCGAGTGTAATTAAATCCATGGGAATTTATGTTTTGCATATCTAAGCTGACTGGAACATGAACATCTCTATATATGCAACCAGCAATAGCAGTTGCCGTGATTAGAAGCGTGAAGGATCCAGAAGCCTATATGTGGATATATTTTTCTCACTTGCAGTTGCAAAGGTTGGATGAACACTTTTCACCGCACGTGCATCCTTCGTTGGCGCCCTCATAGCTGCACACAGTAGATAAGATTGGGAGTATTAAATAGAGAGTGAATCATGCATTACTTTCAGTACTCTACAGGATTCCTGCAAACTGACTAGTGATGGGGAAGAGTTTGACCGTCACGACTTCCTAACGGGTACATATCTGCTCTTTCAGATCCGATGGAGTCACTTGGTAGTGAAGAGAAATTAGTGCTTTCTAGCTTTCGTCCTTTTTCTTCGCATTAATTGAGATCAGATGAAAATTGAGAGGAGATCAGCCATCTGAAAAAGTCAGTCACCGGATCAAGGTGTTTCCTTTCTTCGACTCTAAATTTGCAATTCTTGAGAATATCGCACCTGTCTTTCTGGTTAAAGCATCCATACAATAGCTCTTCTTCAGTTTATTTTATCTGGCACTTAAAGAACACTTGAAAGCAGCGAGCATCGATGCATCATACCCTCTCCTTTCGGACTCGAAGTTGTCCATGGACATCTTGGCGCAGAAGTTGTCGTAACAAAAAGATTTGTCGAACAAGCAGTCAGTCAAAGCCATTCAAAATATGCTCAAAGCATGACGTTGCTAGACTAAAGCCAGTAAGTAAGCCAGTAAGAGAATCCGTGAATTTACATGGTTCATTGCTTTTGTAATTTGCAATGAGTGATGTGCTGAGAATGATCCATGTTTTTGTATATTTGCAAGCGCTCAAAACGAGGGAAAGCCTCTGGGGTACACCAGGGGCCTTCCCTTGTTCAAACAAATGACCTTTTAGCTAATGGTGAAAAGATCTGAACATACACTGAGTGCGATAAACCTGAAACTTACCTGTTTCCACCGCTACACTTGCAGGAAGCACCGCATGAGCAACCAGAGTTTCCACAGCCTGACATCTTAGAATCATCTGAAGAACTTGAAGTAGTAGACTGGAGCGAAGCAAATAAAATGGATTTTGATATTAAACAACAAGCAGGCAAACTAGAAGGCTCGAGCTGTGTGGGGAAGATTGCAGCGCCTTCACTGGTGTCATTTAGACTTCCCGAATGCGGATGAAAGATAGTACATGAGTTTCATTGTCTCTGCACTTCCTCTGCCTTGAGATACGTCAATTTGTGGTTAACGTAGTAGCCATACTAATACCAATCTCTCATTCATCTGCAGTCGCAACTTCAAGTTTTTAGTGCCTTGCCTCCTAAGAAGATGCTTTAGCCATCTTCCAAGGAAAAGTCAGCTACAAGTCTAGTCCAACTCCTCTTGTCTTGAAGTTAGGAATTCAACTTGCTAATGTGACAGAGATCTAGATACACTGTTAATACCACTTAGCTGATCTCTGCGCATGTTATGTTTGCGCAACAGAGACAATTCATGTAGCTGTAGATCATTACATTATCACTTCCTATACAGAAATTACTGTGCTCATGACTGTAGATTACACCATGCAAGCACAGAGAAGCAAATACTGACCGTGTTAGATTGAGCTGAGTCAGAGTTCGGGGCGAATCTAGATCTGGTCAAATCAACTAACAAGCTGTATCCCATGGCCCTGAATACGCCTGAGAAATGTAAGCATTATGAAATTATACGCGTCGTCTTGAACAGAGTGTCACTATTGTGCGTATTTTCTGACGGCTCTTTCTATCAAGGTATTAGCAGTTCTGAATAGTTCTTGAGCCTTGGCGAACTTCCATCAGCAATTTCGAAATAAACTTTATAAGAGGAATTCAATGGACGCGAAAAACAAAACCTATCCACTATTCAGAGAAATTTAACTAATAGATACAGTAGATAAAGCTGGGAGAGGATAAGCTGTAACCAGTCGCCGGAGGCTAGTCTGGTTGAGCGAAAAGCGTGCTCTTGTCACACTTTGGACTGGAAATATGACCTCAAGCCACGAAGGGCTGAAAATGTGGAAATTGATGGGTGAGTGCAAATGTGATGGATGTAGAATTGTGATATGATCATGACAATCTGCCTGTGAACCTGCAATGGCCGGGGTTTACTAGTTGTGCAATGGGTACTTAAGCTGAGATAGGCGTCGAAATCTTCAGCAGCAGCACCCCGCACAGCTCAAACGTTCTCGCTTTCCTGCTTGTTCAATCAAGACATATTCCATTCAGATCTTTGTTTCTCTTCTCCGAGTTTCACCAAGTTCCATCAAACATTTCAAGATGTCAGGGTGCGGAAACAGTTGCTCATGCGGCGCTTCCTGCAAGTGCAGCAGTGGCAACAGGTAGGAGTGCTAGTCAGTACATGGGCTTTTGTTCGCTAAGTATTTCTTTGGACAGAACTGTCACATGCAAATTCATGCCCGTGGAAGAGGTATGAGGGTCAAATGTCTATGTTAGACGGAATCATCCAGCCAAGACAGTTTTCAGTCTATCTATTCATCCATTACACATGCATTCATTCTTTACTCTATGCGGACCGCCTCAGTGTAGATCTAACAACTACAGCTTAGTTAAGATAATCTCTTGTCAGAAGGAATGTGTAAAGAGCAGCCTGGTGCATGAACGGAAAATCATGTCTTTGATCGTGCTTTTCGCGTTGACAGCTGCAGCGCCAGGAGATCCATGGCCATCTTCGATTCTGAGATGACAGAGTATGATTCTCCTTCTCAGTAACACATGTAAGGTAGATGGCTGTTTGCTGCGATAGAAACAGACAAGTATACACACCACGTCCACGTACCTGCCTGATAAGGAGTACTTATAAATTCTGAAGCACAGCTAGAGGATAGCGAGTGGTTTCTGAGAGTCTGCTTAGTTTACTCCGGACTTTACTCTGATCTAACATATATCTGAACAATCGGATTTGCAGTTTTGAGGGCGTCTACGAAGGATGCAAGTGCGGTGACAATTGTTCATGCAATCCCTGCAACTGCACATGATAAAAGCAATGGTGTTATACTCAAATAATGTGAAGACTTTGGCCAAGTTCATTCCCTTGGCAGTCTGGTATGTTCTGAGTTATGGGAAACTGCTGGTTGCAGTTTTTCTCGCGGTAGCTGCACTTGATTGATGTCGCATCGCACTATCGGATGTCGAAGCTTTGTATCTAGAGTGAGATGTTGACACAGATGACAGATTGAAATAAATTTTCTACGTTTGAACATGTAACGGCTTCACCTCACACCATTGCACTAGGAACCATTTCTTCAGCTTTATCTTGTAATCTCGGAAATTGGATGACAGAATATAGACTTGCCATCAGTTCGCGGCTTCTGATAAGATTGGTTACTGGTAGATCGATAAAACTGTCGAGGAAGTCGGGAAGCTCGAACACTTGTAGAAGCATTAGTGAACCTTCTCTCAGGTCTTGAAGGTGTCAGGTCACAGAAGATTGTAACTTTCTCCCGGCAGATACAGAGTAATCCCCTGGAATGATAATGCTCGTTTAACTCTCGTCCCTAGAAACATTTGTGTTGTGCGATTAGAATTCCACCTTTAAATGTTCTGCTGATTGTGAAACTTGAAAAGTTTACAGTCCAAGTGTTGACGATCTGCCTTACAGGATCCGCAGATCCCTGAACGTCTAGAATCTGATCGCAAGTTGAATGGTATTCACACTGCGAGCCAGGCCAAACATATGCTGGTTCCCTGTTCAACCCCAACGGGTTGCTGAACGAATGCCATCGGTTTGTGGAAGCATCTGTGAATTTGTGAGGCTCCCTAGGCTATGCGATAGCTCTACCGTAAACTTAGTGTGAATGTGAATAGTTGTGAGGGTTCTTTCACGCACCTCAATTTCTTGCTGCTATCCATTCAACACAAATCTCGCCTAATCCCGTCAAAAACTCTGCCGCTGCAGATTTGGGTTGCGTGTTGTAACCGCGGGGAACAATAATTTATTACCAGACTGTGCAAGAGGTGAAAATTATTCTACTTCTGCGAACCTGGAGTTCCAAGAACCTGTGATTTGAACGGTGGGGCGTCATGGTGTAACTTTCTGTTTTGAATTTTTCTTTCGACCACTTTCAAGGTATAGACGAGTCTTGTCTCAAAGCTCAAACCTGTATATGTAGATCAAGAAAGAATCAATGTTTCTACCCTTCCTCTGCCATGAGTTGTGGTCAAAGGTACTACATACCAGACGTTTTATTCCTCCACATAGACAGCAATTCAAGGCTCCCATTTGTCGTGTCTCCTAAGAGTGTCTAGAGGGCACTTTAGCAATGTTCCAGGAACAGACCATCTGCACTTCTATTTCCCCTTGTCTTCAGGTGTTCAATCTATGTGAAGATGGGATATATCATTGGCACCTTGCAGCTGGTCTTCTGTGCATGTTTGACTGAAGAGACAATTCATACCCTACTATAGATCATTTAGACATTACTACCTTGCGCGAAAGTTTACTGTGCTCATACCTGTAGATCCAGACATGCTCAACCAGTGTTTGGGTAGCGCTCTCCAAATCGTGTGGGCCACGGGTTGCTGGCTACATTTAGATCTGTTCGACTAAATTGATAGCTTTCAAATCTCATCGCCCTAAATACGCTTGAGAACTGTCTGCAGTATCCAGGTAAACAGAGTGAAACTGTAGCCCGTTCTATTCGTAAGGCAAGTGATTCTCACTTTTAGGCACAATCCACATGGTGTGAACACTGAGGCATGTATTATGTCCAGAAATGGTGAAAAACCTGTTTCTGTGAAAATGTTTCGAAGTACTCTCTAGAAAATATCCAAGGCATATTCTTGCTAACTGCTGGACATAGTACCATAACTGCTGGACTCTGATTGCCTACAACGTCAGACTGAATTTCTCTATCTACATATATTCACTTTGCCACGAATCAGTGTATCACTGATTCGTGGCAACATGAATATGGACAGTCCCGTATATGTTGTCGTGTTCAAGACACGATAGAGTACTCACAGATATGGTATGAATATGGAACGTAAAGAAAAGATCAATTTTCAATAATCTTTGAATAATTCTTAAATAAAAGTACATAGAGTGAGCAAAATTATGTAGTATATACAGCTGGGTGGGAAGAAAGCGCAGAGTGTCAATATCTCACAGTGTCGTCCTCTGTTTGGGGCTCATAAACTAGTATTTACACAGGAATTCTAGAAACTATACATGTTCTGCTGTAATATGGATTATCAGGACCTGGTGCAGGAATCAGAGTTGACAGCGAAGCAAGAAGGTAATGTGCAGATAGGGATTAGTTTTAACTATATAGTTAAAACTGCTCAGAAGGGTGGTCGGGATATAGATCTGTACAGAGAAGAGTAGGGACTGTACACATTAAGCAGGTAGGTCCTACGCATATCACAAGAATCTATGGATGATCAAACTATCTGTCACCGTGGGAAAACTGAGCAGTAAGATTTCTACGGTCTCTGTGTCGTCAACTGTACACTTAATAAGATCATATAGTATGGTTACTCCCTTTAGGAGATTCATACCCGTTTTCTATCATAAATTGCTGCCTAGGCCTCGAGTTGAGATGGTTTTTGTATATGCTCATGAACTTCGCCAGAAAAGCTGCACAAAAAATCATCATACCAATAACGTTGGAAGACATTGTCACTCGTGCACAAAACTTTGCCTATGATTAGCAAAGCTTTAGTGAAATCTATCAGATGAAGAAGATTTACTGGAGCTCCCAGTAGCGAACCTAGCTGCAAAGGAACTCTCTATCAACACTGTTACATTACATTTCTCATATTAGTTGATGGTGCGGATATAGTTACCCTCAAGTTGAAATATTGCTTTAGCTCCTGACGGCATTCGAGTCTCCTGGAAGCAACAAGAAGAAGACCTGTTACACGGGGTTTAAAGATGACAACTTAAAGCTGTGGGTCCCATAAGTTGCATACTCTTCTCCATGAACGTTCATTTCCGCAACTCTTACAGAGTTGGATATGGGTATATGAGGACGAATCTATCCAACTCTGTAAGAGTTGGATAGAGTCAAAGAACTTGCAACGAGGAGGCCTGATAGCATGATAGTTTTAGAACGTCTGTGAAGTGTCAGGAGTAGCTGTGCTAACGTGTGAGCATCTCTACGAACTTCGGAATGATATATGTTCTCACATAGAAACTCGCCCACTGACAGATTAGTCTCTTTAGTTGCGCATCAACTCTCGTCAATACTTCCTCCACGAGTTTCTACAAACAGATACAAATAATCAAGTGAGGATGAGGATTTTTCATGAAGATGAAATAACTGGAAAGTGTCGACGTATATAGAGATGTACAGATCTCGTCAGTGACACTGCAGTTACCTGAAGAATAAGAGAAGGTGGCACGCAGTTGAGTAGCAGATTCTGCATCTTCGCACGAGCCTCGAAGAGCCTACACTCGCGACGGAACAAGAGAAATTTCAGTTTCCAAACCACCTGGTACACAATGGTTGATTAATCGATACATCTAGAAGTTCTTCAATTCCTGAACAGTCAACATGAGATAATATATATAAATTACTTGCAGCTTACTTCTTTGGGGTCGGTTCTTGAACCACTTCAGTAGAAATTTGTATAATGTCCTCTTCCCAATACCCTGTCTGGACCGGCTGATCACAAGTAAAGGGGTACCTGAATGGATTCGTTACAAGAAGTATTACAAAGCGACACATGAATGGAAAGACAACAAAAACCATTTTCTTCCAATGTACTGAGTATTGCAACTTGGACTTTAGACATACTGGTAAGTTTTGCAGGCCTCAAGCGAAATAATTGCTTGCCGCAAGTTTTGTTTGCAGTGATATGCGATTCGCGCTGCCAGAGCTCTGGGTAGTACTATTTCCTCCCTTCTTGCAATGCAATTTAGTACCTCGGTTATCTGTACGCCAGGCCACACTGCTTCCGTTATACATACCATGATGATGACTCATAGAGCTGGAAAGGTTTCCAAGGAACACATGCTAGTAGCTACCAGAAAACGCTGGAAACCAATCATCAGGAAAAGACTAGATACCTCCTCGTAAATTGGCGCCCCGACGTCCAGAACCTGACAGCGTGCTCTGATGCCCTCGTCTAGAACATCCCGCTCGTTACAACAGAGAATGATCTTGCAGGTATCTCCATATCTATTCATGAGATGGCGTAGGATATGTTGAGCCTCAGTGGATAGCTTCTCAGCACAGTGGATGACGAACACTACACACAATCCCAAGACACTTGCTTAGAACGTTATCGTTGACAATTTAACGCTCGTACTCTCCTCATAGTGGAACCTTAGACCTCCGGTTCTAAGAGTCATGTGCGATTTCCCCACCACGAAATGTATCAACATACAGAGAACTACCCCGTGTGATTGACTCTGTCTTGTCTTAGACAAACTACAATGTACCGACGTTGTTGAAGAATAAGCGAAGAACGGACTTCAACCCCATCACCATCACGATTGAAGTACCTTTGTAACCGAACTCTGTTTGGCTGATGACAGGACTGTTCAGAATCCTTTCGGTGCTGAGACTCAACTCCTTGATGATAGTCGGCAAGATATCCTTGTCGTATGCGCCGAGGCTGCTCACATTGATATCAACATGATATTTGCTTGAACTGAGGGGCACATTGACTTTAAGTGCAGGTCCTGCCTGTTATTCACGTCAACGAGTTACCAAGTTCATCATATCAGCAACCGCAAAGAGTACACGAATGTGAGCAAACTCGGTAAATTTACCCGATAAACTTTGAATCTCCGTCGTGTAATCAGCTGGTACAAACTCATCGACTGCTCCTAAGCACATCCAGCTTTCACTCATAGTACCTTGACGGGGAAAGCTCTCGTCTCGACCTGGCACTGCAATATAAAGAACACAAAACTGTTAGTTTGCAAATTAACTGAGCAGGTGCTAAAACCTGGAAGAAAAATAAAAAATACAAGATTAGGGTCCAATAGCAGGTATGTGCAAACTTGTCCGGAGTTCAAGAGTAAAGAGTTTATGAATCATTCGCACTTACCCTTACTTCACCAAATATTTCATGTAGCATGGCCATCACAAGAGCTTTCTTTCCTGAACCACAAGGTCCTTGTAATAGAAGGTGCGGACAATTGCCTTGAGATATCTACGGAAGGTTCAAAAGAAATGAAGTTACAAATCAGATACCTCAGGAAGGTGTGAGCATCACATCATAATTCAGGAACATGCTATCCGAACGACAAAGTGTTCTGGATAGAAGAGCATCTGTTTGTAATGGAGAAAAACAAAGCAATGTATGTGAAGCAATTAGTAAACCTAGGACTCTGGATTACTGCACCAGTCCTTCAAGTTGATTCTTCTGCACAATACATGTTCCTGTACGAAAACTCTTCTAACTACATGAAGAAACAGGAAAGTTCAAGAGCTTGGGTGATGTCAGGATGATCCACTCACCAGCTGCCTCAGGTATAAGGCTTGTTGAGCGTGACATTGAAAAGCAGAGAGCGAAGTCGGTCTGTGCTTATCTGCCCATAAACGGCGAACACCGTTACTGTAAGTAGATGAGAAGTCATCCTTAGACACGCTTCTTCTTTGAGGCTTCAACGGATGGGATTCGACTTTGTTCCCGCAGCCTCTCAGTAGACAACCAAGCAATCTATCTTTCTCGAAGCTGGCATTACCAATGTCCGTCGAAGGGCTTTGTGATACAGGTGATGGCCACTGACCGGAGCTATTGCTCGAGTAGGAATAGCTTGCCGACCGGGATGAGCTCTTTGAGTTCGCCCCGGGAGCCATAGTGTGATAGAACTCTTGAAGCTAAACTAAGAAGGATTGCATGAATCTACAAGTCAGTTCCACAAACCTGGGAGGCACTTTGTGTAGGCTGCCAGTTTAAGTAATCTAACCATTCCACAGAAACTTCACCTAGCAAGATTCCTCTTGTCGTTATTACCTAATGGATGTCTGAAAAGGACAACGGTCAAAATATTATAAAAGTCAGTTCATTGCGATCATCCATTTTCGACCTCTTCTGCACACAGCGAGTGACTAAGAAAGCTCCTTGTAACATGTAAGTCGAACATCTAAGCAAAATGACGACAGATTCTGACGGTCCGCTCAATGGAGGAAGTCTGCCTTATCGGATTACCCACATAGTCACCTTCTAGTCATGCATATGTTCCCTTATACCATCTAAGTCGGCAGTAAAAGCATGGATCTCGAACCTCCCATTGCACTACTAAGGTCTTGAATCTCGATGCGGCGGAGATTCTGCGACCTTGGAAGCTCAGGAGGCACTTTCCCATCTACCTGTAAAGTTATTGTACTAAGCTGACTTTCAGATCTTTCTCCCTATCAGAATCTTCCGTGTCTTTCCTACTCCCTATCTTTCAAGCAACACGAGGGAGTATATAAGTGTGCTTTGATGTGCTACTATATTTCTGTGGACAGACTGTTTTCAACCTCCCCACGTTCCGTTTCTCTTGCTCTAATCTGGACACTAAAGATCTCAGCGCTCAATCAACAAGCACTCTTCGAAGGAGCAGATATACACAAGCTTCGGCAAAACCCAAACCCACTATCTCTGCCGGGATCTGAACATGTCCAGACGCTGATTACAACCTTGCCGCGATGTCCCGTGTTCCGTAAGGTCTTGAGCCACTCATCGTATTTAATTCATCTCAGTCGTCTGATGGCATGCGGTGTCAGGAGGAATGTTGTATATCTTTCTTTTGCAGACTGACAGCGTTGGAGTCCAGGTTATTTACGGAAGACAGTACGGTGGTAAGGCGGACAAGTGAACATTGAGTAAATTTTTGCGTCCTTGATGTAACGAGCACTGATGCTGGGTACATGCAATATGTAATGGACGACTTCCACTTCAAGGGATCAATTGTGATTAACATGTAACACAATGCCTATGACTTCTCATAAAGTGATATATCTACCTACATCCACATGTGCAAATTTAAGCGACCCGCGCATAAAAGATAGAGAATGTTGTTAAGGCCGCAGGTGTATGTAGCTTCGGGATCCTGTTAAACTTATGTTTGGTCCCTCTTAGGAACCCCGTACAGCAGTGGTTGCCTCCTAAGGGTGACAAACGATACCTCGGTCAGATCACAAAATGTCGATTCAACTTAGTGCGTCATCGACAAACGCTTGTCGCACTGCAATGGGTATCAAGGGAGCCAAAATGGCAAGATTGAGTTCCCTCGATCACCGGATGTTTGATTTAACTTAGTTCGGGCTCGATCACTAGACACTGATTTAACTTAGCGCGGCCTCGACAGATGCCTGCCGCACTGTAATAGCTATCTAGGGAGTCAAAATTGGCAAGAATTGAAATGTTTCGGTCTCTCACGGACAATCTACCGCACTGCAATGTAAAGAGACTATCCAAGGGACGAACTCGCAACAATGTGACGTTTTGTAAAGCAAGCCCTATCTGCAAGACTCCAGAGACAGATTTAATAGTCAGACCAATCGTTTTATTAACAGGATATCGATCTCTACATTTATTTTAGGGAATAAATCGTGATCGCTATCGAAGATATTCTTTGTGGCTCTATGTTTTGATCTGCCAATTGTTCAAGACATTTTCTATCCTTCCATGGACTTGTCACCATCCGCTACCTTTTCAAAGCGACCTCCTTCGATCATGAGGTACCTTATCCAGAGCTCTCTATGTGTGCGCTTCAAGGCGAGAGAACTAACACACCTAAAAGCCTAGTTGCCAATAGCAACATTCCGCACTTGTGGTGTATCCTTGGTTACTTCAGTTTTCGGAACTGTGACTGTCAAAACCCCGTTCTCCATTTTGGCCGACACCTCCTGCGCCTTGGCATTTTCTGGCAGCTTGAACTGCCTGTGGAACTTGCCATATGAACGTTCAACGTGACGGTATGAGTCTTTCTCGTTCACCTGCTCTTTGCTGCGCTCTCCACTTATGCTCAGAAATTTGTCATCCGATACTTGAACTTTGATTTCTTCCTTATTCAAACCTTGAAATTTCATAGTGCGCACGTCAGTCATCAAAATTGCTTAATAGTATGTCAATTGACAACAGAGCACATCCTGCGGTAAAATCCGTTCATAAAATACAAATGCGAGAATGCTACGGGAAACCGGTTGGAACTCGTTCAGTAAAACAAGATACAAACACGGACCACAACTATTATACGTGCTAGAATCTCTACATAATTGTAGGCAGGCAAGCTCTGCATAATTGTAATGACGAACTAGAAAGCTCATCTACGACACAGCACGCAGGATCCTGCGAAAACTCAAAGGAAGGTCCTTGCTTTTGAACATTGAAGCAAAAGGTTATTGTAAAAGGAGGTACCACGAAAATTCGCAACAAGATGTACAAGATAGACCAAAAGTACAACGATGATCCGAAGGAAAATCATCGGAGTGCGAGCGAGCATTGGAGGGCCAAGTGTTCATACCAGGAAGATCTGCTTTAAAAAGATGGGCTTCTGGCGTCTCCACCCAATCCACCCGAGTGTTGGCGACGGAGCTCACGTCTCGCATGGACGGAGGGAACGCGCGTGACGAAAAGAGCGGAAAGTTTTCAAACGGATCAAAGATGCTGTTTGAAAAGAAGGGGTCGAAAACGCTCCCTGATCCACCTCGAATCATCGCCATCTTCGTATGGCAAAGCCTCGAAATCCAATCGATCACTGAACCAAGTTGAATACGAGCTAATGCTTGCGGAGATTGAAGTTCGCAGACAATACTGGCAAATATAATTGCAATTTGCAGAGAGTTGTCTTGATATGTCGTAGATTATAAGTGAGTTGCACTTCTCAAAGTGATTGACGAAATGCTACTGCCTCCAATTTATACTCTTACGTACTTCTATCCAGAACTTTCTGCCTTCACGCGCCCGCTTCGGCGCAGAAGAATGTTCCATTTCGCAGCCGCTGGAATAGTCCAGAAGCCGACCAGATTCGAGATCGGTCGATAATTTAGATTGCCTTTCCTAACGGCGAAAATACAGTATTACAGTACTACGATCCCAGTGCTCGAGTCCGATCATAGAATGCAGTTACAACGCAGTACCACTCGGATGGTTCCCTGTTCTACGTAGTCTCAAAAGTGCTGTACGTGTGATTGCCCCGTCAGAGAGGGCTCTTTGCTGACAAGGCAAAAGTTTCATGGAGCTTCGCGAGAGCGCCAGATCAACCGAGAATGTACTTTGTGCGGTCGTACGTGTCGTAGAGATAAGAGAATAAGAACCTCTGCTACGCTGTTGTCAATGAACGCACCTGTTGCGTGCTGTATGACCGCACCTGTACCGACCACCGTACTGAACTAGCTTTGCTTAATAAACGTGCTTAGTTTAATTCTTTCATATGTAAAGCAATACGTGGTTAATCAAGTGTCGAGTAGTATCACTCGGGGAGGCACAAATGAGTCAAATTTTGCATTTCGCCATTATGCATTACTTTTTATTTTACCGATCCCACCCGTCTAATTCTGTTAAATATTTATTTCTTTTTTGGGTAGAATTAAATAAAATAGATTCAGATAGTGAATCACAACGCAAGATAATAATATTCCACCGAAGCAGCATTTTCCTAGGTATATGGGTTCAGACATCCAATGTGTAGAAACAAAGAAAAATTGAATAAAGTAGGTTTATAGAAGGTTTGATATTTTCACACAAGAAGTTTCCTGTCTAAAGATTGATCTTTGCCAATTCTCATGTGTATTTTTCCTTGCCCGTGGCTAGTTAGGAGCGTAGTCTAGATTTGAGTCCTCATGTTAATTTCTTTTTTCTTCTTTGAATTTATACTTATTGAACGTTTCATAGAAGATGCAGACTTTATTCTGAAAGTTTAATCTATATTTCCTCTCTTTATGTAGGAAGCATGAGACTATACGTAAGAGACGAAATTTTCCTCTAAAATTTCTACCTTGCTGGCATGGACGAGGAAATCTTTAGTACAATCTAAGGATTTACTTCTTAAAATTCTTAAAGATTCTTAAATACCGGCCAGGAAATTCACCTTTTCAATCAAAATATAGTCTTCTTCAGGTAAATTATTTTATTAGATTATTCTGAATCTATAATGCTTAATATAAAAAAACATTAGACGGAAATATCAAAAAGATTATTTCTAGGAAATACGAAAAAATTGTTCAAGAGGTGCCTAAGATTCATTGATCAAATAAAATACTTAAACTATTCATCGGCCGGAAAGTGTTAGGAACCTCTAGAATAGAATATTCGGTTAGAAAACTCATTCTTTATCTAGGAAGAAATTATATCTGTATGCAATCAAATATAAACAATAAACTATAGATATGTATTCTAAATTCAATTTCTGTACATTTCTTCTCTTTTACTATAATCTCTTCTTATTGTCTATGATCTATATTATCTTCTCTATCTTTTTCGTCTTGTAATATTAAATCCCATCAAGTTAAAATCTTTCATCCTTCAATCATCTACTATGATTCCATTCACTAAATACGCAACTCCTCCTTTTCTCATTGCCTGGTAAAAAGGATTAAATTATACTAGTTTTTGAAGCTTATATGAAACAGTTAAACTTAAAACTCAATGGACATTGAGTTTTTGGACTCAGACGAACTCTCTAGAATACCTAATCTGAAGGACACTGAATTAATGCACTTAAAAGATGAGGAATCTGTAAATTTCAACCCCTTTGTCCCCGGTCTTTAGAAAGAGAACACCTTCGAATATGAACCAAATGTAATAAACATTGATTGCAAAGTAGATTTGATCTATCCTATTCTGAAACTATTAGAAATTAGGGTTAAACTGATTGATTTAATCTAATTGATAAAATGAGGAGGATAAAAATGTAGGCATATATTATTTGACCACGAGGATAAATCATTTAATCATGAGAACATTTGATATCCTGTTATTTGATTTATATTCAATTATTTTATATCCACATGTTAAAAGAGTTCTTCTTTCAGATCTCACTGCTTATTTGTAGTATAGTTATTACGTTATCTTCCAATGAGATTGAAGTTCGCGATACTCTAGTTTCGAGAAAGTAGTCAAACGCTAGTGCGGGAGATAATACAACAATATCAAGAAGAATAGAAATAGAAGTCTGTCTTAATTATCGCAGAAAGCAGATAATGTGTAAAGAGAGCAAAAATAATACGATATTGACTTAACTTTAATTCAATTTCCTAGGGTCTCAACACCTTAAGTGAAGCTATTTGTGACGCAAATACAGATAATGCTTTAAGCAATATATAATTAAATATAAATATGGTGATTAGATAGCTTTTGAATCAGATTAGGTTGGAGGCATTGCAGATAGACCTTATCAAATTTCACTTAGTTCTTCCACCATAATTTCCAACTATGATTGCCTAGATCATAGTTAAAATTTGACAGTTTGTGAAAGTTTGAGATAACCTTCATACCTCTAGCTATGTTGCAGCATACTCAGGGAGGTTTTAAAAACGCATTTTGCACGTCCGTAAAGATATCGTAAATAAACTTAATGGGAGGTGCAGATATATCCTGTACGGGGTGGGTAAGGGGGTATGCGATCTGGCCTATGGGAACTGGTTCATAGTGAAAAGAATTTACAGGGTATGAAAAAGGTCACCCGCAACTTTGTTACGGACCTCTGATAAAACTTAATTAGGAGTTCATTTTTGAAATTCGGATAAAATATGTCACTGACTGTTTCCGTCCTGACACGTGGCAATTTTGGCACGATCTGACCCTCAGCATACTTAAATACTAACTGTTATTACTCAAAAGCCTCGCTTAATTCATCCCGTTACCCACACCTAAATGAAAGGGCCGGTAAATTTCAACACCCGTAACCCGTAAGAAATGTTTCCGGACCCTTTCATTTTTGTGCTAGTTTTGTTTTAAGGGTTCCCATAAAATATTCTACAAAACTATTCCACGGGAGCTACCCATTGTAAAGTTCCCATAAATTTTGTTTTTGAAACCCCCTCAGTCTGAGCATAAGCTCCTCTGCCTCTTTTTCTTTAGAATGTGAATGACATCTAGTGACAGTTGATACTAAAGTTAACCTTAGGATTCACTTAAGTTAATCCTATGAGAAGTTAACCTTCTGGTGCTTTGTGATCTTGTGATTTCCATCACAATCTTGTAATCACTAAGAAAGTCAAAGAATGAAGCCCAATGGTATCCAACAAGATCAATGGTATCAAACAAGATCAACAGTGCCACGCTTTTTTTACATCATCTTCCATCA
The DNA here is from genome assembly GCA_948567375.1 of Lunularia cruciata. NCBI lineage: Eukaryota > Viridiplantae > Streptophyta > Marchantiopsida > Lunulariales > Lunulariaceae > Lunularia > Lunularia cruciata. The sequence continues at coordinate 74,690,545 of OX419757.1, read as the reverse complement.
ACTATTCAAACCATCAGAGTAGCTATGTGAGCATACACTTTGACCATGCAGTTGCCTGGAGTCGTGTAATGTCATGACAACGAGGGGAAAGGAAGATAAGCTCAATCGCTCAAAAGCTCAATCGCAGATTTTATTCAAGAGCCGAATCTGCAACAAATTCTTTGAACTGTTCCTATCTTCCGGGATCCTCTACATGTCGATGTCAAGAGTCCAGAATACAGCAGTCCATGCGCTTCGACCAATTCTGCGACCTTGTCGAAGAGAACATCTCTATATTCGCTGTGTTGGTGTGCATTTTACTTTAGGCTTCGATCATCTCTGACAAATTCTAACCTCGGCCATGTGACCTCCATATCGGAGCAGAGAGAGAAATAATACAGATTGTAAGATCTTATTGGGCATGTGCACTGGTTTCGTACAAACAGGGTGGTACGCCATCAATCATACCTTTACTTTTTCGATTGCTTTGTATACAATACATAGATACCTCTACTGCACTCTGGGAGCGTTTACGACCTAAAGAAATGATTGTAGCAGTGGGGATGTTCATCGAACAAGAGGGCGAGCGCCGGCGCTCGCCCTTTTTATGGTACCAGAGACATTGTCAACTCTACACTGAATCTACTTAGGTCATGTACTTAAGCTAACTTGAAAGCAATATCACGAAGTAGTAAGCAGAAGACTGACTCTAGAATTTGCCAAGAAGAACGTTTCTTCCTTGTTTGTCAGAGAACCGTACATAAGCTTGGGTTCGATTGTATGGATTGTAAGATACGGTAAGAATGTTGGCATTATTCGCACCGTCCAACTGACCGGGCCAGAGTTGCCTTCCCCACAGACTTTGATCTGCAGGGCCTGAAGGGAGATTATCCCTGATTCTCAGATAGCTGAACAAGAATTCACTCTGCAGCTTGCGCGTGGAACTTGGGTTCCAAACATAACCAAGTCGAGGACTCTTTGGAACACAACCAGTTGCTACGCAAAGATCAATAAATAACGGACGGTTTGTGAGATTAACAACGTACAGAACCCAACCCGTCGAAGTCAATTGTGACGAAACGCCTGTCAGCATCACCAGCGCTAGAAGCACCACAACAGCTGGTCTCTTCATGTTGATCAAGAGCAAAAGCGAAGGCACGAGGAGTGAAGTATGAATCGGAGGAACGATAGAAATGTCTTGTGGTAGGAAGAAGGATACAACGTTTATGTAGTCGATCACACCGTAGTAAGATAGTGGCTAACACGACCAAATGGACGCGTAATGAAGAGATGACATTGCTATCTCTAGATATGCCACTGTTTGGGTCAACTAGCATGAGGACATGAAATCGTGGTAACAGGCAAATGCCATTTATCTATCTTCTCATTGGTATTACAAGCTCTAGGGGACTTGAAACCAAATCAGCGGCATCTTTTGGGCAGAACATGCCGAAGTCTTTTTCCAAGTAACTAGGGCATGCGTTAGAACAGTAATAAGATTGAATGTATGTATATGAATGAGCATGAATGAATGTATATGAAAGTATACATATAGAAGCGTGTGTCAATGCTCTATACCGGCTGGTCCAATTCATAGGAGATCAATCATTATGGGTGATGTTTTTTGGGTTACTCCAATAGTTTGTAGACCTTATTGGGCCAATAGTATATAGGCCGAACCTTATTGATCGGTGTAATTCATAAGAGCCATCACTTAGAGGCTCCAGTAATTAGTAGACCTTACAACATGCATATATTTGATATTTTAGGTGTGATATTTGATATTTTAGGTATTTTAGGTGTGCATCAAAATCCACCTTTCATGTGTTCTAGGTGGTCTTCTTTTGGGGCTTAGCCCCATATTACCTTTTTTGTCTCTCCCTGTACGGCTTGATGGGGTCTTCCCATCCTTCGCTTTTTCTACGCGGTCGCCTTTTCTACTATATATGAATGAGGGAAACGCCATATGCCTCTTAGTCATTACTTTATGCGATACTTCTTATGTCAGTCTACATCCGTTACAATTTCGAATCTTTTGCACATTTCATGCTTGGTGAGCATTTATCACTATTGTAGTCTTGGCTTGGAAGACTTCAAAGTTTACTTTTGTGTCCGATTCAGCAGTTCATGCTGGGAATAAATTACTTGACGGACATCTCATTCAGACTAGGTGAGTTTTCATCGATCTTTAAAATGTGATACAGGACCTCGGAAAGCAGTGTGCCAGCCGATAAGTAGAGCAATGTTCCAACTGATATTATTAGCGAAAAACAGAGTTCAGAAGTAAAAGTGGTGTGCGTAGCGTGCGAGATCGCTGAAGACCCCCTTAGGGAATGAATTTTCCAACCAACGCTTTTCGTCGAAAACAGCGTTCAGGAAGAACCGGGTTGGGGGCATTGCGAGAATCGAACTCGCGGCCTCTTGCACCCAAAGCAAGAATCATACCACTAGACCAAATGCCCACATGCTCAAATTAGCGACTACAAGATAATTAACTTCAAAAACTTTAAAAACTGCCCCACCTTGTGAGATTCGACTGTTCTCCAAGTTGTTAATGGAGTGGCACAGTGCAAGAAAGGATCCACTTGATGCCAAGGCTGTGATAGAGAATGGCGAATGTGAAGGCGGACAGTCAAAACGTCATCAGTACAAAACTATGTAAGTCTGGACTAGACCCGAGGGGATGGTACTCCACTTAAAGTTTCAGAAGGGCGACCCCATTTGGGGCTTAGCCCCATTTTACCTTTTCTTTGTCTCTCCCTTGTAGGGCTTGATGGGGTCTTCCCATCCTTCGTTTCTTCTACGCGGTCGCTTTCTCCTGCTTGAAGTTTCAGAAGGGCGACCGCATAGTCTAACAACAAGGATAGAGAAGACACTATCAGGCCGTACAATGACAAAACACAAGAAGTCAAATAGATGATGGCATAAGATAACAAGAAGGATAAGATCAAGCAGTACAAGGATAAAACCCATGACGTGAAATGGAGTCAAATACCATTTAAATCAATGCCAAATGGCTGTGTGTAAAGCAGGTGGAAATTAGCAGCTTTGCAGAATACTTTTTATTTTACCAACTTCTTTGTCTCAGTTGCCTATTTTACTCCGATTGGGCTGTAATGGGCTACAAACCCATTACAAAGAATGATGTAAAGGTTCTGCTTGGGAGAGGGTGACGGAGAGAGAGTACAGGGGAGAGAGAAAAGTGCGCAAGAGTAGTTTATCAATTTTAAATTGTACATTAGATTATATATTACAAGTAAATAGGTAATGCTTTTCATTTCTAGATTCTGCTAATATTTATATTGCTATCCAAAGTGAAACGACGTAGAATTATGTAGGCAGATTTGAATGTAATTAGATATTTTTAAGTGTTTCACGTGATTAGGTGATATGAGAATGATGGATTGTGAATTTTTGCATTTAATTTCTTAGTTTTTATGAATTGGTTCTGTTGAAATTATTAATTTTAATATTATATAATATAATTGTATTTGGTTATAAGGGTGTGTGATCTTGGATCAGGTTAGAGAGTATTACAAAGTAGCATGAGCTCTACACTCTTTGTTTATAACTAGTTCTATTGATGAGACTATTTCCTCCTCATGTTTACTCCATTTCCCACCAAGAGAGAATATCATTAGAGGTTTTGGAGTATTAGCTTGAGGAGTTATTATTCTTGATGGATTGGTATTTGTATATGTATGATGTACTCCACCTCCTTTACTCATGGGGTTGTCAATGATAGTTTATGAGCATCTTAGAGATAGCGTCTAGATAGATAATCACTCTAGTAGTTTTATGGACTTGTTCCAAGTGGATGTAGCCATAGTGAAAGGAAAGATACTAAGAAGGATACAAAGAGTATTAGATTGATTGTTATTGGACGGGTCTTATTGTATTTTGTTAGTCATACCATTATCCTTTGCCATCATTCTTATTTCTAACAACATCTTAGTCCATATAAGTTCAACGTTGCTACACTAAGAAGTTATGAGTTTGTATCTCTTTGCATTAAGTACTCTTAAATATCTATTTGGATTGGATTATCTTGTAGGTTTGAGATTCAAGGAATCAAAGTGTATGAGTCAAAATATTGGGTTGTCTCTTTTAGGCATTGTTCATCACCTCAAACGTTTAAATGGGTGTATTATATTTATAAAAAGCCTATGTATTCTTGGAGTGCAAATAAGGTCTAAGAAATTTGTCACAAGCTTTCTAAATGCAACCCTTGTAAAAGATAACTTTCATGAAGATGACCTTCTGTTACTAAGGGATCTAGTGGTAGAATTTGATATACTCTCTTCTAGTATTGCTTGTTGACCAACCTACATACCTACTTTGTATGGTTCTTCTTTGTTTGGCCTTCTTATCACCAGAAAAAACCTTTGATAGGAAGACCAAGAGAGTGTTTGGTGATAACATTAGACTTGAGACTTTTAACTATATGAAAAGGAACTAGGCATGTAGAAAAACATCTCTTTCAATTTTTTGTTGAGGGGTAACTCTACTATCTAATGAGATAGTAGTTATATTGTTGTTTTGTAGTTTGGCACTCTCAATCATCTTTGATTCATCTTATTTTGTCATTATTGATAGGCCATTCTTAGAGATGTATGTGATAGAGGTAGAGGAAGAATCCTCTTCTCTCCAAGTACTATTGTTGCAAACAAGAGATAGTTTATTCCTTCAAACATAGATGATCTTCTATCATTTTCCTCCTTGCCTTTTGATTAGACTAGTGATTTGTAGTACTCCTTGGTGGATAAACAATAATTTCAATAAGTTGTATATTCTCTTCTAGTTGATACATTCATTCCTCTTGTTATCAGAGCATGTCTTGCTTTTGCTCTAGCAAGGGTACAAGCTATTGGGTCTTAATTCTATCATGCATTAGGGCATTCAAACCCACATCAATGATTTTATCAATAACAAAAAGGTTCCACCTAAGTTTGGTCCACTTATCTATATCTCTATTACTCACCTATGAATGTAATACCACCTCAAATGATATCCATATAAATTATTATTATTTTGGAGGATAGAGGATAACAACCCATGATATTATCAGAGATATAGTATTTTGAATGGTAAGTGAAAAGTGCATACTTCACTTGGAAGGAGCATTAGTATACATTGTAGACAACACAAGTTAGGGAAGATTTGTAATGATCCAAGACAAAGATGTGACAATAGTAGATGTTTTTGTTATGGATCTCACACATAGTGCAATTTTGGAGAGAATGATTATTCATTCTCTTAGATGAGCCACAAACAAAAATTGTATCTAGCTTGTCTCTCACTTAAGAATACCACTTGTGATAGTTTGAGTTTCCACTATACATTAGAAAGAAGGAAAATTTGTTATCAAGCACCATCAAGGATAAAACAAAAAAACTAATCCCTCATTCATTCCTCATGCAATCCTTCTTGTATACCAAAGCTCCTCCAAAATAGATCATAAAGAAAGGCTTCACCAGTATCAACAAAAGATATCCTTCATTAATACTCATATAGAGCAGTTCCAAAGTGAGGTTCCTCCAAGAGCGACAATCATAATAGTAATGCTCTCAAGTAGAAAATCTCACTCTTTATTTGTCAATGCTTAGAAAGCCTCATTCCTTTGACTCACTCTACACTCCAAGCTCACTAAGAAACAGATATCATCCATCTCTTAAGCCCTTCCTTATATACTTGCCAGAGTGACCACCGTAAGTGCCTTGGTAACTTGGTTAACTTTCTATTTTACCTAAAATGCCTTATGTAAAGTGTGTACTCAACTACACAAGAGAATTGAGGTATGGTACAAAAGTAGAAGACACTTAAGGAAAAATTATACAAAGACAAAGATATGGTTAAGGAACACTTAATGAACATAATGTTAGTGTTGTAACAGTGATAAGTAGTATAAAGAGTGTCAAGATATAGTGTAAAATCCCCAAACCCCTAGATTTTATATTATTCTTAACCTAAGTTTTTTTCAAAGGGGTTGCATTAAGTTTTTACTAATTCTTGTACCCTCTATGTTCTACTCTAAATATATTACTAAATATGTATAACCTATTGTTTTACTTTATGTGGTTTGTAGCATGATGTGGTTCTTAAAATATATGCTATATACTTGTCCTATGACATGGATCCTCACTTGGTCTGAATTATGAGTTGGTCTACATATAATCTGCTCTTTATGGCTGCTCCTTTCCATGAGGCTCCTCAATCCATGAATAACATACTACCTTTTATTTCTAGAATCCTTGTTTGATATTCATCTAATTTCATCCTCTTCCCACATGTTTGTAGTTTCACATTACTCTTGAGGGAGCTTTTAAGCATATTTTTTAGAATTTAAAATCTTAACTGAAAATTACAGTTTTGTTTTAAAGTCAAGTTAAATCTACCTTGGTCAAACCAATAGAATTTTGGAATCTCAGATATACCAAGTCAATTTGACTATACAAAGTCCAAGATGGACATCCATTCTAATTATTTTTAATATTAATTCCCTAACAAGGTTCCACCCTAATATAATCTAATATTAAATCTCCTACGAGATCCTACTCTAAAAGAAAAATCTCTTAGGAGATCTCACTTTAATATAATCTACTTTAAAATTCTTTGGGTGGTCCATTGAGTATCCAACAATTGAATATTAGATCTTTCCTCCTATTTAGCCATTCTATCTTTTAGACACCTCTAATTTATTGTTAAACTTAGCTAACCATAACTAACTCAATACCACTAAATAATATTGTAACTAGTGTGTTTACTAGGGTGTTATAGTATGATGAGCGGAGGTGCAATACCAAAGTCTCAAAGTATAGAGATATTCAACAAGATAACTTCTTTGTTCCTCTAGCCTCGTAGTTATATTGGGTTATAGATACTTATGGATATGTATTTGACACACTTGTCTTGGATTGCTCTAGACTTCACCATACTAGACAACACAGACTACAACTTTCACTTTATTATTTTGTGGTTTATGTTAGACAACGGGTATTCATTGCTCCATAGAGAGCATTGGCTAAGCAAGAACTTACCACACTAGACAATAAAGAGTATTATTTTCACTTTCATATTCAATGGCTTATTTTAGATAACATATGTCATTGCTCTATAAAGAGAACTAGTTGATGTAATGCATAGGAGAGAAAACATACTAAGTGATAGTGGAATATTAGGTGGTGTAATCCTTAAGAGAATAATCACACTATATATATCACTGGCTAGTGTAATCCAAAAGAGAGTAATCTCCCTTTATGAGCAAGATCTCTAGATGGTGTAACCATAAGAGAGCAATCACACTAATTAATATTTCTTTGAGCATGGGCTAGTGTAATCCAGAAGAGAGCAATTACACTAAAGGGTGCTTCTTTAAATGTTCCAATGAGAGCATGGACTAGTGTAATCTGAAAGAGAGTAAATACACTAAATAGTGCTCCCTTTAAATGCTCCAATGACATGTAAATTATTTGACTAACGTGACCCCTTAAATGCGATAAGAAAAATTTTGCATTCCAATGCTTTCAGTGCTTAGCTCCATTTTACCTCTAAGGTTGTATCCTTGTTGAGCATGATGAGGTCTTCGGATGCAACTGGTACTTAGCCCCAGTTTACCTCTTATGTTTTATCCTTGTTGGGCATGATGAGGTTTTCCAGTCCTTCTTGTTAACATGCGTGTGTATGTTTCCTCCTCTGTTTGTAGTGCAGCGTCTGCGTATAAGATTTATTATCCCCTTGTAACGATCTCACATGTAGAAGATCATAGTTTTTAAACTTTTGATTCGAGTTTATTGCTAAGGGAATCGTGTATATCAGATGATACATGCCTCTGAGTATTCATCATCTCGATGCACAAGGTCTTCGTTAGAACATTTCCAAGAGAGCAATGAAATATTCAAAACGCTGGGGGCCTAGATGTTGATCCCTGCACCTAAATGTTGAACAAACATTTGCTTCGTATCTTCCTCCTACCGTAGAATGTGAGAAAGAAATATGAAAAGCGTTTCATTCCATCCTTGACAAGACATGAGGAAAACCTCTTCTAAAGATTGCAGTTATTTCAGGTATAAGAGGTTGCAGAAGAAATATACAAGAAATGAACCACTTTTAAGGTTATAATAGTCGATTTAAGTGCCTATCTACATCATACTTGGAATTACATCAGTCAATTGGGAATTCCAATCAAGAGAAACTCTGACGTACAAAGGTGTATAAAGATTATGTCTGTTGACTCTGGAAGTAAAGTACAAACCGTACAAAAAGGCCATTTTAAATGAGTAAGAAAAACCTTCAAATGAAACGGTTAAAAGAATTTCGAACCTTGATTGAAGATGTTATGAGCAATCAGCTCTAAAAAGGAAGAAAACATTGCCCAAGCTCTGGTCTGAATGATGCACATGTGGATATATCGTGTATGTTCTCAGGTCGGAAATAATCGTATTCAATTTGCACCTGACTCCAAAAATCAACGTAAATGATACATCTAGTCTTTTCTGATCCCATGTTCGAGGTGTCTAGCATGTGCTTAGAGCAGAGTATATTCCTAGACCATTTTATTTTAGAATAGACTGCTACTGCAATTTGGATACAAAAGATCCCACCAAGTCCGTTCCCTTTAGCTCCAGATAGGCAGCTTGTGCATCATGTGAGAGCCAGACTACTGGCTCCAAAAGTAGATTCATAAGTCGATGTAAAGTCTAAATACAGAAACGAGAAATTGAACACATTCATGTGAGAGCCAGACTACTGGCTCCAAAAGTAGATTCATAAGTCGATGTAAAGTCTAAATACAGAAACGAGAAATTGAACACATTTCTCGAATGTCCCAGTACTTGTATTGTGCTGAACTTCAGTTTGTAAGCCCTTAGCACTTCAGTTCTTAACGGTTATGAGATCATAGCACCCCAGGATTCTCATCTAACTTCGGCTGTCAACTACCAAAGGTTTAGTAGACCCAGGGATTGAAAGCAAAACTTGCTGTGTCAGGAGAAGCAGACAAGAGCGCAGCCAAGCAGTAAACCTAGTGCAACTCAACTCCAGCTAGCCTTCACACAACTTTCTTCAAACCGGTGTTTTATTAATACAGCGGGAATCCGTCTTTCACGCTGTTGCTTATATTCTCTAGCTTACCGGGAATAACTCGAAATGAACACGCTGAGCAATCGGCAACTTCAACATATACTTCTATAGTGAGAGTAAAAGGTGCACAAGCAAAACCAAAACCATTTATTTAAAGAAAGACCCATCAAGCCGAATAGAAGGACCCCATCAAGCCATTCGGCTTGATGGGTCGTCCCATCCTTCTTGTTATCACATGCGGTAGCATTCTCTCACTCATATAAAGAAACAAAGACGTCCCAACATCCTATAGGTCTATATCTAGTGGTTTGACCTCCTAGACTTTATTAAGGTTGAGGTACTTTCTGTTAAGACTCATCATACTCAAGCAACATATAAACACAGGAAATAATCACAGAAAAGACACAGATTTTTTATTGAGGTTCACCCAAGGTGGGCTATGTCCCCTTGTAGAGTCGTTTTGCTAGTTCCACTAGATTGGCTGAACGCTTACAGATTGAGAAAATCATTGATCTATCACAAGATAGATCTGCTTCGTCTCCATGTCTATGTTCTTTTGCAGCTTCTCAATACAGTACTCAAGTGTTCTTGTATCAACAACCTGTTAGTAATCTGTAGGACTCTATTTTTAATAGAATAATGCAGCCGGTTGTGTGAGCCGGCCTGTCTCTCACTCAAGATGAACCTCTGGTGGCTATTATGGTAGCGCACCATGGACTAAGAAGACAAGGAACCCCAACTCCAAGAAGACTAGCATGTGATCTTATCTTGACTCAACCACTAAGTCAAGGATTCCTTCACATGGGCTATCCTTGGACTATAGAAGAATCCAAAACAAAAAGACTTGCATGCCCAAGAGTTCTCAACTCTTTCCTCAAAACCAAACACCTAGGAATAATACTAAGTCAACACACTAGAATCTGAAATAGTGGTGCTCATCTTTTTCACTTCCTCTAAAGTAAGGTCCCCCCTATCTTAGCTATGACTGACGTTAGCTAATCATGACTAATGTAGAGCCATCCTTTATCTCTATATAAATAATATCTCTCAAGTATTTGTAATACCAAGCTAAATATCACAATACCAACCACATGCACAAATGGGTGTTATAGTTCAAAGGGCATCGCCTTTTGTGAAACTTCAATTTAATCTTCATGTTTGATCTTCAATCAAGAGAACACACTCTTTCATGTGTAGTGGGAGACTAATGCTCAACAAAACTCACCCTCTAAATTAATGTGAAAGACATCAATACCCATTGAAGCTCCTAGCTTCCAATTGACAATGCACACAAAATTCTATAACTCTACTTCATCATTTTTTTAAAACAAAACTTTTATTGGAACTGTAAAAAATATGTTTTTCTTGACCTACAACCTTGGTAAACATATCAGCATGATTCTTTGAGCCTTCAATCTTCTTGAGCTTCAACTCATTTTCCTTTGAGTGGTGACCTGATGAAATGGTTTCTTCTTTTGGTATGTCTTGTTCTAGAATGGTAACAGGCATTCTTTGCCACATGTACTGCACTTTGACTGTCACTCCAAAGAGTGCTCATAATTTGGTTGTATTGTTGGATTGCTTTTAATGTAGCTCTTCCATGTATCCTTGTAAACCACCTGATTTCCTTTGTGATAGTCACATACTCTACTTCCATTGTAGATAGTGCCACTATCTTTTGTAATCTTGACATCCAACTTATAGTTTTACCTCCAATTGTAAAAATAAATCCAGTAGTGCTTCTTCCACTATCTTGATCTCTTGTATGATCATCACTCTACATAGCCTTGTATCTCTTAGGATTTCCCTTCAAAACAGACAACATAAGTAGATGTACCAACTAGATATCTAAGCATCCATTTGATAGCATTCCAATACTCCTTGCTTGGATTTTACATATATCTGCTACCATTCCCCACATCTTGTGCAATGTCTGGTCTTGTGCTCATCATGGCATACATTAGGATTCCAATTGCTGATTGATATGGAACCTTGGACATCTTGGCACTTTCAACTTCATTTCTTGGGTATGGGTCCTTTGAGAGCTTGAAATGTCTTTTGAGAGGAGTTAATACTAGTTGTGCATTATGTATAATGAATCTCTTCAACACCTTCTTGACATAGTCTTCCCATGACAACCACAACTTTGTGTTCTTCCTATCTTGAACAATATTCATGCCAAGTATCTTCTTAGCTTCACCTAAATCTTTCATAGAGAATTCAGATTTCAGCATTTTTTCAGTTCTACTATCCTCTTTATATTGGAGCTATCTACAAGCATATCATGCACATATAAAGAGAGATATTGTATATCTCCATCACCAAAAACTCTAAGATAAATACATTGATCAACTTCACATCTTGTAAAATCTTTTTCTTGAATGAAATTATCAAACCACAAGAACCATTGTTGCGGGGCCTATTTTAGCCCATACATATTCTTCCTCAAATTCAAAAACTAGATATTCCTTGCCTTTTGCTATAAAACCTATGTTTGTACTATGTATAGTTCTTCATCAAGCTCACCATGAAGACATTATCTTGTAACATAAAGCTATTCTAGATGAAGATCCTTCATAACTACTATATTCATATTCAATATTTATTCATATTTATTCAATATACCCTCATCTTTCATAGCATAATACCATTTCATAAAAGAGATATCATTTCTAACTTCCTCATATGTTGTTTGGCTCCCCCAAGTAATATACATATGTGACTTGAAATTATATTTGTAGATGGATAAAAAATAACCTGTGGTTTTCTCAATATTGTTGATCTCCTTGGTGTTGGATTTGTTTGCTTTTCAATAATTTTTTGCTCCTCAGGTTCCTTGCTTCCCTCTTGATGACCTTGTTGGTCATTAGAGTCTTCATTCTTGTTGAATTCCTCATGAATTTGATTGCAAGAGCAAGTGGATATTTTGAAAAACTCTTCTTGGACTCAATATCCAAATCAACATACTTTGGTTCAATCATTGCTTGTTGAACATCTTCACAATCTGTAGACATCTTACTCTCATGGAATCTCACATTCCTACTTCTTATGAATTTTTTAGTTTCAAAATCCCAAAGCCTATATTCATCACATCACCATACTCATCACTCCCATAACCAATGAAAGTGCATTTTTGAGACTTTACATCACGTTTCTTCCTGTTCTTTTTGTCAATCAAGAAGTATGCTAAACAACCAAATACCCTTAAGAAGGAATAATTTACCCTCTTACCTATCCATGCTTCCTTGGTAGATTTTCCATTTAGTGCACTAGTAGGAGTTTTGTTGATCAAGAACACAACCGTTTCAACCGTTGCTGCTCAAAAAAGAGTGGTAATCCAACATGTATTCTCATACATCTTGCTTGTTCCAAAATTGTTTGATTCATCCTTTCAGCTATGCTATTTTATTTGGGTGTTCTTGGAATTATTTTGATGCCATAAATGCCTTCTTGGCTCAAGGAATTTTAAAAATTCTTGACTTTTGTATTCTCCTCCGTTGTCAAACACATATATTTTCTCAAATATTGTTTTCCACAATTTAAACACATTGAAATTTCCTGATTTTTCATGGATAGCATAAACCCAAGTCTTCTTGGTTGCATCATCAATATAAGTGACAAAGTACCTCTTGCCTCAATATGAAAGCTCTTGAGGTAGACTACATACATTGGTGTGTACCAACTCTAACTTCTTGGTTTTGCTTTGTCTACCTTCTAAATTAAAACTGATTGCCTTTTGCTTTCTATACGTATAGGTTTCATAGAATTATAACTCAATTTTCTTCAAAACTGAGATTAAATATCTTGTGTGTAACTACTTCATACCTTTTTTACCAAGGTTTCATAATATTTGATGCCATAGTGTTGATGGATTTTTTGAAACCACAATTGCTATCACCAAATTCTCAATGTTGTCTCCTTGGAGAAGGTAAAGTGTACCTATATGCTTCACCTTTGGTACTAAATGTGCTCCAGATATTATCTTCCATTCTCCACTTCCAAGTGTCCTAAAAAAACCTCCTTCATCAAGCTTGCTATCTAATATAGGGTTTCTCTCCAATTGAGGAACATGTCTTGTATCTCATAAGATAAGCTTTGCTCCATTGGGAAGCTTGATCATGATCATTCCTTTCCCAACTATTGAGCACCTTTGACCATTTCCTACAATGACTTGTACAAAATCACCATTACAATAAGTGCTAAGCAAGCTTTTCTTTGAAGTACAATGAAATGAAGCTCCATAGTCTACAATAAAATCATTAACTAGACATATTATCTAGAGGTAGAAATTGGCTTGGTAATATCTTGAAGGATGTTACATATGATGGTCTAAGTAGATCAAATAGAGGTGTCACCAAGAGAGTACTTCCACTAATATGGCAGAGACCAAAAACACCTTGAAAACTTCAAAGCCAATTTTAGAGGCCTAAATGGATGAATTAGGCTTGAAAAATAAAAGATTCCCCTTTCAAAGCATTGGGAAAGATGTTTCCTTCTCCTCTTTGTTTGTCTTGTTGAGAGCTTTCCACCAATTTTTCACCCATGCTGTTTTGAGCTTTCTACATGAAGATTTCCCAAAGATTCCCTTTGGTCAAATTTGGTCAACTTGTTTGACTGACCAAATAAGATAAGGATAAAATATATCATCAATCCATGTAGCTAATATAAGGGTAGAGCTTGCTGACATATCACCAATCCATGTATTTGATCCAAGGGTGTAGCTCTCTTTAAGTGGTTCCTTTTTGCTATATAATAAAGACAAGGTGTTCCTTTCGGCATGGGAGTATTGAGGGATTAAGTCTTGTGTTTTTGTTGTGTTTCTTCTCTTTTGTTTCTCTTGGGGTTTCTTGTATCCTTAGAAAATTACATCTACAACCTTGTTTGTGATTGAATCTAAACTTGTAACTAAGCATAGGTTTTCCAAATGTAATTCTTCATTAACCACATTTATGTTTTCTTTGTCTTCTTCCAGCTTTGATTTATAATCCTCACATTGATGCCTCCTATTCCTAGGTTGATTACAATACAAAAACTCACTATTTGATATTGTTGCCGTGCTTCTTGTCCTTTCCCTAGACTTCAATCTACCATAGTACTTGTGCTTAAATCATTTCTGATTTCTCCCAAAATTTTCCACTTACAAAGTCGTCAAAGATGTAGAAGGTGAGTAATTATCTCCCCCAGAAGCTCTTTGTCACATCTCTTTAGCAATGTGATACTTGGTCTTCTTTGTCAAGCCTAGAGAAATTACACCAAGTGCTTTTCAATCCAACATCTTCCATGTTGCATCACTCTCATGATCAACATCTACATTTTTTTAGTTTCATTCCTTCAAGAGGAGTATACAAATCCCTCTGATAGAGGTAGTCCTTGATCTGAAGTTTCCACCATCCAAAAATCTTGTCCATCAAACATTTTAACTTTGATTTTGTCATTGAATTTGGTAGATACCCCATTTTAGTGACATTTAGAGGTCATCCTGCCATTGGCAACACCTTTTGAGAACATCCCTGGTCTATTTGGAAGGCCAAACTACATTTGTTGGAGCTATAGGGTATCTATGGTGAGACCAAAGGCAAGAATTTGCAATTGGTCATTTTGTCCTTGTGGAAATTTCTTGTTAATTGGAGTTGGCAGACATTTCTCCACTCTAGTATTGGGCAAGGTCACTTTTGAGAAACAAATTTTTTGGACTCTACAAGTTAGAGCTATGTGTTTTCCATCAAGATATTACTCATTTTGGTCCATTTTGTAGACCTACCATGGTGCATTTCTTGATTTTTCTCATGCATACAAGTGCTACAATTCTATGATTGTAGTAATGGTGGAGTCCAAGAATATGATCATTGGAGAGAAGCTCGATAAGCTCAATTGGACTATTTCAAAATTTTGCAAGCATATGTTCCTACAAGGTCAAGGGCTATGGAGTCTCATAACAGAGGAGGAGAAAAAACTGATTTTGATGGTTTGTGATGGATCATCAAAAGCAACATATGCAGCAAGGGCACATAGATCATTCCAAGCAATCTATTACAATGCATTTTGTGTTTCATTGTCAATGATAGGTCATATTCAGGACCTCACTTCACCCAAAATAGCTTGGGATGCTCTGCCCAATTTGTTTCATTTTGGAATAGAGGCTAGGAAATTACAATTGCTACAACATTTCAATATGCCTAAGAAAAGCTCAATGTTCATTAACAATTAAGTTAACCACATGAAGAGATTGGTGGATCAAGTTGGATCTATAAAGGTTATAATTGATCCAACTATGCTAATAAGAGGTATGCTATAAGGTCTTATATCATACTACAAATAGTTCATGACATTGATTTCTACCCGAGAGCTGCTTCCCAAGTGGAATGAGTTAGTTACGATGCTACTTGGTGAGGAGTTGAAATTGTTGTAGAGTTTTAGCTCCTCCTCATCTAATGTCCTATAAAGCTTGTATTTTGTAGACACTAGAGGATTTTGAGATAGGGGTCAAGGCAAGCATTCTACAAGAGGTGGTGTTCACAATGCTGGCAATCAAGGTAGGGGTGGATACGGAGCAATGCAACAATAGATGCAAAATACTAGGGGACAAAATACTGGTACTTATAGCTATTATCACCAACAAGGGCATGTTGCTAAATTTTGCTTCAAGAAGCAAAATGACCAATGCAGAAATAAGGTTATGCTTGCACAAAAGACCAAGAGCAATTGTTAGTCATCGCTCATAAGACCTACACAATGTTCCAATCTGAAGTTGATTGGGTGATTGATTCAAATGTCACCAGTCACATGACACCACATTGAGAATGCTTCACTACCTCTCAAATGTGGAGATGCCCAGATACATGGTGATAGGAGATGACACCAAGCACCAAATTTAAAATACAGGTCACACTTCACTCTCTATTGCTCATTTTTCACTCCAAGGGTTGCAAAATGTTCTTCATGTGCCTACCATATCCAAAAACTTGTTACCTAAGGAAAATTGGTAGAGCAAGGTATGCAAGTGCACTTCAACAAAGATGAATGATTTATTGAAAATATTAGTGGCAGCCTTATAGCACAAGGTAGTAGGAATGGCAGATTGCTTAAGCTTGATGCTTTTGTACCTACCTTGCAATATCTCATGAATGGACAAAGTGGTCTACTTGTGCCTGCCATTGCTATCTGGCACAAGCAAGTTGGATATATGAATCTTCAGAGATTGAAATGTCTTCCTTCCTCTATTTTGGTCACTAGGTTGACCAAATTGTTTTGTTTGATACTTCTACAATATATGAAGCATGTTAGTTTTGCAAGTAGGCTAGACAACCCTTTAAAAGCAAAGGTGGTAGGCATGCTAGCAAACTCCTTGAATTGGTTCATACCAATGTATGGACTGCTTCAAAACCAAGCTTAAGTGATTGTCATTACTTTGTGTCTTTTATTGATGACTACTCTTGCTGGATTTGGGTCTGCTTTCTAAAAAGCAAGGCTTCTATATAGATCCTTTTAGCATTTTAGATTTTCCAAAGACTAATAGAGAAACAATTTGGTTTTAGTTCCCTTAAATTGAGAACTGATGGAGGAGGAGAGTTTCTTTTTCTCAAATTTGACCAATACTTGAGAGATCAAGGCATCTTGAGATAGAAGATGGGCACCTACAGTCCACAATTGAGTGGGGTTGCAGAGAAAAAGAATTGTCACATAGCTGAAGTAGAGCAAACCATGCTTAATGAGAAGCACATGGTCAAGGTTTATTGGGTTGAAGTTGTTTCATGTGCAATGTATTTGATGAATTGCACACCAAATGTTACAATTCACTCATGTACTCCTTTGGAGGCATTTATAGGCAATAGGACTGACTATTCCTTCCTCAAGGTCTTTGGTTGGACTTGTTATGTACACATTCCTAGTGAGAAGTGTAAGAAGTTAGATCCAAAGGTTGAGAAATGCATTTTCCTTGAATACGCTCTAGATTCCAAAGGGTATAGATGTTATAGTCCCACAACTCTAATGTTCTATGTTAGCGAGGATGTTATCTTTGGTGAAATTTCCTCTTAGTTTGTGTTAGCTCTCACTCTTTGGTATTCTATACCACTTATTGAGAGCTCAAGGAGGACTACTTCCATTGTTTTCCTTTGTACCTATGGGAGCACCTAGAGAGGTTGTTCAAACTACGCCTCAATTAGATAGTTCAAGAGGTTGTGCCTCTAAAATTGTAATCCCTTCTGATGGAGTTGTTACTAGTGAGGATGATAAACCATCGTCTAGCACATGCTTGTACCTACACACAATACACATATGTAGGATATCATCTTTGTGAATACCACATCAAAACCAGTGCAAGGGGAGGTGACCAGTCAAGTACTTGGTCCAAGATAGTCTCAATGGATGAAACACCCTATTAGGAATATTTTGCATGAAGTTTTTCTCTCTACCACTAACGCACATGGGATTTGGTGGATCTACCTTATGATCATAAGGCTATCTATCATAGATGGGTCTTCCTTATGAAGCATAATTCTAATAGCTCTATGAACATGTACGAGGCACACTTGGTGGAAAAAAATGATGCTTAGCAATTGGCATGGACTATGATGAGACATTTAGTCCTATTGTCAAGATGACAACCATTCATATAGTGGTTGCAATTGTAGTTCAACGAGCTTGGCAATTACACCAGATGGCTTTCAAGAACTCATTTCTCAATGGAAATCTTGAGGAGAAAGTTGACATGGTGCAACCACCTAGTTTTTAGGGACTCATAATTTCCATCTCAAGTTTGCAAGCTACAAAAAGCACTCTATGGCTTGAAGCAAGCACCTAAGGCTTGGTATGCAAAGAGTACTTCCTTCTTGGTAGCTCATGGGTTTGATATTTGTCTTTCTGATCCTACCTTGTATGGTTTGAAGCAGCTCAGGATTTGATAATCACCATCTATGTAGATGATGTCATTATCACTGGTAGATGTGAGAAGCTAGTGTCCCATCTTAAGGAGTACTTAAAGACCCAATTTGAGATGCAAGATCTAGGACTGGAAAAATGAAAGTATTCATTGATAGAAGCTGCATTGTACGTCTAAAATACTGACAATAAAACAATAGCAAACATATCCCGTGTGCTGTACTTGTCTAGGAACGCGAGATGTGTAGATTACAAGCTAGAATGTCTACGCCAACTTGCTTTGGCAACTTAAGTAACCCGGCACAAGACTATCACAATTCTTGAGAGTAGGGTTTGAAGTAAGCATTCTTATGACTACATTTAATCTTTGAGGACCTAAGATATTTTTTATTAAATTTAAAATCCTTCTCTACTCTTAACCTAGTTGAGCTTCCGGTATCTCACCGCACCTCCAAATATTAATTTATTCTTTCAATTTTAATCTACGTAAACTATAAAAGATTCTATAAAATAGGAGATACACCATCCTTACATTTTTAGTAGGGAAAAGGGGATTTGGCTCGGAGGTTGTCCGAGGTTCTTCTGCAAGTGGCAAGAGGTGAATTATCTAATCTAAGTCTTTAAAATTGTTGAGAACACTTTGAACATCAAAGTTCCCGAATGTTGTTCCATATAAGCATATATGTACTACACACTTTCTTTATGTGAATGACATGTATCCAAATAGTTATAATGTCGTTATACCATTACTAAGAGAAATCACATTAGCTGATGCTTCTCCGAATAATAGAGATCACATGAGGTTCTGCTTCTCCGAATGCTCCAATTATAAATAAATATATCAGATATCTTAGATGCCCTAAGATGCAGCACGATAATGTCCGATACTACTGGAGATTAGTCCCACTTTAGCTTTTATCCTTGTAAAGTTGGATAGGGTCTTGCCGTCCTTGTCATTTTAAGTGATTGCCTTGTTTTTCTCTACTGTGTTGTCGATTCTTTCAGTTTCACCGTCTTCTGTATCAGAACGAAGGGTGAAACAATTCGTCCATTTAATTCTTTATTTCTCTAGTACACAACCCCAAATTCTGACTTTTACCAAGTGCTTATGGTGAGTGATAAGGAGGTCCCAATATCACAATACCTTGTGCTCCGCTCTCGAGAGGTGCAATGAGTTTGAGTGGGGAAAAAAAGTATACTCGGGGTAAGCGCCCCCGAGAAGATAACCAATTCAGACAACACTGTAAATTTTCAATTTAATCATATATTTATCCTATTTGATCAATATTTTCCATAAACCAAATTTCAGATAAACAACCACTTTCATGCTAAACACTCACTCTACATACCTGCAATATTTTCTAAATTTAACCCTCTTGAACTTCTGGAGATTTACAAAACTCCCATAGATGCAATCTCTTGGTTGGAACGGAGGCATGCGTTTGACGGAAGTCGGTAGTAGAATAGTTCCGGTACGGACGCCCGTATGAAGTTGGATTTTCGCTTTCCGACGGGCTATTCCCACAAGTAGGATGACACACAATAGTAACGGCTTGCAGTAAGCGCACCGTCACCTTAGCATCTATTATTGGGGTTAAGCCCCGTTTTACCCCTATGTCTTTTCCTTGTTCGGCTTGATGGGGTCGTCCAATCCATCTTGTTATCCTAAGCAGTCAGCACTTGAAGTGTAGTTCCTAGTGGATTTGCCCACATCCGGTGACAGAAGCTTCACGGCTTCTGGCCCCGAATCAAATTGGAAATGCAAAGTTGGGCAACAGACTAACCAACCCATGATTCAGCAAGACGACTGCCATAATAAATCAGGACTCCGAGACAAATAGTGAAATTTCGCATGCGGTTGATTGACGGAGTAGATGGGTTCTTCATGGGGTGACAGGCGTATTGATTCACATATGTGGCATGCTAATGATATGTTGCTAGTGGCGTCTTATTTCCATATCAATTTTATTGAAGATAGATCATGGCCTGCAGAAACACAGAGGATTCTGTGAAAGACGACGTGACAAAAGACAGATAAACAGTCTTCCCAAATTAGGTCAAAATGTAACACGATTGCATCTCATCTTAGTACCTGAGAATGGCAACTTCGAACGCATACAGAGCAGTCGGGACGATCTTGTTATCAATTATTATATTCTGGCCTATTCGTTACGTCGACTTGATGATCGATTGTCCCGTCGACTTTGAAGTAAATCATCACTTTCCTCGTGACAACCATCTTTCTCTTGGATTTCTTCCTGGAAGTACGCAGTATGATCTGGCCTTCATGGTCATTCTTTTCCTGGATGACCTCGTCTGTGACAACTGTGACAACTGAAGAGTCTCCTCCATCGCTGTCAACAACCGGCGAAGAGTCATCAGAGTAAGGGTTCATGTTGGCGACGATATCTGAGAACTCAATGATCTACAGCAACAAACAAAGTTCACCACTCAGGTAATTGACATGAACGTACATCCTCGAACACTAACAAGTGGTCTGTAGTCTAAATTCAATTGGAATCCGAAGACGAGATCTAGCGTAAGAAATCTTACCAGTCTGCAGGTCGTCGCGATAGGATGGAAGGATGCAATCCAACTAGAAACTCTACTTCCTCAAACTCCTGTCTCTCCTACTGAGTTACCCAAATAGATTTCATTCACAAGAATCCTGAACTGTGTGAATGCTGTCTTTGTTGTAAAATATATACTTCGGGATCCATAGGAAACCTTCACGAAAGTGAACTGTTGCCCAAATGTCAAATCATCATGTTCTCAAAGTCCGACGAATAAGCGCACGTTTCTGATTTTAAATCATATTAGCGCACGTTTCTGATTTTAAATCATTCTTCGGATAATATCTGCATCTGGCAAGATAAAAAGAAAGAGAAACGCAGACACAACCGACCAGCCCGAGGAAAGAACCGGGTTCAGGCAACTGAGTACATCAATCCCATGGATTTACCATTTCTTTTCATATGAATCAAAATTGTAAGCTTGTCGTTTACCGTGTGATCTGAGTGTAAGGTCAATTCGAACAAATTCGCAGTAGCTCACCTTCACGAACAAGGATCTGAACTCTGATCATGGTCACAGAGGTTGCAGCGGTTTCACAGTGACTCTACGACCTCTATAGGATGTACAGCGTGAACGGAATGCACTCCATTTTGGTATCCTTTTTGGAGAACTTGTGACAAGATTTTGGGGAGAATATATCTTTATTAGTTTAAATAGCGTACTGACATGGCTTTTTCATTAAAATGTAGTACCTGTCTCCAAATATCTGATGATGTCATGATTATCGCAAACAATATTCTAAAACGTAGGATGATCATATGTCAAATGAGATATGTAAAATGACAAAAAGAATTATTTTAGAATTTTACAAGGCAAAGTATCTTTTGGATGCAAAATAACTAACGAAAAATTAGCATGATTTGATCCGCTTCTTTCTAAATGGTCTAACGAGATTTTTGTAACAAGATTTAATTCCAAAATCGTGTTCTTCAAGCAATTGTAGTCAGTTCATTTAAAATTGTTATTCAATCTGATGTTTCAACATACACGCTCTATGAACTAAGGAAAATGCACTTGGTTTTGAAAAGTGACCCATCGTAAAATCTCATATAGTATTTTCTTAAGGTTAATTATTTTGCATGAAATTTATATCAAATTTTTGTGAATATGATAAATTTCTCAACTTGAATACTCTTTTCTTAATCTTTCTTGAAATATTTGTATAAGGTTTATAAGATGTTAGGTCTACTATAAATTGTGAGTAATAGCTTATAAAACATCTATTGAGGTGGAAGTGCCATTTCAGACGCTCCTAGTTGGAGATTAGATTAAGATAAGATACAAATCTTATTAGTGAGGACAAGGCGTAATTAGAAGATTTTCAACCATTTGTAGCCACTAGATCTGTTTGGTGGCTAAGTAAGAAATGTATATAGAGCTTAGATCCAATGTTTATAAGGTTTGTTTGGTGCAACTTTCCATTGCAATAATGAGGTTATACAATCAAGACTGTCAAGTCAGTGTATGTGTCCGCTCTTTATATGAATGCTTACGTACTTAGTCATGATGAATCTTGGCGCATAAGTGTAAGCATTGGAGTGAAGGAATCATTCATGTGGAACTAGAGAATGGACCTCTAGGTGCTCTACATAGGCCAGGAATGGATTTTTACAAGCCTAAGCATTGTTAAGTATTGTTAAGTATCACAAATTGGAAGGCTAAGTAGTCTGAATCATTCCTCCAATAACATAGTGCCTTCCGAGAAGTGTAATACACTATGTTATAGTCATAGATGGTAGAGAGATAGGACCTTGGAACATTTGATGATAGGACCCTTGGAAGATTCTTGTGAGTATTAGAGAATCATACATTCAGTTGCTTGAAATAGCAAGAGTAAAGAGGGGATGGTGAAAAATATGCTTCTTAACAAGGACAAATGCAAATTTTATTTAAATTTTCTATCAAGATAAAATTTATGAGAAAGACTTCATTTAACTGAAATTAATAAAAATATTTAAGCAAGTCCCCACACAGTCTGAGCCAACCTCGTTCACTTCAAATAGCGCTCTTACTTCTCAAATTCAATATTTATAACCGGGAAAATCAAATGACACCAATGCCTAAAGTATTGTTACACTATAAAACTACCAATTAAAGCAAGTTGGTCGCGGCCTAGGGATGCCTTGCTTGTTGAGTGCCAATACCATGCCATGAATTTCTTGGACATAGAACTATTTTGAATGGAATCCCATAAACTATGCTACACTATTTGGTTTGTCATACCAATCTACAATTTAATATATTCGAAGGATTCACATGTTTATCGATTGTCCGTAGATAAACTCCTTTACTCCGTATATGTGATCTGATATCCTTCTCCCTTCATACAAAGCAGGTTCGCCGAGCCTCTAACCAATGCCCTTTCCGGAGAGCAGGTTCGCCAAGCCTCTAACTCAGGCCGATGCCTTTCAGTTCGAAATTCTCTCCCTTTCTAGAGAGCAGGTTCGGCGAGCCTCTAACTTAGGTCGCTGCCTTTCGGTTCACATTTCTCTCCCTTCTAAAGAGCAGGTCCGCCGAGCCTCTAACTTAGGTCGATGCTTTTGGGTTTACATTTCTCTCCCTTTTTAGGGAACAGGTTCGCTGGCCTCTCTAACTTAGGTCGATGCATTTCCCGACTCTCAATGTAGTTTATCACAAGCAACCATTCCCACCGAGTTCTATTATTAGCGCTTTGCTCACTTCGGTGGCAGAAATGCTCGTTGTACGTGCAATATACTCATGCATGTGTTCGTATTCTGGGTTTAATTTGGTAGCTTAAAAAAATGGAGTATCTAGAACAAAGTAAGCTGAAAAGACGTCTTATTTTACTTTGCATTGAACATATCGTACAACCTAACCTTTGCAGCTGAAGTTTGATTTTAAACTAGAGAAACTTATATAGTCATATGGGGATGATCATACTAGGGAAACTTTATATATAAAACTTTATATATCCACAGCATGATTTCAAGACTATAAAAAAATAGTGTGATACAAACTTTTAAGAAAAGAAGAAAACTCCAAAAGGAATCAGCCGATTAGTTTCCCTAATTTAGAATTAAACTGCAGCTGCAAACATGAGGTTATTTGTTCCCTTATACATACATAATGCAATCTAAAACAACGCATTTTTGTTCCACTTATAAATGTAACTATCTTTCAGAAAGGAGTGTGATCCAAACATTTAAGAAAAGAAGAAAACTCCGAGAGGAATCAGCCAATTAGTTTCCCTAACTTAGAATCAAACTTCAGCTGCAAACATAAGGTTATTCATGCATTATGCAATCTAAAAGCGTACGTTTTCTTCCCACTTACCTTGTTTCAGGTATTCCCTCTTCTCAAGCCACCAAATTAAACCAGAACAAGGACGCCGAGCATTTCTGCCACCGAAGATAGCAAAGCACTAATAAAAGAACTCGGGGGGCTATGGTTGTTATGATATAAATTCCGGTGAGAGTCGAGAATTGTGAACAGGAAAAAGTGCATCGACCTGAGTCAAGTCCGTGGCTCGGCGAACCTGCTCTTTCTAGAAAGGGAAAGGATATACCGTGAGCATCTTTTGTGACTTGCGGGCAGAGGGAATTTCGAAGACGAACGAGAGTGAGAGAGAGAGAGTAGAGTCTGAAGGAGCGGAAGAAGGAAGAAGGAAGAGGAGAGGAGAGGAGAGGAGAGGAAGGGAAGGAAGAAGAAGGGAAGAAGAAAAAGACGACGAAAGGCGTAAGGAAAGGAGAGGAGCAGCGAAGGGAGAGAGAGGAGGAGGAGCAGTACGAGGAGAGGCGAGTAGAGAGAGGGGATTTTGAGACGACGAAGAAGAAGGAGCTTTGTAGGTGGTATTGTAATCGAGGGGGAACGGAAGGGAAGGGAAGGGAAGGGAAGGGAAGGGAAGGGGGTGTGCATAAACGCGCGGGCTGTTGTGTGGGAGATGGCGGATGGATTGTTCCACAGGAGTGGATCTTCTCGGAGAGACTTGGATGGAGGGGTCCCGGGAGTGGGGAATTTGTACGTCAAGGTGGTGCCACCACCTGATCTGAATAAGAACACCGAGTGGTTCTTGTACCCTGGCGTGTGGACGACTTACCTTCTTATCATCTTCATCGGCTGGCTGCTGATCCTCTCGGTTTTTAGATGTTCAGCAGGCACTGCGTGGACTGTCGTCAACTTGACTCACTTCGCGGTGCGTTGTCGTGATGATGATCTGCTCGTTTTCGATTGAGCTCTTGCGTTATCGTTTGGCAGTAAGTAGATGGCAATGAGCGTTAATTGTGGGGTTCGCCTTGTACTGATGGTGCGGAGATTCCTCTTTTGGTGGTACAGGTAACGTACAGATTTTTTCATTGGAAGAAGGGTTCTCCTTTTGCTGAGGATCAAGGGATGTACAACAAGTTAACCTGGTGGGAGCAAGTAGACAATGGGCGACAGCTTACTCGCAACCGCAAATTTTTGACTGTGGTGCCAGTTGTCCTGTAAGTTTTCGAAATTTGAACCGTTCACCTAAGATCAACGGGTGTTTGGTTTGGAAGTATATGCCTGATATGATGTCGATCATCTTAGTTTCCTGTGCGCCAGCGTCTTTCTTGTTGTGCTCGAATGCAGAATTCGAAAAGTCCGGGTTTTGTTTGTATGCTCGGTAGTAACGTGAAGTGAATGAATGCTAGTTCTCTAGTTCATGTGATGCTGAATTGTGCTGATTCAGGTGAGTTAGAAGGTCTTCGTGTAGGAGTATTGTCGAGTTTGATTTCCTTCCTTTGGCCTTGGAATGCTCTGTAACCCTAATGATGCAGTTTCACTGTTTGGAACCCTTTTCCCTTATGGGGTGTTTGCTTCTTATGCGGCTGCTGATTGCACGAGTTAAACGCCAATACGTACTTTTAACCTCGTTGTTATTACCTTCGGGGGCTTCAAGTTAATGACAATCATTGGTTGATCTTTGTATTCCTACACTGTCAATGCCTAAATGCTGGATTCTGGAAGTAATTTGGAATTCTGGGTATGGCAACGTTTTAGGGCATTTCCCTCGTCCGAGTCTGGATATCTGTCTGTTGACCCACGTGCCCCAGGTGTCCTCAAAACTTTGTGTGTTTAGACCACGGGCCTGCAAACAGACCATATGTGTAGCAAGAAGAACGCAGATGTCGAACACCGTCTGCATTTGGAGATCTCTGATGGTCATGTCATTGGATGCGAAAATCGAAGTCCAGCACATATTTCTGGAAGCGCTGATATGGCACTAATGGTTAAAGTCGCTTGTTTGCAGGTACCTGATAGCATCTCACACAACCGACTACAGAAGTCCAGTCTTGCTGCTAAATACTATTGCAGTGTTCGTGCTGTTGATCGCCAAGTTCCCAAATATGCACAAGGTCCGAATTTTTGGAATCAACTCCGACTACCCAACATAAGGATCAGCTGAGGGCTGCAGCGCCGCTGCACATATGTTAAATTAGGGCAAGTTCAAAAACCTGTGAATTATTAATCCAGCCCCTGGAAAGCCAACCCGATGATTCTGGATATGCACACGAAAAACCAAAAAAGGTAAAGTACTTGGCTTCAGGTTGATCAGATCGTAGCTTATGACGTAGAAATTACTTAGAATCTCCATTCAGGATCTATTCTTGTCCCTTGTCCCTGTCTTAGTTTAAACCATACCCTACCTTCTAGAAGAATGTCCTACCTTTTCTGAACTCAGCTTTAACCTGAAGGAGTCGCTTTCACTACCAGCGGTAGTTCTTTTTATCGTCGAGCGCATACTTGATCTGGTGCAAGATCTGGTAAAGGCTCCATCAGCAAAGTCTACCATTGTAAAATTCAGCAGTAGCAATTTCTATCAGATGTTTCACAGCAATACTCCAGTCTCAAGAATTGGAGTTGAGGTATATTCTAGCCGCTTTCACAAATCTATATGTACGGGGAGTTTTTGACGTGGAAGACATAGTCATGAACATAAAGCTAGCCCAGAGCTTGATGTGACCGTCTTGCTCATCGTAGAGGTGAAATTGCAGCCAACGACCTTCGTCATGGGAGTGTAAATGTTAGCTTGACGTTGTTGCGTTTGACAATGTCGTGGCAGTCACGCTTGTAATTACATGAATTACAGATAAAACTGAACTTTTAAATACGGAAAACGTTTCGCTGTAACGATTCCAATCTGTCTGTCGGGTGTTTCGACACGCTTTTGCTTTCCATTATAGAAGGCTGTCAAGTCCCAATGAAGATGTCTCGTCTTGCTTGAGTTACACTATGTATTGGACTAAACTCCCGCCACCTTTTCTCTGGTTTTGTTGATACAGAGTAAACGTAGTGCTGGTCTGATATTTCTGGACTATGCAGGAGGCGCTTTTGAGTTTGTCACCTCTCATTCGCATGGCCCGGGTAGATCGTTTGTCCATTTATCTCGAAGATTGCTGTTAGTGGTGCTTGCGCAGATGGCACCATCTGCTCCGATTTTTTGGACGTGGAGAACTGAGATGAGTTCTTAGTTCAGCATGGGCAGTTTATTCGAAGCCTATTTCATCCGTCCAATTACGACTTCTGCACTATTTTCCTGTTGGATCTTATGTTCTCTGCCTGGATGACTTGTTTTGAGCGATGAATTTCAAGACAGAATTGAGGAGGATTGATGATTTGCTTCCAGTGGTTGCTTTTCCTAGCTGAAATGATCTTTTGAACTAGCATACTTAAGAGTTCTCTGGTGTTATTAGCTTCCTTGTGGTAATGCCCGTGTATGAAGGTGCTCCTCTTGATGCTCAAGTTGAATTTATTAACTGATCGACTTGTGTGACATCTCAAGTAGGAGGCATGCTGGTAGTAAATGTTGAAGGGTGCATTTTGTAACGGAACCAATGGCATGCGCTCCATGAGAGCCAAAACTTTTGACCGGGAGTATACTTTTATTTCTTACCAGGATCATCTTCATTCCTATGATATGTTCTACATGCAAATGGTGTGGTTATACATGTACAGTATATTCACATTAGCTTTACAAAGCTCAGATCTCTTCACAGGAACCTGTGATTCTCTTCCAAGGTTGGCTCCATTTTTCAGTTTGGTGTACAACTTGCCAAATTTCTTCTTAATATCATGTGTCAAGGCGCAAGGACTTCCATTTGTTCCCATAGAGTTTCCAAGTCACTCTAGAAGTACTCCGTGCAGAGTAGCCAGAATC
Source organism: Lunularia cruciata (assembly GCA_948567375.1). Classification (NCBI taxonomy): domain Eukaryota; kingdom Viridiplantae; phylum Streptophyta; class Marchantiopsida; order Lunulariales; family Lunulariaceae; genus Lunularia; species Lunularia cruciata. Next base: position 74,662,893 of record OX419757.1, on the reverse strand, counting down.
GGTCACTCTCCTCGATCGGCATTTGTAGCTTGCGTTCGTCACTCCGCTTTTCTAGAATGACAATCACGAGTGTCAGCCTCAAATTATGCATCATTCATAATAGCTTAGCATGAAGATTTTGTAGAAGTTGCCCAGATAATATTGATAGTGAAGTGGAGACACCTCACCAGTTCTGAACATCGCTGCGGCTTCTTTTGCACCAGAGTAAAAGCGAGTTGCAATTACAACCCACCAGGTGCAGACTTGCCTGAGGACACCATTTTAGCAGAAAATTAGTGATACTAACGGCTTTCCGAAGTTGACACAGCAGATGACTTGCCTGAGAACGAAGTAATCAAGCCATAATTAAAATTTAGTTTTCCGAACAACTTTGTGACTCTTAACTGCTGGTGTTATTAAATGAAGCACAAGTTCCAAGGCTAAACAATGGCTCGGAACTTAGCAAGGAAGTTGTCGGAAACCTTAATTTACTTTGCAGCCGATCACACTTAAAACGGAAATTCGAGCCTAAAAGTCTGAAGCAACTGTTCCACAAGTATCCATGTGGATCTTCTTCACTGGACATTGGGAGTCAGAGATTCGATGACTCAGGTGATACTCCTGATAAGCAGTATCTTGAGCAGAATGCATGTGGGACACATCAGAAGCCCACTCAAAATGGACGAAACTGAAACAAAAGTATCTCTAATTTCCCGCTACGATACAAGTTAGCGAATTTTTCCCTGGAAGTTCTTTGAACTGTGGGTGGTCTGCCCGTCTAACATTTAGCACGAATGCTATAAACGATGGATAACAGGTTTCGTAAAGACCTCTGTAGCTATAGTACAGACATCAGCCATCGTTTTGATATACGTCCAGTGCACGATAAGACTGATATGGCTTCAATATTTCCACTTGCGACAAGCAAATACCAGGCTGCTTGACGCAGAAGCAGGCCTACATTGAATCCTAGGTCCAATGCAGGATTAGACTGATATGGCTTAATTGAGTCCACTTACAACATCCAAATACTGGCCTGCTCATGCAGAAGCGCGCTCAAAACACAATTCTGCATTGAACTCTGGATCCAGTGCAAGACTAGATTGGTATGGCTTAACTAAGTCCCAACATCCAACCACCAGACTGTTTGATGCAGAACCGCGCTTATAACACACCTCTGCATTGGACCCTGGGTCCAGTGCATGATTGACCTGATACAACTTATATACGTCCACCTACACCAAAGTCCGGACTGACTGACGCAAAACACACTTCTGCATCAAAGGGTAAATCCAAACGAATTTAGAAGGTTCGCAGACGATAACTGAGCTTCCCAAAGATCCGGAGGGAATAGAGAGAGAGGACAAACTCGGTAGCTTCCACTTACTTCGAAATACGATCCATTGTCGAACATCGATGCAGGTGAGCCTTTTTGGGCGAAGGAGTCATCTTTCCACTGAAACGTCGCGTTCTTCTCGCTGAAACACAAGCACAGATTCCTAACTCCGACCTTGAACTAACCCGCATCACGATCGAGCAAAAGGTCTACATAGACGCCTGACCGTCTGAAGGTGTCCAGTTCATTGATAGTGTCAATGATATATATTGCATTCATCCTGTTTCCACTCAAAATATCGCCGTACAGGATACGCACACAAGTGGCATGTATGCAGTCAGTTACAAACTTACCACTTGTAGGTCTCCCTTGGACGGCCAGCTCTCTCAAGTAAGAAAGCGATAATTCCCGTAATCCATCTTGAATCATATACATGAATCCCATTCCTTATGACATTTCTCCCAACCATGACAGGGCATCCATCCGTCCATCCATCATCAACGTACGAATCATGTTCATAGAATCAGGGTATCCATACTCCAACAATATGCACATTCCGCCCATGCACTGATATAGGCACATGCACACGGAATCACGTCATCCCTCACTCATCCATACACCGATGATCCTCACACATTCCGTCCACTGTTCGATCCAGACTAACCTGTTGGAAGCTCCAATGCAGGGTACCATAGCGTAACGTAGTAGTATATGGCGTATCCAAGATCATTGAGCGCACGATGTTGGTGGCGATTGAAGTAGGCACCCGCGCCTACAAGTAATACCGTCGTACTTATCAGTTGTAGAACGTGCTGAAAGCATTTACGGTACGCTTTCTGAATCCATCCACTGACTTCTTACCTACGTGAGTAGTAGTAGGAGAAGAGAGGGAACGGGAGAGAGAGAAAGGAGGCAAGGTTATTTTCGAGAACTGATTTTGGATATATCACATGTGATGTGAGGAGTGAATAGTTAATTTTATTTATTTTTAATTTCTATTTTTTTGGTTAGTATTTAATTTATTGGCACTTAGATGAAGAATTAATTAAAAAATAATAAATATTTTTAGGTTTTTCAGAATTTAAAGCGATGATATTGGTTGCAGATGAAGTACACATGTGCCAACAGTAATACTGTAATATTGATCCGTTGTAGAACTTGCTGAAAGCATTTATGGTACTTTTTCAAATCCATTCACTAACTTTTTACCTACCCAAGTAGTAAGAGGGGAGGAGAGAGAACGAGAGAGGAGACAAGGAGCGCAGGTTATTCTAGAGTTTTAGAGAGTTTACATACATAAATCACACAAGTGATAGTAGATTTTATTTGCTTTTCAATTTTGATTCTATTGAAACCTAGATTAAACAGCTATAAATCACATGAGTGAGCCTTACCTTCAATTTCTTTTTCAATTTGATTCCAGCGGTATCTAGATTGAAGGCTATGGAGAATAGAATAGAAAGTTATCAATTGTTTTAGGTTTTTAGGTTTTAGAGCGTTTATTATATATTGAAAGAGATGAGTCAAGAATTTCCATTTCAAGAATTTTCATTTCTAATCTCTTTGTATTAATGCTTGAGTTCTATGGGAATTTAGTTAGAAAATTTTTGAGATGAAAAATGAAAGTTACGAGGGTTTATAGTTTTTAGGGTTTGGAGATATTGTATTTACTCATGTGGGTTGGAATGTGAGAGTATGTAATTTTGTAGGTATGGGGAGATATGGAGAGGAACATCGTGTGTTATGATCATTATTCTTGTGCTAGCCATGGCTACACTTCCCTAAGTGAGGCTCACTAGAGCGGCTTAGGATACACCATGCCCGATGTGTCATCGAGGCTTCACCTTGTAAGGGGTAAAGACCCATGTGTGAAGAATACACAAGGACTACGATTGGACCACTTGGCATGCCCACATGAGGCGAGTGACCTATCGATAACAATGACATTCAGGATTACACATACTTCCTCTATCTCTTCGTTGACCATTCCAAGGATACCTACTGAGTCATGAGAGTGGTTAGCATCTCATGTGGGTTGTATCTTTGGGTTATTCCGAGCGGGCTGCCCTACAAGAGGAGTCAGTTAGGGTTGCATATTTTAGGAGATATATTCTACCACAAGATACCACATGGTCCACTCAAGTGGGAGAGTTTAGTAGAGCAGCACTAGTACTATACCCTTTGTCTATGGATAGTCCCATTGATGAAACTATATGTGAAAGATTGAGGAGAGAAATAGGAGAATGGAAAATCCCATTGGGACTCTTGAATGAAGGAAAAATCACAATGTCTAGTATGAGCTTGGGCTTTGGTATTTATAGAAAATATACAAGGCTCTTGGGAAACTTATGAGGAAACTTTCTAAAAGCTGCTTTCTTAGGATGCAAGCCAAGTTAATAAGCTTCTCAAGAAGCTTTCTTCTAGGAGCCGCATACTTGGCATGCAAGCTAAACTAGTCGCGAAGCTTCCCAAGAAGCTTCCTTCTAGAAGCCACCTACTTGGCGTGTATATTAACCAATACATGGAAGGTACCAAGTTGCTTACTAGATGCTTCTAAAATATTATTATAATTCTTGGCTAATTTGGCTTACTTGCTACTTTGTTAGTCTTGACTAACTTGTCGGCAATCTCCGTATTGTTACACTATCTCTTCCCTATTGTTACTACATCCTATGGCAAGAGAGTGAGTACCATTAGAGGTTTTAGATTATCAGCCTGATTTTATGTCTTGATCACTTTTTGCACAAACTTAGTGCATTGCTCCTCACTTCTCCTTGAGAGGCTTTGTCAAGGATCGTATATGAGCATCTTAGAGATTACTTTTAGGCATATGATCTTTCTAATGGATTTACCAAGTTGAGATGGTAGCAATAGCAAGGGGAGATATTCTTATGTCAATTAGTCAAGTGTTAGGGCTAGTAGACTTCTCATGATGGAGAAGTGCATGGGGAGCATTAGACCGATTGTTATTGGAGAGATATTTTTGCGCTTGGTTAGCCACACCATTGTCCTTCAACATCAATCTCACTTTGGAGAGCATCTCAATCGACATCAAAGTTTGGAGTAACTACATTTGGTGGTTGCAAGGCTATTTCCCTAGGCATCAAGGCACTCCCGGATATCCATATGGAGTGGGTTATCCTACATGTGGATGTTGAGAATACTTTTAATAATGTTTCTCGTGCATCCATCTTTAGAGAGCTTAAGGAGGCTGGTGGATCCTTGGTGAGTCTCATTCCTTTTGTGCGGTTGTTTTATGGCTCTTTTACTTCCCTTTACTACCTACATGGGTGGTCATAGGAGGCATCACTATCTGGGAGTCAATTGTTGGTACATGATAGGAAGATCCTTTAGGGGGACCTTTGTTTGCCATGGCTTAATTTAGAGCTATCTTATTTACTATTTTGGCCATAATAGGTTGTGTATTTCACTCCTTAGCAAAAGATACATACATTGTGGGCCATGTAGATCAGATTAGGCAGGCCTTTGATCATCTGACTACAGAGCTACATCTTGTATGCTTGAGAAAAAAGGTGCAAAAAGTGCAAAGCATGGTCCCCTTCAGGTATCCCTTCCTACCTTGAGCTTCCAAAGGGATGTGTCACATCTACAAATGGAGTATGTATTCTTGGAGTGCTAGTAGGATCTGAGGATTTTATCATTTGCTTCTTAGACATTGCTCTTGTAGATTATATTCTCTATGTGGATGACCTTTCTCTATTAGGAGATCCACAAGTGGCATTTAGTATACTCTCCACTAGTATTGCATGTTGATTGACTTACCTTCTATGCAAGGTTCTCCCTTCCTTGACTTTTTTATCACGTATGTGAGATTTTGATAGAAGGATTATGAGAGTCTTTGGTGATATCATTGGACCATGGACATTTGAGTACATGATGAGGGATTTGGAACATAGATAGACTTCTATACCAATCTTGTGCAGAGGGGTAGGCCTATTATCTATGGAGGAGTTTGTCTTGATATGGAGTTTAGCGACGTAGTTAGTTAAGCTAACAAAGTAGAGAATAAACCAAATTAGCCCAAAATATTCTAGAAGCATCTAGGAAGCTTCTTGGGAAGCTTCTCGACTAGCTTAACTTGCACCCCATGTAGGTAGCTTCTAGAAGCTTCCAACAAGCTTAGCTTGCATGCCAAGTAGGCGAGTTCTAGAAGGAAGTTTCTTGAGAAGCTTCCTAGTTAACTTTGGTCCGCACTCTAAGAAAGCAGCTCAAGGAGCTTCTTGAGAAGCTTCTCAAGGGCCTTGTATGCTACCTTTAAATACCAAAGCCAAAGCTCATGCTAGGCATTTGGAGTTTTCTCACATTCAAGTGTCCTAATGTGAATTTCCATTCTCCTATTTCTCTCCTCGGTCTCGGTCTTTTACATTTGTATTAGAGCAAGAATGGGATGGATGGAATTTATGGACCACCAAATCCAATTCCACCAAACCATTGGGATTTTTGTGTCCAAGTAATACCCAAGCATTATTTCACACAATTCATCATCTCACACTTTGGATATGATTTATGCGTATGATCACCATATTACTTCCGGTTGTAACTTATGGAGAACAGTGGATGGGCTACTTCTATGTGTTAATAAATTAGATAGATTAGGGGTAGTGTAAAAATATGAATTTTAGTGACGTATTTAGTAAGGCTAACAAAGTAAAGAATAAGCCAAATTATTCTAGAATATTCTAGAAGCATCTCGGAAGCTTCTTAAGAAGCTTCCCAACTAGTTAACTTGCACCCCAATCAGATAGCTTCTAGAAGGAAGCTTTTAGAAGCTTCTAACTAGCTTAGCTTGCACGCCAAGTAGAAGGCTTCTAAAAGGAAGTTTCTTGAGAAGCTTCCTAGTTAACTTGGCTTGCACTCTAAGAAAGCGGTTTGTGGAAGCTTCTTGAGAAGCTTCTCAAGGACTTTGTATGCTACCTATAAATACCAAAGCCAAAGCTCATGCTAGGGCATTCAAAGTTTTCCCTCGTTCAAGTGTCCCAATGTGAGTTTCCATTCTCCTATTTCTCTCCTCGGTGGTGGTCTTTTACAATGACATCAAAGCAAGAATGGGATGGATGGAATTTATGGACCACCAAATCCACTTCCGCCCAACCATTGGGATTTTCATGTCCAGATATTACCCAAGCATCATTTCACACGATTCATCACCTCGTGCTTTGGGCAAGATTTTCTACATATGATCATCGTGCTTGAGGAACCCTTGATACTTCTGGTTGTAACTTATGGAGAACGGTGGACGTGTGGCATTTATGTGCTAATCAATTAGATAAATTGGGAGTTGTAGGATAGAGTAGTAGCTATGGCAGCAATACTGGATGTTATCCTTGCAATGTAGCAACAAATCAAGCACCTTACTCAATTGTTGGATGAATGAGATCAGCAATGATGAGAACATATAGAGAGAGTGCCAATTCGAGATGGAGAAGATTGCATTTGATTTCCAAAACCAAAGGTGTTTGAAGGAAAGAATCTTTCGGGCACAATGGGGAATTTTGTGTTTGAGTACGAACGTTACTTTGGAACCACCAATCTTCAAGATGAACGGAAATAGATTCTCTTGGCCTCTAGCCAATTAGATGGTGTGGCAAAACTTTGGTGGTGATTCCAAATGGAGTGAATGGAACGATAGATTGTTGCACCAATTTTGACATGGGAAAAATTCAAGGATGCAATATTAGATCAGTTTTAAACTATAAATGCAACCCAAGCCGCACAAGATAAATTGGCGGAGTTGAAGCAAGTTGGCTCAATAAGGAGCTACATCACACAATTTCAAAACATCATCATGCAGATTCTAGATATACAAGAAGGTGAAGTTCTAGATCAATTTGTGTGGAGATTGAAGTCACAAACCAAATTAGAGGTGACCATGCGGGAACCACAAAATGTAGAAGAAGCCATGCAATTGGCTAAGCGCTTTGATTCTGTGGTGGCGATAACTTCGTCTCAACCTCTACCTACACAAGGCCTACTAGTACATTATGCACGGATGGAAGAATTGGCACCAATGGAAATTGATGCTATCCAACGGAGACCCCTTGGTACAAAGGATAAAGAAATATTGCAATAAAATGGAGGTTGTTTTTATTGTCGCCAAGTTGGACATTGCATTACTGAATGCCCACTTAGGAATGGATGACCTTGACAAGTTGCCCAAATGGAGTTTGTGGAACAGAATGATCAAGGAAATGAAGAAATCCAAGTAGTAGATTTTGAGTTGCCTACTCGGAGCTTGATTAGTTCAAATGGGATTGAAGGCTCAACCTATGCAAGTTCGCTTCACTTGCAAGGTACGATATCTAATTTGGGTTGTAGGATTTTGGTTGATTCTGGAATTTCAGAGAATTGCATGTCTATGCAAGTAGCAAAGGAATTGTGTATTCCTATCAAGCCAATGATTGGAAGTAGTTTGATGATGGCGGATGGTCGAAAGAGTTTTGCATTCCACACCTTGCATCCTGTTACCTTCAAGATTAGAAAGGAGTATTTGGAGTGTCTGAGGTTTGTAGTGGCACCTTTACACTATGATATCATTCTAGGTCTACCTTGGCTTGAACGTCATAAGGTTCAATTTGATTAGAACCGATGACAAATTCAGGTACAACACCACGGTAGAAATTTCCGATTAGGTTGTCTGGCACCTCTGAGTAAGACACCTAAGAATAGTCCCAAGATGAGAAGTTTGTCAAGAAGGTAGAGTGAACCTTGAAGGAAGATGAGTCCCAAGATGGGAAGTTTGCCAAGAAGACAACCATGGAGCAAGCTTGGAAGAGAGATGAGTCCTTGGAAGGGAAGTTGGTTAGTAAAACAACCACAGAGCAAGCTTTGTAGGAAGATAAGTCCATATTCACGGTGTAGTTCAAGCTGATTGCACAAGAACAATTGAAGGAGGGCCAAGGGCCTCATCAAGCAATGGTTGATTGGATAGTTCAAGAGTTTGCGGACATGTTTCTGGATGATCTACCAAAGTGATTACCCTCCAAATCGAGGTATGCCCTTCAAGATTGAGTTATTGCCAAGGAGTACTCTAATGAGCAGACAACTCTATCGGCTCTCGCCAAAGGAGTTGGAGGAGTTGCAAACAAAACTTACAGAGTTATTGGAGATAGACTTCATACGACATAGTACCTCTCATTGGGGAGCACCGGTAATATTTGTCCCAAAGAAGGATGGAGGACTTCATTTTTGTATTTATTATCATAGGCTTAATAAGCAAACTATGAAGAATGCATATTCCTTGCCTTGGATTGATGAGTTGCTTGATCAACTAAGTCGAGCATGCTACTTTTCCAAGTTGGACCTTTGTAGCGGCTATTGGCAAATTCCTATTGATAGAGAGGATGTGCAAAAGACTACCTTTTGCATAAGGTATGGACATTTTGAGTGGAGAGTTCTACCTTTTAGACTCACTAATGCTCCAACAGTCTTCATGGATCAGATGCATTGGGTGTTGGATGGACTATTGGATTGATCTGTGGTGGTGTTCTTGGATGATATTTTAACCTTTAGTAAGATAAAGGTAGAACACGTGAATCATGTACGAGAAGTCCTAAGACAACTACAATAATGGAAATTTTACTACAAGAAGTCAAAGTATGCCTTTTGGTAGAAAGAGGTTACCTTCTTGGGTCATAAGATCTCATTAGAGGGGATCAAGATAGAAGAAGAGAAAATCAAGACCATTACTGATTGGCCTGCCCCGAAGGATGCTATAGAAATATGGGCATTCAATGGACTGGCCAATTTTTACCGACGGTTCATCCACTATTATGTTCATGTGGCTACACCATCGACTGACCTCTTGAGAAAGAGCTTGAGCTTCCAGTGGACCACCAAGCATGAAGAAGCATTCTAGAAGCTAAAGCATATGGTGTCTTTAAGACCAATTCTTCAACTTATATGATCCTCAACTATCTTGTGTGGTTGATTTTGATGCTTCTAACTTTGCAATTGGAGCTGTGTTACAACAAGAATTCCCAGATGAACTACATCCCGTTGCCTTTGTGTCTCACCGTCTAAATACAGCTAAAGAAATTACTCTACTCAAGAGCGTGAACAACTTGCAATGGTATATGCCACCAAGGTATAGAGGCATTATCTCTTGGGGAAACAAGTGATCATGCGAACTGATCACAAGCCATTGTTGCAGACCTTACACTTGGAACACATGAAGAGTCAACATCATTGATGGGAAGAGCAACTCCAATTGTTTGAAATCAAACTTGAGTACAAACCAAGTTGGTTCCATGTCATCCCTAATTCTTTATGATGATGACCTGATTTGAAGTCTCTTCCTTTCATCATAGCGGCAATTACAATAGTGTTAATTGACCCTAAGGTCCATAACGAGTTTCGGTCAACTCTACAACAAGATCCATTTTTCTAAATAATACATGGTCATCTAACAGCAAGCGACAAGGAGTACAACACCTTCTCCTTCAAGGAAGGCCTTCTATTCCATGTAGACCGGATCTATGTTTCAACCAAAGGTGATCTCCGACTTGTGCGCCTTCAAGAAGCCCATGACCTACCAATAGCTGGTCACATGGGGGTGGACAAGACCTTGGATACTTTCCAACACCAATGGTGCTGGCCCAACATGATACAAGATGTTTGGTAGTTTGTCCAATCGTGTGAGAGTTGTCAACGCAACAAGGCCCGTAACTAGAAGCCAAGTGGACTCCTTCGGCCACTTCCGATTCCAACTACTTGTTGGGAACATGTGAGCTTAGATCTCATCACCTTCTTGCCCAAGACACAACAAGGTCACATAACAATTGTGGTGTTTGTGGATAAGCTTAGTAAGCAAATCCATTTGGCACCAACGGTTGATACTGTGGATGCTCTAACCTTGGCACAACTCTCCTTTGATAATGCATTCAAACATCATGGGGTGCCATGTGTACTCATCTCCGACCGTGATCCTCGCTTCAACAGAAAGTTTTGGCAAACTCTCTTCTAGATACTTGGCACCAAGCTTGCTTTGTCCACAACCTATCATCTTCAAACTGATAGACAAAATGAACATGAAAATTGCACCTTGGAAGATATGCTTCATACCTTTCTCAACATTCACCATACCAATTGAGAGAATGTCTTATAGTTGTGGAGTTTGCATACAACAATTCTAAACAAGCAAGCATTGGATTCTTTCCTTTTTTTCTCAATTTTGGCCAAGATCCACTTGTCCTAGATTCTCTTCTTGCTCCTCCCCTGTCTAAGGTCCCTCATACTTCAACCTTCTTGACCACCATATCCAAATCTCTCCAACAAGCCAAATCTCACCTCCTTGTTGCTCAGAATCATCAAAAACAATATGCAGACCACCATCGTCGTGATCTCACCTTTGAAATCGGTGATAAAGGTATGCTATCCTCTAGTAATCTACCCCTCCTAGTTAATACCCAAGTTTGTAAACTTACCCCAAATTGGATAGGACCTTTTGATGTCACCCAAATTGTCTCTCATATTGCTTATTGACTTGCCTTGCCTTGCCTTGTCATATACGCATCCATCCTATCTTTCATATTTCCAAGTTGAAATTCTTTGTTCTTTTTCCTCTCGAGTCCAACCTCCTCTTCTCCCTATCCTTATCAATGATCATGAGGAGTACGAAGTTGATCGTATCCTTGCACATCGTCACATCCAACGAGTACGCTGACAACATATTGAGTACAAGGTCCTTTGGAAAGGGTATCCCCTTCATGATGCCACAAGGGAACCTCTTTCTCACCTCATGAATGCACAGACGGCCATCCAAGAGTTTGAAGCTTCAATGGCGACGAGGACGTCACCAACTAGCGGTGGGGGAATATGTAACAATATAGTATTTAGCAACATAGTTAGTAAGGCTAAAAAGTAGAGAATAAGCCAAATTAGCCTTGAATATTCTAGAAGCATCAAAGAAGCTTCTTAAGAAGCTTCCAAAATAGTTACCTTGTGCCCCAAGCAGGTAGCTTCTAGAAAGAAACTTCTAGAAGCTTCTAATTAGCTTAGCTTGCATGCCAAGTAGGCGACTTTTAGAAGTAAGCTTCTTGAGAAGCTTCTAAAGGGCTTTGTATGCTATATATACATACCAAAACCAAAGCTCATGCTAGACATTCAAAGTTTTCTCTCATTCAAGTGTCCCAATGTGAGTTTCCATTTTCCTATTTCTCTCCTCGGTCTTGGTATTTTACAGTTAGTGTGATAGAGTAAGAACCATGGTGGCAATGCTTGATGTTATCCTTGCTATGCAACAACAAATTGAACACCTTACTTAATTGTTGAATGAACAAGATCTTTGACGACAAGAGAACATAGGGAGAATACCAATTTGAGAAGTAGAGATTGAATCTGATTCCCTAAACCCAAGGTATTTGAAGGCAAGAATCTCCTGGGTGTAGTGGAAATTTTTTTGTTTGACTGTGAACATTATTTTGAAGCTACTAATCTACAAGAAGAGCAAAAATAGATTTTCTTGGCTTCTAGCCAATTGGATGGAGTAGCAAAGCTATGGTGGAGATTCCAAGTAGAGCGAACTAAAAGACAAATTGTTGCACCAATCTTGATGTTAGAAAATTCAAGAGTGCAATAATTAGTTGATCCAAGCTATAAAATACCACACAAGTTGCATGGGATAGGTTGGCAAAGTTGAAACTGATTGGCTCTGTAAGAAGTTGCATCACGTAATTCCAAAACACCATCATGCAAATTCCAGATATATTGGAAGGTGAAGCTCTGGATTGATTCATGAGGAGCTTGAAATCAAGAACCAAATTAGAGGTAACCATGCAAGAGCCGCAACACTTGGAAGAAACCATGTGGTTGGCTAAACATTTTGATTCCTTGGTTGCAACAACTTGGTCTTGAACTCGACCTCCACAAAACCTACCGATGCACTACACACAAGTGGAGGAGCCGGCACCAATTGGAGATTGATGCCATCCAACGGAGACCACATGGCGCTATAGATAGAAAGAAATTGTGACAAAATGGTGGTTGTTTTTATTGTCACCAATTGGGACATTGCATCACTAAATGTCCACTCAAGAATGAATGACCTCGACAAGTTGCCCAGATGGAGTTTATGGAGTGAAATGATCAAGGAAACAAGGAATCCCAGTAGGAGATTTTGCACCACCTATTGGGAGCTTGATTAGTTCCAATGGGATTGAAGGCTCAACCTATGCAAGTTTGCTTCACTTGTACAATATCTAATTGAGGTTGTAGGATTTTGGTTGATTTTGGAAGTTCAAAGAATTGCATGTCTATGCAAGTAGCAAAGGAATTGGATATTCCTATCAAGCCAATAATTGGAAGTAAATTGATGATGGTGGATGGTAGAAAGGGTTTTACATTCTGTACCTTGCATCCTGTTACCTTCAAGATTGGGAATGAGTTTTTGGAGTGTATGAGGTTTGTAGTGGCACTTCTACACTATGATGTCATTCTAGGACTACCTTGGCTTGAACGTCATAAGGTCCAACCCTTATGACGTTCAAGCCAAGGTAGTCCTAGACTTGAACGTTATAAGGTTCAATTTGATTGGACATGATGAAAAGTTCAAGTACAACACCAAGGTAGGAATTTTTGATTAAGTTATCTCTAAGTAAGACACCTAAAAATAGTTAGCCCCATGATGAGAAGTTTGTTGAGAAGGTAGCCATAGAGCAAGCCTTGAAGGAGGATGAGTCCCAAGATGGGAAGTTTACAAGAAAAGCAGCCATGGAGCACGCTTTGAAGAAAGATGAGTCCTTAGATAGAAAGTTTGTTAATGAAGCAGCCATATTGTTGGAGGAAAATAAGTTTATTTTTGCATTGTGTATCAAGTCAATCGCACAAGGATAACCTGAGGAGGGCCAAGAACCTCCTCAAGCAATGGCTGATCAAGTAGTTCAAGAGTTTGTGGATGTGTTTACGGATGATCTGCCAAAGGGATTACCCTCCAATCATGATATGCCTTTCAAGATTGAGTTATTGCCAAGGAGTACTCGAGTGAGTATACCAATCTATCAGCTCTCACCAAAGGAGTCAAAGGAGTTATAAATAACACTTATGGAGTTTTGGAGAAGGACTTCATACGACATAACACCTCTCCTTGGGGCTCACCAGTACTATTAGTTCCAAAGAAGGATGGAGGATTTAGTTTCTATATTGATTACCATGGGCTCAATAAGTACATAGTGAAGAATGCATATCCTTTACCTCGGATCAATGACTTGCTTGATCAATTGAGAGGAGCACGATACTTTTCCAAGTTGGATCTTTGCAACGACTATTGGCAAATCCCCATTGATAGAGAGGATGTGCAAAAGATTACCTTTCGTACAAGGTATGGGCATTTTGAGTGAAGAGTTTTACCTTTTGGGCTAACTAATGCTCCAACAATCTTCATGGATCAAATGCATCTGGTGTTGGATGGACTATTGGATCGATACATGGTGGTGTTTTTAGATGATATCTTAATCCATAGTAAGATAGAGGCAAAACACATAAATCATGTGCAAGAAGTCCTAAGATGACTACGACAATAGAAATTTTACTGTAAAAAGTCAAAGTGTACCTTTTGGTAGAAGGAAGTTACCTTCTTGGGTCACAAGATCTCATTAGAGCGGATCAAGATAGAAGAGGAGAAAATCAAGGCCATTATTGATTGACCTACTCCAAAGGATACTATAGAAGTATGAACATTTAATGGATTGATCAGTTTTTTTTGACGGTTCATCCATTATTATGCTCATGTGGCTGCACCATTGACTGACCTCTTGAAGACTAACTTGAGCTTCCAATGGACCACCAAACACAAAGAATCATTCCATAAGTTGAAACATATGGTATCTTCAAGGCCTATTCTTCAACCATATGATCCTCAACTACCTTGTGTGGTTGATTTTTATGCGTATAATTTTGCAATTGGAGCCGTGTTGCAACAAGAATTCCTAGATGGACTACATCCCATTGCCTTTGTGTCTTGTCGACTAAATATAGCTGAAAGAAATTACTCTGCTCAAGATCAAGAACAACTTGCGATGGTATATGCCACCAAGGTATGGAGGCATTATCTCTTGGAGAAGCAAGTGATCACTCAAATTGATCACAAACCATTGTTGCATACCTTACACTTGGAATACTTGAAGAGTTGATATCATCAAGGCAATGAACAACTCCAATTTTTTGACATCAAACTTGAATACAAACCAGGTTGGTTCCATGTCATCCTTGATGCTCTATTACAATGACTTGATTTGAAGTCTCTTCTTCTCATCACGGTAGCAATTACCACGGTGACAATTGACTCCAAGGTCCAAAATGAGTTTTAATAAGCTCTACAACAAGATCACTTCTTCCAAATGGTACATGGTCGTCTTACAACATACAACAAGGAGTACAACATATTCTCCTTCAGGGAAGGCCTTCTATTCCTTGAAGATTAAATCTATGTTCCAGCCAAAGGTGATCTTTGACTTGTGCGTCTTCAAGAAGCCCATGATTTACCAATAGCTAGTCACATGGGTGTGGACAAGAACTTTTGTACCCTCCAATTCCAATGGTGGTGGCCCAACATGACATGAGATGTTTGAAAGTTTGTCCGATTGTGTGAGAGCTTGGTAATATAAAAAGACCAACAACCAAAAGTTGAGTGGACTCCTTCAATGGGAACATGTGAGCTTGGATCTCATCACATCATTGTCTAAGACAAAGCAATGATACACAACAATCGTGATGTTTGTGGATAAGCTTAGTAAGCAAATCCATTTGGCATCAACCTTTGATACTATGGATACTCCAACCTTAGCACAAATCTTCTTTGACAATATCTTCAAGCATCATGAGATGCCACATGTACTCATCTCCGACCATGATCCTTGATTCATCGGGAAGTTTGGCAAACACTCTTCTAGATACTCGGCACCAAGCTTACTTTGTCCATGGCCTATCATCCTCAAACTGATGGACAAACTAAACATGGAAATCATACCTTGGAGGATATGTTGCATGCCTTTGTCAATGTCCACCTTTGTCAATGTCCACCATACCAATCGGGATGAATGTCTTGCAGTAACAAAATTTGCCTACAATAATTCCAAATAAGCAAGCACTAGATTTTCTCCCTTCTTTCTCAACTTTGGCCAAAATTTGTTTGTTCTAGATTCTCTTCTAGCTCCTCCTCCATCTCAGGTCCTTCATACTTCAACCTTCTTGACCACTTTGGTGATAAAATCATGCTATCCTCTAGTAACCTACCCCTCCCACTTGATATCCAAGTTTGTAAACTTGCCCCTAATTGGATAGGATCCTTTGATGTCACCCAAATCATCTCTCCTATTGCTTATCAACTTGCCTTACCTTGTCATATGCGCATCCATCTTGTCTTTCACATTTCCAAGTTAAAACCTTTTTTTCATAACCCACCTTCCTTTTCCTCTTTTGTCCAACCTCCTCTTCCTCCTCCTCCTCAATGATCATGAGGAGTACAAAGTTGATCGTATCCTTGCACGTCACCACATTCAATGCCGATGCTGATAACATACGGAATACAAGGTCATTTGGAAAAGTTATCCCCTTCATGATATCACATGAGAATCTCTTTTTCACCTCTAGAATGCTCATATGACCATCCACGAGTTTGAAGCTTCAATGGCGACAGGGACGTCACCAACTAGTGGTGGGGGAATATGTAACAATATGGAGTTTAGCAACATAGTTAGTAAGGTTAAAAAAGTTGAGAATAAGCCAAATTAGCCCAAAATATTCTAGAAACATCTAAGCAGCTTCTTGGGAAGCTTCTTGACTAGCTTAACTTGCACCCCAAACAGATAGCTTTTAGAAACTTCCAACTAGCTTAGCTTGCATGCCAAATAGACAGGTTCTAGAAGGAAGTTTCTTGAGAAGCTTCTTGGTTAACTTGGCTTGCACTCTAAGAAAGTGACTCAAGGAAACTTCTTGAGAAATTTCTCAAGAGCCTTGTATGCTACCTATAAATACCAAAGCCAAAGCTCATGCTAGATATTCATAATTTTCAAACTTTCAAGTGTCCCAATGTGAATTTCCATTATACTATTTCTCTCCTCGGTCTCGTCTTTTACAAAGATAACACCTATAACATTTATGTATAGTTAGGCTCTCTTGGTACCCCTACTTTCCTCCCATCTGGTGGTTGTTGATAGGCCAATTTTGGATCCTTACGTGACCAAGGTGGAGGAAGGATCCTCTTCTCACCAAGTGTTATTGTGGCATACAAAAGATGGTCTATCTCTAGGGCCCAAGAGGACCTTCCATCCTTTGTTTCACGACCATCAGATTGTAGTCTTCCTTGATGGAGTGACAATGTCATCATATGTTACATTTTCTCTTAGTTGACTTGTCCATTCTTTGGGTCACTAGAGCACATCTTTGCTCTTGCTCCAACAAGGGTGCAAGCTGTTGGATCCTAGCTTGATTGTGGATTAGGGCATTTTGATTCTTACCATCAACTTTCTCTACAGCGATGAAGCTCCAACTAGGTTTGGTCCACCTGTCTGCATCTTAGTTACTCACTTGTGAGTATGGTTCTACACTAGATGCAATAGCTGTCCATATGACATGGTGTCTTTATGGAGGACAAAGGATAGCTATGCATGATGCCATAAGGGATATAGTATTTGCTATGGCCCGAGAGAGTGTATACCTTGCTTGGAGTGAACATTCATATTCTTTCTAGATGATATGTATTAGATTTGACTTATAGTTGGTCCGAGATGATCAAGTGATAGTGGAGGATATTCTGTGTACAAACCCTATGCATGATGTAGTTTTGGAGGGAGTCATTGCTCTTCCTCTTGGATAGGTAACGAGTGGAGCAGTAGCACTCAAGGTCTCCAAGTATAGGGGTATACCGCAAGGTCATCTCTTTGTTTCTCTGGCCTTGGAATTATATGAAATGATGGACACGGTGTTCAACACCTTTGTTAAGCACAAGAACTTATCATATTAGGCACCAAGGGGTATCACTCTCTCTCATACTTTGTAACATACTTTAGACATGGTATGTCCATTGCTCTATAGAGAATATGGGCAGTTACAATTCATAAGAGAACAATCACTCTAATTGATGTTTCTTCGGTTGCTCTGGTAGTTTGTAGACCTTACTACATGCATAGCTTGGAGATCTTAGGTGCTATAGAGTAGACCTCACTACTTGCATAGCTCGGATACCTTAAAGAGCAAATTTTTCCTATGATACTATTGGTGTCTAGCCCCATTCTACCTCGTTTGTCTCTACCTTGTATGGTTTCATGGAGTCTTCCTATCCTTGATGTGTACATTGGGTCACGTTTTTTCCACTTCTTAGGGGCGAGATTCAACGATGTTGGGTTTCTACCGAATGATTTGTTGGCAGAGTTAAGCTTCAGCAATTGAGATGTGTCACTCAATTCGGTTTACCATCACGCCACGAGCATAACACAACCCACTCGGTATCGAACTTTTAGTCTAAGTAAGGTATGAGCTTCTCCTCTTGGTTTGTTTGTCTCTGTTAGAAAATATGGATAGCTAGAAACCTTCTCCATTCAAAAGGGTTCCCGGAGTACCTGTGATCTCCGTCTGGAAATTCTGGAAGCTCTTGGTATTTGTCGAGATCTTGGCGGAAATTGGGCAGTTCTTCGCTGCCATTGTCGCGATAGGAGTCCCTTCGGAGCTGGCAATGTCCAACATCTTCCGGATCAGGAAACAGTCTGAGCCGGATCTCTCCTGCTCTCTAAAGACCAAATTTAGTGGTCGAATCTCCCGGACAAAATCTGCACCACTTCCAAATCTTCCAGATCAAACTTTGACAGATTGGACAGGAAATGATCTGTATCATTGTGTTCATCGCTATATCTGGACCGAGAGGCTTGCTTGCTCACTCAATTTGGTAGCATTCTCATGGAATCGGTGTCAAGTCGAGTGCTGAAACCTAAATGTGAGATTCAAATGAGATTTAAAGGGAAGCAACGCTCAGAATTCGATCAGGGAAAGTTTTATTCAGGTCAGGTCAGGTTAGGTCAGGTATTTACATAATGTGGAGTGACATTTCTAAACCAAACAACCAGTCAGGATATATTATGGTAAATCTCAGGAAAATCAAGAATTCGAGGAGCTAATCGATCGAGAGTATATCTTATCTATCGATGATCTCGTTTACTTTTTGGTGTATCAAAAAGTGCTCATTTGGTTGTTGTAATTGGGCAGCTAATCATCGGGATGAGCTGCTGGTGTAAAACTAAATCTAATGGCCTGCACCTAGCAATTTGAATGTACAACAAGAAGAACAGTACTTCTTAACATAATCTGGCGTCCACCCTACTCATACTTTTACACTTTCAATGCTCAGCTATGTCCCCTTGAGTATTCTATTCAAGATCGACGACTTTTTATAATTGATAGACTCAAATATATTCATCAGACTCATATATATTCAAATACTACTCAAAGTACGTCAAAAGCCTTTCGCACTTGATTTATGACTCGGGTCATCTGAGGTCTGTTGTCAACACGCGGCTCCAAACAGGAAAACGCTATACCGGCAAGGGCCCATATTGATTCCATATTCAGCATCTCGGATTGTCCCAGTGCTGGATCGACTATGTCCTCCAGATTGCCTATCTTCATCGCAATCCGGAACTGAAGACAGCAACAAAATGTACACTATCATTAGTCCGTCATCGATTACAAGCAGCATACGTCAGTCCTCAATACAGGAACTATAGACACCGAATTTGTCCCTATTCCGGAATACATCAGACAGATCACTATCAATGAGTGTGCTTACAGATACATCAGGTCTATCCTGAAGGTGCAGGTTCTGAACTGAAGGTTATGAAGATGACCACGATGGTGGGTCTTATAGTTCCATTTGAAGACCATGAAGTGTACTGATTTTCTGTACTTACCGAGGCTACCAAACTCCTCTCGCTGCCATCGGGCATCTTCGTTACAGATGTAGGATCCTGTCCAGTGATAGTCTCTAGCAGGACTATACCAAACGCGAAAACATCGTTCTCCAACTTCAATCGCTTTGAAATATCAGAATAACTACATACATCCAAAGGAAGAAAAATATCTACCAGGTCAGATTTGGTAGATACCTATATCGGCAACACAAGGACATACTTCTTGGAAATTTGACGTAGTGCTTCTGTACAAGGAGAACAGAGCGAAGAGTATCGGAGTCTTACTCCGTTGATGGATCCACATAGCCGGGGGTAGATTTCACGTAGGGAGTCATTCCGTAATCACCAATTTGGGCGAGTAGAGTGTCGTCTAAGAAGATGTTACTACTTTTCATGTTTCCGTGCGCTGTTGGTGGGTCACAATCTGTGTGCAGATATTCCAGCCCTGCACAAGAAGGTGACAGTCAAAGATCATGACGTGATTGTAATTCCGTATATGACAGCGCTTATGTTAGGACAAATTCTTTGCAGTAAGGTGGAATCTGTCAGTGCACTCTACCTTGCGCAGCATTCAGGAGAATGTTAACTCTAGATTCCCAGTTCAGGGTTTTTGTTTCTCCGATTCCACCTGACAAAGCAAAAGAGCAAAACAATGTGAGATTGACTAAGTGGTAAAGAGCTAGTTTTGGCATAAGATCCCTGAAAGCAATCATTCTCTTACAACTGCTACGTACTGAAGTTCAAATTAGTTTCCAGTTCCGCAAAACTCCACCTTGTAGTTTGCTTTGCAGCGTTCCATTTGAGAGAAATTGAGTAATGACGATTCTGCTGTTGTTCTCATCACAATAGCCCAGGAAAGGTACTAGATTCCTGTGCCTAATCTTAGCCAACGCTTTCGCCTGCACAGTCACACGCTCAGGTTCCAACATAACTGAAATTTTGGACCTTGTGCATCAAGCAAATCAGGATAAGAAAGCTGTCGTTTCTACCAGATGGTCTATATGAGAGGTGTGTTGGCAACAGTACCTTCTTTACAAAATCTGATTGTTGAAGGGTTCGATCCTCATGGATCTTGACCGCAACATCTTCTCCGTTTGAAAGCATACCGTGATAAACTGGTCCAGTGGGTCCTTCTCCGATTTGAGACTCGTAGTTTCTGGTTATGTACAATATCTCTTGAAGAGAGAATACCACGGCTTGAGTCTTCTGTCCCCGTGAGCTTCTGGATACTTTTGTTAGAACAGAGGCAATACCGTCTCCTTTACTTCTCGACGAATCTGGGGATTCAGCTCTGCTCGCGAACGCGACTCCTCTTCCTTTGCCCAAAGATGATCGTGGAGAAGAGGCTAAGTTTGGCAGAGGAGTGGCACGCATCTCATGGGAAGCCCGTCTGCTTACACCGGCTTGTGAAGCTGACTCCGAGGGACTTATGTGCAGAGAAGACTGCTTGCTCACCGCTGATGGATCTTTGTGCAGCGGCGATCCTTTGCTTATAGGAGTTTGAAGTGCGCCGACAGATTGCTCTATACCTACAGATACAAATCAGAGCAACAACAACTTATGATGGACACGAAGATGAGAGAATTCTCTCGGCAGAAATCGGACATACTTCCAACTGGAAGTGATAGACTACAAGGTTAGGCCTAACCGAAGAGATGGATGTGAATTAACGTTAAGGGATGGGAAAATGAACTCATAGTCAGGAAAACAAGCAAGAAAGGGCGACCTTTCCCAGCGTCCGGATCAATTTCAAGATTACAACTGCAGAAAATAAGAAACAAACAGGCATTGTGTATGAAATTCTTACCAGCAGTCCAAAACTCTTTCTCTAACTTTTGAGCGTAATCACCTCCCCTATCCGGCTCTGAAGCATAGTTGACAGCATAATGTTGTTCTGTTTTAGCGTTCACCTGTTTCGATCTCTTATTTCCCTTCCTCCTCTTATAAATGTAGCACGCGGGGCAGAAACAGCAAAGAAATAATGTGCCGATCATAATTAATAGCACGCCTCCCACAGCAGCAGCTGCAAATACCCATACAGGTGTGGAGGTTTTCGCAGACGTTTTCTGCGAATCTGATAGCAAGCAATTCGGTCCTTCCAAGCACAGACCAGTATTGTTTTGAAACCTGGTGCGGCGACAGTACGAAAGATAATCAATAGAACTTCCACGAGGGCTATTCTAATATGTAAAGCAATTAAACGCCATTCCCTTCTGTGCCCTCCACTTCTAGAGCCAAAGTTCAATTGGGCTGTAGGAAACTTGAACTTACGATAGACTTTTTCCCAACTTTCTGCTCAAGGCAGCGGGTACCGCTCCTTCCAACTGATTGTTGTCCACATTTCTGTCGGATGGATGGCCAAAAGGTGAGCCTCAGAATAGCAGTGTATAAGGACAGAATCTTCGCAGTCTGTTTCAACTTATGATTATAAATTTAGAATCAAAATTGAGGAGAGAGTAGCTGAAGCTATCTGCCATGTTCAAAAAGTTCGTACACTTACAATTCTTTTAGTGGAAGGTCGACTAAGAAACTTGGAAGCTCTCCTGTAATTTGATTGTCATTCAGCTTTCTGTAGAGGGATGTTAAACTTTGAGATTCAGTAGAGAACGTTCACGCTTCTAAAGGACATAATGACCGGCAGCTGTGGACAAAAAGTTAAAAAAGAACATGCAGCATTAATCTCAGATCCTAGGAGACAACTTGAGCAGGTAGTAGAAGAACGTGATGATGATACGATGTTGCTAAATTAGCTAGACGATAGAGCAGATGCTGGTCGCTAGATTATTATGCACTATTTCACAGAATCATTCATACATATTACTGTATTAAGAAATCAAATCGCAATTATCGACCTTCCGATTAGCCTGAGTAGTTTGATACACAAACTAATATTTCCATCTGGTTTAAGTATGAGGGATAATTAGATTTGGATAAAATATATTTACCAATGATAAACAGATTCATGCAAGGAAGGGGAACTCACAGCACTTCAAGCTTTATTAGTCCAGACCATTCTTCTGGGATCTTGCCTTTGACATGACTGTTCTCGATATACCTGAACCAGAAGTACAAGGCCTTGCTTTTAGTGAGTTGTATACAAATGACAGTTAAAAGCTCACCGGGTCAACTTAGAAAACTTAGAACTTCTCAATAGAATATCTGTGCCTCGCTCGAAACAAGCTAATCTAAAGTAACAAAGAAACTGATTGAAACGATGCGTTTATATCTTAGAAGAGCCACAGGAGCACCGTACAAGTATTAAGGAGGTAAAATAAGCATTTACATCCAGGTCAAGTAGCATGTAAAATTTAGAATAAAGGTAAGATGTTTACAGCTTTCTGAGGCTAAAAAGTACCCCAATTTCATTTGGAAAACTTCGGATTTCTCCGCGATCGTCCACACTTAGGTCAGATAAGTTCCTGCAGTTGTCGAAATTTCGATTACTTACTGAAATTTTACTGCAATTTCTCACATGTCAATACTGAACCTCTTGTGTTATGATTCAGAAAATTAGATAGGTCTCCATGTATGTATGTATGCAAGCAGATTCAGTTCAGGAGCAAATGGAACGCGATCAAACCATAACGGACTTTTTCCTCCATGGAAAGAACAAGGAAGAAAACGGGAATGGCAAAGCTACCGGAGTCTTACATCTCGACAATGTTAGTGTTTTCGCACTTGACCCAGTTATATGCAACTGGAAAGCACGGATCGCCTTTCCAACTCTCCAATCCGAATCTCACCTTTATTGCGTCCACTGCCTCAGCTGACAAGTCATAAGTGTGAAGACAAACATGTCAGAGAAAGGCACATGACCAGCTCATTCTCGACGGGAAATTGCGGAACCAAGATTCTGCCCTAGCTCGACCTAGCTTGCTGTCTGCAGCTTACATCCACTTCAAAGGCTCGAGGTGTAAACAATCACATGAAGTCAATGGATCGGAGCAGTAGATTTATCTCTCACCTTCAGCACAGACGGTCTCGTTCACTGAAACCACCTCGTAGACCTCTATCGCATTCAAAATCGGCGGAAACAGGTTCGGGCCAGCGCTTCCTACGCTCGCACGTAATGTACCTTTGCCTCTGTAGCAGAACTGAGTAGTTTGATTGGTTATTGTGATTTCTTCGTTCACAGGGACGGTAGATTCGGCCCGGTTACGAAACCCGTTCGGATCCTTTATCAATGCGCCTCGGAGAGTACCATTAGCCAGCAAATCCTTTTCCACTTCTTGAAAGTAGAGACAAGCATAAAAGCTTTCAACAGACTCGGTAGTGGAGATGTTCACAAATGATGGATCCCAACAAGCGTCCTTCATCACGCCATTTGGTGGTTCATTTGAGTTCTCCCCTTCTGTAATATGCTGATCGGAAAGATTTGGGTCTACCGAGCCAGGAGCGTCAGGAAAATTCTTATATGCCATATTCGATTTAGGACTGACAGAAGCACTCCATATTCGGTCATATGGATCTTCGTTATACCTGAGAAAGTGGGCGACAGATTTCAGAAAATAGCTTTGTAATTCCAGGATAAGATTCATAATAGTAATAAGTATACAAGCGCCAACGGTTATTTTCGGACTTGCAAGCAGCATATTGAGTTCAATTGCAAAATGATGTAGGTGAAAACCATCCAGAAGACTCCTGGTACAAGTTGGCAAAGGCGCGCATTCTGACATAGACTGCCTGATAATTTCCACCTGATTACTTTCCGAACTAAAATAAAGTTTTTTTGTCTTACAAGTGGACAAATTTTGGGTAATGACAAGAATTCCTCAAAAAGAATCAATTTTAAAGAGACTGATCATGAACCAGAATACCTCACATACAAATGAAGTTCACGATTTCATACCTTACGTTTGGGGATTCAATGTTTGCTCCGCAGTTATATCTAAGGATCTTCCGCATGTAGACTTTTTCGGTCGTCGATTTCATATCCACCAACGGGCCACTATATACTGGCTTGATGAACATCCTGAACTCCAAAGAAGAAATGAAGGCCTTGCCCCTCAATGGAATCAAGCAGACAGGTATACGTACATGTTCACTCGCAGCTTCTGTACGCCAAATGATCTCGTGAAAAATAGGCTGGTCCTTTTCAGGACTATCGACTTCAAGTTTCACGGTGAATACTGTGTTCGTGTTGATGGAGACATCGAATTCTATTGGCAATTCCAGAATGTCATTGCTGCTCCCCAGAAGAAAGCCAACTCGAATCAGGATTGTGCTTTCAGGCTCGACGTGAGCTTCGTAGCAGTATTTGTTGCTCTCCGATTCAGGAAAGTACCTGTAGGTTATCATCGCCTCGAAATTATCCATTGGGGGAGCAAATGGCGCTTCCAACTCTAGACTCGAAACCTCTCCTAGGGTCATTTTATTTATTTTCGTCGTACTGACTGCATCGGATATCCAAGGCAAACTGATGCTGTCAAGGAATTGGTCCTCACTCGTCCTTCCACAATCGACGCTGAAAAATCCTGCACCACCGATGTCAATTTGGTCCCGCACAAGTCAGATCTATAGAAATTCGGTTACTATTTTCAAGTCACTAGTAGTGTGCTATATGTAGACTACCCAAACCGAGGACATCCAAACACGATATCAAATTTTGAAGCTAACCTGAAACGGGTTATGCAACATGGCCTGAGATAAGCATAGAATGTTCCCACAACAGATCAGGAGGTCGAAGATGCGAATCAGCTACCAGCTAAGCACTAGTTCGGTGCTTGCAGGAGACTAGTTCTGAAGATATGCTCATTTCCGGATTCTAAGTGCAAATACTATGTAAAACATCCGGGAGGTAAGTACTGTGACTAGTTCATAAGATAGAGAAATGCCAAATCAGAATACTTACCGTCGTCATTGTCGTGATTGTGGTCTCCGGAAATGTGATGCACAGACCATATCCATACGTAAAAGAGCAGCGCCATGCGCTGCACTCTGCCGGAACCAGTTTTCCTCATTGGAGTCGAAGCCAGCTGAATGTAAGCCATATTTTTGAGTGCAGGTCTTTGTCACAGAATCTGTACAGTCACTCAATTTGACAGATTTTCCACTTCAACCAATGTCCGAGAGGGAATTAGCTCCCTCGCTGATTTTGCAGTTCCATGTGACTTGTATCAACGGACCAACTGGGGAAGTATGATAGTCAAGCTCATGCCAGGTTCATTGACTCCCGTCTTGATCCGGACTCCACCTGCTATGCAAACAGTTCCCCTAGAATCTAGATGTATTGGAACTTCTATTCTTGGTTATACTATTGAAGAAACAACCCAGTGGATTTTCCCTCTTGAAAAATTGGTCCCACTGTAAGGTTGGACACGATTTTCGTACATCTGGTGGAGGGTGACAATGGCCAGAAACTGGACGTCTAAAAAGATGTCCCCATGCCCGAGGAGATCTCCTTTCTTACGTCAAGAAGACGAGTCCTGTCTTCGTACCGGGTGGTCGAAGACGTAGACATTTAAGGGCCTTCGGGTTGATTATTTCCTTCAGATCAGAACAATTTCCTGAGAACCTGGTCTCCAACTTGAGCAAACAGGAGCAGGAGCAAACGATGTACTATTGAGGTTTGATACATGAAGCAGACGAGTTCTGCGCCTAGTCTGTATGAGTCGGGCAGCTCAATCATGCACATAAACGCTCGCAACACTTTCTGTTGGATGCCCAGACCATGTCAAGATTACATTCAGAAAGATGACAAGACATCGTCGATGGTTTCATGTCCCAGGGAGTTGCAAACGTTTGATTTCCTTCTCATTTGTCTTTTGATTGGTCTTCACTTTACCACAATCTGTCAGTGCCGTGGCCCCACAACGCAACTAAGGCTCTGCGGACCTGCTGTCCCAATTTTTACACTTATTCCCCTCTGAGGGTTTTTACTTTTCCTTATCCGCGTCTTCTTTCTGCTTTCTGCGCCCTCAGACATGGGGACGATACTGCAGATGGCAATGTAGCCCCCATCAGATGCAGAGTCATAGTGTTTCAGGAATATCTGGACGTCAGTTGTGGTATGCTCCGTTGCAAGTTGATAACACCACATTATAGATACACACCACGGTAATCTTATCTCATCAAATTGGACGACTCAGTAGAATCATAATTTCCACGATCTTGTTTCCGAGGTAGGTGCTGTTCCCAAGGGATCCTATGAGGCTTTCAAACTAGCTTACTGCGAATAGAAGATACACTACTCTAGCTGTGCGTGTGGACCTATAGGGTGTGCAAAAAGTCAGTCGGGCTATAGTTTCTAGCATTAGACATGAAAGTCGTGGATGATGAGCATGCTAGTCATCTAATGAATAACATTTTATCGGGTAGGTTAAGCATGCGAAGGTGTTCCGAAGTCAAAACGATATTTGTAGATCCGCAGCATCCGGGTATTCGATGACCGCAAATTTTGGTGTTGGCCTATCGCAGTGATGAGTAATACATCACGCAATATGGAGCGCTGTTATTCAGCGGCAATCACGAAAATGTGTATGCTGCAAGTTGCAAGTTTATGATACACGGATCCTTTCATGATCCGAAATCAAGTAGAAGGCAAGATACAGAAGAATTGTGAAAAACTAGCAAGTCGAATGATTCGGATGAATGAGATAATAACTCGTAAATACTACACGAAGTCCCAAGTCCGTAGATAGTGCTGGACTCCAGTAGGCCAACGGAGCACTGGGAATAAAGGACACAGCAAGCTTGAAGATAGGATCCCTGAACACGCATGCTGGCTCGTGCCAGCGGAAACTTTGTTGACTATCAAAGCGACCTTGACCTCCCTCCACTTGCAGATGCACTTTTGAAGGGCTTTTATTACGGCCCTATTTGAGCTGCACCTGTATGCAGTGGATACACGACGGTTTTTGTTATTACTATTGATCTGAAGAATTTCCAGTTTCGCGGGTGGCACTGAACAAATCGGTAGAATCGCACGATTTAGGCATCATCATTCTTCCAGTTTAGGAAACTTACATTTAAACTGAGATATGCGCGCGTACATAGATTACCGATTGGGGACTCAGAAAGTAGCATCCACCTTGGGGGTTAAAAGAAAGGCGACCGCGCAGGAAAAACGAAGGATGGGAAGGCCCCATCAATCCATACAAGGGAGAGATAGAAGGATGGGAAGACCCCATCGATCCATACAAGGGAGAGATAAAAAAAGGTAACATGGGGCTAAGCCCCATTAGAGTCTATATGAGAAATCTGCCCCACCGCACCTAAGATAGCCGAGCTGTGCAAGTTGTACCATCGACACACAATTGGAACATCCGAAGAAACATCACCTTATGTGATTGATCTCTAATGGATTGCACCAGCCATTGCCTTATGTAGAGCGATGGACACACGCTATCTAAAATATACTACAAAGTATGAGAGTGAGAATGGTACCCGTGACGCCTAACATGATAAGCTGTCGTGCATCCTTGACAAATGTGTCAAATGCCAGTGTCCATGGCTCCATATAACTCCAAGGCTAGAGGAACAAAGAGGTGACCTCACTGCATGCCCCTATTCTTGGAGAACTTGCAACTTGCTGTTGCACTCGCCGCCCATCCACGGGGATGGGTAACCATTCCCTCCAAAATTGTATCTCGCATAGGGTCCGTAACCACGACATCCGCTACTGTCACCTGATCATCTCGGACCAAATATAAGTATGCCTTGAAATGTGTCGTATGCAAAGCATACGAACGCTCCCTCCAAGCCAAGTATCCACCACTCTCGCGTGCCATAGCAAACACTATGTCTCTAATCGCATCATGGGTAGCTATCCTCTATCCTCCAAAAGGACACCGTGTCATGTGGACCGATGCTGCATCTAGTGTAGAACCACACTCACAAGTGAGTAATGAGGATGCAGATAGGTGGACCAAACCTAGGTGAAACCTCATCGCTGTAGAGAAAGTAATTGGTGCAAGTGGGAAAGCCCTAATGCACGGTCTAGCTAGGATCCAAGAGCTTGCACCCTTGCCAGAGCAAGAGCGGAGACATGCTCTAGTAGCTTGGGAATGGACGAGTCGACTAAGAGAGAGAATGTAGCATATGCTCACACACTATCGCTCCAGCAAGGAAGACTGTAAACCTCTAGTCCAATCTGACAATAGTGAAACAAAAGGTGGAAAATCCTCTCGTGCTCATGGGGATAGACTATTTATCGTCTGACGGAATAACACTTGGAGAGAAAAAGGATCCTCCCTCCACCTCTTGTCACATAAGTCTCCAAAACCGGCCTATCAACAACCACAAAACAAGAGGAAAGTAGGGGTGTCAAGAGTAGGGGTGCTCTCTCGACACCCCTACTTAGAATGCAGTCTCCTCCATAGAAAGCAAGCCAACCCCACCACATGAGATTGGTAGAGCCATCTTTTTACATGCCAAATCTCATGTCAAACACTCAAAAGTCCATGGTCCAATAATATCACCAAAGACTCCCATAATCCTCCTATCAAATGCTCTCAAACGTGATAGGAAAGACGGTGAGGGGGGAACTATACGGATGAAGTAGGATGGTCGATGAGCAATACTAGAAGAGAGTATACCAAATGCCACCTACATATCTCCTAGTAATGGAAGGTCATCCACATGGAGAACATCCTCTGCAAGAGCAATGTCTAAGAAGCATGTGACAAAATCCTCGGATCCTACTGGCACTCTAAGAACACGATGTGATATGTGATACAACCCTCTTGAAGCTCAAGGTGGGGAGGGATACCTAAAGGGGACCATGCCCTACACTTTGACACCTTGACTCTCAAGCCTACTAGATGTAGCTCGGTAGTCAAGTAATCAAAGGCCTGCCTAATTTGATTATAGGGCCTATGATGTGTGTATCATCTGCCAAGGAGGGAAATACACAACCTGGCATGGCCAAAGTAGTAGATAGGAGAGCTCTAAAGTGAGCCATGGCAAATAAAGGCCCCCCCCCAAAGGATCCCTTTGACGTGTACCAACAACTGACTCCAAGACGGTGACTCCCTCTTGTGAACCACCATGTTGGTAGTAAAGGGAAACCGAGAGCCATAAAAAGACTGCACAAAAGGAATAAGACTCGCCAAGGATCCACCAGCCTCCCTGAGCTCTCTAAAGATGGATGCATGTGAGACACTATTAAAAGCGTTCTCAACATCCACCTGTAGGATGATCCACTCCGGATGGATATCTAGGAGTGCTCTAATGCCTAGAGATATAGCCGTACATCCTCTAGGTGTGGCTACTCCAAACTGATGTGGACTAAGGTGTTGTCAAAAGTGAGAACGATGTTGAAGGACAATGGTATGACTGACCAAACACAGAAAGATCTCTCCAATAGCAATCGATCTAATACCTCCCGTGTCCTTCTCCGTCGCAAGAAGTTGACTAGCATCTAACACCCGACTAATAGACATAGGAATGTCTCCTCCCGCTATTGCTGCAGTCACCTGAAACAACTCGATAAAACCACTAGAAGGATCATCTACCTGGAAGTAGTCTCTAAGGTGCTCATAAACCATCTCTGACAAGCCTCTTGAGGAAAAGCGAGGGGTAGTGCACAATGCTTGTGCAAATAGCAACCTATCAAGACATAAAGGCTACTCAGGCTAATAATCTAAGACCTCTAGTGGTAGTCCCTCTATTACTATATGACGTAGTGAGCATAGGGAAGAGATGGTCTCATCAATAGGACTCGCTATAGACAAAGGGTGTAGCGCTCGTGCTGCTCTACTAAACTCTCCCGCTTGACCCAATGTACTACATTGTTGTAATCAAGTGGAATTTGTAGTATCCTATGGCGATGCCTGTCTCCTAAATCGTGTAGCCCTAACAGACTCCCTCCTGAAGGGCTGCCCAATCCCCTGCTTGGAATTGATGAAATCGAGCAGCCACCTCTCTATGCCTCGCACGTCCCCCTCAAGCATAACAAAGACACCATCAAGGGAGTAAGAGGAATAGGAACCATGCTAACTCATCCGAGGTATCACGTGCCAAACCATGCTATCTAATGGTAGGCAAAAAGCCTATCTAGCCTCATCATAGAGTGTGCGGGGTAGCCTATGGAATAGACGTGGACATGGAAAACTAGTCTTGAATAACCCAAAATGCAACCCACTTGAGAAGCTAACCATTCCCACGACTTGAGTGGTATCCCTGGAACGATCAATGAAGGTATAGAAGAAGCGTGTGTAATCCCGAGTGTCACTGCTGTCGATATGGTCGCTCGTTTCACGTGGGCATCCCAAGTGGTCCAATCATAGTCCTTGTGCATCCTTCCTACATGGGTCTTTATCCCTTACAAGGTAAAGTGTCGGTGACACACCGGGCATGGTGTATCCCGACCCGCTCTAGGCGATCACAATGGGAAGGTGTAGCCATGGCTAGCACAAGAATAATGATAATAACACATGGTGCTCCTCTCCAAATGTCCTCATATCCATAAAACCACAACTCTTCTCATCCCAATTCACATAAAAAAACAATCTCTTTGAATCCTAAAATCTATAAATTCTCATGATTTTCAATTTCTATCTCCAAAATTTTTAAACTAAATTTCTATAAAACATAATCATGAAAACCAAGAAATTGAAAATGAAAATCCTCGACCTATTACTTTCAATGTATTATGATCACTTTAAACCCTAAAAAATCTAAAATTCTTCATAATTTTATGTTCCATTCAATCTAGGTACCAATGAAATTGAAAATGAAAAATAAAAAAAATAGACTATTCACTCAAATGATACATACTCAAATGAGAGCACTCAGAAATGTTGCCTCACTGTCTCTCCCTCTCCTCCCCCGCATTCCAAGTGATTACCTTGGGTGTTGGGTTCCAGATTGCAGTTGAAAGAATATTTTCGCCAATTCGATACTTAGCTGATGACCGACGTGTGCAAGAGGTGGGTCAAGTGGCCCGTCTACTTGAGCAGAAACTAAGCAGCAATTCTAGAAGTTGCCGATTGCAATTAAGAGTATAAGAGCAAGGTTGAATTCCGAAGTTGATTCTTGTTATCACTTTCAATACACTTGGCTACCTGATTCTGTTGCATCTTTAACCTATTGCCCTCAAGATGTCCATCTGTTTCGCGTTCTGGTTCCGCTATGGGTAGAAGTAGAAAGTACGCGATCAACACATCCACATTCATAATTTTTATTTATTTTTATTATTCTTTTTCTTTTCTCCATTGGAGAGGAGAGGGGAGTGAGAGATGTGAGAAGAAAGATCTCTATCTATTGAGTGCTCTATGGGATATAATAATCGAGTGAATAGTTAATGTTGTTTATTTTTCAAGTCCCTATTTTGTTTATTTTTCTATTGGTATTGGTACTATTCCTTAGTAGTATTAGTTACTATACGTTAACACATATACATTTGAAGAAGAAGCGTGATGGTTGAGTCTTTGCATACCTATTTGGATGTCATAGCTTTTGGCTAATTCTCATCGTGACAAATCCAGAAGGCCGAAATAGAGAGAAGCTTCAAGTAGTATGTCAATGGAGTCAATGTGGGAATGGCATTTTGCAAAATCCAATGGTCACTTACTATTAAATCTGAGTTCAGAAGTTTGTTCCTATGATTGAACATGAAGAGAAACGGAACACCGATCCGTATTAGGAGCATATTAGCATGTAAAAAGTCAACCATGGAAGACAACAAGGACAGAAATATTACAAAACAAAAATGAGAGTGGAGACACCAAAGTTCGGAATGGTCTGCGAGACACAAATCTATATAGGTAGAGAAGAAGATTCACAAGTAGGTCAAGTCACTCTTCACCGTGACTAACTAGAAATGGTCAGTAAAAGATAACCAATGAGTAAAGATTAACTCTCCCGGTTTCACTAGCTGGGGGAGTATTAGCCGATGATACTTTGTTAATACTCTCCCTCAATCTAAGTTCAATATCTTTGATTCTTACATGAGATCTGAAATAGTCAAATTTATCTCGAGATAGAAGTTTTGTTGAAAATATCAATGATTTGCACATTTGTAGAAATATATTGTATCTCTATTTCTTGGAGCCAATACCTATTTCTAATGAAATGACAATGGACCTCAATATATTTGGTCCTGGTACAAAATACTGGATTGCTAGCAAGCTTAATTCTGCTTATGTTCTCTTTGTATAAGATTGTAGGGTCATGAAATATATATCCCATATCTTGTAATATTCTAATAGGAGGTGAAGCCAAACAGATTCCAAGGTTAAAAACATAACTTGATGTTGATCCTAGATCTTGAGCATTTCCTGCCAAGTCCACATCAAGAAAACCTTGTACAATGGGCAATCCACCAGCAGAATGGTGAAGACCTGGATGATAAACTTCACTTAAATTCTTTTAACTATGTCAAGATGTGATTTCTTTGGTGCTTGTAAAGATTGACTCACTAGACCAACAGCGTAGCTTAGATCTGGTCTAGTAAGAGTGAAATAAATCAAACTTCCATAGAATTTTTCTAGCCATGTCAAGCTTCCTTGGTGCTTGTACAAATTGTTTTACTAGACCAAAAACATAGCTTAGATCTGGTCTAGTAAGACACAAATACATCAGACTTCCAACAATATTCTGTACATTTTTGATCAGCCAACAATTCACCATTTTCTGCATTTAACTGAACAGAGAAGAGTAGAAATAGGCTAACATGCCATCATACCAAAATTCTCCAACATGTTTACAGAACATTGATACTGTAGTAACCAAATGTAATTTCCATCTTGAATAAACTCAATACCCAAGAACTATTTGAGTCCTCCCAAGTCCTTCATGTCAAACTCTCTGTTCAATTGATCTTGTACTTGCCAAATGAGATCTTGACAGCTACCCATGATGATCAAGTCATCAACATAGATAATCAAGAAAACTATATTACCACCAGCTTGTAACATCTACACTGAAGAATCTGAACTGCAAACTTGAAATCCAATAGATAAAAAGATTATATTTTCTCTTGACATTCCAGGTTTGTGGAGCTTGTATAAGTCCATAAAGAGAATTTTTCAATAAAAAACCTTCATTTGGATATCTTGAATCTTTATATCCTGGTTGTTCTATCATGAAGACCTCCTCCTCCAAATTTCCATTGAGGAAAGCATTATTGAGGTCCATCTGATAGAGCTTTCACTTATTGAAAGTGGAGAATGCTAACAGCAAAAATTGAAGACAACTTGGCAACAGGGTTGAAATTCTCATCAAAATCAAGTGCACATTGTTGTGAGAAACCCTTTGCCACAAGTCTTGCCTTGTACCTACTCAGTGAACCATCAGAATTTCTCTTTACTTTAAAAATTCATATGCAGAAAATTGCCTTCTTATCAAGAGGTAAATCTACCACCTCCCATGTTTATTGGTGATGTGGAGCTGCAACTTCAACCTCCATGGCTTGCACCCATCCGCATGATGATTTGCTTCCTCAAGAGAATTTTGTTCTCTTTCTTGTATAGCCTTTACTATATATGCATGATGTTGGGCTAAAAAACATTCAACTTGAAAACGTTTCATTGGATATGTAACACTTTTACTTGTCCTTCTCTATTCAGGGCTGAGATATAATGCTTGTAGCCTCATCTAAATTACTTGGAATTTGTGAACTACATTGTCGAATACCCATTTGTTCCAGCAAAGGAGTGGAAAAATTACTGGATAAAGTAGGGAAAAGAATTTCCTACACTTTGAGAAACTTGGACTAAGGGCTTCTCAAGAGCTTATCTTGACCAGGGATTTACAAATGGTTGAGATTGAGAGTGCTTACTAGAAACAGCAGTGGCACTTGAAGTAATAGCCTATGAAACAGAAATGCTAGTTGGACCATTTGAAAAAGTAGATGATACCATAATTGGTAAATCAGATGTGAAAATTTTAATAGCCTGATACCAAGATTTTAACTCCTCAGATAAAATTTTACCAGGATTTTAACTCCTCAAAGAATATCCAAGAAATATACATTTGTGAGTTTTAGGATCTAGCTTTTGCCTCTTCTCATTAGGAACATTAACAAAGAAATACAGCCAAAACCTTCAAGTTTTAGTAATATCAAACCTGAGGGTTTGATATATAACCTTACTTGTAAGATCTTGAAAATGTCATTTTTTGCACTGCTGCAGTAGGAGGTATATTCATCAAGTAAATTGCACAGTTAACTGCTTCTGCCCAATAACACTTGGGCATTGCCTTCTCATTAAGCATGGCTCTTGCAGCTTCTGCAATATGTTGGTTCATCCCCTCAACAACTCCATTTTGTTGTGGTGGGTAGCTGCAACTAACTTCACACTTGACACCTTGCTTATGTACAAAAGCATCAAACTGATTTCAAATAAAATCTCTTCCTCAGTCAAAACATAGGCGTAGGTTACTATAACAATATTGCTTCTCCACGAGCTGCTTGAATATTTGGAAAATTAAAACAACATCTGATTTTTTCTTTCAAAAAATATACCCATGTATATCTTGAAACATTATCAATAAAGGAGACAAATACTTAGAGCCTATTAGACTCTTTTCTGATGCATTCCATACAATTGTGTGGATCGATTCTAGCACCTTGGAGGCCCTTGTACCATGATGCTTAAAAGGCTGGCTAGCTTGCTTACCAAATTGACACGCCTCACAAGCCCTTATAGGCAAAGGATCAAAAAATATTGGAAGCCCCTTAACCAGATCTGAGGTAGGTAGCACCTTTAATCTTTGTAGGTTCATATGGCACACTCTTTACCACATCTATGCCACATCTCAAGACTTGAAAAATCAGCCAAGCTATGAAGAAACATAACATTCAGATGGGGATCTTGATGTATAATTCAAACATCCTCCCTATTTTAGATCCAAGTTTGAGTCCTTTGGGGATAGCACATTTCTCATACTTGTAAAGAAACACACCATCTTGGGTAAATAAAACCTGAAAACCCTTCTCAATAAATTGGACAACATAAAAAGATTTCTTTGTGATTTTAGGTTTGTGGTGCACTTGTCCTAAGCCACTAAAATTGCCAATTGGAGATGAGAAAAGGATAGTGGCTGTATCAGTAATAATATGTTTAGTGTCATCACCCATATTGATAGACAATAATTCAGATAATTGTTCAATAGAACTAAAAGTACTAGCCTGGTGGGTCATATGGTTGGAGCATCCTAAGTTGATGAAACACTCTTCTTTACTCTTGGTCATATCAATACAGCAATGCAAGTCATCATTAATAGATGATCTTTAGAGTATAAATCCTTCTCCATATAGTTTTGGTGTCGGAGTTGATTTATAGTACTTGCTAAATCTCTCCATTGTGAACTTGCCTTGTGGTCAGACTGTCTTTGTGAGGATTGATCTCTACCAACAGCACCTCCATGAAGTGAATTTCCATGTCCTCTGCCTCTTGCGCAACCTCTCCCAGCAAACAGATCTGAAGCAACTAGATCATTGCCACCACCTTGCAGCCTCATATCTGCAGAGACTAACATTGGGACTAGCTCGTCAAAAAGACGGTATGTATCTCTAATAGATATCTCAAAAGGTTTATAATCCTTTGGTAGATGACCTTGAATAGTATGAAAGATCAAATCATCATCCTCAACCTTAACTTCAATGCTATTCAGATGCTCAACTAGACCATGAATGCAGTAAACATAATCAGTTATGCTTAAGTTCTCCTTCTTAATCTCCATTAATTTTTGCTTCAGTTGAAGCTTTCTTGCCTTTGCCCAAAGAACATTTTTTAATGCATCTCAAACCTCCTTGGGAGTGTTTACACTTTTTATGTAACCAAATATTGATAGTGAAATAAAAAAATAAAGATAATGCACAGCTTGATTGGCCAGTTTATTCTAATCATGTACATCAAGATCTAAAGGAGCACTTGCAGGCCAAGCTTTAAACCCAATGACAAGATCAAATAATTCTTAGCCTTTCAAGAAGGCAAACATTTATATTTCTATACAAAAAATTATTCTTTATCAAGGCATCATTCTTGATGCCACCATAATTATAGAGTTTAGTACTCATAGTACAAAGTGATTAAAAAATCAGATCACTAGATAATCAAGACCTTCTTGCAAAATTGAACTCAAAGGCTCTCAAAGTCTCTCTTTTGCTCTAATACCATGTTAAAAAACAAAAAGTGAGAGTGGAGAGTTCCAAAGTTTACCAAAGAATGGTTTGCAGAACACAAGTCCTGCACAAATATATATAGGTAGAGAAGAAGATACATAGGTAGGTTGAGTCATTCTTCTCCATAGTTCTAAAGTGGTGACTAATGAGAAATGGCAAGTACAGAATAACCATTGATTAAAGATTAACTCCACTCCTTTCACTAGCTGTTAGGAGTATTAGCTTGTGATACTTCATCAATAGGAAAGAATCCATAGCACAAGTAAAAAAAAAACACAAGATAGTAAAATGTGGAATGAGAATATTTGTATTACCCCACCAAAGTTATTTGACAATAAAAATCATATGGTCTATATACTTATGTAGTATCTCCTCAAGCATTACCGAATGGGATAGCTCTCCAATGGATTGCTTTGAGAAATGCTCATCATAGAAGCAATGGACATATACCATCTAACTAAGATTACTAGATTGGTAAACTTTGATGTCTATTATGATGTGATCTTGTGCACTTCTTGACTAATGTGCAAATGCCATATCTGTCTCTCCCTATAACTTCAAAGCTAGAGGAAACAAAAAGTTGATCTCGTGGCATACCCTTGTACTTAGAGACCTTAAGCTACTATTTCTCCACTTGTTGCACGTCCAAAGGATTTGTAATCACCCTTTCTGAAAAGGCATTATGTGTGGGATCTATAGCTACAACACTAGACTATCCCCTAGTCTTGGATAAAGAACAAATTTGCACCAACTTGTATCATCTACAATGCATACCAACACTCAATCCAAGTGAGGTATACACTCTCCCATTCCATAGCAAACACTTTATCCTTGATAGCACCATGTGTAGCTATACTCTACCCTTTTAATGTTCCAAGGAAAGTAGAGAAACATAGAAAAAAAACACAAGTTTCATACTCAAACTCTGATGCCCGAAAGGAGCACCTTGGCTTTATTATATAGCAAAGTAGAGATACTCAACGGAAATATAACCCTTGGATCAAATACATGGATTTGTGACATGTCATTGATCTCCACCCTCAGATTAGATGCATGCATGGGTGACATGTTGGATCTGGTCCTATTTGGTTGGTCAAACCAATATTGACCAAAGGGAATCTTTAAGGAATATTATTGTTGGAATCTCTGAATTGTATGGATGAGGACTGTTAGAAAGCTCTTGATGAGACAATTAGGAGGAGGAAAGACTACATATTTTCCCCAGGAATGGAATCTATACATTTTTTAGGCCTAGTTCATCTATTTAGGTCCTTGAAATTGCCTCTAAAGATTTCAAGTTTATTTCGGTTTCCGGCATATTAGTAGAAGTACCCTTTGGTGATATCTATTTTTTTTAATCTATTTAGTCCATCATGTATAACATCCTTCCAAATGTTACCAAACCAAATTTCACCTCTAGATCATAAGTCTAATTATCGGTTCTAAGGTCTTCAAGTTTATTTTGATTTCTGCCCTATAGTATAAATACTCTTTTGGTGATAACTCTATCTGATTTATTTTTTCATCATATATAATATCTTTCTATATGTTATCAAACCAAATTTCACCTCTAGATCATGTGTCTAGCTATTGGTATTACAACCCTCCAAAATGACAATAAGTCAAGCATAACCTTGCTTCATTTAGTGTAGTACCACACTCACAAGTGAGTAATGAAGATATAGATGAGTGTACTAAACCTAGGAAAAACCTTAATATTGTAGACAAAATAGTAAGTGAAAATTGAAACAACCTAATGTAAGGTCCAGCTAGGATGCAATACCTTGCAGTTTGCTAGAGCAAGATCAAAGGCATGCCCTAGTAGCACAATGTATGGATGCATCAATTAAGAGAGAATGTAGTGCTTACTAGAACTGTTGATCCGTTGAGGCAGATTACGAATTTTGATCCAATCACAAGGCAAGGAAGCAAGGGATGGGGCTGGAAGTTCACCTTGTGCATGTGAAAATAAGCCATCTATTGCCTTTGCAACCATCAAGAGGTAAGTAACAATCTATCTAACCTCATCATTATGAACATGAAAACCTTGTCTCAAATAGCCCCAAAGTATAACACTCTTGAGATTCTAATAACTTCCATAACTCAAACAATTCCCAATGAATAGTCAGCAAATGGATGCATATAGCATTTAGTCTAGAGTGTTAACTATATCTATATGGTTGTTCACCAGTGGTCCAATACTAATCTTTGTGTATCTTTCTCACATATGCCTTTACTCGTTGCGAGGGAAAAAAGTCTATAATATATCACGCATGGTACATCTTGGATTGCTCTAAGCAACCTTGCATAAGCATAAGGAAGTAAAGGAAGTAAAGCGATAGCTCCAACTACAAAAGTGAGAAGTTGATGACATATTGGCTATGGTGTATACTCTAATCAACTCAATATGGAAGTGAAGTCATTATTAGCATAAGAATAGTAACACTAATAGTTGATGTTTTATCATTGTTCTTTACATATTTGCAAAATAATTTCATATTCACATTACACGAATAAATGCTATCTTTCATAACTCTAAAAATAATAAATATTATTTTTATTTTATTTTATTAATTATTAAAAGAGAATATTAAAATTTATAATCTATAGTTCATCTCTACCTAATTGAAGTAATTATTATAACCCAAAAACTCTAAATGCAATGATATCTTTCAACTCCATGATCTTCTCTCTAGATACCATGGAACCAATCTATATTCGCATGGAACCGAAATTAAAAAACAAAGGAAATTGTCTCGCCTGAACGCTATGGTAGTGAGTTTGAGAGAAATTATCCGGATCCTTCTCTCTCTCGGTCGCCGCCGGCCCCTCCTTTGCGTCCCGCGTCTTTCGTCCCTCATAAACCCACGAAGCCATAAATAATGACATTACAATTTTTGGATGTATAGCTATGAGCGTGGATGGAAATCCATGTGTCGAACAGAAACGTGGAAAGTCCGAATCAGGTGGTAGTGTTATGATATGAATTCGAAGAGAATTTATTTTTCCTCCATTCGAAGAGAATTCATCCACTTTTATCCAAAAATGATCTGAGTTGAACCTTGATAGTTTTGGACCTTGTACTAAATATGGGGCTACCGCAGCACATTCAGCTATGTCGAGAACTGAATCATTGGGGACATAGTAGCAGAAGCATTTGTATATACCATCACGTTTGTATGATCCCCTGCTGACAGTAATACGAGAAAGTTTGATTACACCATGAAGGTGTATGTGGTACATGTGCTGCTGAATCGTTGACCTGTTCTCTGAGCTTCCAATCTTCTTTACTTCGCACACAATTGCGCTGGAATCCGTTATCAATCATTGTAGAATTTATACAGTTCTGCTTGCATTGATATCAAGAACACAAGAAAACTATGCAAAAGCTGTTTTGTTTCCAGAGGAAAGCTCAAGAGTCTTGTCCGTTCAAACTTAAGTCTACCGTTTTATGTATTTGATGTAGCTTTGTATGTACATTTGATTTAATTTACCTCACTACACTTTATTCGAATTTCAGAGTTTTTTGCCGCAGTACGAACTTTGATGCCTCCCAACTTTTGCATCGATTCGCCGAACACTTTCTTGAAGAAAATGTTGTCTCTCTGGAGTCTATTCATTAAATCTGTGCTATCTGAATCTTCCTTGAGACTTGAGTCAATCAGCAAAGGCACTTTGTCCCGGAAAACATTGTCGTAATACTTATTGTCGAATGTCATGTTCTGGTGAGAAGGATCCAAAGCTACCAGACGATTCTCAGATTCCTTGTCACGCGGACATTGCTTTTTCAGACCGTTAGCATACGTCTCATCTAAACCCGGGTCGACACCAGATGAACTTCCGTTGAAGTCGTAAATTCTTCCCGAAATCGTGATACATTTTGTGAATCCAATTGTGTGAGCCCCTGTAGAAGTGATCAGGATCGTTAGACTCGAGCATATACAATACCAGTTCGCAATATAAAAAATTAGGTCCTACCAGAAGTAACCTTTCTAAATTTTCGAGGACTCACGCGATGGGATCGAGGCAATAATCTTTTCCACTCAAATTGTGCGACAAACTTACTATCGAACCCATGATGATGAGAATTAGGAGCAAGCGTACCCAGGAGTACTGTCAGATCCGTTTTGTTTAATCCGACATCTTCGAAAAGCTTCAGACTTCTTTTGAAACTAGCATTCAATTCTGGAAGACTATTTACATCAGCTTTGAAGCTCGTAATACTATCTCTTCGACCGAGCGAAACCTTGTAAGAAGGGCCAGACACCTGCAGCAAATG
The DNA here is from genome assembly GCA_948567375.1 of Lunularia cruciata. Classification (NCBI taxonomy): domain Eukaryota; kingdom Viridiplantae; phylum Streptophyta; class Marchantiopsida; order Lunulariales; family Lunulariaceae; genus Lunularia; species Lunularia cruciata. The sequence continues at coordinate 74,622,319 of OX419757.1, read as the reverse complement.
AAAAAAATCATAGCGTGAGCTCCTTCCATTGTGACGGAGAGAAAGAAAGTCCAGAGTAATGTTTTGCTCATTAAAAGACTATACACACTTATAAATATTCTTGCACATATGCAATTTAACACAATGAAGTGCTGAATTTTGAAATCTATCAAGGAAGATTTCATGGATCTTACCTGTGTAAGAGCATCACGAGTAGCAAGCACAAGAACGTCGGCACAAGAAACTGTTCTGGGACACGCCCTCTCAACTTCTTCTTTTATTCTAGAGATTTCCGCTCTTCCTTGGAGATTCACATTCGGTCCTGCCGCTGTCTCCAGATCCCCGATGTCTCCTCTCTTGTCACGATCAAGAAGAATAGAAGCATCGCATCCCTATCAAAATACATATGATATTTAATACCATCAATGGCATGAGCAGGGCTGCTCGGCGAAATGGATAATTTCTACTCTAATCTGAGATTTCATAGATGCCAGAAAAAAATCTATTTCTCAAGTGACAGTGCTAGGAATTTAAATTTAAAAGCTGTGGCGCGGTGGATAATCTGCGGCGTTAATGTTACTGCTTGAATCTGATAGCCATGCGCCAAATGGTTTTCTCACTATACTTGACAAGCATGTGAGAACGATAAAGGAAACATATCAAAATCATTTGTGCCATAGAATTATAACGTAATGGGGGTTTGATGTGTACACTAACGAAGCAGTCGTGAAAAATCAATCGTAGAAGTTTCGCGGGTAAGGTATTGTCCGAAGAAAAGAGGTTCTCTACTGTTGATTCTACTACCGTTCCCAAATCTGGACAGCTCGTCTTGTAGTAGTCTTGAGACAAAGCATGCTTACTGCTCAACTTCCTCTCTTTAGCAATTAAAACTCCTCCAACGATAGCTGCTATTACAACCACTAGAACAAGAATCGCCGTGGTAACCTTGCAACATCGTGATCTTCTCATAGCTGAATGTCTGCAAGACAAAAAAGAACATAATCAAGAAACAAAACTTCTGATCACTACTAAACAATAAGCACAGTAATTTGCCTTGTGTCAAACCACAAGGCAATTACTGGACTTCGCTGAAATCATATATTCCTCATACGCTCTGGAGCATTCATCTCCTGTATCTCTTGCTCAGGCGGAATTGCGTACCAAAGAGGCTACTAGGTATCTGGAGGGAAGATCATGACCATCTCCTGAGAACGTACTATATAACTGACATGTTTATTACATTGGATAATCTCCAGTCAAATGCGGTTGGGGCAAATTCGAAGTTTCAACGACTGGTTCTATCAACCGCAAATTTTCGCTCCTTTCCATGCGCTGATGACCTTGGTTCAGACAAGAATCTCCAGCAGGTACAAAGAGCCCGACGAGAGCATAGCGCAAACTCTGAGAGTCCGTTTCCCGCTGAGTAGGAGCACTCTTAGGGTGCTTCGAATCGGTACTTCCCCTTCGGAAGCCATGCTCAAAGCCACGGTATCCTCAGGTATTTTCATGATTTAAATCTCTACTTCAGCTGAGGGACTGTAGAAAGAACATAATACATGTAGAGTTACTGTACAGTGCAGGAATTCAAGGCTCAGAAGTTTAAAGTCACGTTCGCATGAACCTGAGCCGTACTTGACAGAATTACTTACTGCCAACAAGTAAAGACATACACTTGTATCACATCTCCAGGAGATGTGATACAAAAAATCGACAAGAAATGTCGATTTTAAGAGGTCTGCTTACCTGTAACACATCCAGGTGTAGATTTACAGCACGCGGATGAACTGCATCAAGAATTTTGTCCCAAAGTCTCACACTGCTCATTCGCGACCCGCGAATTATGCTGAAACCAGTATTTCCTGATGATTATAGATCGCACTCTGTGATTCAAATCTGCGGTTGCTGTCGTGCGTGGTATTTCCTGGTTACATATGTCAACTTTGAAGCTGATACGGTGAGTCCGTTGTGCACGAGATTGAGTAGCATAGAATATAATATAAATCAAAGTAATTAAAAATTGCTGGGCCTTTCAGCCTAAACCCAATCGTAGGTGCACCTTATCATTATAAACTATGCAAGAATTACTTTACACCAAAAAGTGCTAACTGTAAGTGATAAGGTACTGTCAAAGTCGCGAAACTATAACGTTACAGTGCATGCTTTTGGAAATCATAGTACAAATGTCGTACTTTATTCCACACGTGTGTTAATTCCTTGGCACCGAACTGCTATACAAACACTGTTTATCATATCCCCGAGGAACATTTCGTTTACTATTTCGAGCCAGCTCAGATGATCTCATTTTATCACTCCTTGAATGAATGGGGAAATTGTAACCCCACCTCACCTTTTCTGGCCATCCACCTCTCCTATTCTAACACTCCAGCAAATCAGAGTGGCTAGTTGCGTGAAATTGGTTCGCTGTCGAGACTGGGGCATGGTTATAGAATATTTTCTACATCGTGTTCAACATTGTAGCCAAGCTCATAACATAGCGAGAGTGGTTTGATGGGTTTATTTGCACCATGAATCATATAGTCTAGTACTGTAGGTGAATGAACAGAAAAGGTGAGGTGGGTTTACTGTTCCATTAAGAGAGTTCATGTATAGTACAGTACCGTAGGGGGTGAGGAGAATGAGCAGAACAAGTGTGTGGGTTTACTGTTTCCCTTAATCAAGAGAGGTGACAAATGGTTTTTATAACCCCCATTAAACATTAGTACAAAAGGGTGACGATGCGGGACACACTCAGATCATGATCAAGGTTGGAGAATCCGGTATGATCTGAGATTTGTCGATGACGTTCAGAACTTGAAGATTCAATACTGGAATCCCCCGTTTCTGCTGGAATATATTCTCCTCTGAGACGAAACTCCTCTTTGTTCCTCGGACTCTTTAGAGATAAAATATATATTGTTTGTGGGCGGTGATGCAGTTGGGATTTCAACAATGGACTTTTCATGCAGGTATTATAAAATTATTTTTTCAGGTAGGGTGTACTCGAATGCTTCCCGGGTAGAAGCCTGTAGCCATATAATATTTAAGACGAATCGAATATCGTGATTAGTAGCTTTTTACCGGTTCTGGATAATCTCATAAATTTTAACTAATGCCTGCGCTTTGATTAAATTCGAATAAGAGAGATAGATGTCACGAGTATACGTTCGTCGGGGGGTGTGCACGAGAACAATTAATAATTCAAAGAAACAATTAAACATTTGTCACCATTTTCATTCCTATGTGAAAAGAAAACATCTAAGGGTAAATTTAGTAACCACAAACCTCACACCTCGTCTCACATTTCGCATTTCCTCTTCAAACTCTATCTTACATTTGCTAGCAAAGGCGGGAAGATTGGCTCCAATTAGAATATCACCAGGAGATTAGCAAAATGCCTCGTATTAATTAATACCAAGAAAGAGCTCCCTAATAAAATAAACAAAATAAACAGATGTACGTGGCAGCAGATTTTGGAGATGAAAGGTGAGGTTGAAAGTGACTGAACATGGGGACTAGGAATTTGGTAAGTGGACTGATGATGTTTAAATGTTTAGTTTAGATGATGTAAACATTGAAAAAATAATAATCTTATGGTGTCGGGACTTTGTTCACCCCATAAGATAAACCCCCAAGTTTTTACTAATCATCATAGTGACTATGTCACTCACCTTTTCAAAAATCTTGATCCACTTCCTTAAATTAACTTAGGAGACGGAACAAGAATTATAGTTTGACAGATATATATTACGTTAAATCAATTTGTGTGTTTTTGAATCGCTCGTAATAAAGATCTTTGGCATGGAATTATTCGAATTTTTGAGACTCCCAGTTGAACTCCATGATGATTGTCTAAACTATCATTACCCCGAAATTGATTTCAGGATTAAGTGTCGGTCATCTTGGTAATATTCACGGATAAACACAGTCTACCATGACCTCTATATATGGATAAACCAATTTTCCTTTTGTTTTTGACATTTTACGGTCTATTTTCAAAAACTTCTCAATGTTGCAAAAGTTAATCATTTACAAAAATTGGAAGGTGGCCTTTGTTCCCCTCTCCTCTAAATCTTGTTAAATCTAGAAGAGTTACGTGTAAGACAACACCTTTTGCTAAGTTTTTGCCACTCATACGTTCAGGTTTCTAAGAAAACCAGATTTTCTACATATGCCAGTTACATTTAGCAACCTCCAAAATGCCAAGGACTCCACATTTCATTTAACAGGTTGTTGGATTCTTTCAATTACCTATGCTCATTACAGAACCTAAAATAGGAACAGTTCACCCCTTGGTATAGAACCAAGGAAGTTTCAATCTTCTTTATTATGTAACTTGGACAATCACTCAATACAATTGAAAATCCATATAAATTTGAAGTTAAGAAGCCATGGCCACGTGAGACTGGCCCTATTGAACTCAGATCTCATGTGTCGCACATTCGGTGGTGTTAAAATATATTCTGCACTGTCTGAGGAAACGTCGCAATGGATGGTCGGTAAGTACGCGATAGTATCTAATGTCCATTGGATGCATTCGTACTAATTTGAGTTGACTAATATTACTCACAGTTGCCCCTCTGCGGGAAGAAACTTAGAGAAGTCATTACGCAATAGAAAACTAACGATGGAACCACCTTTGTTGAAATAAAGTATCTAGTTTTGACTAAACTGTCTGGATATTTTCTCTATCATTGCCAAGCGAAACGAATAAGATCCGAAAAGCACTTTTTGCATCATCACTAGCTCAGGATTGAACCTTTAGCTACCAGAGTATTCTCGTGCGCTTGAATTGGCATGCGACTAGGTTGTCATAGTTCCATAGGCGGTGGCAGGACTATAGCAACAGATCAGATCTTGCAATACACCTCATTTCATACAGGTAAACTACTAGCTCTATTGATCTCGAGCTAGTGAATCAATTTGGTAGATTAAAGGACCAATGTTGTATTCCCCTAACCGAATCACTTTATACTTGCAAGCTTGATCCCGTTGCGAAGTGCTGGCTTCAATTGGCAAGTGGCCTCAAGAGAAAGGGAGTTTGAACTTGTCACTTGAACCACAACAACAAGAAGGTTGAGCGGCTATTGTAGCGATTGGTTGTATTCCCCTAACCGAATCACTTTATACTTGCAAGTTTGATTTCGGTGAACCACACCACTTGAAGGTCGAACCACAACAGCAGAATTAGGAAGAATATATTGCCATATGCATTTTTTGGAAGAATCAAAAGGAAGCCCCACAAGTCAACTAGAAAAAGGATGCCGTTAAAGACAAATGCAGAAGAATCGAAATGGGGTCATATGCATTGCATTGCAAAGAATCAAAAGGGAGCCCCACAAGTGAACTAGAAAAAGTTGTTACCTTTCTATTTTGCGGTTCTTTGCCAATTATTATTGCATTGATGACTAGTGTCTATTTAGTCGTGTGGTGTCGTTTCTCTAACTTATAGGTCGTGTCAAACATGTTTAATATCTTTTTGTCCAGTGATTAGACAGTTGAGACTTATTAAAAGAATATCTATACAAACCAGAAGGATTATTGCTTCGTATCCAAGTAGACTAGATTCCATATGGATTGTTAAGGACAAACTCTATCTTGAAAAAAAAAACATTGTATATAAAGTTTATTCAATTCCATATACATTTTTTTAATGTGAATTGAAATTTATATTCATAGAAGTATGTTTTATCCAAAATAAATAAGACTTTCTTTACCTGTTATACCAGTTAAGATATGAATGTTTTTATTCAGACCTATAATTCACCTTAAAATTCAACCTTCTACTGGGTATTTAATTCTTTTACAATGTATTTAAATTGAGAAGTTCAATGGATGCAGAGTTTGGAGGAGTGGGTTTTTTTTTATATTTGTATAATTTTTGGTCAATCTTGTTCAAGTTTACTTCGATTTCAAATAGAAAGGCTTGAGTACCAAAGTCTAGAGGTAGATTGAGGTGCTTTGATATTAATTCTAACCTCGCATGGTGATAAATCAAATTAAAAATACAGAGTACTCAATTATTTTATGCTTGAATATAAAAAGTAGTCTTACGTCCAACTCTTGCTTTCATATCATCAAATTACATTTTCTGAAATTTTAATGATGAGAGTATATTTAAATATAATGTCAAATTCTAGAAATCAAGTGCGGTGGTGAAATAACATAAATAGGAGTAAATAGTTTGCATCATTTTTAATTCTGTTTTGAAAGAATTTTTAGTCATTTAAAGTGAACTTCTATCCGGCTTGCTAGAATTTTCCATTCCTTCTTGTTTTCCTATGCATCTAATTATTGTCCTGATATTTAAGCTCATAAATCTGAGAATTTAAGTATCAAAAATGAGGTACACATTATTCATATATTTCATATTTGAGTTAATTATCATAATTTTTTCAACTGCGTGTACCTGATATTTGGAATCTATATTTTAGATTAATCCATAATAAGAATACTTGATTAATGGGAGTTACAAGGCTGAATAGTTGATTAACAAGGTAATCATATTGAAAAAAAGTATAAATAACATTTTTTACTCTTCATATTACATTTCTTAAAATACAAGTTTAAGTTCAATTTAACGTGGAATAAAAGTTCTATTCCCTAGTGACAAGCAATTGATGGAAGACTTCTGAAGCCCAGATCACTCAAGTACTATATTTTGTTTCACTTGATTAATATAATATGGAAAGAAATTTCTTATTATACATAGTATGTCCATGTAATACTTTACAACAAATATAGATTGAAATCATCTCACAACAAACTTGAGGTGCTTGATGAATTGATATGAATGATGGAAATGAGTACCAAGGAATGAACTTCCAAAACTGAGTTTTGAATTAGTATGAAATTATTCTTTACGAAAAAATCCACAAAAATAACTAAACTAAAAAGAATAAAATAAATTACTTCTATGTACAAGTGCATTTCAAAGTTTACTCTCATTACAGAACAGGTTGTGTCTGATCAAATATCAACTGTGACCATCTGAACATTATCTTTTTATTTTCTATGATAACAAGGACTGAAAGGAAATTTTGATGCTTCATTTTGCATGCAAGTTGAATTTTTTCACCAACCTTTTCTACTGACATAGGGGTGTTTAATATAAATGAAGTCTTGTTTTATATTTCATGATCTGCATATATGGCAAAGTGATCTAAACTACACTTTAAGCTTCATGAGAACTGTTTATATGATTCAGAGGAAAATAATAGTTATCACCTGAGTGACCTTCAATTGATTTCCTCTTACATGAATAAACCAAATTTTTTGGAAAAATAAATAATACGATTGTTACTCACATATTTCAAGGAGAATAGAGATGTTCAAACTTTAAGGATAAAATTAAAATACTCACAAGATTTGAAAATAAGACGTTCAGAATATCGCATTTACAGTAAGCATTATTTGACTAAATCAATCCTTAAATCTTCTTGATGTTTTTAATATAGTTTTGAATAGGAACCTAGAGAGAGAAAGGGCAAAGACAATCAAAATTTCTTAAAGTTATTCTAGGCTAATTCTTCACGATATTGCATAATATATTTTCCATATTTTGCTACTTACTTAATTGAAGTCCTTAGAAGATAAAAATTACCTTATTTTCCATGAGAAAATAATTTTACCAAAACTTCCCACTTACACACCCACAGTTTAGAGTTTTGTTTCCAGAAATATCCAATTTAAATACCAATTTTCTAGAATTATTTGCACCATTTGCATGATTTGCATTGCCATGACTACTTAAATTTAGAAAATATTCAACTTTGCAATAATTGTAACAAAGTTTTATGTTGACCTATTGGAATTTTTATATTTTTCATTATATAATTTTCAATCTTATTATGAAGAGTATTAATTTAATCTAACATTCATGAGTCAAAGATTAATTTGGAAAAATTATTATCTGAGTTTTTATCAATTTCATAAATATTTATTAATTTAGTAGATGTATAAAAAATTTAAATAATTTTGAGGAAAATATTTAAGAAAAAATTACAAAAACTGAATTTATCAATCTATATAAATTTAATTAGGAATGAAATGAAAAAAATAAAAAAATAAAGTCATAAAATTATATTTGACCAAAATAGATAATTTATTATTTAATATGTCAACTTTGAAGCAAAAAATAGACACTTTCCAATATCCCTTATCTCCAAATTTTCAATTTTGAGTACATGAATTGAGAAATTGAAATCAGCCACTTATGGAGAATCAACTACACCTAGTGAAAAAATTCATTTTGGGAACTTTGGATTATAATAAGTTAAACTTAGAATATGTAGAATGACATATGTACTTGCATTTCCAGGGAGTTACCTTGGAATGATAAACATAGTCATTGATATACTATAACACATTTATGAAATCTAATGTGCTTTCTCTGTATATCTTCAAGGTTTGATACTGATGGAATATTTATATTTATAATAATAATATGACAAAGAGTATTTTAAAAATACATACATTTATCTTTTCAGTTGACTTTCTAGTTTTGCGCTGCACAAGAATCAGAATTCATCATTGAGTCCCCTTGTAAATGACGGACATTTTGACCTCATCAAACACTCTTCGACAAGTTGTGATCACTTGGACTCTAAAACGATATAAAACTTTTGCCTTTCCAAACTAGTGTCCTGTGTGTTTGTTCAAGATAAGATTTTCACGGGTAGAGGACCTAGTGAGCAAATAGATAGAGATCAAGTGAAGAGAAGATCAAATATACATCAAAATATATTCTTGTAAATTTATTTCCAGTTTAAAGATATACTCTAACCACCATTTTGTTAACACTGTAAGAAAAGGTAATTAATTCCAATTTAGTTTTGTTAATCTATCTAATTTGGATACACTTGGCTGAGACAGATGCTTGCGAATTCGTCTGAAGTACTCGAGGTCCAGTTTAAAAGAAACTGGACCCCTGCAGCGATTAACTTAATATGATCTAATTCTTAATCTCGTGGGACGGTGTTATGCAGTCAGTTTGCTCGATCTATCCCTATGCTCGAGCGCAAGATGTTAGCAAACCTTCTTGTTAGAATTACTTCATAGCAGACAAGTTTGCAGTGGCCAAATTCCCAAAGCACAGGGTTTAGATCTAAAGGGAGCTTTCATCAACTCCGTGACAAGCATGAGGCGAAACTTAAAGAAGGAAGTTTTGAGTGAACAACGGTTTAGCTTGAAAATCCCAAATAAGAGGAGAAATTCACACGGCTCTCAGGCATTTTCGTCGAATGATTCACACTTTCAGGTGAAAGTAGACAGAGATGTCAGACTGAAATCAGCAAATGTGATCTAATCTAGCATCTACTATGACGAGCACGGTCATACGACAGCTGCAGAAAGATAGTGATCTTGCCGTGAATGTTCAACGATAGGAACTGGCCTCCCAATTGCAGACGGGCTTTGAGTCTAAGCTGTTGCTGTCTTGAGGCCTTCACGGTAGAATGTAGTACAGATACTTTAGTAGGTATCTCAACTCTTCTCTCTGCAAGAATTTGTGGCAAGTACTCAGTGGATGTAGCTAGTCTCGTTCAACTACTTGAAAGGGGGCCGCATGTTGGAACTTAGCAGGTATGAGACACCGATCGCATATCATATCATAAGGGCATACGAGCATCCGCAGATCGATAATATTCGATTCAGGCACATGGTCTAGAGGTTGACATCTTGACCTTGATTGCAGGTCGATATAAGAATATAGCTACCGTTTACGAACAAACAGACCCCTAAGATTATGTATGTTTTGATAGTCAGTTGAATTCGGACTGATTTCGCGAACAAGAGCTGGATATCAGGCCATTTCTGAAGACTGAAGAGGTGATGAGACGTTGATCCAGTGTTGAGACATAACCAGTAAGCCAGCAAGGACAGAAATTTCGTTGATGTCCATTTGCTCCGTTTTCGAAGGATCGCCCAATTGAGCTGAGTAAAGGTAAGAGAATTCTACAATGAAATATTGATTGCAGGGTTCTCCGCTCAGTGTACAGTGAAAGGATTTCATCGAACGCCCGGGGTTGACGTAGAGGAACCGGACAAGACTGGATGGCGCAGAGGTACAGTCAAAATGCACACAGCATTAAGACATTTTTATCATGTCCTAAAGGCAGCAGTCACATTGGAAGTCTGATGGATTTCATTGGCTTTAGCGCACGACGTAATGTAGGTGAGAATTTAAACATTACAGTTTCAGATTCTCCAGGTTCGGACATTGACAATGAGCCCTGGTCCCGTTCCTGTCTTCATAACCTGCAGCACACGGTCTGTCATGATACTGGATTGGTAGCACCTGCAAGTGCTATAGATAGAGAAACTTCTGTTCTCAGTAGCTCGTCGAAAGCTTCAGCTCATTCTGAAGCTTCGATGAAACAAGCTTCAGAATCGGCCGAACTTGAAAACATGACTGAGTCATTGGTGACAGGACGTACTCTCTCACATAAAGGTTCAGTTGGTTGTGGAATTCCGTTGTCTCTGGATCCACCTGTATCCACCTTAAAGTTCCAGAGCAAGAAAATTCTCACTTATGGAACTTTGTTTGAGAGCTCATTTTCCACTGAAAAGGGCCAGATAAAACCACAAAGGTGGTCAAGAGGTTCCGGATCTCTTTGCCATGAGAAAGCAGTGAGGTTCCGAAGACCGGGCTCAGCGATATTATGTAAAGGACACACAAGTAAGAGCTTGAAGTACGTCCACCGTACAAGTCACATTCTCGCTGAGAGGCATCGTAGAAAACTTATGAGCAAATATCTCTCAAAGTTGAAAGATGCCATTCCTCCATCGTACATTCCGAAGGTGAGTGAAACAAACCTCATTAAAAATTCCAAATTTGATTCCTCAGCTTTGTATCACTTATAGCTAGATTCATATGTCTTTCGCCACAAAAACTTTAGTTCTTATTGACTAGTTAAGATCCTGTGCTTTGAGTTTTTCCATACTGTAGTTGGATTTCTGAACAGCAGAATTTTCGGATAAAATAACATTCAATCTCGAGCTCTTGACTGATATATAGCCCACCATAGTCCTGCTAGACACTTGATACTTAGTACTGTAATCTTGTTTTAAGTTTTGTGTTGAGATCATCTCTTCTCTTATTTTGGCAAGCATATAGGCAATCAATAGGAACCTGATTGGTGGCTCTAATGGTGAGAATGTGTACGCAGACTGATCAAGCAACAGTGCTTGCTGCGGCTGTCAACCTGATTCATGACTTGGAGAACTTGGTTCAAAGGCTGCAAGAAGAGAGGTGCCAGCGGAATTTTGCAATATCTCAATCTACTACAAAATTAACGACAGATTTCGAAATTCTTGACTCTGCAAATTCTAGCCTGAACTCACTGACAGACGTTCCACACATAGATGTCGAAGATGGAACTTATGGGCAATTTCATGCTAGCATTAAATCCTCGGTTGGGGAAGTTGAAGTACAGATTCTGAAAGCCGTCAATGTCACAGTGAACACAGAGAAAAGGCCAACCAATCAGCTGCTACGTCTACTGGAAATGTTTCAGGACCTACCCCTCATGGTTTTGCAATCCCTTATTTCAACAGACGAAACCAAAACTAGCTACAAGTTTCAGGCGAAGGTACGTAGATTTGTGCTTGCATTAACTCGAATTTCAGAATCGATACTCTCGTTTGTATCTGTATGAATTGGAGTACCTGAGGACTTCAACAATCTGAATTAGTTCATCTAGCTTTCTTGCTAAAATATACACTGAATTTGATCCAAACAATCGGATTTCTACTGCAGCTGACCTTCAGGATGAGCGCGAAAGTGATAGCAAATCGTGTGCACGATCTATTGCTTACTCTCCAATTTCAGAATCCAGATTGAAGAATTCATGGTTGGAACCGGGGTGGGCAGGTTACATTAGGTCGACGTCCTGTTGTATTCAAAACCTTGTACACCTACGTAAACAGTTGAGTTGAGGGGAAGTACGTGTACTTGTGAGCGAATAAATTAGATGGAAAGTTCTCTGAAGCAGCAGCTTCTGTAGCCTCAACTCAACCATATAACTCAATAGTAATACAGCAATACATGCACCAGTAACGCACGTTGATTCCCGTCCTACTGGCGTTAAGACTCTCACCGCACAGGTATTGTAGATCAAGATCTATTATTGTAGAATGTTAGTTCAATATAAAGTGAATGGAGAACATTCCGAGCTCAGTGTGTCTCTTCAGGTCTTCACGTAAGATTCTCAACAAAACCCTCAGGGTAGTTGATACCAAAAATTTCGGATAGAGAGGTAATGAAGCAACTAAATACTGATTAAGAATTTCTGTGACTTCATTGCAGCGAGTTTCTCGCTTGTCTTCTGCATATGCTCGCCCACAAGATGAATTTTGCAAGAATTGCTTTAGTATGATCTTCCATCATAGATTTGATGGATGTAGCTGCGCGCGAATGTTCAGACGTTGGGGATGCTGACTAGTTTTTAGCGGAAAGCCGCCCATACGCAGCTGCGTCACTGTTACTCGATCTTGGTTACTTCTGCTACAACTCATGTACAAACCCGATCCCATAACACTTTCTTTTGGGCCACAATTTCAAGAGTGATTCAAATATTACTATTATTCGGGGATTCGGGTCCAATTCTAAAGGAAACAAACTGCTTTGCTTACAATTAAAGGATAATCCAAAACTTAAAGGTGCACAAATTAAAGAGCCAAGAAATGACGAGACAGTGAATGTGCGCCAATGAATATGATTGATAATAATACATTTACAATTGAAACACTGAACTGTTTGCACTGAGCTAGTTGTACAGCTCCCGTGTCCTTAAAATGACCAAACTCCCCGGTCACGGTCCAAAAATTGCTTTGTCAAATACACGGTACAAAATATGACAAATAGGAACCGACACATCTACGATACATTTGCATATGTGCGATCATCTTCCCCTTACGAGCTCTAATTTAGGGTCGAGGTGAAACGCTGCACTCACTCTAATCTTCCGTCGCTGTCAAGAAAGATCAGTAAATCTACTGCTTAGACCGAAGAATTGAGCGTTGTACACAGAACTATAGGCCGCATGAGTATAGCTACTGAACATATTTGAATAGATCCGTATTTCAACCTTGTCACTTCCATGGCAGCAGTACATTCTTCTCCTTGTTAGAAGACCATCTCCAGAATCTCAATTATTTTCGCCATGATCTGGCTCATAAAGGAACATGAGTTTCCTGTTATCTGCAGACAGACAAAATTCATCATGATCTAAGAATAATATGAAGTTAAGATGCAAATATCCTACATACTAGGTCCACTTTACGCGTCTTAGGCATGCAAAAACCCGAGGTGGATAAATGAGTGTGCAACAGAATGAAAGAAAGGCCTTATTATCTACAATTACCTTCAACTTGAAAGTGTAGACGTCGTAGCCGTGGATAACGCCACCACCAGCATCCTGAATGTCAAGCTTTAGCTCGGTTTCAAGGGCAGTCATGACTCGAAGAAGAAACTTCGGCATATGTAACTGCCTGATGTTGACTTGAACCTCGCCACATATGATGCGAACATCAACTTCTGTGCCATGTCTTGAAACCCGTTTGAGCCACTGGACTTTCAAAGTTAATTCGTCTGCCTCGCCTCGTGGATCTAACTCAAACACATCGCAGCTCCCGTCCACTTTCTGTCGTTTGTTTCTCATCTCGAGCTTAAGATTTTTCCGCATTTGTCTGTCCTTGCCCATCATGATCAGATCCTCTTCTTGCCTTTTCAAATCTTGTATGGTGTTGATGGCATCTGCTACAATGGACGCCCGATCGGCCTACGTGTGCACCAAGTTTTAAGGATAATGATTAGCTAACCGAGTTCCGAGGAGAGAACAGGAAAGAAAAACATCGAGAAACAGGCAATTTCGATCAGGCGACTTATTTCACTACCCATGTTCAAAGGGAACTTTCATTGCTATCAACATGTACATGCATTTATCCAGAGTTTAATATTCACTGTTTAATATTCAGAGTTTAATATGCAGAGTTACTCTGTAAATCTGTCGGAAAATGACCAACTCTAAAGCATCTAGCAACACACAAACATGAGGCCTAGCTGGATATGAGGTACCTTTGTGGGATTGGGAACCAAAGATCGCAGCATCTGATACTTTTCATTTAGATGCTCCCGCCTTTGCCTCTCGGTGGCAAAGTGATGTAATGGTTTTGGCTCATCAGACACTAGCTTTCCAGATAGAGATCCACTCTTGGAACGTCGTGGCACTTCCATGAAGTGGGATGTTGATTGAGAACCATAAAGGTCCTCGCTGTGATGACCATATTCGAGGTCCATGGCGCCTGTGGAGGGAGCTTTTAGAAGAGAAGCAGAGGCAAAAGTTCCTGTATTATCCGTTGGTCCAGGGGCAGAATTGAAATTCAAGAGATTGGACAAAGGAGGTGTTGAGTACTGCAACGCAGGAGTCTGAATACCGACTTGGTATTGTGAGCTTCTGTCCAACGACGGATAAGCATATAAACCAGGCACATGACAAGAATTCACTGGGCCAGATCTTCTAAACCCGGAGTTTGATGGCTGAACCGGAGCAGGGCCAGCTGAACAAACTTGTCCCGTAGAGGAAGCTGAACTCGAAGTACGCGGCAGGTGAAGAAGGCTAAGAACCTCCGTTTGGTCCTCGGACAGCTTACCTAACGAGAATCCGTTATCTCGATCCCCTTTATCAAAACCACCAAAGTTATTAAAGCCTTGAGGTGCTGCTAGACCCCGCAAGTTGTCCAGAAAAAATTGATCATGATTTTGCAATTTTGTTTGCTGCTGTTGAATCATCACACCTTGTAGATACTTAACACTTTCCTCCCATGACGTCCTGATTCCAGGATTCTTCCCCGTGAGGTCGAAGTTGGAGCAGTTCTGCATTTGTGATGTCTGAAGAAGTTGAGCGGGACAAGTTGAGACACTAGTCAGAGCATGCTGTCGATGTTGATCGGGTTGGTGTAGCATCTCCTGCATCATTAGCTGGCTGTTCTCATCAAGCCCGTGGTTTACCTCCACCTGGAAAGCCATTTCTGATGGATGAGTGGTATGGTTGTTAGAGATATCGCCATCTCCATTAATGTTGTTGAGGTTTGTCAGCGTTTGAATATCGCCCATGGAAAACCCAACGTAGTTGGGTGGTGTGACCAGTGAACCAGTTAAGCCGAGAAGGACGTTGTTCATCGTGGGATCGGCCATCGTTTGAAGCTCCTGACTGTCGTTGTAGTGTCCTATATCTGGTTGACAGAAAACTCCCTCATTGTAGTTGAAGGGCTGCATGATCGATGAAGTGTAAGATGGAAAATCAGTATAGCAGTAGAAATCTTGACTGCTATGGGCAACGTCCAAAGTCCTGCATCAAACATAAGATACACTAAATTTGGTTTCAGTCGTCGAAAGGATTCCTACATTATCTTGTTCTGATTCTTAAACAATTTTGCAACCTTATCGGATTCCGAACCTCAAGATTGAACCACACTTCAAGAACTCCTAGTCAGGCCTTGATATCCAAAGCCGCTTCCTCAAGTTCATCCATCAAGGAGAATTCCGCTGAAACGAGTTCATCGCTAACAAGATTGACGAGAAAGAACCGATTTGATCCAGATTTCCATTCTAGTAAACTTACTTAGATTTTTGGCTGCATACGTACCGCAAGAAGAGGGCCAGGAGTTTTGAACCAGCTCCTTTCCTTTGACCAAGACGAATTTGAACATAGAAACTGATTGCTGGAATGGTGTAGTGCTCCTTTCCGTGGATAGTGGAGATCTCAAGGTCGGCACATGCATTGGTTAGCTGCTGAAGTATTTGCAATGTAACCTAGGCCTTGATCCCCACTGTTCCTCCGTGATAGAAATTCTAGAAATTAGGGAAGCGAATATTGAATGTGATTTGGTCGCAGACGACTACCTAGCCTAAGGGCTACAGCTACTGAACATTCTTGATTTGTTTTGGCTGTAGAAATTCCAATTACAGCATTGTGGTTCATTGCAAACCAACTGGTGCAGCTTTGTGAAGTCAATTACTTAGATCTGCTCTTCGTAAGCTTCCCTCTACGCCACAAGAAAGAAATATTCTAGAGTAAAGGCGTACTAAGTAGGATCCCACTTAGCTCACGTACTTGAGGCAAGAATCAAGATCACTGGAGGTATGTGGAGTCCTGGACGACTACGAAGAAATCGATCATGATAGCTTTGGAGGCCTAGAGTACTACTGCATTTGATTTGTACGCTCCTACTGAACGTGCGTTTCTGTAGAAGCTAAGAATTATCACCTGCATTTTGCTACAGGCATATCTGTCCGTCAGATATATTACTACCAGCAGCCGCAATAGAGTTATCAAGGAAGGCGAACTTTCTTGACAAGAAATAAGTTCGCTACAAGTCTCTGCATGCACGTGAGGATTCACCTCACGTGAGTTATCATACTCTTCCTCGAGCTCACAATATCTGAGATCGCTCGTATGCCACATTTTCCAGCTTCTTCCTGATATACACCTCTAGCTTGCAAATCTACTGTAAGAACTATTCAGAAATACACATGCATGTGTACACAGAAGTGCCGCAGTTGAGGCTGCAGGGAGAGATGCATAGGATCGTAGGACCAGATGAAACGGTACACAAGATTCTCAAGTGAAGGTAGTAGTTTGATATACCTCGAGCTCATTGATAGAAGGAAGATCAGACTTAAGTCGAAGTATCCCCGCGCATGTGAGGAAGGCATATAGTATCCGTCTGTCTCGATCTTGCGTTCGATGCCCAATAAAGAAAATTCAAATCATGAGAAGCAGTTCGGAGCACCCTACGAATGAATTGCTTGACCTTTGAGTCTGGTCCAAGGTCGCAAGGATGTAAAGCCCCAAGCTCGAGCTCCAACCAAGAGTATTATTTAAAATTCCTTGAACGGGATCATATCAACGAGACGCCGAATCCTCCGATATTACTATAGCTCCCCAAATACAGAACTGATACCGATCGTACCTACAACTGTCGAACATTCCTCACAGGATCTGATACTTCTCAATCAATTCTCCTTTTACGACACGAAAATCATGGACCTACCGATAGATCGTCCCATGATTTGAGGACCCATCGAAATGCACATGTCCCCCTGCTTGAGTTAGATGAACGAGAGCTATCGGTCTACATTCGAGACGATTAAAACAGTAGATCCACCGCTAAAGCTCGAAAGACAGCATAGTTGCAGAATATCGATCGATATCGTAGAATCCCTTGAAGTTCTCCTTCGGCAGAAATTCTCTGAGGTCGAAGATCCAGGGAAGGGGAGGGGAGGTCAGAACCGAAAAGAAGGTAATGAGACCCTCGGACCTCTGTAAATAAGAAGCTTTTGGTGGTGGAAGATTCCGCCGTCAAAAGAGGTAGACGGCCGGTAAGGGAAAGAGATGGGGGACTGATGGTTTTCGACAGCAGGGTACCATCTGCTGGCGTCACCGCCTTGAGGTATAGTAAGAGCGGCCTTGCTTTCAGTCCAGAGTGAAGGCTTGCTCTCCCACGTGGCCTCCCCAGATGGAATGAGAATATCTCGGGCTTCCGCCCGATTCATGACACGTGTGAAAATGGCACGCAATGTGTGTCCAAGATGCACGGAGTGGCTACCATTCCCATCATTGGCAATCCTGTCAATTTTTCCGCCATACTGTAGTGTACAGCAATGTTAGGACCACCGGTTTCTCCACTTCTCTACTTACTCATCTTTGACATCGGCAGTGTCGTTCTTTGACCGCTGTAATATTACAGTAACCGGTTAACTGTCAAGTCAACGTCCGGTGTTTATTGTTTTTACTTTTTGGATTGAGATGGTCGAACTTTGGAATAATTTCCTTACTTTTTGGGAGGAAAAATGTCCCCTTCATTAGCTGATTAGCTCATCTCTTTATTCTACAAGTAACTAGTAAACCAAGGCTAAGTTCAACATCATCTAAACATGTAATAATAATAGTGAAAGACATTTACACTCTCCATCTGTTTAATATCTTAAGGATCTTTCATATTACTGTTTAGAATGAAATAAATTGAAATAAATTCAATTTTTTATATTTTCTAGCTTACTTATATCAGCAATCCGATTTGTAACTATCTATGTCTAATGCACTCAACAATAAACTATGAAAGAGATTTTATGTATTTATATTTTTACTCTCGTTAAATTTTCCAGTCTTGAATACTTGTACTTAGAGAATTATCATATGTTTTCTATTTAGTTTTTATTTCTTGAAAATTTCAAAACCTATCAAAAATATCATTAGAATTAATATATTCTTAGTTTTTTAATTCGAGCTAGAGAGTATTATCTGAGATCGTTGAGAATGATTACTTTTCCTTGTGATAAATAAAAAATCAGAGAATTTTTTAATTCAATTTCAGATAAATAAATAGATAAATCATGAAAATTAAAATTTTACATATGTATATCTTAAAAATCCTCTTTTATTATTTTTAGAAATTTTTTTATTTCTCATTAGCCTTCTTCTTGAAAATTATAAATCTCATACATGGACTAAGATAATTAAGTCTAAATAATTTTATTTATTTATACAACTTAGTAATTCATGTTTGTAACTAGAGGTATTTACTATGCAAGATACATACTATAAATGCATATAACACTATTTTTTTCCTGCCTTAATCTACATGTTAAATTGATCATTGAAGATAGTTCGACAAAGTATATAATATGAGTTGACTCTACAATTAAAAGTAGAGTGAGAGGAAGCAAGAGATCATGATACTTAGTTATGCGACAAATATTTTGCTCATAATAATAAATAAATGGAATGATTATTTCGAATTTGCCACTCCGTTTCATCTTCTCTCTACGAAGAAAAGCAACAAAAATAAGGAGGTGTTTTCTCTGAGTATGATTTTAATTTTCAAATCATTTTGAACCAAAGCTCTCACACTTTGTAATCGTTTCGAAAACTAACAAAGCTTGGTTCAAAACATCAATAAAAATTGAACTTCTAATATTGAAAGGGTAACAAAGAACATATATATATATATATATATATATATATATATATATATATATATATATATATATATATATATAGTTATTTATAGTTATATATAGAGATCAATGGTGGTCTTTCTTTTTTCAATCAACGTTTGGATCTAAAACTTATTACCAAAATATGGGAAAGCCACCATATGAGATAACAAAAAGGATGATGAAAATATAGGGACTGAATAGAGCTAAGCTCCAATAGCTTTGGAATTAGAAATCTGTTTATTACACCTAAGATATCAAGGTTATTGGAATTAAAAATTCATTGCATCTAGGAGGTCAAAGTTCTGTAAGTAATATTATCTGCATATGAAGAAGAATCACATTTATGTAAGCAATATGGTTTGCAAGTGAAGAAGCCTATCACCTAGAGCAATTGCTCTAGGTGACGTTTCACATGTGGACTATATCAATTATATAAGTGTGATTCTTCTTCACATGTATATAGGAATTGCTTTCTTATGGATTATTTGAGTCAGGATACAATAATAGATATGAGCTATCTAAAATTAAATAGACTGAAAATAGAAAAATGAGAGGAATACTCTTTGTCATCTAGTATGTTATACTTTTGTACCATCCTTGACAAAAATGTCAAACATAATCTTCATATAATTCCATAGCAGAGAAACAAAGAATGATCTCATACTTCAGTGCTCTATACTTGGACCTTGGCTATTACTTTGTTTGTAGCCAAGTATTTTTGTTGTCTGCAAAGTATACCAATTCATTTTCCAAGCAAAGAATCCAGTCTATCAGTCTATTGTACTAGAATAAACAATGGGGTTTAAATTCAAATTTAGCTCTCACATGTTCCGTAGTTATTAGGAGAAAATTCATGGATAGTCTTAGGAATTTTATGGGCATGCACAATACTCTTACCGAACAAAGAATGCACTCTCGTCTACTATAGTAAACAATTTTTTGGAAGGTGACCACATAGAACACAAGAAGGATGGGAAGACCTGATCAAGCCATACAAGGGAGAGACAAAAGAGGTAGAATGGAGCTAGTCCCCAATAGAATTGATATGAGAAATGTACCTTACCACACCTTAGATATCTGAGCTATGCAAGTCATATGGTCCACAAACTACTGGAGCATCCAAAGAAGCATCACCTAGAGTGATTGCTCACTTATGAATTTCACTAGCCAATGCTCTTTATAGAGCAATGGACACATGTATCTAATATGCTACAAAGTATGAGCGTGAGAGTAGTACCCTAGGCATCTAATACGATAAGCTCTTGCTCACTCCTTGACAAATGTGTCAAACGCCATGTACATTGCTCCATATAACTCCAAGGCTAGAGGAACAAAGAGGTGACCTTGTTGCATACCCTATACTTGGAGACCTTGCGGGATGCTGCTCCTCTTGCTGCCCATCTAGGAGGATGAGTAATCACTCCCTCCAAAATTACATCACGTGTAGCGTCTATAAACACAACATCCACCATTTTCACACAATCACTTGGACCAAGTATGAGTCTACACTAACACATGTCAATTGCAAAGAATAAATGCTCCCTCCAAACAAGGTATCTACTCTCTTGTGCCATAGCAAACACTATATCCCTGATGGCATCATGGGTAGCTATACTCTGCCCTCCATAAGGACACCATGTCATATTTACTGCTACTGCATCTAGTGTATAACTACACTCTCAAGTGAGTAACAAAGATGCAAATGGGTGGACCAAACCTAGGCAGAACCTCATTGTTGTAGAGAAAATGGCTTAAGAGAGTCAAAATGCCCTAAAGCACGGTCACGTCCTGGAGCTTGCACCCTTGCAAGAGCAAGAGCAAAGACATGATCTAATGGCCCAAGGAACCTATGTGAGCCCAAGTCAACTAAGAAAGAATGTAGCATATGCTAACACTATTGTTCCATCAAGGAAGATTGCAAACCTCTAGTCCAATCTGACGGTAGTGAAGCAAAGGATGGAAGGTCCTCCAATGCCAATGGAGATATTCCATCACTTGTCTGCTGCAATAACACCCGGAGAGAAAAGGATCCTTCCTCTACCTTGGTCACATAAGTCTCCAAAACTACACTATTAGCAACCACAAAATGGGAGGAAAATAGGGGTGCAAAGAGAGCACAACTACCCAAAAATGCTAAAGGTGCCATCTCCTCCAAATATACTAGGCCTATCCCTCTGCACAAGATTGGTAGAGATGTCTGTCTATGTGCTAAATCCCCCATCACACACTCAAATGTCCAATAGTTTGATGATAAAGATTCCCATAATCTCTAAAGATAGTCACTAAAGATTCCCACAATCCTTCCATCAACAACTCTTAGACATGATCGGAAAGTCAAGGAAGGAGGAACCATGTGGAGAAGGTAAGTTGGTCAATAGGCAATACTAGAGGAGAGTATACTAAATGCAACATGCAGATCTCCTAGTAGAGAAAAGTCATCCACATGGAGAATACCTTGTGCAAGGGCAGCATCTAAGAAGCATGTGATAAAACCCTTGGATTCTATTGGCACTCCAAGAATATGTAGTCCATCTGTAGATGTGACACACCCCTCTAGAAGCTCAAGGTGTGGAGGATACCTCAAGGAGACCATGCTCTACACTTTGACACCTTGACTCTCAAGCCTACAAGATGTTAGCTCAGTAGTCAAATGATCAAGTGCAGGCCTAATCTGCTCTATGGAGCCCACAATGTATGTATCATTCTACTAAGGAGGGAAGATAAGAGAGGTCTGAAGTGAGCCATGGCAAACAAAGGTCCCCTTAAAGGATCTCCCTGTCATGTACTAACAATTGACTCCAAGATGGTGACTCCTTCTTGTGACCACCCTTGCCAGTAGTAAAGGGAGGCAAGAGAGCAATAGTATGACCGCACAAAGAGAATGAGACTCACCAAGTATCCAACAGCCTCCCTAAGCTCTCTAAAGATGGAAGCCCAAGAATTCATGTAGAATACTCCAAATTCGTGTAGAATTCATGTGGAATACTCCAAATTCATGTAGACGAGGTACTCTTAGAAGTGAGATTGATGTTGAAGGACAATGGTGTGGCTAACCAAGCGTAAAAAGATCTCTTCAATAGCAATAGGTCTAATGCCCATCGTGCACTTCTCCATTGTGAGAAGTTGACTAGCTCCTAACACCCGACTAACTAACATCTCCCCTCACTACAAACACAACTACTAAAATAGCTAGGTAAATCCACTAAAAGGACTATTTGCTTAAGAGCAATATCTAAGATGGTCATATACCATCCTTGGCAAGCCTCTGAGGAGAGGTGAGAGGCAATACACAATGTTTGTGCAAAAGTGACCTATCAAGACATAAAAACTACTTAGTCTAATAATCTAAGACCTCTAATTGCACTCCCTCTCTTGCCATAGGATGTAGTAAGCATAGGGAAGAGATACTCTCATCAGTGGGGCTAGCCATAGGCAAAAGAGTGTAGCACTCATGCTGCTCTACTCTTGCTTGATCCAATGTCCTACACCATTATAATTGAGTGGACCTTGTGGATCATGGACTCTTGTGGCAGAATCTGTCTCCTAAAATATGTAGCCCTAACCAATTTCTCTTGTAGGGTAGCCCAATCTCTTGCTCAGAATCAACAACATCTAGTAGCCACTTCTCTATGCCCCGTACATCCTCCTTTAGCAAAATGAAGGCACTATTGAGGGAGTAAGAGGAATAAAGACCGTGCTAACTCGTCCAAGAGATCATGTGCACAACAAACAATGGTAGGCAAAAAGCTTGTCTAGCCTCATCATGGAGTGTATGGGGTAGCCTATGGAAAAGACGTGGATAGGGAAAACTAGTCTCAAATAACCCTAAAATACAATCATCTGCTTGAAATGCTAATCCATGACTCGATTGCTATTCTTGGGATGGTCAAAAAAAGGATAGAGGAAGCATGCATAATCTTGAGTATCACTGTTGTCTATGTGGTCATTTACCTCATATGAGCATCCTAAGTGTTCCAATCATAGTCGTTGTGCATCTTTCATACATGGATCTTTACCCTGTGAGGTAAAGCATCGATGACACACCGGGCATGGTGCATTCGAAGTTGCTCTAGGTGGCCTCACATGGGGAAGTGTAGCCATGGCTAGCACAAGAATAACGATCATAACACACAATGTTCCTCTCCATATCTCCACACACTTGCAAAATTACAACCCCTTACATCCCAACTCACATGAGTAAATACAATCTCTTTAAACCCTAAAAATTATAAACTCTCATAACTTTCAATTTGCATGTCAAATAAATTTTCAAACTAAGCCATGGAACTCAAGCATGAATACCAAGAGATTAGAAATGAAAATTCTTGATCCATCACTCTCAATGTGAAGTAGTCACTTTAAACCCTAAAAAACCTAGAGCACTCATAACTTCTACTCAATTGTAATATTCCAAGGATAGGAGAACCCCCAAGAGAAACACAAGAAAAGAACACAAGGCTTTAGCACTCAATACTACGATGCCCCAGAGGAGCATATTATCTTTATTATATAGTAAAGACGATCCCTTCCAAGGGAGCTCCACCTTTGGATTAGAAACATAAATTGGTGATATGTCAGCAAGCTCCACCCTTAGATTAGTTGTATAGATGGATAACATGTTGATTCTTATTTTATTTGGTTGGTCAAATAAATTTGACCCAAGGGAATTTTTAAGGAATATTTCGGAGTCTTGTTGTATGAAGCTCAAAATAGCATGGGTGAGGTACTATTTAAAGCTGTTTACAAGACAAACATGGAGAAAAAAGGGGAAAATACTTTTTTTTCCACAAGGGAAGAAATCTTTTTATTTTTTAAGTCTAATTCATCTATTCAATTTTCCAAAATTAACTCTAAAGTTTTGAGTGTTTTTCAACCTCTTCACTATCAAGAGAAATATTCTTTGATAACAACTCTATCTGATCTACTTAGATCATTATATATAATATTCTTTTAGAAATTAACAAAAAAAATTTATCTCTAGATAATATGTATAGTTAATGATATTACATCCATTCTCCATAACCTCAATCTAAATATTAATAAAATAAAAATTGGAAAAAAATAACAAAATCTACTATTCACTTATGTGAACTATACAGATGAGTTCTCTACAACTCTAGAATATCCTCTCCTCATTTCTCCCCTTCCCATTCCTCTCCTCTCTTCCCTTCCCAGTCCCTCTCCTCTCCCTTCCAAAGGAGGGTCTAGTGCAAACTATAGTAAACAATGGGGGTTTCATATTCAACTTGTATGGGTATGGCAATTATACTTGTAAGGAAGTTTATGTATGGTATGTAAGAATTTTATGGGCCGCATGCAGGTGTACAAGGGGTTTTTACAAGTAAAATTCAGTAGCCATAGAAATTTTTTTGGGTAATTTAAATCATGACACCTAGGTTTTTACGGGCCACGAGATTACACATCAAAACCGTTTGCTATAAATGTGAAGTTTTGAATCGTAAGCCAGAAATTCAATGACCATAAAAAATATAGTTAAGAAATTCCAGAGTTTCAATACAATTAATGATTTGGTTGTAGATGTTAACTTATAAACAAGTGGTTGTCATTAGCAATGCTATAAAATTGAAATACTATCAATGTAAACTGAAAAGTTTACAACAACCCCTATATTATAACGTCCACAGGCACGAGAAATATATATTCTACGCAGTGAAGAGCAGTATAGTCGATTAATGTAACAGTAAGGGTAATCATAGATGAAACAAATATAAACATAAGAAAACAATAAATTGAATCATAATATATATATGGATAAAGTAAACATATAGTATTCAGCATATTATTAAATATTATTTATAAATATATATTATTCATTCTATATAAAAATAGTTATATAATTTTATTTAATATATTTAATACTTGACTTCTACGCGTGAAGGAAGATGGAATCCATCGTATGATTGGACTGAAGTGGAGGTTATGGGATAGAGATGGAGAAGAAGCAGACGTTATGAATACGCCTGTGGAGTGCTTGTATATTTGACGAAAGATGGCGGTGACAGTAACGGGAGATAAAATACTAGAGGACCGGGAGACGAGCATATTTGATCTGCACTGGTTGCTTGCTCTGGAGGATGGCCCGGAGAAAGCAACATAAGGAAACGTGGAACACGCTTTGCATCCCGTCGGAAACCATCACTATCTCTCTATTTCAACGACACCAACATTTGGTACAGTCGGTGAAATGGCAATTTCCAGCTTTCACAAGCCGTGATACCGATTCTCACGGTCGCCGCTGAGGCTACTGACTGCTCAACTTTCGATTGGTTTCCTGTCGTTTTCTTCCCCTGCTTTACGCACTCAGTCTCGTTTCCTTACGACAAAATTTGTCTCAAATCTTATATTGCTGAATGTGCTGGAACTGCTTGATATTAATTGGTTACGATGTCGAGTCTGTGTTTTCATGCTATGCGTGGAAAGAGTTGTATTTCATTGCATTTAGATAATCCCGACGAGGTGCGTTTATTCTTTCCTGACGGAAGGTAAAACATGTATCTACTCTGTGGTTGTAAAACACGCCAGGTTTACAGTGATATGTTGAGGAATCTGCTCCGAGTGGGTATTGTAGCAGTTAGTCGGTAGTTCTGTTGATAACCAGTCTTGATAATTGCAGTTACTGAACAACTCAACTATGACTTGCAATGGAAGAATAACCGGTGACCTTGCTTTGTGCGTGTTTCAACCAAATGATCTTGAGTTCTCCTCGGTGGATCATCCGATAGTGATCTCACTGGAGGATTACAGCCAGCATAGCCTTTCAACTGCCTTAAAATGAAAAAGGACGGCGCAAGTTGATGAAACGAGTCTATCAGTGGCTACGGGGATTTCGGCATTGGCCTGAACACCTGTGCTTTGGGAAGAACTGTGGTCCTAATTGAAACCATCACGGTTCCAGGAAGTAATCGACCAGCTAGGCTAGGGGTTGATCCGAGGTTAAGGTGGCCAAGCATGCGTCAAACAAGTTGCATTTAAGGTGGCCAAGCATGCTGATGCTCTTGGTTGAATAGACAATAGTCACCGACTTGTCAGGCTTTGCGCGTTGGCCAGTTGTCTTGTGCTGCTCAAATACAACGGGTAAGCGTAAGATTGTCCAAGTTTAATCTAGAATCCATCGCAGTCAGGGCAGTTTAAGAGTTAAATAAGTACAGGGTCATGACCTTGGCGCTTAGGTTTGGTGCTATGAGTATAGTCCGTATATTCACAGTGCAATAAGGACATTTGTACTGTCGAGACAGCTTAACGCGTGAGCCCTTTGGGCTACCACAGTACTACATTCTGTATTACCAGAAGTGACTGTAAGCATCCTGCCAGTTAGGCTTTATCTGATCCAGGTTTCAGGTTCTCAAGATGTCTGTTTACGAGTACAGAGATTTTACGTACTATAAGTAACTGTAATAACTTCAAGACCGTACATGATGTGTTACTGTCAACATTAGAATTACAACTGGTAGTGTAGTTGTCTACTGATTGTGGTACAAGACGGGATCGAGTCGACCGCAGAATCCAGATTAAGTTTTCAAATCCGGATAGCCAACTTCTTGCGGCGAAGTTAGTGTACTATGCGATATTCTTGAACTGGAATGTACAACATGTAAACCGTAGCAGGATTTAAACTTACGGGATTGTCAAATCGACCCACTCTTTTGTTAGAACGACCCACCTATGTTCTGATGACGTGGTCCAGTTAATTAACGGGTGTGGAAAATTGGCTTGCTCGTTGACAGACAATGGCTTGGGTACGAAAATGGGTCGTTTTAACAAAGAGAGGTTTCGATTTAACAATCCCAAGTAAAGTTAACAAAGTGAAGGACAAAACCTTTGCACGTACAATGAACCTCAAGTTTTGTGCATAACTGCCCATAGTCGAAGTACAGGGTATTGTTATAAACTGGTACAGTACCAGGCTTCTTGAACTTGGCTTGTGAAAGCTCCGAATCCTTATGGAGCTAACGTGCATACAGAACCGAGTCATTTTACCACAAATTTGATACCCGTTGTTTTCAAATTGCCTCCACGTTTACCGTACTCTTTTTATAACTTTCACGTTAAACCGTCTGCTGATTGAGCGGATAAAGTTCCCGTACAGACCTCAACTTATAGAAAGCAAATTCATTTGAACACATTTATCCACTTCAGATTGTAGAAGAAACGGCGTGAACAAAACTCTTGTCGACTCCAGACTTTCATCTATTTACAGAAAATCTTAATTTACATTTTGCTTTAACATTGCCTCGGTCTTGATCTTATGAGGATCACCTTTCATGCTAGCACATTATAGGCTTATGTTGATGGTGCCGGGTTGAGAGCTAGCCCTCAGATAAAAAGAGGAGTGGTCAGAGAGGGTGAAAGAGACATCTATGCATCATTCATTCTGATCCACAGATGATGTCTTTTGAAATAAATTACACAATCTTCCCACTGTTTAGGTGCCTGGAGTGAAATCTGTTTATACCTTGTTCACAGGATATGATCATGACCTGCAAGACACAGCTCTAGAAGTCTTCTCTCGCTTTCCCCAGCATATACCGCCGCTTGGTTCCTTTAACGGCATGAAATTTAGCTTTTCTAAGTTGCCTCCTTCCGTCCTGATGCTCTTCGTGAGACCCAAAGAGAGTAAGGAAAAAGTGAATGTGGTAGAGAGCAGACTAAGGCAAAGAAAAAACTAGTGCTACTAGGAACTATTACACTGATTGTTGCACACCTCTACCATTCGGAGACTAGAAGGTAGGAGTTGATCAATACAGATTTTGTCTTTGTAGGTTGCAAGTTGTAGCAGACTTTTGACCTGTTTCAGTCATAAATGGTTCGGTTTAAGTAGCCTCTCCAGAGAACATCAACATATACTGAAAAGCTCTCCTTAGGGTAATAAGTATGTAATATCCACGAGAAGCTCCTATATGCAAGTTCCCTGTTCTAGCTGTTTCTCGGCACCGTCTATTCAATATGCAGCACTTATTCTCAGAGAGGGGAGCATGTACTGGATAATGGCACCAGTACTTTTAACCACACCGTGTATCAGTGATCTCTCAAATGGTTGACAACAGAATAGTACTGTGAACCTTTGGCTCCTTGACAGACATCACCGCTCCACCCAGTAGAGAGAAGTAGAAATGGTGAAACATGGGCAGGTTCCAAAACCTCCTTATTATCTCGGAAGACCAACAAATCCACAATTAGCCTACAAGAATTTGCTCAGACTAGATCTCTAGAAACAACTACCTGTGAGTACTAACATTCTGGTTGATCTGTTCTGCATTTGATTTTTGGTATGAAACTGCCAGATAGAGGGGAAGGAAGTAGCGTATAAGGCATTTGTTGATTGCTTTATTCCCAAGTGGCCAAATACGGTTCTTACAATAAATCAACTCCAAGGACGAAGTAGGATGAACGAAATAGGGTCGTGCTCTTTGAACGTCGCCAGAAAAGCGGAAAGAAAATTAATATGTACTGCGTAATTATTCCAAAGAACGAAACAGTTTTCAGTCACATGCATAGAGATGGCTTTATTGCGCATCAATTGAACGACAGAAGTGTGGTGCAAGTGTGTCACAGAACACCTATCGAATTTATATTGTACATTTCCTAAAATAATCTATGGGTTGAAGTTGTATGGAATCCATGTGTTCATCGTTGTACTGAACAGAACAGAGATAGCTACCCAGCCCAGCAGGAATGTAGCTAATTTCTTGTTTCCTTCTTCATCGAAACTCCTCATCTATCATAGAAAGACCGATGTGTTATTGATTTTTCCAAAGGAACTCTTCAGGTCAATCGCCTTTGTCAAACACGAGGGTGGCCGGGAAAAATACAAATCAAGAAGAGCAGAAGAGATCGAGCTTCCTATCGAGAACAAAAATATTCCAATATTCAAGACCAGCAAACAACCTTTGCTCTAGGCCTTCTAGCCCTATCCTCGAGGCCAACCTGATATACCATTGCTTATCTCTATTCTCACTCAGCAACAATTCACATTACACTTTTTCGAGAACTGAGTTTGAACAACTCACCACTGGTGCATCGTCCTTGTCGTTGTACTTCTGCTTCTGGGTGATATCGGTCTCAAATGGCCATATGTACGTACCGTCGCGGTTCTCAAAACGTTGCAGAGCCCAATCGTAGACCCTTCTTTCTTCGTCGGTTGTCAGAATATCGAAGGATGTCTGCACAAGACTTGATATCAGTGTTTACCACAAGGTCTGCAGGAGGAGAAAAAGGGAGCCAATGTATCTTAAAAACGAACTATCCAGGCGCTCAGATTCCTGTAGTTGTTACAGGAGTATGTAAGACATGCAAGGTGAAAGGAAATATCCTCAAACTCAAAACTACGTCTCGCAGAAAACCTACATTCAGAGATTTAACGACTGAAGAAAATTCGTGAAACTACGTACCTGTAAAGCGCGGAGCTCCGCCTTTGAGGCCTCTTCGTCCTCAGATTTCATTACCTCCTCACATCTTTCCTTGAACGCTTGAGATATCTGATCACATGAATTCGAATCCACAAATAACAGAGCTGAGACTACAACTCCAACAAAAGAAAAGATACACATAAAACCTCAACCCCGATTTGGTGAAAAAACACCCCGAGCTGTACCACTCACGTGCGCGACCAAAATTCAGCAAGTCTCAACATTTCTAAGGAGAAGAAACCTGTGAATGAGCTCTGCAACGGCAGAGCACAGTATCGCGAAGGAGGAAAATCCATCACTAAGAAAAGAAATTGCACCTGAGCTCTTGATGCTCCAATTGGCACCCGAAGAACAGAATAGTGGTTGACTTTCAATATCCCTGTATTCTACAATGACCATGATCAGCATAATGTCTGGCCTGCCCTCCTGAGTTGGAGATAGTCTCTCAGTGAAACACCAAGCAAAACTTGCGAGTATATTTCTGAGTATGAATTATCTCTCTCCCAACTTGAAGCAAATCAATAAAAGAGCATCTCTCTCAGATACGTAAACCACAGAAGCAGAAGAAAGACAACTACCTGCAGTGCCCTCGGCAGGACCCACAAGCTGAGGAGTCCTGGAAACTAGTGAAGTTGGAGAAGTAGCAGCTGGAGCAGAGCCAGAAGCTTCAAAGGCAGCGGCAGAGTCTTCAACTTCAGCAGGGGGAGATTCAGCAGCGGCGCAAGCTCTTATACAGATACGACGGCGAGACGCGAACACGATCGATACGGTGCCTAAACTACACAGGCACTGAGCCATCACCATAGCTGCGAGCTTCCTTCCCTCACAGCATCAAATTCTCTGCGTCTCTATACTCCCTACAAATCCTCCACTTCCACAATTCCCCGACACGGAATTTTCCGCCATCGCCATTCGGACTTCTCGTCCTCCGCTTCAATTCGCTCTGGGACCCACCTCACACTATCCGTCCCTCTCCTTCCGCTTCTCGACTGTGGGCAACCGGGGCATGAGAGGGATGACTGGATAAATCCGGTTCTTGTCGAGTTGATCTCATTATAGCGACCGGGCAACTCGCGTCACCGGTTTTCCTCAGCCGCGGTCATACTCCCACTGTACCTAAGTGTCAAATTAAAAATGAACACCGGATTGTAAACTTGGTTCAAATGGGGTATTTGTATTGCGAATCAACTATAGCCTTGCATAGATGCACTAATTTGCATCTCAAAAAGAATCTAAGACAAGTGATTTTACTTCTTCTAATTATTAGATCTTTAGTAAACAACAAATGCATGTTAAACTTTTCTGGATTCTAATTTATAGATAAGAATATTATCGTTTGAATAAAATAGAAAGGAAAATTTTTAGATTGATATGATATGTGTAATGATCGCCTTTTCATGAAAATGAAGAAGTTTTTTTTAATAGTCTTATGGTCTTTTTTAAGCTTATACAATGCTACATGCTCATAGAAGCTATAAAGTGGTTTTACACTGCTTGCCTTTGGAGTGGAAAGCAACTATACATATAAGAAGAATGAGCACCAAGGAGAAAGTGCACATGGAAGAAATGAATTTGAAGAAGGTCTATGCCAAAAGAGTACAAGAACGACGATCTTCACTGCTACCAACCTCCGACTAGAAGACCTTTGGCCACAAAGGAAGTACAATAGTTTACATGTGCCGCCACTTGGATAAATAATTGCCATCAAGATCCATTTGCATGCTAAAGCATTTGCATATGTTGATTGAGATTGCACAATCACA
This sequence comes from Lunularia cruciata, assembly GCA_948567375.1. NCBI lineage: Eukaryota > Viridiplantae > Streptophyta > Marchantiopsida > Lunulariales > Lunulariaceae > Lunularia > Lunularia cruciata. The sequence continues at coordinate 74,591,150 of OX419757.1, read as the reverse complement.
ACTTTGTCACTAAATGTTGGTAATTGATAAGCTAAAGCTATAAAATCAAGGCCTTGTTAGCAATCATTCACATACTAGAGATTGAACTTAGTTATGAGCACAAGCAATTGAGAATTTTGTCCACCTTTGATGTCAATTTTTTGTAGGCCTTTGCAATAGAAACTTCCCTTTGACTTGATACAAAAGAGAGATAACATGGTGAGAGGGGGAAAAATAGTGAGTGCACCAAGGCAATGTAGATAATTTTGAGATAATTCTTGGACCACCGGGCTAAACAAATGTGCATTGCATTATAAAGCAGAAGTAATTGATACTAAGAAATTGGAGAGAATAAGGATCTTGTTAGTGGCAACTTGAGAGGAAATTTGTTTGCTTGTAGATTGAGGAGCACTAGAGTAAAATCCTTGGCCTAGAGAGTTCTCTCCAAAGAATGATGATCTTGGAGACTCAATAGCATCAACTAGACGAGGACTTGGAGAAGATTTTGAAGGCTTCCTTTGTCAAACTAAACTAATAATAGGTGGAGCGGAGCAAGTTACAATGACCTGCTCAAAGAGCCACTGTCGAGGTGGTCATGAAATTGTTCAAGCCAAAGAGAACTACCTACCTCAACAAAGCCAAAAGTATTTTTTGAGTTCATATGGCAAGGACAATCACTGAATTGGGCATACATGTTCCACACTTTGACCTAGAGTATATGTAGAGACATGAAAAAGGATGGAAGAGTGACACATCTATCCCCATTTTTGTTACATTTCTACATGGGAGTGAATCTCCTTACCAACAAAGAAAGGCAAAAGTTCTCAAGTCACTTCCATCCAAAGGGAGTACTTCAAGTTGCTTTTATCAAGGAAGGCGACGTATTGCAAGTACAAAGCACCCAAGTAGAAATAAGCAATAATAAGTAATTTTTGAAGGTAGCAGAAGCAAGAAGAAGAGGAAGGGATTGACACCTACAAGATCAAAGGTGAAAGCAAACAAGGCAAGGAAGAACCGATAGGTGGTTGATGTGTCTTTAGAAAGGAAGGACAAAGACACCAAGAACTCACATTCATGGTATTGTCTTCAAGAGAGGAGGAGGACAATGCACAATCTGCATTGGTAGATGGAGAACAAAACAATGAAGAACTTCAATAACCCAAACCAAATGCAAAAGAAGACTTTTGCACCAAAACTGCAGTCCGCACCAAAGGCACACCTGACAAAAAAGTGGGACCTCTTGGTACAAAGTGCAAGGAGGAAGAAGATATGCTCAAACAAGAAGGAGTACCCAAAGTGGAAGGTGAGGTACCTAAAGCCAAAGGTCGGGTACCTAAAGAGGAAGAAGTACATGAAGCCAAAGGACAACTACTCAAAGCCAAAGGTCCAATGGCCAAAAGCAAGGAAGAAGGAGGACCTTTAGAGGAAAGGAATTATATGGAGGAAGAAAAACCTACCCAAGGAGAAAGCATCCCAAAGGCACCATTATTGCAATTAGTCATCCATTTGGTAAGACCAATTTGGGAGTTGAGGTAGAAGCTCTTGCCCATGTACCAAGAAGGCCATGAGGAAGTAACAAACTACACCTCCTTGGTGAAGAAATTTCTCAAGAACTCCCATCAAACTAAGGCAAAACGAGGGGCAAAGGAAGAGATATCAAAGGTGAGAGTTGTAGAAGGAAGAAGGTCAAAGATTAAGCAACTTGATGTAGGAGAATTTTGAGATGAAGAAGGAAAAAGGCTATAAGGAGGGATGCGGGTCCTTCGGCTTGAGTAGAATCAGAAGCAGCAAGAGCTTGAAGAATAGTTGAGATCTCAAGATGAAGAGGTCGCTAGCATCCAAAGCAAATTAGATACAACTAATGTGAATGTGGTAACGATGGAAGTACATATGAATAACTACAACACCAAAGTATGTCTTCAATTCAAAAAGCTGCAAGACAAATTGAAGAAGAATAAGGAGGAAAAGAAGGCCAATCAAGGTTGAATGAGTGGAGAGTTGATGGTCAAAGCCCAAGCAGTATGCATTGGCCTAAAAGAGGAGAAGATAAAGAGACTCTAGTAGATGGAGGAGACAAAAGACCAACTAGTGCGCCTCACCGAGAAGGTAGTACAAGTAAGGCCGTGCCGCACCACACCAAGCTCCATGAGTTGAAGCTATAGATTCAGATTCTAGCATCAAAGATCTACTCCAACAAATAACTTGATCAGCTCATAATTTGACTAAAGGAGCACATAGACAAGAAGTTTGCCAAATTTACCGATACTCTACTCCTCCAATTCATGAATTACAAGGGGAAGATAAATATGTTAATTAGGATATGTAGAGGCAAATGTAGCTCTTCATAGAAGTGTAGTGTAATACTCCTAGGACAAGAGAAGAGAGAAAACACAGATTTCACACTCAAGCATCCGATGCCCCAAAGGAGCACCTTCTCTTTATTACATAGACAAAGAGGATCTCTTCCAAGGAAGCTCCACCATAGGATTAGGCACACATACAGGTGACATTTCAGCAAGCTCCACCCTTGGATTACTTACTTGGATAGGTGACATATCGATCCTGGTCCTATCTTTGACGCCTGGTCCTATCTTTGTCAAACAAGCTTTGACAAGAGGGAATCTTTTAGAGAATCTTCTTGTAGGAATCTCAGAATCACGTGGGTGAGGTACCGTTGGAAAGCTCTCAATGAGGCAAAGTAGGGGAAAGGGAAGGCTAGCCTTATTTCCTTTTAAGGGGGGGGGGAATTAGCACATTTTTGAGGCCTAATTCATCCGTTTAGGCCTCCTAAATTGCCTTCAAAGATTTCAAGCATATTTTGATTCTTACTCCATTAGTAGAAGTCCCCTTTTGGTGATATCTCTTTCTGATCTGTTTAGTCCATCATGTGTAACATCCATCCGGATGTTACAAAACCAATTTTCACCTTTAAATCATATGTCTAGCTATTGGTTCTAAGGTTTTCAAGTCTATTTTGGTTGCTGCCCTATTTGTAGAAGTACTCTTTTGGTGATACTTCTAGCTGATCTATTTTGACCATCATGTATAACATCATTCCAGATGTTACCAAACCAAATTTCACCTCTAGATCATATGGCTAGCTCTTGTTATTACAGACATCTCTCCTTTTAAGACGTAATGTCCCCGTTGCTCAAACGCTTGCACCAACACCAATACATGTGTTAAATTGGCAACAGGCTCCTAGGTTGCTTCATAGAAGGAGTAAACTTTTCCACTATACTAGATAGTCCACACACGGATGGAGAGTACCACGCATGCGTTTTTGGAGAATATGCTCAACTTCATATTCCTCCATGCCATCAATGAGTGTTGTACAAGGTCGGATGTCTTATGTGTAATGACACTAGCTTGATCGGGGAGCATATCTACATAGTAGGGAAACATGGAACACTGGATGGATCTTCATGTGTGGTGGTAACTCGAGGTGATAGGTCACAATGCCGACTTGACGAAGAATCAAGAAAGGCCCTAATAAAATGAGGTATGAGCTTACGAGGTCCAACTAATGTGAGGTTGGTTGTTGATAGCCACACCTAATCCCCAACATTGCACCCTATGTCACTACAATGTGCATCAACATATTGCTTTTGTTGATTTTGTGCAATCTGTAATCTGTGCTTGGCGCTCTCCACACCTTGTTGGATTCTAGAAACAAATATGTTGACCACGTCGACCTTGGTAGCCACCGGATGGATCTTCATCAAGCTAGAAGGTGTGAAGGGATGCTCACCATATGTAATGCTCCGAGGACAAGAGAAGAGAGAAAACAAAGATTGCACACTCAAACATTCGATGCCCCAAGGGAGCACCTTCTCTTTATTATATAGACAAAGAGGATCTCCTCCAAGGAAGCTCCACCATAGGATTAGAGACACAGATAGGTGACATGTTAGCAAGCTCCACCCTTGGATTACTTACTTGGATGGGTGACCTGTCTGGTTGAGGTCCTATCTGGTTGGTCAAACAAGCTTTGACCAGAGGGAATCTTCCTGTAGGAATCTCAGAATCACATGAGTAAGGTACCATTGGAAAGCTCTCAACGAGAGAAAGCATAAAGGAGGGAAGGCTAGCCTTTCCTTTGTTGGGAGGGGAATCTGCACATTTTTGAGGCCTAATTCATCCGTTTAGGCCTCCGAAATTGCTTTCAAAGATTTCAGGCATATTTTGGTTCCTACTCTATTAGTAGAAGTCCCCTTTTGGTGATATCTCTTTCTGATCTATTTAGTCCATCATGTGTAACATTCTTCCAAATGTTACCAAACCAATTCTCACCTTTAAATCATATGTCTAGCTATTGGTTCTAAGGTTCTCAAGTCTATTTTGGTTTTTGCCCTATTAGTAGAAGTACTCTTTTGGTGATACTTCTATCTGATCTATTTTGACCTTCATGTATAACATCATTCTAGATGTTACCAAACCAAATTTCACATCTAGATCATATGGCTAACCCTTGGTATTATAGACCTCCCTCCTTTTAAGACGCAGCGTCCTAGTTGTGCAATTGTTGCTCAAATGCTTGCACCAACACCGGTGCATGTGCCAAATTGGTAGCAAGTTCCCAAGTTGCTTCATAGAGGGGGTAACCATTCCATTGTACTAGATATTCCACCCGCGGATGGCAAGTACCACGCATGCACTTTTGGAGAATCCGCTCCACTTCATATTCTCTATGCCATCAATGAGTGTTGGACAAGGTCGAATGTCTTGTGTGGAAGGACCTTGGCCTAAGCGGGGAGCATATCTACGTAGTAGGGAGACATGGAACACTAGATGGATCTTCATGTGTGGTGGTAGCTCAAGGTGATAGGCCACAACGCCGATGCAACGAAGAATTGAGAAAGGCCCAATAAAACGAGGTTTGAGCTTACAAGATCCAACTAATGTGAGGTTGGTTGTCGATAGCCACACTTGATCCCCAACATTGAACTCCATGTGCCTACAGTGTGCATCAACATACTGCTTTTGTCGATTTTGTGCAATCTGTAACTTGTGCTTGGCGCTCTCAACACCTTATTGGATGCTAGAAACAAATGTGTTGACTGCATCAACCTTGGTAGTCATTGGATGGATCTTCATCAAGCTAGAAGGTGTGAAGGGATGCTCACCATACATGAGGAAGAACGGAGTGACCTGGGTGGAGGCGTTCACTGAATTGTTGTAAGCAAATTCCACCAACGGTAGTAGGGTGTCCCACCTCTCTTGCTCTTCTAAGGTGAAGCCACGTAACATGTCTTCAATCGTGCGATTAGCCCGCTCTGTTTGGCCATCTGTTTGTGGGTGGTAAGCTGTGGACATGGCCATCTTGGTTTTGAAGAAACCAAAGAGTGTTTGCCAAAACAAATTGGTGAATTGGGTGCCTCTATCGGTGATGAGTACTCTAGACAAGCCATGGTGAGCAAAGATTGCATCTAAGTGTAGTTGAGCTAGTTGTGGAGCGGTCACCTCCTTGGTGGTAGGGCATACATGAATCATTTTGCTGAGCCGGTCCACAAAGACCACAATGGAGTCAAACCTTGACGTGGTCTTGGTAATTCACAGACAAGATCCATACTCACTTGTTCCCAACATTGGGTAGGAGTGGGGAGAGGTTGAAGGAGCCCTACATGAGCTTGATTAGAAGCTTTGTTCTGTTGACAAAGTAGGCAGCTACGCACATAGTCCATCACGTCGTTGCTCATCTTGGGCCAATAGTAATGGCGCTTGACTACATCCAAGGTCTTGTCTACTCCGACATGAGCTGCCATGGCCAAATCATGACATTTTGCTAGAATGGTGGTGCGTAATTCAGGGACATTTGGGATCCATAATCTGCCATCCCAAAAGGTGAGTCCTTGGGTGCCGGTGACACCTTTGGACGATTGCGCTTCTACAATCTGTGGATCAGTTTTTGTAGTAGCTAGAATCTCTTGCCAGAATTCAGGGTTAATCTTAACCTCTGCCGCCAAGTTGTTGGCCATTGGCATGCGGGTGAATGCATCTGCAAGTTGCTTCTTAGCTTCCACGTAGGTGATTGTCATGTTGAAGCATTGTCGCCACTCTGCCCACCAAATTTGGCGACGAGATAGATCCTTCTGCGTCTTGAGGTAGACTAGAGGTTTGTGGTCTGTCTCTACTACAAATGCCTTCTCACCCAGGTAGTGCTTCCAATGCTTGGTTGCTAGAACGATGGCCAGCTCTTCTTGTTCTGTGGTATGGTAGTTGCACTCTGCCGGTAACAACTTTTGAGAGAAATATGCAATTGGATGCCATCCGTCATGCCATTCTTGTTGTAGGACTGCTCCTATTGCTACGCCTGATGCATCCGTAGCCAACTTGATTGGACGTTTTGGGTCATACCACTTCAAGATTGGTGCATGTAGCAAGGCGGCCTTCAATTCTTGAAAGGCCAACTCTTGTGCAGTTCCCCATGTCCACTTCTTCCCCTTGCCAAGTAGTGCCGTTAAAGGCTATGCAACTTTGGAGAAGTCCTTGACAAATCTACAATAGAATCCCATCAACCCCAAGAAGCTCTTAAGTTGAGTCTGATCTTCTGGGGCACTCCATTTTTGAATGACCTCTATTTTATCTGTCAATACTTGAATGCCCTTTGCACTTACTCTATGCCCTAAGTAGTCTACTTCAGACTTGCCAAACTCACACTTTGAGATTTTGGCGTACAACTGATTTTGTCTTAGAATCTGGAGGACCTCTCGTAGATGTTGTTTGTGTTCTGTCATCGTGCTACTATATACTAAGATATCATCCAAGAAGACAATAACAAACTTATCCAAGTATGGACAAAATATGTCATTCATTAGACTCATGAAAGTGGCAGGCGCATTGGTGAGGCCAAAAGGCATCACAAGATACTCAAAGTGGCCATACTTGGCTTGAAAGGCAGATTTGTACACATCCTCCTCTGCAATTCGGAATTGATTGTAACCGCTCCGCAAGTCCAATTTGGTGAAGTATCTTGCTCCATGGAGTTGATCAAACAGGTCATCCATGCGAGGTAAGGGGTATTTGTTCTTCATTGTTTGCTGATTGAAATCCCGATAGTCAATGCACATGCGCATTGTACCATCCTTCTTCTTCACAAACAAGACAGGGGCCCCATATGGTGATACGCTAGGTTGGATGAACCCTTTCTGTAGCATCTCCTCAATTTGAGTCTTACACTCCTCCAACTCATGAGGTGATAGGCAATATGGTGCCTTACAAGGAGGTGTCTTCCCCGAGAGTGTCTCTATTTTGTGATCTACTTGCCTTTTAGGTGGTAATCTTCAGGGTAGATCATCACGAAAGACATCTTGAAACTCATCCACCACATCCTTTAATTTCTCAGGAATTTGTCCAGCAAGTTGTGCACTCTGGACTTCTCTTATTAGACCCATAAAACATCTATTGGTCGTACAGACAGTTGTCGTCCCTACGACATATAGAGGCAGTTTTTGCCTATGTGATTTTTCTTTAACCCCAATGATTGACCATTGGTGGGTTCTCACTACTTTCTTCCTCCAATCCACCATTGGGTTGTACTGCTCCATCCATGGCATGCCTAAAATTGCATCATAACGGGCTAATTGTATCACTCGCCACTCAATTGTTCCTGATATTCTCCTACAGAGAGGGTTACACGTCTAGGTAATGATTCAATCCTCTCTGTTTGCCCATTTGGTAACTCTACTTCTTCACTTCCATCTCTCTCTAGATCCATTCCCAATCTTATTGCAACAGAGCGAGACAAGAAATTCTCTGTTGCTCCCGGATCTATTAATACTCTCACTTGATTACCTTCTAGGATTCCATTCATGACAATCAATTGTGAGGTTGCCTTTCGGGATCTTTGCACCTTATTCTTCTTCCTTCCCTCGCTTCTCTGCTTCCTTATTGAGCCAGTAAGGCTGCGAGGTACATTTATTGGTGATCTTCATTTTCCAAAGTGGTTTCCACCTCCTCATCTTCAATGTGCCTCTCCATGTTGTTCAAAGATCACCTGTACGAAGGCCGAGGGCCTCTAGGGAAACGAGTGCAACAATTGGTAGATATGTGCCCAATACGGCCACAATTGTAACAACGGCGTTGTTCTCCTCGAGTCCCTTCTCTTCGTGGGACTCCATCTCTTCGTTCTACTCGTCCCCGCTCTCCTTGAAGCGGCCGTGCTCCTCGATCCCGGAATTGAAAGTTGCCCAATTCCATTGGTACTGGTCCACCCATGTGTGGCATTTCTGCCCAATAATGTTGAGGTGGAACTACTCCTTCACCTCCACCTAATGCTCCCGCTATTCTCTGGGCACAAGCAATGGCTTCAAATACCGTGCGAGGGTTTTGCACCATGACTTCTTGGCAAATCCGCTCTTTCAACCCTCGTTTGAAATTGTCGAGAGCCTCTATTGGACTCATGTCGGTAATTGCAACTTGTAGATCCAGAAATGCCTCCACATACTCTTGTACGCTATTCTTCTGTCTCAATCCCCATAGTTGGGTTCAAGCCATCTGCACAGAATCCACCGATTGGAAATTCTTCAACAGTCCTTCTTGCATTTTTGTCCATGTGACCTCCCTTCTCTCTGCCAGCATGGATTGTTCCCAAGCATCATACCATGTGAGGGCTTTATCGGTCAAGTATCCACATGCAAACACACCTGCAGCATGCTCTGTGATCTCTGTTGAGATCTCGAGAATCATTCTTGAGATCCAATTTTCCACTACTCCCATCGTACGCTGCCCTTTGTAAGGCTCGATGTTGCAGGCCTTCTTCATTTGGAGTAGCAATGTGGGTTCATCGTTGATAGGGTTTGTAGGCACAGGTGCCTCTCCAAGTACTTCAATCGCAGGTACTGGGTTTTGAGGCGGCTCTTCTTCTTGCATGGCTTGATCGTTCTTGAGGATCTGCACTTGACTTTGTAATGTCTCCATGGTCATCTTAATCTCTCGAAATTCATTCAACATTCCTTGCACTAGCTCTTGCAACTGCGGATCCATGGTTCCTGCAACACCCAATTGCTAACGTCTACTTCAATACAAAGTCAATATAATCACTCTGGAAGGCGCACAAACTATCGGAACTACCATTTGGACCTCAGAAGCTATCACTCATTGATAATACTCCTCACCAAAATTCCTAACCACAAAATCTCTAAACATCACTTTCGGCCTCACTACATAACGGATTTCTACTTGAGTGTTGAAAGGGAGAAAATTTGGGACATTCATATCCATATTATCATAATAGAATGTAAATTGTCAAATCCCACTCTTTGTCATATATCACCATCGATAGAATCACCGGGTTCAGTGAGTTCATCACTCTGTCCATGAATTCCGCACCAAAGTGATAACTAGCGATACCCTCATCTGCTCACGCTGGATGTACATAACCTTGATGTGGAATGGGTTTGAGAATGGAAAGCTAGGTGCGGGAAATTGTCCTCCCAGCGCATCCATCCCATCCGCTCTCTAAAGTCCTTCCTAAGTCTAGCGATTACTTTATGTTCCCCACCTCAAATTACTCAGTTTCAGTAGTTTGTGTTATTCCAAGAGGGGTGATCCACTCTCTTGGACTAGAACACTCGCTCTGATACCATTGTAATGCTCCGAGGACAAGAGAAGAGAGAAAACACAGATTGCACACTCAAACATTCAATGCCCCAAGGGAGCACCTTCTCTTTATTATATAGACAAAGAGGATCTCCTCCAAGGAAACTCCACCATAGGATTAGGGACACAGATAGGTGACATATCAGCAAGCTCCACCCTTGGATTACTAACTTGGATGGGTGACCGGTCTGGTCTAGGTCCTATCTGGTTGGTCAAACAAGCTTTGACCAGAGGGAATCTTTTAGGGAATCTTCCTATAGGAATCTTAGAATCACATGAGTAAGGTACCGTTGGAAAGCTCTCGACAAGACAAAGCAAGGGGGAGGGAAGGCCAGCCTTTCCTCCATTTGTGGGGGGGGGAATCTGCACATTTTTTAGGCCTAATTCATCCATTTAGGCCACTGAAATTGCTTTCAAAGATTTCAAACATATTTTGGTCCCTACTCTATTAGTAGAAGTCCTCTTTTGGTGATACCTCTTTCTGATGTGTTTAGTCCATCATGTGTAACATTTTCCAGATGTTACCAAACCAATTCTCACCTTTAAATCATATGTCTAGCTATTGGTTCTAAGGTTCTCAAGTCTATTTCAATTTCTGCACTATTTGTAGAAGTACTCTTTTGGTGATACTTCTATCTGATCTATTTTGACCATCATATATAACATCATTCTAGATGTTACCAAACCTAATTTCACATCTAGATCATATGGCTAACCCTTGATATTACACCATATATGAGGAAGAACAGAGTGACTTAAGTGGATGCATTCACTAAATTGTTGTAAGCAAATTCCACCAACATGAATAGGGTGTCCCACTCTCTTGCTCTTCTAAGGTGAAACCGCGTAACATGTCTTCAATAGTGCAATTAGCCAGCTCTATTTATCCATCTATTTGTGGGTGGTAAGTTGTGGACATGGCCAACTTGGTTTTGAAGAAACCAAAGAGTGTTTGCAAAAAAAAACTAGTGAATTGAGTGCCTCTGTCGGTGATGAGTACTCAAGACAAGCCATGGTGAGAGAAGATTGCATCTAAGTATAATTGAGCTAGTTTTGGGGCGGTCACATCCTTGGTGGTAAAGCATACATGAATCATTTTGCTGAGCTGGTCCACAAAGACCACAATGGAGTCAAACCCTGAGGTCGTCTTGGGTAATTCACAAATGAGATCCATACTCACATGTTCCCAACATTGGGTAGGAGTGGGGAGAGGTTGAAGGAGCCCTATAGGAGCTTGATTATAAGCTTTGTTCTATTGAAAAAGTAGTCAATTGCGTATATAGTCCATCATGTCGTTGCTCATCTTGGGCTAATAGTAATGGCGTTGGACTGCATCCAAGGTCTTGTCCACTTCGACATGACCTGCAATGGCCAAATCATGACATTCTGCTAGAATGGTGGTGCGTAATTTTGGGACATTTGAGATCCATAATCTACCATCACAAAAAGTGAGTCCTTGGGTGCTGGTGACGCCTTTGGATGATTGCGCTTCTACAATCTATAGATCAATTTTGTAGCAGCCAAAATCTCTTGCTAGAATTTAGGGTTAATCGTAACCTCTACCACCAAGTTGTTTGCCATTGGCATGCGGTTGAATGCATATGCAAGTTGCTTCTTACTTTCCACGTAGGTGATTGTCATTTTGAAGCATTGTTGCCACTCTGCCTATTGAATCTGGCGACGAGATAGATCCTTTTGCATCTTGAAGTAGACTAGAGGTTTATGGTCTGTCTCTACTACAATTGCCTTCTCACCCAAATAGTGCTTCCAATGCTTGGTTGCAAGAAAAATGGCCAGCTCTTCTCATTTTGTGGTTTGGTAGTTGCGCTCTACCGATAACAACTTTTGAGAAAAATATGCAATTGAATGCAATTTTTCATGCCACTCTTGTTGTAGGACTGCTCCTATTGTTACGCCTAATGCATCTATAGCCAACTTGATTGGATTTTTTGGGTCATTTAGCAAGGTGGCTTTCAATTCTTGAAAGGCCAACTCTTGTGTGATTCCACATGTCCACTTCTTCCTCTTGCCAAGTAGTGTTGTTAAAGGCTGGGTAACCTTGGAGAAGTCCTTGACAAATCTACAATAGAATCCCATCAACCACAAGAAGCTCTTGAGTTGAGTCTGATCTTTTGGGGCACTCCATTTTTGAACGACCTCAATTTTATCCATCAATACTTGAATGCCATCTGCACTTACTCTATGCCCAAGTAGTCTACTTCAGACTTGCCAAACTCACACTTTGAGATTTTGGCATACAACTAATTCTATCTTAGAATCTGGAGGACTTCTTGTAGATGTTGTTTGTGTTCCATCATAGCGCTATTGTATACTAAGATGTTGTCCAAGAAGACAATAACAGACTTATCCAAGTTTAGACAAAATATGTCATTCATTAGAATCATGAAAGTGGTAGGTACATTGGTGAGGCCAAAAGGCATCACCAGATACTCAAAGTGGCCATACTTGGTTCAAAAGGTAGTTTTGCACACATCCTCCTCTACAATTCAGATTTGATTGTAACCACTCCACAAGTCCAATTTGGTGAAGTATTTTGCTCCATAGAGTTGATCAAATAGGTCATCCGTGCAAGGTAAGGGGTATTTGTTCTTCACTATTTGTTGATTGAGACCCCAATAGTCAATGCACAAGCGCATTATACCGTCCTTCTTCTTCACAAACAAGATAGGAGCCCCATATAGTGATATGCTAGGTTGGATGAACCCTTTCTGCACCATCTCCTCAATTTGAGTCTTACACTCCTCCAACTCATGAGGTGATAGGCGATATGAGGCCTTACAAGGAGATGTCTTCCCCAAGAGTGTCTCAATCTTATGATCTACTCTCCTTTTTGGTGGTAATCTTGAGAGTAGATCATCAGAAAAGACATCTTGAAACTCATCCACCACATCTTTCAATTTCTCAAGAATTTTCCATCACATGGACTTCTCTTATTAGACCCATAAAACATCTATCACTCTTACAGACAATTGCCGTCCCTATGACATATAGAGGCAGTTCTTGCTTGTGTGATTTTTCTTTAATCCTAATGATTGACCATTGGTGGGTTCTCACTACTTTCTTCCTCCAATCTACCATAGGGTTGTAATGCTCCATCCATGGCATGCTTAAGATTGCATCATAACAAGCTAATTGTATCACTTGCCACTCAATTGCTTCTTGATATTCTCCTATAGAGAGTGTTACCCGTCTAGGTAATGATTCAATCGTCTCTGTTTGCTTGTTAGGTAACTCTACTTCTTCACTCTCATCTCTCTATAGATTCATTCCCAATCTTATTGCAACAGAGCGAGACAAGAAATTCTCTGTTGCTCTTGGATCTATTAATACTCTCACTTGATTGCCTTCTAGGACTCCATTCACAACAATCAATTGTGAGGTTGCCTTTTGGGACCTTTGCGCGTTCATCTTCTTCCTTCCCTTGATTCTCTACTTCCTTATTGAGCTAGTAAGGCCATGAGGTACATTTATTGGCAATCTTCATTTTCCAAAGTGATTTCCACCTCCTCCTCTTCAACGTGCCTCTCCATGTTGTTCAAAGATTGCCTGTATGAAGGCCGAGGGCCTCAAGGGAACAAGCGCAACAATTGGTAGATATGTGCTCAATATGACCACAATTGTAACAATAGCATTGTTCTCCTCAAGTTCCTTCTCCTTGTGGGACTCCATCTCTTTGTTCTTCTACCTGTCCTTGCTCTCCTTGAAGAGGTCGTGTTCCTCGATCTTGAAATTGAAGTTTGCCCAATTCCATTGGCACTGGTCCATCCATGTGTGGCATTTCTGCCTGATAATGTTGAGGTAGAACTACCCCTTCACCTCCACCTAATGCTCTTGCTATTCTCTATGCACAAGCAATGGCTTCAAATACCGTCAAGGATTTGCACCATGACTTCTTGGTGAATCCGCTCCTTCAACCTTTGTTTGAAATTATCGAGAGCCTCTGTTGGACTCATGTTGGTAATTGCAACTGGTAGATCTAGAAATGCCTCCACATACTCTTGAACGATGTTCTTCTACCTCTATCTCCATAGTTGGATTTGGGCCATCTGCACGGAATCCACCGATTGGAAATTCTTTAGCAATCCTTCTTGCATTGTTGTCCATGTGATCTCCCTTCTCTCTACCAACATGGATTGTTCCCAAGCATCATACCATGTGAGGGCTTTTTTGGTCAAGTACCCACATGCAAACACACTTGTAGCATGCTCCGTGATCTTTGTTGAGAATCAAAAATATCAATTCATTCTCAAGATCCAATTTTTCACTATTCCCATTATACGGTGCCCCTTGTAAGGCTCAATGTTGCAAGTCTTCTTCATCAGGAGTAGCAATGTGGCTTCATAATTGATAGGGTTCATAGGTACGAGTGCCTTTCCAAGTACTTCAGTCGTAGGTACTGGGTTTTGAGACGGCTTTTCATCTTGCAAAACTCTCGGAACTACCATTGGGACCTCAGAAGCTATCACTCGTTGATAATACTCGTCACCAAAATTCCTAACCACAAAATCTCTAAACATCACTTTTGGTCTCATTACATAACAAATGTCTACTTGAGTGTTGAAGGGAGAGGATTTGGGACATTCACATCCATAACATCATAATAAAATGTAGATTGTCAAATCCCACTCTCTGTTGTATACCATCACAGGTAGAATTACCGGGTTTGGTGAGTTCATCACCCTATCCATGAATTCTATTCCAAAGTGATAAACTAACGATACTCTCATTTGCTCACATTGGATGTACATAATCTTGATGTGGAATGGATTCAAGAATAGAAAGCCAGGTGCAAGAAATTATCCTCCTGGTGCATCCATCCCATCCACTCTCTAAAGCCATTCTTAAGTATAGCAATTACTCTATGTTCTCCACCCCAAATTACTTAGTTTCAATAGTTCATGTTCTTCCAAGAGTGTTGATCTACTCTCTTGGACTAAAACACTCACCTTGATACCATTTTAATACTCCAAGGACAAGAGAAGAGAGAAAACACATATTTCACACTCAATCATCCGATACCACCAAGGAGCACCTTCTCTTTATCATATAGACAAAGAGGATCTCCTCCAAGGAAGCTCCACCATAGGATTAGGCACACAGATAGGTGACATGTCAGCTAGCTCCACCCTTGCATTACTTACTTGAATGGGTGGCATGTCAGTCCTGGTCCTATCTGGTTGGTCAAACAAGCTTTGATCAAAGGGAATCTTTTAGGGAATCTTCTTGTAGGAATCTCATAATCACGTGGGTGAGGTACCATTAGAAAGCTCTCAACAAGACAAAGGAAGGGGGAGGGAAGATCAGCCTTTCATCTATTGGGAGGGGGAAGTTGCACATTTTTAGGCCTAATTCATCCGTTTAGGCCTTTGAAATTGCCTTCAAAGATTTCAAGCATATTTCAATTCCTACTCTATTAGTAGAAGTCCAATTTTGGTGATATCTCTTTTTGATCTGTTTAGTCCATCATGTATAGCATCCATTCAGATGCTACCAAACCAATTCTTACCTTTGAATCATATGTCTAGCTATTGGTTCTAAGGTTTTCAAGTCTATTTTGGTTTCTGCCGTATTAGTAGAAGTACTCTTTTGGTGATACTTCTATCTGACTATTTTGACCATCATGTATAACATCATTCCAGATGTTACCAAACCAAATTTCACCTCTAAATCATATGGCTAGCTCTTGGTATTACATGTAGCTAAAGATTTTTGTAGTCAAAGACCTTTCAAGTTGTAGGACACTTGTAGCCAAGGACTTTGATAGATGTAAATACTCCAAGTATAGGTGACCTTTGTCACAAAAGGCCTTTGCCTCACAAAAGACACCTTTGGTGAAACAAGGGTAGAAACACCTTCATGGTGGTAGGAAACTTTTGTAGCCAAAGACCCTTGTCCGAAGGCAGATAATTTTACAAGCAGAGATTTAACACTTTCACTAACACACGGAAGATACGTAATGAAGCTTGAGTAGGATAAGACAAGGTAGGAAGTTAGGATTAGCAATATATATTGTAGATGTAAACATGAGATTTCCAAGAGATTCCAACTATTAGATCCCTTTAGGATGGAGCCAAAGAAAGTACTTAAGCCTTAAGTCCAATGTAAATCAAGTTCACTTTTTAGTAATTGAGGAATCACAATGGGACTGTCCTACTCTATATTGCTTTTTGTTTGCATTTGAGTAATTGATTGAATGACTTCATTGAATAATGGTAAGGAAGCTCATGGTAGGAATGCATGTAATTGAGTGTAGGAAGACATTTGCACTTGTATGGGGTGTTTGATCCTTGGAGTCACAAAGGAGCAAGGAAATGTATTGAAGGGTTAAGAGTAATCTGAAGCATTGAGAGTATTATAGAAACAAAAAGCAATCTAATAGATTGATTCAAAGATTCCTTTGGAGTTGCACCTTTTGGGAAGAGTAGTACCCAGCCTTTGGAATAGTAGTCTATTGAGTGAATGGAACTTTAGAGTATAGTGACTTTTGGAGCAAAGTGAGCCATCACCTAGTGGAATAATTTGGAATAGATTTATAGTGAAAGCAATTTTTGTTTTCCCTTTTTTGTATTATACCAAAGAGGTAACATTGCCTTCTTTTGGGAGTAGCTCTGCCCAAGAGTTTAGATAGGAATTAATAAAAAACAATCAAATGTGATATTTCTCTTCACATCTAGTCAATTTTCAACCAGTTTTCTTGAGGAAATGGCATATTCTTACCAAATTTACTAGTCTTTGAGCGACACTTAGTCACCACAAAATGATTTTTAATTCCAAATATAATCTGAATAAATACACGTTTAGAATCTTTATATTGAAATTATAATTATCAATTGTATTGATATTGATATCTTTGTTCATTAGAGCTCTTTAAATTTTTTAAGTCATATGCCAAAATCTAAGTCTAATGTATATTACCAATAACAAGGTAAATTGTAATCTTAATGTTGTGGAAATATGTGTACAAGTAGTATAATAGAAAAGAGCTTGTTGATGTAAAAATAATAATAAAAGAGCTTGTTGATATCTAGAGAGATAATCATCTAAGTCAATAATCAAGCCAAAAAATTTGTTAACTTTTGAGTTATTGAGTTATAGTAAACTAAATTCTCAAATGTTCAAGTTAGCTAGATCTTACTACTAGTGAAGTCTTAGTCCTAATCTATTATGAGCAAAGCCTCTAGCCTACTTGGCAACTTAGCTGGCTAGTTGAGTAACTTAGTTAATTTGCTCAAAAAACTAATTTTTTCTTAATATGACAATTTATTAGTTTCTGTTATATTAATCATCTCTAAAAAAAATTCATTTACTTCAAGTTCATCAAAGAATACTAAAACTCCAATTCTTGTTATTTTTTGCACAAATGTCAAGTTCAATGAACAAATGCTTAGAGAGATTAAAATCAACTCACCTAATACTTAACTTTGAAGAAGCTTCATCCTCATCTTTTACCCATCATGGAACACTAAAAAACATATCTAGACTAAATGCACTTATCACATTTATACTCTAATAGACATCCTTGTCCATTGGAGCATAAAAAATGTTTATTATATGAAAGTTTATTGAGCTTTATATTTTATTTAAAATTTGAAATATTATTTACTTTCTAAAACTTGGATTTAATTTTGATGTGTTATATATGGGTATATTAAATCATTCAAGATGGAAAGCTATGTTGTAACAAGACTATTTACAAAATTTCTTAAGTTTTAACTATACTATTTTGAAAATTTTATAATCATTGTAAGAAAAAAATTAACCACCTGAATCTATTATCATAAAATTAGATAGAAAAGGTTTTGATAGATTTTCCCATATTTTAGTAAACAATAATTAAACAATAATTATCAGTTTATTTTATTGTCATAGTCATACAAATAATCCAAGTCAAAAATGGTTTTTAGATACTTCTTTTCTAAAAGAGCTACTGAATTTGAGAAAAAAGTAAAGAAATTTTTGAGAAATTTTCTAAGTAAGTTATGGATTAAATAAAGAAAATCAAACTCTTTCCCTTATTTAAAATATTATTTTAGGAATTATTTCTCCTCCTTGAAATTTTTTAGACTAATTTAAAGTGTATTATAACATCTTCTCTCATGGATGAATATTTTATAATAACGTTCACACTTTGAAAGACATGTAAGTGTGAGGTTATAATCTTATTTACAGTTGCATATTCATAAAAAAAATATTATTTATAGTTGCATATGCATAAAATATGTTCCTCTTTGTAACTACATTTGTATGATTATATATAGATCTTGATGGAGATAAGATGTTTGTATCAGAAAATAAGGTAAATTGATATCTTTATTTTGAAAATGCATCCATTATAGTGAGAGAATTTTTTGTATGTAAGAAGATCACATGATATGGAATAAAACTCATCATAATATCTATGTGGAGTAATTTTCATATTCTTTAAATTTATAAATATTTAATATCCTAATGATGAAGAGGAAAATATAATTTTAATCATCAATAACTAATGGATTGATTTTCTTGTTATAAAATAAGGAATATTAATAATTTATTTACAAAATCACCATATTTTTTATAGATTAATGAAAATTATCTTAATATACTAGAAAATTTAATCTCAATTTCTATAATTTTTATGTATTATCTCTAGAAAACAAGAACTAAAATATAATTATCATATATATCTGATTTATACATGTTTTAGAGTCAACTTATAATAATATAGTACTGAAGTGGCTAAAAATGTGAGGGAACTAGGAGAGTGTTAGTTTGGCTGTCTAGATATGTAAATTCCTTGAATGATGAAAAATTTGATTATATTATTACTAATCAAAATCATGTCTTTGGATATAAATTTCTAATAACCACTCCAGATTTAAAACTTCACTTATACGAGAATACAAATCAGCTTTGTCATGTTTCCAATTGACAATAATATAATGTAATTTTACAAACATTTTAAACTAGGTACAAGGAGGTCCAATTTTTTTCTGAAATCTCTTTTTGTTAATATTTGTTTGTTTGTTTTTGAATGCACAAATAATCATCAAAAGAGGAGGAAACAGGTCCAGGGCCACGCTCATAGCCATTCTCAACACAAATGTCTCTTAGCTGGGATGGTCAAGGTCAGATTAACCAACTTGATACGCACACACTGCCTGATAAGGGGCTACATATCCCAAGCAACAACGATGAGAATATTACAGACTCCACTACGTACAAGGACAACTAGAAGTAAAGAAAAATATTATAATTTTTCTTCTCCTCTAAAGGACTTTGAGTACTTAATATACCTAAGATAAATTCAAGATATTATTTTATGGTACAAGTTGTTGCTTGCTTTTATATAATTATTTTATAGTCAACAATCATAAAACACATACGGATTCCTTTTCAATTGCAATCTACATTTTACACTATGAACCCCAAGGAGGAGTTTAGATAGTCAAAATATTCAAATTTAAAACTCATATGTCGTACTTGTGATGAATAACGGCCAGATAATATGCATATAGAACCTTTGGACCTTTGTTAATAGGTACAACTTTTCCTTTCTTTTCATTTTTTAAACTTTGCCATTTATAAATGAAAACATGTAGGAAGGACTTAATTACTTAGCTCTTGAGTATTTTTCATGCATAGCATATAATACAAATTCATGCCCAATATTTTCTACAGAAAACGCTTAAGGAGAAGTTCTTGATATTTATCTAAAAGGACATTTGACTTTGTTGAAATGGAAGTTGAAGTTGATTGAAACTTCCCTATCTGAAAGTGGACATTTTACTTTGTGAAAATGAACATTTGAGTTGCAGAAATATATATTCAACTATGTGGATATATGAGTTCTATAAAGGACATTTGACTTATAGATATTGATGTTTGTCGCACTGAAAATGGATATTTAAAATCATGATTTGATACCTCAAGAAGTCCATATTTATTCCATAAATACAATAAAATTCCTGTTCTAATGCCTTGAGAATATTCTAAATATCATAAAGTCCTTTTCATTTTCACCTATAATTTGTGCTATGGGCTGGACGATGATGAACTTTCCCATCGATTTGGTCGACTGTTATGATTGGATATATAAAGAAGTCAAACTGCTCATCATTCTGCGTGTGATGGAGATAGAAATAAAGAGGGGAGTTTCAAAAGTAACTCCAGAACCGAAGTAATTATAAACTACAGAATCACGATATATTTGGTAGTAAGATACATTAGGTATGAACACGATCCAGTCTATAACAACAGTTCACATTGACTCCCTCCCTTCTATTTTACGAAATAAAAGAAGTAACAATCCTGAAATGGATACTTTGTTCCAACTGGTCATTGTTGAAGATTTTGAAACTGTTGTAAAAGATATTCTAACTCCTTTTCGAATATCCATATGCATATGTTTATTTCCACCTCATCATAAATGATCACCTCTTGTCACATGGAAACATTTTCTAGAAATTTCCTTTGTCGTATTCCCACTCATTAAACTTCTCGTGATACTTCGTCTTTATCTCTACTTCGCCCGAATAATTACGGTGGAGATAGACTTAACTTAAGCGTCCAATAGTTGGCACTTCGACTTGGCCGACAGCCAAGCTCGCGCGAACACTTAACCGACCCATTTGACATCGTCGGTTAAGTACTAAGTGGCAATGGATTTCACAAACATGACAATTTGAAATTCCGCACAAACTCCTTCATCGCAACTATTACTCAAAGATGCCACGTTGGACAGCGTATGATCATCCATTTGCCACGCAAAAGTGATTCTAAGGAATCCAACGTCCATAACTTGTCCGATCTAGATGAAACTATCTCTTCTCTATGTTCACTATATCCTATAGTAGTAGAGGTAGAGGGATTACCATTAGAGGTTTTAGATTCTCGGCTTGAGCAACCTTTGTATCTTGATAGGTCATTTTTTGCACAAGTATTGTGTATTGCATCTCACCTTTCCTCAAGAGGTTTGTCTGAGATGGTTTATGAGCACTCTAGAGATTGCTTTCAGGGAGATGATCCTTCTAGTGGTTTTATTGAATTATTTCATGTGGTTGTAGCAATAATGAGAGGAGACATTCCTATATGTATGGTAGTCTGGTGTTAGGTGTTAGTCCACTTCTCGCGATGGAAAATGACATGGAGGCATTAGATCGATTGCTATTGGAGAGATCTTTTTGCGTTTGGTTAGTAGTACCATTGTCCTTCAACATCATTCTCACTTTAGACAACACCTCAATACACATCAGTTTGGAGTAGTTACACTTGGAGGATGTGAGACTATATCTCTAGGCATTAGGGCACTCCTAGATATCCATCCGGGGTGGGTCGTCATACAAGTGGATGTTGAGAACACTTTTGATAGCGTCTCATAGACATTCATCTTTAGAGAGCTTAGGGATGCTGGTGGATCCTTGACGAGTCTTATTTCTTTTGTGTGGTCCTTTTATGGCTTCTCCCGCATCCTTTTACTACAAGCACGATGGTTCACAAGAGGGAGTCAACGTCTTGGAGTCAATTGTGGATACACGTCAAGAAGATCCTTTAGGGAGACCCTTATTTGCCATGGCTCACTTTTGAGCTCTCCTATCTACTACTTTGACCATGCCAGGTTGTGTATTTCTCTCCTTGGTAGATGATACACACATCGTGTGCCCTGTAGATCAGATTAGGCATGCCTTTGACCACTTGATTACCGAGCTACATCTAGTAGGCTTGAGAGTCAAGGTGTCAAAGTGTAAGGCATGGTCTCCTTTAGGTATTCCTCTCCACCTTGAGCTTCCAAAGGAGTGTATCACATCTATAGATAGACTACGTGTTCTTGGAGTGCCAATAGGATTTGAGAATTTTGTTTAGGATTTTGTCACACACTTCTAGACGTTGCCCTTGCAAAGGATGTTCTCCATGTGGATGACCTTCTATTACTAGGAGATCCACAAGTTGCACTTGGTATACTCTCCTCTATCTAGTATTGCTCATTGACTGTCCTACCTCATATGTATAGTTCCTCCCCCCTCGTCTTTCCTGTCACGTTTGAGAGCCTTGGATAGGAGGATTATTGGAGTCTTTGGTGATATTATTGGACAGGGACATTCGAGTGTGTGACAGAGGATTTGGCATATAGATAGATGGCTCTTCTGATCTCATGTGGTGTGCTTGGCTTGCTATCTATGGAGAAGGCTGGACCTATAGCATTTTTGGGTGGTTGTGCTCTCTTGGCACCCCTATTTTCCTCTCGTTTTATGGTTGTTAAGAGGTCGGTCTTGGAGACTTATGTGATAGAGGGGGAGGGGGGATCCTTTGCTCTTCAGATGTTATTGCAGCAGACGAGAGATAGCCTATCCCCATGGGCACGAGAGGACTTTCCATCTTTTGTTTCACTATTGTAAGATTAGACTAGAGGTTTACAATCTTCCTTGATGGAGAGACAATGTGAGCATATGCTACATTCTCTCTGAGTTGACTCGTCCATTCCTTAAGCTACTAGAGCACGTCTTTGCTCTTGCTCCGGCAAGGGTGCAAAGTCTTGGATCCTAACTTGATCATGCATTAGGCGTTTTGATTTGCATCAATTACTTTCTCTATAGCAATGAGGTTTTGCTTAGGTTTGGTTCACCCATATGCATCTTCATTACTCACTTGTGATTGTGGTTCTACATTAGATGCAACAATGGTCCATATGACATGGTGTCCTTTTAGAGGATAGAGGATAGCTACCCATGATGCTATTAGAGACATTGTGTTTGCAATGGCACGAGAGAATGGATACTTGATTTGTAGGGAGCATTCATATGTCTTGCATACTACACATGTTAGGGCAGACTTACACTTGGTCCGAGATACAATTTTGGAGGGAGTGATTACCCATCCCTTGGAAGAGCGGCGAGCGCAACAGTAGGTTACAAGGTCTCCAAGTATAAGGGCGTGCAACGAGGTCACCTCTTTGTTCCTCTAGCCTTGGAGTTACATGGGGCGATGGACATGGAGTTCTACACATTTGTCAAAGAAAGCATGGGAACTGATTATGTTAGGCGCCAAGGTACCACTCTCACTTTTATATTTTGTATCATATTTTAGATAGTGTGTGTACATTGCTCTATTGTGTAATGGTTGGAGCCATCCATATTGGAGCCATCCATAGGAGAGCAATCTAAATGATATTTCTTTGGATGCTCGGGTTCTTTTTAGACCACACTAGTTGGTTATTTTACACTAGTTGGTTATTTTAGGTGTGCAATGGGACACATTTCTCGTATAGACTCTATTGGGGCTTAGCCCCATTTTACCTTTTTTCATTTTTCCAGTGTCCGGGGACTTCCCATCTCTCATTTTTTATGCGCGATCGTCCTTCCTGAACCGGCAATATTTGCAGACTTACTCTTTGAAGGTCCGCCTGTAAACTGAAGAAGTCCAAAGTCGGTAGCAGGATTGACACAGGAAAATCAAGGCAATCACGTGCAACCCCTGCGAGCGTGATGCAGTTGCTGCTCATAGGCAGACGCCATGAACCTGATCTTCAACTGGTGGTGACAGTTCGCATGCTGGGGGTGATGATTCTAATTGACGGGTTTGTCCGATCTTACAACATCTACGCTGTAGCGTACTAGCTTGATTGCCCTGTCCGTTCGGTGAAAAAGCAGAGGTCATCAAAGCCTCACCAATCATGCGAGTGCGAGTAGAAGGCATGCTTTGAAACCGGATCTACTCGATGGTGATGATGATGAGACAATACAGATAGGAATAAGAGGCAAAACCTCCTATACTTGCTTCGGTGTGTAGAGTAGAGCATCGGATTAGAATCCATTACAGGCCCGATGAGAGATCGATTTTGTTAGTGGTGAGAACGCTTCTGTTTCGCGAGTATGTCTATCGTGCATAACTGCCGTGCAGGATCATAGGGAAGGTACAAGTGCAGGAAATTTCACGCCTTTTTGACCCAAGGCCTAAATGTTCAAAGGGTTGCACGTACGGGAAATCAAGATAGGCATCACTGAAAGGTTTAGAGTAGATACCAACGTAATGGTTCGGAAAGGACAAAAACTGGCAATGAATGCAATCGAGGGAGATACAATGCAGGCAAGGCATTGTCATTGATAATACCCAGGGATGAAAATGAAAACTTTACAAACTCTCACTCGTCCTGTTTACTAGTTCCTTCGATGACTGCCATATTCTCAATATCTCTGCAAGGAGGAGCACAAGTTTTTCATCTCGAGGAACTCGGATTCGTCCAAAATTTACAGAACTGATTCAACCCGGTTAAACTTTATCTACTCTCCCAGCAAACAGTCCACAGTCGTAGGATTCGCCATATTGTATGTTAGGAGTGCAATGACATCACTGGCTTACTCCGAGAACCGGATCCTTAAGATGGCACGACCAGCTTCACGATTTGGTGTATCACTGATACTTTACATACATATTCACAGCTGGATCACGTAAAGCACTGCTCCCATCTTATACTCCTGCTCTTTGCGTGCACGACGAATCGTATGCCTACAAGCAAGACTCCATCTTTTACAGCAAACGAACTGAAAAGTTTTCGAGATGTGAGAGCTGGGCACTGACCACACTCGAGTGCGTCTCGAACAAAGTTGCAGAGTGCTGACGGTCCTGACATTGGGAGGATATCCTGTAAACCTCTATAAAAAGGATCTCTCTATTCCTAACACGATGCCTGTGGTAAAGATAGCACAGGATATAGCACAGGATAGTGGTTAATGGAACTACTAATACATACCGAGTAGATCTGGATAGCCCGAAGATTATTGTGTGACGGACATGAGAAGTTACATGCATGGCGGGAATCTGGAGTCAACATGGACAATACTGTAAATTAGTGTGAAAAGGCGTGTAATATGCTAATTGAGAGTATCAGACAGAGTAATTGGCTGTTTAATCAGGCAATTTGTCCAGGTAACTGTGAGAATGTCAACTAGGGCCACACGTGTTTTGGCCAAAGTTAAGGGGAGACGGTGTCCGAAATTATCTGGTCCAGAAATCGATATAAAATTGACTAAATATCTTGCTTAAGGCTAAACATTGTACTATAATTGTCCGCATGAACGAAAGGCCTGGAGAAGAGAAGTCGTATCCTTTTGTCTCGATCTGAGCGGATGAGTACATGTATCTGAGAAGAACCAGTCAGGTTGCCCACAAAGTGATGGCAGTTGAAGATATCGAAGTACTTGTAAAGGATGTGTTTGTTGTTCAGCGAGGCCCTGCGATTCCCAACAACTCTGTTCGTCCTCTCTGCATCAATCATGCTCGTGACGCTGTTTGAATTTGGAGGGTCAGGTTCATGGAGCTGCTAATTGAGATGGTATGGAGATACTCTCGAAGCACTGCAAGTAGAATTTGGGAGCGCTCAGTCGGTTTTCTCCACCGGTTCCTGAGGAAGGATTTGAATGCAAGCAGGATGCCGGGAGCTTAGGTGCTCAGAAGCTCAAACCAAAGACACAGGTGAAGGTGGCAGCAATGTCTTTACTAGCCGATGCCGTTCTGATATGCGGGTCGATAATAAAGACCGCTGCAGCTATTCAAGAGCTTGGCAAGGAGTGGTACAAGCCTAACCAGGATTGGGAGGAATTTACACGTAAGCTTGGGAAGCTTCAGATTGAGCATGATATATGGAAGTCTCAGGTGCACACATATGGAATGCTATCGGATGGGGGTCTGGTTGACAGGTTAGAGAGGGCGCGCCATCTTCTTCATGTCGAGGAGAAGAAGATTAAAGAAATGCAGAGCAGGTGTGGAGTTCGCTGCTGGTTACCGAACTCCACATTGTTTCCAACAAAGTTGGTGCAGATTCTTCAAACCGTACTGGACGATTTTGCCGATATACCCGATACTTTGAGCAGGCACTCAAATGCTGTTAGTATTATAAATTCCTACTCGATGCATCTACCTGTAATTGCGCATCAATATGTTGCCCTCGTAAAATCAGAATCCGAGGTGCATCAAGCTTTAGAAATGAAACATCCCTGTCCTCTCGTGACAGTGCTACATGGTGGCCCTGGAAGAGGCAAGTCGAGTTTAGCAACGGAAATTGCCTTGAAATACATGGAGGCAACTTCGCAAACTGGTGTTGGTGTCGGAGTCTCGAGCAGATTCAATCAAGTAGTGATCTTGGAATGTGGACCGAAGGCAGATCCTGTCGAGAAGCAGTTGCAGCTGTTGCACGATCTTGGTGGGCTAGGAGTCAGTACACGAGAAGGGGAAGGAAGACACACCCTTCATGTCAGTCAACTTCTCCGGTTTATGTTAAAGGATCGGGCTATCTTGATCATCTTGGACGATGTGTGGGACTCAGAGTTCTTACGAAGTTTCGTGGTTCTTGGTGGAGGTAGTGTGAAGTTCCTGGTCACGACACGGATACCAACACTCTGGAGAAATGCTTACCTTGTGGAGATTCAAGACATCGACTTATTTGATGCACGTAAGATTCTTGCGAGTCATGTTGGTCTGGAGGATAAACAAATACCTCAAAACCTGCAGGTTTGCCCCATACCATTTTTCTCAGTAGAACTTGGTCCGAATTTAAGTCTATTTGTCAATCTTTCGAGCAGTCGGAAAAAACTGACTGAACTTCTCCTTTGTCCAAGATTTTTGCTTACCTCTGACCTTCATTTCTCTGTCATCCATTCGTCAACATTATGGGAGCATAATCGTAGTGAAGAGTTGCGGTGTCCGACTTTTGAAGAGTTGGCATTCGTTATAAAGATGACATTGTTAAACCTTTCGAAAAGTTGATAAGCTTCTTTCTATATGCATTTGCAGGATATTGCCGACAGTATGATAGCGCACACTGAGAAAGTTCCAATGGCCCTCGCAAGCATGGCAACAGCTATCAGCATTCGAAGGAGAACAGATAGGAAGGAATGGAAAGCTGCAGCGAAGGAGCTTTTCATGACTCTCGAAACCAATCAAACTCCTGTTCTTATTGTTAAGTATCCGAGGAGTTTCTGGGCCACAATGAGATTATCTGTGAAAGCCCTGTCAGAAGGAGCTTTGGAGCTCCTCGTACTCACTTCACTTTTCCAGGGGCCGTCGATTCCGGAAGAAGTTTTACAAGTTGTTTACTCCCACTATCAGCGAAGCAAAAGAAGAGCTATCATGTTCAACCGTTGGAGGAACGAACTGGAGGACCATGGCTCCATGCTGAGAACCAGAATGCAGGATCTGATTCCTAACAGCAGCTCCTGCGCGGTTGACATTCTGCGGACCACATGGTGCCTACACGGTCTACACAAGAGCTTTGTCCTGGTTGAGATGAAAGACAGAGTAAGGTCGTTGTTCGAGTTTATGATGAGGTCGGATGCCCCGGAATCAAGACACAAATTTATGGAACCGGAGCCTGTCTGTGACCATGAGACCTTGGTATTGTTGCTATGTGCTCTTTATCTAGAAGAAGGATATGGACAGAGAGCGGCAAGGAGGCTGGGAATCTCCTGTTCGGTCCTGACTAGGAAAGCACGCAGGAGTGCGATTGAGCCAGTTCTTTACTTGCTTCAGGATGCGGACGAAGAATCTGAAGACTGGCCTTTCATACGACAGGTAGTCCTTTTACTCCTGCCCTTGCATTATTCCTTTCACGAATTCTATCAACATGGATTTATACCACGAAGAACACTTGGTGGCAATTAACTCTGCTGCTCCTTGTATTGCAGATTGTTGTAACATATGTTTGCACCGGTGAATTGTACGAGGAAGGCTTCATTCGTTTGCTTAGTGAAAGAAACAAGCCTCAAACTACTCTACTTGCCTGCTATGCTTTAGAAAGCATAGCCCTTATAGAGAGGAAGTATCTGATCAACGACAGTTCAGAGGGCATTTTGGCATCTTTAATCATGATTCTGGAACAAGGAGCTATTGACATTCGGGAACGTGCTCTTCGTGCGCTGGTAAGCTTCTCCCTTCAGCCTCAAAATAAGTCAATCTTGTTAAATTTTCCCGGATGCGTGAAGGAGATTGTGAGGCGCTTATCGGATTACGATCACCCCACTATTCAAGAACTTGCGGCCAGGACTGTTGCCAATCTCGCCTCAAATGGCATGGACATCGAATACGGAAACTTGATCATGCTGGAATGTCCACGGTGTGTGTTGGAGTTGAGGAAACTCTTGTCGGAAGATGATTGTCCAGCGCTGCAAGCTCATTCTGCTCGAGCTCTGGCCAACCTTGCCTGGAACAACGTCGAGAATCAGAAGAAGATTTTCAAATCTCCTGGGTGTGTCACTGAGTTGGTGAGACTTTTGAGCAAGGACGACAGCCCCTGTGTTCAAGAAGAAGCGGCAAGAGTTCTGGGGACTTTAGCTTGGAATAAACTGAGTAATGGAAAAGTAATTACAGCAGAGTCTCCTCGATGTATATCACAGCTAGTAAAGCTCCTGTTCAAAGACGAGCATCCTTTCGTGCAGTTCACCGCAGCGTGGGCTCTGCTGAATCTCATTCAAAATAATGTGGAGAACCAGCAGAACGTTCTAGATTCTCCAGGATCTGTTAGGGCTCTGGTGAAGATTTTATGCAAGAATGAGGCATCTTCCATTCAGTTTGAGGAGAATCCTTCGACAGTCCACCATGCTGCTCAGCAAACTGTGGCTTGCATCCTGGTAACACTGGCATGGAATAATGCACAGATGAGGAAAATCTTACTCAAATCTCCAGAGTGCATGACGTCGTTGGTGACCACTCTCCAGGGGCTGGACGAGTGGAAACTCCCCATTTCCAACCGTGACAATCTAGCTTGGAATAATGTTGACCACGAGGAGACAATTGCTGAGAGACAGTTGGTGTCTCTGAGGCAATTGTCCCAGCTTGTAGCCGAGAACAATCGGCTAGCGATCGATTTCCAAACGACCCAACGCAGACATTGGCCTCCTGAAGCTGAATGAGCTTGACAGATCGAAGATTCTCCAGCGGAAGCACCTCTCTTTTGCCTAGATAGATGTATGAGTAAGCAATTTTGATAGTTTCGAAGCTGTTGAGCAAGTACCAACTTGGGCGAGTGTACATTACAAGAGGTTTCAGGAGAAGCTCTTCGAGTCAGGTATGGATACTACTGTAGTGCAATATTAGAACGGGGAAGTTTGTTAGTAGATCAGAATTGACCTTCCCCATTATCATCATCTTCTTACATCTTGTAGTCATGGTCGGGTGGACAGGCAGCACCTGAAGTAGGGTAATACTCGGTTTCTGGCGTTTGAGTTTTCTTCACTCGAAGCTCCTGATTGTAGCTTAGGAACTCTCAGTGAGTGGTAGTGCTATTAATTCAACACTACTCTCAGCTGTATAATGATAACGAGCTTCAGCCACTACCAGTGTCCTAGTGGAAGTAAGGACTCCCATCCATTCAGTAGGTACCCTCTGAAGCTATGGTAGAAAATTGAGAGCCATTGATTGTGGGATATTTTCACTGACTCGTTCAGCAGACGATTAAGTAGCTTCCCAATCGAATTGCAACACAGCACCAATTGCTCAACGTTCTGAGTCCTGATTAGAATATAGAGAGAAAGCACAGCCGCACGTCATGAGAAAGGATAAGGTGTCTAGTTTGATCCACCGGACTATACGTGCACACTACCAGCTTTTGGTTTCATTAGCCAATGCTTTGTCTAGGATTCTACTTTGCGATGAAGCGTTTGGGAAGGTTGAGATGTGCGAATGCTACTGCTTTCTTTAGTATTAGCCCATGTGTCACAACTGCCAGACCTTTGGGCAAGAACGAATCGCTGTGTAAACTCTGTTGGAGTTAGCTAGCTACTTCAGCTTTCCAGTTGTGTACATGGAAAACAGACAAACTGAAATGTGTGCGCGACAAAGCCATGAGGTGATGGATAAAATCGACTTCCGGCGTGTTGAAATCGGTGGACACTTTTCCACAACGTATATTGTGATTCAGCCCAGTGAGTATCCAGAACGATGTCAGCTCCGACGTGGTTGTGTGTATACGACAAGTTTATTTGATCGCGTTCATTTGACCATATATACGTACTCCTCATATTATACATAATAACCATATATATGTACTCGTCATGGACTATGCAAGTAATATCTTTATACTTAATGTAAAATCTAGATTTTTAGTTGGAATTCACAATTTTAATTTTTACATTTCTATTTTCAGAATAAAACTTTGATCAAAAATCTATTAGTGAAAGAGAAAAATTCAACTCGTTGGTTGTGATTGAGCATAAAAACTGCTCATTATTTGGTTGTTCATAGGTCCACCCTCCAATAATGCCCTCTCTTACTACATTCAGTTCTCCATACTTGATAAGTAATTGATTGACAATATATTCATCAATCACTACCATAAAATACATTTTTAATTATGTGTACTATGGTCATGATTGCATGACTACGGTACTAGAAAACTCTAATGGGATTCAACAATATATCAATGTTCACTATGTCCTTACATCTAATGTGGCATGGAGGCTATTTGTGTTTCCAATGCATGATGGATTTCTTAGAATCCAACATGTGTAGGTTTATCTATCTAATTGACAACATGTGACATTTCATGAAAATGAGAATCTGTTAGATATTCTTAATTTTGATCAAACCAAGAAGGCAACTCTGACGGAATGGTTTATGGAAAAGCAGACAATTCCACTTGCAAAAAATACATCTTACTTGGACTTTCCTTCTTGTTTCACATGGCAACCAAGGAAGAAAGGGGCACTTTGAAAGAGAAGATTTTCAATAGTATGTCTTTATTTTTTTAGTCCATTGGCAAGCAAGAGATACTTCCTCTATACAATTTTGACAATGGTGAAAGGTGCAACAGCCTTCCAAGACTTGTATACTTTTGAAGGTATCATCTTTGACACTTTCAAGGCTACTTGCATTGTGCATGGAATTTATGAGAGTGATGAGGGGTGGGAACAATGCCTCCAGGAAGCTACAACAATGCAACCAAGTGCTCAACTCCGTTCACTGTTTGTAACCATCTTGATACATGGACCATTGCAAACTTATGACAACTATGGGAGCAATTTCATGACAGTTTATCAGATGATTGCAAGCATTGGTTACAAAAGCATGGAGTGGAGAAACCCTCAGATGAGCAGATCCATAGTCTTGCTTTGAACTTGATCTCTCAACTCCATGCAAAATATGATAAGTTTTTGGGTGATTACAACTTGTAATTGCCTTCATTTCAGATAGAGGAATCACTAGCAAATTGATTAATTCTGAAGCAGCTCAACAATAACAATGCACAATTGACTGAAGAGGTACATCAACAAATTGAAACTTTTAACAATGAGCAATG